>CM024756.1:72795879-72920540 GCA_014218235.1 Colocasia esculenta
ATATATGCCTTCTATGGGAATAGCCTTGAGCTACCAGTCTGGCCTTATTTCTTAGATCACACCAGCTTCATCCAATTTGTTCCTGACCACCCATTTGTGCTAATCACTAGATGATTGATGGTCTAGGAACAAAGTGAACACACATGGTTTCTTTTGAACTGATTCAGTCATCTTCCATTGCTAAAATCCAAGATTCATCAGTGAGAGCTTATTGACTGTCCTAGGCTCTATTTGAAACAAAAGTTAGATAACGCAAGGGATTACATTACCTCTGGTTCTTACCCTAATGACGGATCACCAATGATGTTGTCTATAGGTGATCTTTCTTATACCTACATTCTTTGGAAGATTATCATGAGATTTGTCCTTTTGTTACAGGTCTTCCAAAGGTGGATCTTCCTTGTCCTCAATGATGTATCCTTTAATTTCTGGACAATTTTTCTGCATCATCAATATCACTATCTTCTTCCTCTTTAAGGAAGGGTTAGTTTCATCAAAAATAATGTGCACTGATTGTTCAATTAACAAGGTACACTTATTAAATACTCTATATCCTTTAGGTTTAAAGGCATACCCCATGAAGATACCTTCATTTGATTTAGCATCTAACTTGCCGAGGTCTCTTTGCCATTGTTGTGGATGAAACATTGACATCCAAATATCCTGAAATGAATGATCTTCAGCTTCTTCTCTTTGTGTAGCTCATATGAAGTCTTCTTCAGGATTGCTGATCATGACTCGGTGATGATATAAACATGCTGTGTTAACTGCTTTGGCCCAAAAATATCTTGGCAAATCATATTCTGATAGCATTGTTCTTGCCATGTCCAATAGGGTTCTATTCTTCTTCAGCAACTCCATGTTGCTGTGTGTGGAGTCCTTGGCGCTGAGAAATTTTCCTCTATGCCTTGATCATCACAAAACTTAGCAAATCTCTCATCTGGAATTCTCTTCCATGGTCTGATCGATACTAATGATACTATACTCTTATCCTTCTGTACCTTCTTACTGAAACTTACAAAACTGTCGAATGTAGCATCCTTATGCTGCAAGAAGGCATACCCATGTAAATCTGGAGTAATCATCTACTATAACAAATCCAAATTCTTCCTCTGAGACTTGTGGTTCTCATTGGCCCAAATAAATCCATATGTAGAGTTTCTAAGGGTTTTGAGGTGGTTACCACAGTCTTTGACTTGAAGGATGACTTGGTGTGCTTTCCTTTTGCACATGGCCCACAAACACCATCCATCCTTGTGCTAACTTTGGGTAGGCATTCCACCCAGCTTCTCTTGATCAATTTTCTCATGCCATCCAGACTACAGGGCCTAATCATCTGTGCCACAGTTCAGCTAACTGCTCTTGCTTGCGGCCAGACAGATATCCTGATCTTTTAGTTCTTCTAGGTAAAGTACGTACATGTTCTTTTCTCTGTTGGATTCAAAGATGACTGCACCATCCTTCATAATGCTCCACTTTGATTCTTGAACTCTGATTTGATGTCCTTTGTCACATAGCTGGTTAATACTGATGAGGTTGTGCTTCAGTCCTTTGACGCATAGCACATCTTCAATACCTATTTTGCCTTTGCTGCTCACTGATCCACTGCCTATCACTGTCCCTTTTCCATTATCTCCATAGGTGACTGTGCCTTCCTCAGCTTTGAGATGTGAAAATAGCTTCCTATTTCCTGACATGTGCCTTGAGCATCCACTGTCTAAATACCATTTTGATGCTCGAAGGTTTACCTGCAATGAAAACATTAAGCTTTAGGTACCCAAGATTTTGGGTCTGGTTGGTTCGTATCATCATTTTTCCTTTTGATTATCATTTGTATTTAGTTGGACATGATACTTTGATATGACCTAACTTGTTGCAATGGCTACAGCAAGACATCATAGTTACCTTTTAAGTTGGAATGTATTTAAAATTTGATTTATATGTTGTGTCTTGTTCAGCTACAAACTTGGTATTGGATATGTTTTAGGATGTATTATTTTTTCTTCATTGTCTTGAGGTGTGTATCCTAATCTATGTTTCTTTCAACCTGACCGTCTAGCTCCTTTAGTATTAGTGATGGTTTTTCATTTGTGAATTTATCTAATGTACTTAATAGCTTTTCATTTTCTTCAGTTAGGGTGTTAATCTCTTTTAAGTTCATCTGGGTTTCATGTTTTCTAGTTTAACTATCTGTTCATTTATTTTTCAGATCTTCACATAACAAATCGTTCTTTTTTTTAGTTTCGTATTTTTTTTCCATTTGCTCATTTTCACATTTTAAATCTGAGTTAGTATTTTCTAAACAGGCGATGCTTTTCTTACTTGTTTTTAGTAGTTTACATACTTTTTGTATTTACATTATAGTTCATTAAAAGCTTCTTCCAAATTATCAGAATCTGATTCATTACATGAAGAAAAAGATGAGTCTGATCTTACCTTGTCTTCGATGTTGGCCATGAGTGCCAGGTTGCTTCTTCTTCTTCTTCATTGCTTGAGCTTAACTCGCTGTCCGAGTCGCTACTGTTGTCCCACGCTGCTGCCATAGCTTTAAGTTGGAATGATTTAAAATTTGATTTATATGTTGTGTCTTGTTCAACTATAAAACTTGGTATTGGATATGTTTTAGGATGTACTCAAATCTCATAGAGATTGTTAGAGTAAACATTATCATAGTTTTGTTAATCACCAAATAGATATGTAATTAATTTAAATTACATAGGGGATAATCTGATCATCAATCTCCCCCTTTTTGATGATAACAAAAACATATTATTAACTAAAGATTTCTAAACTAAATCTAAATAAATTGCGGAATAAATATCATGAGAGATGTATTTCAGAAGACTATATTTCTCCCCTTTTGTCATTAAGCAAAAAAGAAGTATCATTTGGAGACAAGAAGAAAGATAAAAGAGAGATAAGATCAAAGAACTTTTCTATTTATCTTGAGGGGTACATGAAGGTAGAAAGCGGGAGATAGAAGGGAGGCATGCCGCTAAATAATGCGCAAATCCTTGCATTCCTGCTCCTCAAAATAGGCCTGAAAAATCCCAAAGGCAATAGAGCAAGATGACCCATGTCAGAAGCATTCTCTTGATGTGAAGTTGGTGCTGATCTTCTAGAAAATTAGCATATTCATCTGTGTCAAGGGATTCTTTGAAGGAAATAAAAGATCTAAAGCTGGCAAACCGAAGAAATTGGTGATCTTGATAGGGTAGTGGATCTGATGCTGCAGAAAATCTTTCTTCAAATCCATAAAAAGCTTGTACCGCGCGACCCACTGATCATAGGGTTCTTGAACTAGATGGATGGAATTTAAATCCAAAAAGGCTTCAGCTGTGAGAATAGGGTTGTCTACCTTAAACAAGTAGCTGTTTAGGGCTTCCAACTGAAGGGCTGACTGGTTATAATGCTTTTCCCAGTCAGGGGAGAAAGCCTTTCACATTCAGATAGCAAAGGAGCAAGAACTTCAGAGGAGATATGGCCTAGATGAAAATTCTCTGAAGATGAATCTTTGGAAGGGGGGAGACGACCCTGCTGAGCTGAGATCCTACCCATGGACACGAGCAAATCTCTCAAAAATTACAGGACAAAATGAGGAGTCATGAACAAGGAGTGCAGCTTAGGGAAGAAACATAGTGTCTGGAATTTGCAAGGTAGCGAAATCTACTTTGAAGGAGCAATTGACTGGATTTTAAACTTTGAAAAAAGCAGTGGGGCTCCCTAGAATTGACCAAACTGCACTTCAGGTAGCTGTGAAGATACGATAGTCATTGAAGAGCTAGAAGCACCTGATGAGCTTAACTTCTTTTTGAATAAAAGGCGCCAGGTAGACTGATGATGGATGACAAACGACAGCAGAGAGAGTGAGTGGGTGATCCCAAGGTGGGGAAACCGTTCGGATCATAAGAAGAACTTCCTGTAGAGAGCCTTATGCCCATTAGCCCACTGATCTTCAGACTTGCATTCAGCCATTTGGAAGATTTTGGATTGATCGGCTTTTGAGAAGTGATTATAGAGAAGGAAAACATTGAGGTGATCGGTGAGGTTGAGAAAAGGAACACCAAAAGGGTGGCAAAGATACATTTTTGGAGATATTCACAGTAGATTAGTTTTCTCCAATTCTTAATAGTGAGGGAAAACCAAAGAGGCGGAAATTAGGTTCGGTGGGAAGAGCAAGAGTGTTGGAGAGTTTCCTCTTTTCAGAGACAGGACTAGAAGAGTCAGTCCTGTGGACATGTGAGGCAACTGCCAGAACTGAACAGATGGTGGTAATTTCCAACTCATCCTCAAATTTATTGAGAAAGGGAACATCTAATTGTGCACCATCAGGTATAAAGGTGACAAAGGAAGGATGAGTAGGAGGATGGAGAAATGATTGATGGGTAGAAGGAGGTATGATGGGCGGTCCATCTAAAGAAGGACTAGAGGAAGATGAGGCTCCAGCTGATGATGAGGCTGTAGGGTCTTAAAGAACAGGAGGAGGTGGTGGAATGATGTAGAGGTGGTAGGAGATGAGGAAGATTCAGAAGGAAATGTAGTTGGGGAAGAAATGGAGCGAGGCAGGGGTTATTTGAAGGTGATAGGTGCTGGAGGTGCTGTGGAGGAAGATGGCGGTGAAGAAGGGGCTGGAGTTGCAAGAGATGAAGAATCAGGGGTTTCTGGAGCTACAGCTGGCTCTTCTACTCTTGAGGCACACCCTCGGAAACCACTAGCCCGGTTGACCCAACAACATCCTCTGATGGCCCTGGTGGCCCAGCCTTCACAGGTTCAACATTAACTTCCATTTCAGTGCCTAGCTCTTCATTAACCTGTGGCCCTGATGGCCTTGAGGCTCTTCCGAAACTGGCCCTGATGGCCCTGCCACATTCTCAGATGGGCCCTACTGACTTTTCTGAAACTGGCCCTGATGGCCCTGATGGCCTCAGCTGGCTTCTTCAGAATTAGATCTGCAGGAGAAGGAGGGCGAGGGGCATTTGAGGGCTGCGCCAAACCAAATCTCCAAGTGCGGCTATAGATTCCTTGATGCTTATGAGCTCACTTCGCACCCATCTCACTGCATTTCTTACCATTCCCATTCCTTAGCTGAAGTACTTTAGCTTATGAAAATTGACTGAATATCTGATTGCACAGAGCATAGAATCTTTCCTTGCTCATCTAGTCTTTTGATAACAGGCTCATATTTATCTTCAGCTTCTTCTTTCTGATGTGGCCGCCAGGTAAGGAGAGGAGTTTCCTGAGCCACTTCTTTCCCTTGACTTCTCTTGCCCTTGCAACGGGCTCCACGGAGTCATCACTATCATCTGAGGCACTTTTCACAATGCCTTCTCTGAACTGATCAACATTGGGGACATTAGTTGTGTGCTCCCCCTGAGAAGCTGTAACGACCCTCTTCATACCGATACGATTATACCAATCCCCATCGGTAAAAGGGGCGTAGTCACAGTGGGACATGTACCCAACACTGGTCAGTAGGTTGATATGTACCTGGATAGCAATAGAGTACAGCGGAATAAAATAAACAACTCAACTCTTACCCGTCACCAACACACATTCCACAATCTAAATAGCGAATGGAAAGACAATGTCCACATTAATACAAAAGAAAGAGAAATACAATGCCCAATATTGTCCATAAATAATCCTTTGTGCAAAAGAAAAGTACAACTGGTAACAGCTCCACAAAATAGCCATCTATATGATGATCCTCGTCACGCTTCCTTCTAGTGCACGATACCTGTCAACCTGTACGCCGAAGTAAGAGTGAGTCCAAGGACTCAGCAAGCAACACTACCCATACATACACGTATAAGTCATAGGGGTTTTACATGCACATTTACAATTTTCAAAACATGGCATACAATCATTTCCGAGGTTTCAACCTATCATGAAAGTTTTACAAGTGTATACATGGATCATGCTTTCAGATTTTGTAGGAATAAAATTTACCTATCACATGCTCTCTATCAATTTACTTATGAAACTTGTCTTTAAAGAACCAAGACATGAGAGCTACTAACATGAAACATTGTGCAACATGAAGGAAACACAAACTAGCATGGATCTTACATGTTTTTAGACAAATACATGGACATTTCTACATGCTTTAGGTTGCTGATTTCACATGATTCAATGGCTATAAATCTACACATGAGAGCTACAACGTTGCTTAAAACATATCATGTGAACAAACAATCATGCTATCTTGTACCCGTTTTCCCCAATTATCCCTAACATGGATCCTAGACATCTTTGCACATAATAACATGATGGTAATAACATAAATTCACTGATTTCACATGATTTCAGATTTGTCTCACATGGGTTTTCAATAACATACTCTCGTATTTCAGTTTCACATGATGCACACTTACTTGTTCACATTGTTCGCTTTTACACATTTGACATGTACACATGTTCACACTTACACAATTTACTCATTTCCACATCATTTTCTCTTCCACTTTCACTTATCACATATCACGTCGATTGCACTTACCACGTGCATCTTGGGCACTTACCACGTGCCATGATCACATAATTCACACTTTATTCATTTTTCATTACTTAAACGATTTGCCATGACACATAGTCCTAACCACCAGTAGAGGACACTAACAAATCTCATAGCTCATGCTCATTCCTTAGCACAGCTCTCAACACAACTCATAACACAACTCATAACACAACGCATGACACAACTCATACACATACTCACCACCTAGGCAATACAGCGGTGAATCTTGGTAACTGCGCAAACCGGGAGAAGCCCTCTCCACCCTATCCAGTGGCACTTGTCCACCTCCGGGGTTTTCCCAATGCCTTTGGGACAAACTTATATCACATGGAGCCTTCTATAGGGACTTTTCTATATACGGCTCCCGATGCCTCTAGGGTAGCAGTGTCACATAGGCACAACTTTTACACTTTACTCATACCAGTTTTAACATGTGTTTTACACATAACACTCACATCTCCTTCGTTTTCTCATGCACAATGTGTCTTTGTTTTTCTCCTAATCATGCTACTACGGATTACAGGAGTTTAACACAGTAAATTCACCAATCAAGTTAGTTTTAGACAATAACTAAGCACATTTCGATAGTATACTAGTAGATTATCACAATTCACATGAAAATACATAACTTTTTATTTACTGATCCAAATGACCTGAAATTTTAACCACATGCTGTTTTCGGGTTCAAGATCATACACTCAATTTTCAGATTTTTTTTCTGAGCTAAATAAAATTTATAGAAAATAAAACACCTAATTAGCATGCTCTTAGCACTTAAGTTAACATGGGATTTAACACGTCTTGTAATTTAGCCACTTGCTGTTTAAACATAAGCTACTAACATATGCAGGAATTTAGGATACAAAATTACCCTAATTCATACCTCTATGGATTGAACCTTACAAACCATTCTTGCATGCTTTTATTTTTTTACCGAACCGAGCTTATTTACAAATTGCACAAGCATGGATAAGTTACCAAATTTGCAAACACAGATGCTGACCCACTGATCTTCATGATTAGACTAAAACCAAGGCATTCATACTAATTCAAATCATGAACAAGGATTTGCAAGATTATCTACAAGTCATGCTCACAAGTTTAAAAGATACCATTATCCCACATTCACCATCAACCACATTCATCCACACATCACAACTAACAATATACATAGAGTATAAGGTTACCATATATCCTCATCACGGAAAAACATACCGAAATTAATGCATAAGGAGGACAGAACAGCTCACTGTTCTGTCCAGAGGAACTAGGCGACGGTCTCTGGCCGCTGACTCAGGGTCAGCGGCATGGCCGATGGACGCCAAGCTCATCACAGGCGTCCAGGGACCTTGCCGTCGAATCAGGTCTGTGCAGAAACACATACCCGAGCTCTGAAACTTGGGTGAATGGGAGGGTCTAGGACTCGAAGAAAAATCCATAAAAATAGCAAAACCCACCTAGACTCATACGGGGACACCATAGATAGGTCACTTGCCTTTCACAAATTCCTCCAAGGGATCTAGGGCTCGGTGAAGACCTCCTTGGGCAGTCCCAAGAAGTTGCAGGATGGCCTCCAAGATCACCTTCTTCCGGGTTCTTGGATGAGCTCCACAGGGATGATGGGAGCCTTCCCCTTTGCTCCAGCTTCCTTCTTGTCGCAGTAGATGGCCGGATCAACCTCCAGGGGTCGGATTTGTGGGTACTAAAAGGGGTTTTTCTCATAGACTTTCTCTAGGGTTTTTCTTTCTCTATTTCTCCTCTTGCAAGGGTGAAGGAAAAGAGTGGGAGAGCCATTTCGGGTTCAGACTTAAGGCAGTCTCTCTCCCACTCACTAGGGTGATAGGACACCCTTCAGAGCTGTTTGGGGACATCCCCCAATGGTTGGCTTGCCTTGTTTCAGAAGCTTGCAGCTCTGCTGCGCATGCAGGCCAGGGAGATTGACGTCCATATCGCTGGACGCCGGAGGTTAGTGTTGGCGTCCATGTCTGGACGCTGACACTGGCTCAACGGCCTGGACTTGACGCCAAGGTGCCTTCGGCCAGAACCCTAATTTATGCAGAAAACCACGCATACCAAGCTTATATACATGCAATATGTATACGGTATATATCCATACTATCACCATGCAATACATACCTTATTTATTTTAATATAAACACATTGACGCTGATTGGCCCTTCGGCCAGAACTTAAAACATGCAGAAACTATGCTTACTCTATATATATACATACAATGTATAAGGTGTAACATGTATATTACCATACCAGGCAATCAATATCATTCATACCTAGGCATACACAAGCATACATAAATACACTAAGATAGATGTACGTAGATATCTACCTATGCGTACATGATGTTTTACATAAGTGTGACTCAACACACGGCAAAGTAAATGACAAGAATTATGAGGGCTTCGCAAATCATTAGGAGGTGATATGAATTATGTTAGCTAGGAATAATCTATTCGATAAAATAGTCCTTGCACACACACTTGATTGACATATATATAGTATACACATACGGGTGTAGCATACTTATGTACATTATGCTTGGAATAGATGGATACAACATGCGCACCGGTAATTAGATTAACTTACACAACTTTACCTAACATTGCTTAAGTACTATATGCATAGGATTCCTTAATATGTACTATATGCATAATCTAGCCAATTGACTATTCTCACCTAAATATCATAAAAATACATGCATGTTATTCTTGAGGAGTATAGAATTTCAATATAAACCACTAATTACACCTACCATGCTTGAACTCTTTATGCATATGCAATGTACGAAGTACAATATTCACTTAGCTAAACCATGCAAATGAGCAACGCTTACAACTACTAATCATACACAGCACACAAATACACCAAGGTGTTATGCATGTAGAATTAGGTATACAATTGTCACACGCACAAGATAACATACATACGTACATACACATATGTACTTCATACACTCCCTACAAAATTCCATGAAATAGTAGTATAGGATATTTCTTCATATTTAGATAGCACACGCATAGTATTATTCAAGTATCCTAAGTCAGAGATTCTTGGTATTTATAATACACCTCTAATTAGCTAATTGTTCACTTCTACATTAATTATCATATACACCTATGTATATATATATATATAGATATTCGCACATGCTCATGCTCAAAAGAAGATAAAACTTATAGTAGGCACAATGAACTACGCATGCTAAGCACACAACAACCGAACACCCAACACCATTCATAACATACATATATATATAAAGGGAATAAAAATTCGGGGTCTCACAGAAGCTGCTTGCTCTTCAACAACTTGCTCTTCTTGAATAGGAGTGGCTACTCCTTGCACATCTTCAATCCCAATCTCCTGCTCCCCTGTAGAGAGCCTCTTCCAAACAGAATTCTCATGTGGCCTGGTGCCACATCTTCTCTGCCAACATCTACAGACACTTGACCTTGCTCCCCCTGACTAGGAGCATTTTCTGCTTGCACATCTATTTGCTCCCCCTGAATGAAGCCTCTTCCAAAACAACTTGTGCATCCTTGTAGCCTGAACATCCCTGACCACTGGCTCCCCTTGAGTGCTAAGAAGGGCGTCCAGTGAATCACTAAGAATGGAAGCAATACGAGATGAGGGGGCACATCCTCTGCAATTTGCCCAAACGGGCTCAATCTGCTCACTAGGAATGTCCTCAATCCGACGGCTGCTAAGCACTGAGTCTTCAATTCTGACTTTTGTTGTTTTATCTACTGCTGCTTCCTCCTGAGCCATATGAATTTCTTCATGAACTTGTTCTTGCTCAACTGAAGATCCTGGTTCTGCTTCTGCTTTCACTGCCCGAACTTCCTCTTCTTGAACTTCCTGGGCTTCACCAATAATGGCTTCACCCTCAGCTATTGAGGTCTTTGTCCAAACCATTAACCAGAGAGAATCCGCTCTTCTTCAAATTTCTGCTGCGGATTGCCTGCCCCATCTTCTCTAGCACTACTCGAGATAAATTTATACCAAATGTTGAAAAACCTTGGTGAGTAAGTGAGCATATGGAAGGGACACATTTAATTTATTCTTTTTGTCCTAATCTGAGCAGATGCAAACTTCATCCTTTCCAGAATAACTTCTGCCATATTTATTTCTTGGTTCTGGATGGAGCAGAACATCATATTTGGAATCTGCCTTAGTACAAGTTGAGAAGTGGCGCTTCTGGGGACCAGAATCTGACAAACTATAAAGTGCAGGAGGCGGTTGAAGGCGTTCATCTGGTTGATATCCATCTTCCCATCCTTAAGCTTAAACTCGGGACCATATCCCTAATCCTTTAGCCTAGATGTCCATAGTGTGAACCCCAACTATGACCGGTGGTGCAAACTCCAAATAGAGACTCCAAAAGAGCATATGAGATCTAATCTGGGTTCCTTTGATAGATGATGTCAAGGACCCGTCATCCTCAATCTTTAGGCATACATAAAAAGCCTTTACTAGGTCAGGATAACTTACTTCTGATAGAGTAGCAATCTTTGTCCATTTCAATCTTTCCAACGTCGCGACGATGCTGTGCATGCCATTCTTTTCCAAATCTGCCACATCTACTGCCTTGTGACCGCACAACTTGGTCTTCACTGTCACAAACCTCTCCTGCTGCTCTGCTGTGAAAACACAGCTCCATAACCCCCGACGGTGCCAGAAATTCCATAAACGACCATGATTTTGAATGGGGAAAAGTTCTGGATGATTGGAATGAAGATTGGAGCAAAAGCCCCTAAGAAATTTCTAGCGGGAAGAGGTGAAAGCTTTGAAATAGCACGAGGTGGATGCCGGAGTCGTTAGGGTATCGTCTCAGGCAAGTCGAAAGAGATGAAGGCGGGAGAGTTGAATCGTTGCAACACAGATTTTGGATATATAGATAACAAAAGGTGACTTTTGAGGTGCTGACGTCATAGGGCAGAAAACGACGAACTAGCATGATTTTGAGACGAAAGAAAGTTTTAAATAAACAAAACCGTCTCTGATAAAAACGCAACATCTAATATTGATGAAATTTTGTTTAACTACAAGGGAGAGAATATTTAATATTTGTATTAATTATATTTTAGTTATTTTCAGGTAAATCTCTCACAATTTACACATGCCTAATTCCCTTCTAAAAGATGTAAATCTCTCTTCAGGTAAGGCTTTTTGAAGATATCTGCTAACTGATTCTGAGTATCAATAAAGAAATTTCTATATTACCATTTGCTACATGATCACGAATGAAATGATATCAACCCTCTATGTGTTTTGTCCTTGAGTGCTGCACTGGATTTTTGGTAAGGTTTATTGCACTAGTGTTGTCGCACAGCAAGGGAATTGTCTTGATGTTGAGTCCATAATCCTCAATTGTTACTTAATCCACAAAGTTGCGTACAACAACTTCCAGCTGCCACGTACTCAGCTTCAGCTGTAGACAGTGCTACTGAATTTTACTTCTTGAGGACCATAATATCAGACATCCTGCAAGAATTTGACAACATCCACTGGTGTTTTTCTATCTATTTTACATCCAGCGTAGTCAGCATCAGAGTACCTACTAAATTAATTCCATATGATTTTGGATACCACAGACCTAAGTCATAAGTTCTAGTCAAATATCTAAAATTCTCTTGACAGATTAAATGAGACTCTCTAGGGTCTACCTGATACCTAGCACACATGCAAACACTAAATAATATATCAGGTCTTCTTGCTGTTAATAAAGCAAAGAGCCTATCATACCTCTATAAAGCTTCTGATCTACTTTCTTACCATCTTTATCACTGTGTAATCTTGTTGATGTACTCATTGGTGTTGACAGTGGCTTGGCATTTTCAAAACCGAATTTCTTTAGCAGCTCTTTTGTGTATTTGGCTTGACAATATGTGAGCCTTCTTTTCCTTGTTTGATTTGCAATCCGAGGAAGTAGTTAAGCTCCCCCATCATGCTCATTTCAAATTCTCCCTGCATTAGCTTCTCAAATACTTGTAAAGAGATTCATCAGTAGATCCAAATATATATCATCAACATATATTAACACGTAACACATTTTTTTGAGTTTAGACTTAATGAATAGTGTGCTATCTACTTTTTCCTCTAATAAAACCATGATCTAATAGAAATGCACTTAATCGGTCATACCATTCTCTAGGTGCTTGTTTTAAACCATATAAGCTTTATGCAATTTAAATACATGATCCGGAAATCCATGTCATCAAAATCAGCGGTTGTTCCACATAAACTTCTTCTTTTATAAAAGCGTTTAAAAATACTGATTTCACATCCATTTGAAAGAGTTTTAAATTTAATGCAGATGCATAAGCAGTAGAATTATAATAGCCTCAAATCTAGCTGCTGGTGCATAGGTTTCATCGAATCTATGCCTTCCTCTTGGGAATAGCCTTGAGCTACCAGTCTGGCCTTATTTCTTATGATCACACCAGCTTCATCCAATTTGATCCTGAACACCCATTTGGTGCTAATCACTAGATGATCTAATGGTCTAGGAACAAGTGAACACACATGGTTTTCTTTGAACTGATTCAGTTCATCTTGCATGGCTAAAATCCAAGATTCATCAGTGTGAGTTTCATTGACTGTCCTAGGCTCTATTTGTGAAACAAAGCTAGATAATCGCAAGGGATTACATTACCTCTGGTTCTTACCCTAACTGACGGATCACCAATGATGTTGTCTAGAGGGTGATCTTTCTTATACCTACATTCTTTTGGAAGATTATCATGAGATTTGTCTTTTGTTGTAGGTCTTCCAAAGGTGGATCTTCCTTGTCCTCAATGGATGTATCCTTTAATTTCTTGGACAATTTTCTGCATCATCAATATCACTATCTTCTTCCTCTTTCAAGGAAGGGTTAGTTTCATCAAAATAATGTGCACTGATTGTTCAATTAACAAGGTACACTTATTAAATACTCTATATCCTTTAGTTTAGAGGCATACCCCATGAAGATACCTTCATCTGATTTAGCATCTAACTTGCCGAGATCTCTTTTGCCGTTGTTGTGGATGAAACATGGACATCCAAATATCTTGAAATGACTAATCTTCGTCTTCTTCTCTTTGTGTAGCTCATATGAAGTCTTCTTCAGGATTGGCCTAATCATGACTCGGTTGATGATATAACATGCTGTGTTAACTACTTCGCCCAAAAATATCTTGGCAAATCATATTCTGACAGCATTGTTCTTGCCATGTTCAATAGGGTTCTATTCTTCCTTTCAGCAACTCCATTTTGCTGTGGAGTCCTTGGCGCTGAGAAATTATCCTCTATGCCTTGATCATCACAAAACATAGCAAATCTCTCATTCTGGAATTCTCCTCCATGGTCTGATCGAATACTATGATACTATACTTCTTATCCTTCTGTACCTTCTTACTGAAACTTACAAACTGTCGAATGTAGCATCCTTATGCTCCAGAAGGAAACCCATGTAAATCTAGAGTAATCATCTACTATAACAAATCCAAGTTCTTTCCTCTGAGACTTTGTGGTCTCATTGGCCCAAATAAATCCATATGTAGAATTTCTAAGGGTTTTGAGGTGGTTACCACAGTCTTGACTTGAAGGATGACTTGGTGTGCTTTCCTTTTGCACATGGCCCACAAACACCATCCATCCTTGTGCTAACTTTGGGTGGGCCTTCCACCAAGCTTCTCTTGATCAATTTTCTCATGCCATCCAGACTACAGTGGCCTAATCATCTGTGCCACAGTTCAGTTACTGCTCTTTGCTTGCGGCCAGACAGATATCCATCTTTTAGTTCTTCTAGGTAAAGTACATACATGTTCTTTTCTCTGTTGGATTCAAAGATGACTGCACCATCCTTCATAATGCTCCACTTTGATTCCTGAAATCTGATTTGATGTCCTTTGTCGCATAGCTGGTTAATACTGATGAGGTTGTGCTTCAGTCCTTTGACGCATAGCACATCTTCAATACCTATTTTGCCTTTGCTGCTCACTGATCCACTGCCTATCACTGTCCCTTTTCCATTATCTCCATAGGTGACTGTGCCTTCCTCAGCTTTGAGATGAGAAAATAGCTTCCTATTTCCTGACATGTGCCTTGAGCATCCACGTCTAAATACCATTTTGATGCTCGAAGGTTTACCTGCAATGAAAACATTAAGCTTTAGGTACCCAAGATCTTTTGGGTCCTGGTTGGTTAGTATCATCATTTTTCCTTTTGATTATCCATATTTTGTATTTAGTTGGACATGATACTTTGATATGACCTAACTTGTTGCAATGGCTACAGCAAGACATCTTAGTTACTTTTTAAGTTGGAATGTATTTAAAATTTGATTTATATGTTGTGTCTTGTTCAGCTATAAACTTTGGTATTGGATATGTTTTAGGATGTATTATTTTTTTCTCATTGTCTGAGTGTGTATTCCTAATCCATGTTTCTTTCAACCTGACCGTCTAGCTCCTTTTAGTATTTGATGGTTTTTCATTTGTGAATTTATCTAATATACTTAATAGATTTTCATTTTCTTCAGTTAGTGTGTTAATCTCCTTTTTAAGTTCATCTGGAGTTTATTGTTTTTCTAGTTTAACTATCTGTTCATTTTTATTTTTCAGATCTTCACATAACAAATCGTTCTTCTTTTCTTCCGTAATTTGTTTTTCCATTTGCTCATTTCACATTTTAAATCTGAGTTAGTATTTTCTAAACATGCGATGCTTTTCTTACTTGTTTTTAGTAGTTTACATACTTCTTTGTATTTAAAATATAGTTCATTAAAAGTTTCTTCCAAATTATCAGAATCTGATTCATTACATGAAGAAAAAGATGAGTCTGATGTTACCTTGTCTTCGATGTTGGCCATGAGTGCCAGGTTTGCTTCTTCTTCTTTTCATTGCTTGAGCTTAACTCACTGTCCGAGTCGCTACTATTGCCCGCTACTGCCATAGCTTTCTTCTTATACCTTCTGAATTTCTTGGAACTATCTTTCTTTCTGAATTCAGCTTTCTTGAGTTTCAGACATTCTGCCTTGATATGTCTGGGCTTCTTACATTTATAACAGATTGGTTCATTTTTCTTTGAATCTTTGACTTCAGACCATTGAGGTCTTTCCCTTTCTTGAAGTATCTTCTCCGGACTGATACTTCTTTTTCTTAGCTAGTATTCATTGTAATCTTCTGGACAGTATTGCTTCTTCATCTTCACTGTTGTTCATGCTTTCTTGTTGTATGAGCCTTCTTCTGATTCGTCTTCTTCTGCCTTGAGTGCGTTGGAGTGCTTCTTTCTGCTAGAAGATTCTCCCAACCTTTCCATATTTATTTCATGGGCCATGAGGGACCTAATGAGCTTCTCTAATGACATTATCTCAAGTCATTAGCCTCCTCTATTGCTGTAACCTTTGGAGTCCACGAGGCGGGTAGGGATCTGAGTATTTTCCTCACCATGTCTCCCATCTGATACGTCTTACCAAGAGCAGCTAACCCATTAGTGATGTTAGTGAACCTGCTATACATTTGTGTGATTGTTTCACTGGGTCGCATCTGAAATCTTTCATACTGGGTTACTCGATATCTATCCTGTTTTTCTTTAACCTTGTCAGTACCTTCGTATGTAATTCTTAGATTTACCCACATTTCCATAGCGGATTTGCAGGCTGATATGCGGTTGAACTCTTTCTTGCTAAGAGCACAACATAGGATACTCTTGGCTTTGCAGTTCAAAGAGATCTTCTTCTTGTCATCTTCCGTCCATTTATCCTTCTCATTGTGACTAGAAGATCACCCTCTTCAACAATCGACTAGATCTGATAGTTGAGTCCTTGTAAGAAAAACTCCATTCTTGTCTTCCAGTATGTGTAGTCTTCACCATCGAACAGTGGTGGCCTGTTAACCTGACCTTCGAAGTGACCTTGGGCTGCCATTTGATCTTTTCTCTTCAGATCGTTGGATCTTCTTCTTTATCGAAGAGACTAGCTCTGATACCACTTGTTGCCGAGCTAGCAAGCCCAGAGGGGGGGTGAATGGGATATTAAAATTTTGATCACTTTAAAACCTGTCCACAAAAATGTTTACTCAAAACACACTTCGATGACTGTTAGTGTTAGTAAAAAGAGGATAGCAAGCACAAGCAATCAAACACATGACACAAGGAATTATCTGGTTCGGATCTCCTCTCCACAGGAGTCCTACATCCAGTCCCTGAGCAATACCTCAGGATTTCACTACCCAAGGGTACAGTCCCCCTCAAGGACACTTACAACACCCACCGAAGCTGGTCTCTCTCTTCACAACCGAAGATGAATTACAACACCCTGGATCTCACCAGTCTTCGCTTCTACCCTGAAGGGAAACAAACACTATGAACCCCCAGGTCTTCCTTAACACAAAGAAATAAACACCTTGGAATCCCCAGGTCTTCCTTCAACATGAAGGGAAATAAACACAAGAAGTGTTCAGGAAGACAAGCCCCTAGATCAAGCTTAAGACCAACGCTCAACAATCTGAAGCAACAACTGAGAGGAAAAGATCTACGATGAGGAACACTCTCAGTACACAGAAGCTCTCAAGACTACACACTGAATGCAGAGAGCTAAGAGCTAGACAAGCAAAGGAGTGAAGCTTCGCTCTTTCAGATGCTCGCCGAAAGCTTGTAAAAGATTGTCATTAGTGTCTTCTATTTCTGGAGCTTCAGTCTTCTATATATGTCTTTCATTTGAAATTAACATTGAAGTGTCCGTTATCTCTAAGCTTTTGTTTACGTTAGACTGTATGTCACTGAAGAGCTCTCTTTTCAACAGTCTTTAGCTTTCCATGCCGCAAAAAGAGAGGATCTTCTTTGATGTCCTTTATCTTCCATATTGTCCAACTTGTATTGAGATGCAATGTCAGAGACCTGCACGCATTAAATGCTAAAACAATAATAGCTAGGCTGTTTCTTGTTGTCAGTCAACCTTAGAATGATTTTATATCAAACTAGAATTACAGTCTGTTGTTGTAAAAAAGATGATTCTAATATAAGCATAAGAGTAGAAACTATCGTCCATGCATTGCAATGATATGTTTAGTCGTAATAAATGTATGGATGTGAGAGAACGGAAGGAAATTTTGACTTTTCAAACTATCTGAGAATAGGTTTGAATATCAAGTCATTATACACCATGAAATCGATATGATCATGACTTATGAAATCGTTGTGTTGATGAGAGTCGTTATTCATTGAATCGTTATATATTCATAGTAAGTCATGTACACACAAATCGTTATGCATTAGTAACCGAATCGTTGTAGAGACAAATCGTTATACAGTGTCAGCAAATCATTGAGCAAATCATTATTTCACTTATCGAGTCGATATGGTGAACAAATCGTTATTTACTGTATCGAATCGTTACGGCGACCAAGTCGTTAATGTAACTTAATGAACCTTACAGTGACTGAGTCGTTGTGTAACTTATATGAATCGTTATGAGACTTAACGAGTCGTTGTGAAACCGAAATCGTTCTGAGAGCAAATCGTTGTTCTCACTTAAGATCGATGTGATAACCCAATCGTTATGGAGCTCGGAATCGATGTGCACACTTACCGAATCGTTGTGAGAGGCAAATCCTTGAGATCTCTTAGCGAATCGTTGTGAAGGCAAATCCTTGGCGATCTCTTAGCGAATCGTTGTGGGAGGCAAATCATTGCGATCTCTTAGCGAATCATTATAACAACTAGAAAATCGATGAGTACTTAGAAATTGTATGATTTGAACTATAAATGCTACAAGGTGATAATACTCACTGATTTTCCTTGGAATTTCCTTGAGTTATTTCTTGTACTCAATCTCATAGAGATTATGTTAGAGTAACTTTATCATAGTTTTGTTAATCACTAAATAAATATGTAATTAATTTAAATTACATTGGGGATAATCTGATCATCAGTTAGTTGCAGTCGAGCACATACCGGCGGATGCTCAGCCTTCAGTACGATGGCCAGAAGAGTGTTCCATTGCCGCAAAGATCCAACAGCAATGGTATTCACCCCCTCCTCCTCCAATGTGATGGAACAGTAGTGGAGAGCTATTTCCAGGCTCCTTGGCAGTACCAGCAGAGGTCTCAATTCGTAAGATGGTAGCAGAGAAGCAACCACCATGTGACTCCGCAAGCACACCATTATAGCCAAAGGTACCCCCAGTGGTATGGCAACAGACTCTAGTAGTGGCAGCAGCAATGAGGATCGCACAGCCATTCTAGAGAGGTTCTTCATCTTCGGCCTCTGACCTTCTATGGTGACTACGATTCTGACAGAGCAGAGAGCTAGGTCCATGAGCTTGAGCGTACTTTCGAGACCATGGCTTGTGCAGAGTAGGATAAGTCCAACTTGTAGTCTATCATCTGAAGGGGTCACCCACTATAATCACAGGGATTGTGCTTCCCCTCGACACAACCATGAATATCAAATATGATGGCATGGAAGATAGGAAAGTGATCGCCACCTAGATAGTCGCCTTATGATGCAGAAAGACATGCTACTTAAACTAGGAAAAAGGAAGAGAACAAGAAGACTGACCTGTGGTCGCGGTCGTCATGGCCGCCGCGTCTCTGTTATCGCGTCATTGAGATCGACGCCTTTGTCGCGTCACCCGAGGCCGTCGCGTTCTCTGAATGCGGGAGATTTGTTGTAGTGACCTCTTCTAGTCCTCCAGCCGGCCCAAGTACCAGAGCTTCTCGTAGACCTTGTTTGCTTGCCTGCCAATCAAAAGAAAACCAAAGAAAGAGACCCTATTAGAACATGCAAAGTGTAGCATCTATTCTAAAAGACGAAATGAGACGGGGTCATGGTGGGAACACACCTGGGTGGTTTTAACCCCTGTGGGTGTGGGAAAACGTGGGTGGATGATAGAGTGCTCTATTTAAAAACAAACATAAAAATGCATGTAGAAACAAAAAGGGGGAGAGGGAGATAATGAGCCCCATTAGGGCGACTTCCTGGCGTGGATGCAGCTCTGATGATGTGCAAAAGGTCCAGGAGATGCTGAAGTCGCCCTCTTCACGTTCCTTGCTCCGTTGGAGGTGAAATGAGTGAATTGTGAGGAGTGGACTATGAAGGGAAATGAGTGGAAACGAGTGGCTGCGTGGCTAAGGCTTATTCAGAGGAAATTTTGGCAGCCCTTCGGGGTGATCATGAGGCTCCCCCTGTCCATGAGGAGGGGCCTTGCTTATATAGAGCTTGGAGTGAGAAAATTGGTATATCTCCTCAAAAAGATGTGGGAAATTAAAAATGGGTGATAAAGCTCTATCAAAATCGGATGTAGAGTCCTTAGGGAGCTTAGGAGAGTCCCTAGGGCCGAAAAAGTGCTCAAGGGGCCGGGATATCCCTCTTAGACCAGTCAACGTGCATGGGAGGATAAATGTATGTGGTTATGGAGGTCAGAGATCTTGGTCCTTGTCGCGTCAGATCGCGGAGTCGCGACTAGAGACGCGACGGTGGCGGGGGTCGCGACAATTGCCCACGTGCATGGATAATGCATGGGCTGTCGCGGCGGCCTAACCCGTCGCGACTAGAGTCGCGGCGCCACGATGCGTCGTGACAAGGAATCCGAATTATTGGATTATTCTCTCTAACCCATATTAAATAGGAGTCACACTCCCCTAGGGACTCTCTCAAGTGATTGATTTCGGGATTTCAAGGCATGTTATGGATTATGGGCTCAATTCAAGACAAGTGATGGCTCAAGGTGAGTGACCAATTAGGGCCCACTAATAACAGCAAGAAATGTGGTTCAACCCATTAGTCATAATCGGTGTCTACAGATTGCCCTCCTTGGCTTCCACTTTGCAGGGGAGCGAAGCGGAGTGGCGTGGAGATGTCATGAAGTGATGGTGGAACGGAGATGACGCGGAGCGGACTGAAAAGTGAAACCAAGGTAAAGAGACCCCGATGTTAACTAACAAGCAATTGGAATCCTTGTGAAAGCCCTGAGTCGGTTGTTCGAGTAGATGCAAGAAGAGCACAAGTCTAGACGAGAAGAAGAAAGAAGAGGACGATCAACCTCTCGATTGAGAGGTACCCTAGCCATTTGGCTTGCAGGGTTCGTTTGGAATGACATGTGCGTGCCAGGCAGGTAACTCATGACTCTGTCCTGGGAGCGGTTCGCAACCAAAATGGATCAAAGAAAAGGATGAGTTTGGATAAGGAATCCAGACAGGGAAATTCTTGTCAACTGACGGGAACAACTTGCTCGGGGGCAAACCTTCCGATCGGAGTGGATTGGATTTCTTGTTTGGGATTTGAAGGATGGTTTGGCACTCAACAAGAGCTCATCAAAGGTCTAGAATGAGTCAGGAAAGTTCAAAGTCCTACATGATGCATGCTGGGCTAAAGTAAAAGAATCATCAAAACGAATGCGAAGAAAAAAAAGAAAAAATAGAAATATATCAAGGATAATATTGTTAAGCCAGATAAGAACAGGTCAGAGACTACCTACAACCGCGGTGCAGGCCTGAATCCATCGTCCCTGTGCTTAACTAACTCACGGCCTATCCAACGATTAACAATATGTACCTAGATCATCATTGTTTTTGGTAAAGGGGACTCAAATCCCAGAACACATTGAGACACCGCCGGTCCTTGAAATGATATAATAGATAGGATATCATATAGTAATGCCGGGAGTAGGGAAGAATACAATACCTGACTTACTTGTGACGACATTTCCTGACTTTTGAATCATCCATGAGAAAATAAGCATAATAATCACAGATGGACAGATGAGTTTAATAAACATGGTCAAAGAAACACACACAAAGCACAACCAGGAGGAATAAACCTTGGGTATAAACGCGACGCACTTACTGACCGCGACCTTGTCGCGTCGCAGCGCCCTGTCGCGACATATCGCGTCTGATCGCGGCGTCGCGACTCGGACAGAGTCCTAAAAAAAACGCAGAAAAACGGGACTTAGACTTATCCTAAGACATCTAGACTAGCACTAGGACTCCTAAACCTTTCCTAGACTTATCCTAACTCCTTTTCGGGGTTTAGAGTGGGTTTCTAACTCCCTAAGGCTTATAAATAAAGGGTTTGGGCTGTTAATCCCGCAGCTAAACTCCTGGCATCCTCTGCTTTCCAAGTTCTTCATCTTCTCCAGCTCTGCAGCCATGAAGAGGAAGCTTTCAGAGTTTGCAGAGGCCATCCCTCCCTACTCCGGCCCAAAGGCAGCTAGGAGTCTTACGCCGATCTCCAGCACCTCTCAGTTATCCCAAGACACACATCTATTCCCGCCCGGATCTCAAGTAAGTGGCTTTTCTCCCTGAGATTCTGCACTTTCTGCATTACTATGTTTTTTTGTTTTGCTCTGTTTTTTTCTTCGGCTTCTCATCTCCTCCTCCTCCTTTCTTCAGATCCTCCCTGGTCATAGGCGGTTCTCTAGGCCACCATGGCTGCTTCCGATGCTTGCATGCTGCCGCCTGCCTCCATCTCCCTCCTAAAAGAGTGGGGATTCTACGGTGCTAGTACTCTCCAAGAAGTACACAAGATCGTCCACGCGTGGGATAGCATCACCGCACTTACCGAGGTGTGGCACACTCAGACAATTCTTTTGTCTTCTCCGACTTTGAAGCCACCGTACTTTTGGAAGAATTGAAGATCATTCTCGGTCTCCCGCGCTACCATCGGGGTGAGGAGATAAATTATCATACACCGTGGAGCAGATCAACTCGTGGAGTATTCTGGCCAAGCTGACCTCTACGAAGAACGACCTACGCTCCATGACCAGTGGCATGCACGTCCACTTACTCCCCATCGCACAGTGGTCGTCTCACAATGCAAGCGGACAAACCGGGAGACACGGCGCCATTGCCAAGGCGGCGGCCATCTGCATCTGCGGGATCATACTCTTTCCCTCTGAAGACGGGACCATCTCCTTCGCCAACCTGAGCATCATCGATTCCTCTCAGAGGTTTGACCATCGGCCAAGCATTTTGAGTTATCTATATGTCGGTTTGTCTTCTGCAGCACTCGGAGGGCGTTTTTTTTCGGATCGGTGATTGCTCTCGAACTATGGATGGGATGAATATCCAATTCGGGCGTTGGAGGCTTGACTGTGGAGTGCAAGATGATGCTGAACCATCCGCTGGCATACGTGGGCGGACCACTCCACATGAGCACCCGGGCTTGGTGCAAGACGGCCTAAATGAAGGGCATCCAAGCGTGGCGCGGGTACCTCCGAAGTCTGACCGTGGCGAACTTCGACGCGCGCCCCCGGTTCATGCACGGCAAGATGATCCCTCTCTCAGCGCACCGGGCTTGCCTTGAGTTGCTGGGCAACGAGGCACTTGCTTCTTACAACCCGGACCGTTGCTACCTCCAGTGTGGTGCGGCCCGGACATTTTCCAATCCTCTCACACTTCCCGCCTATCCCAAGAGGAAGAGGGGCGACGCGCAGGACAAGCGTGACATGCGCAGCGCCATCGTCCACATGGGAGGGATGTGCTAATGAGCGTGATCCTAGCAGAGGTGGAGGAGATGATGAAACGGTTAAAGAGTACATTGAAGGTTTGAAGAAGCTTCAGCCGGCGGGAGGGAATAATTGATTTGATTTGTAGGCCAGATGGTAATTAGGAAGTACTTAAAAGCATTGCTAGGTTGTTTTAGAATGGATTAGGGAGTGTAAAGATTTTGAATATTAATGAATAAGAATGGATTTTCTATGCAATGCAAGCGCTCTGTTGATGACGCGACGGTCAGGAGTGTCGCCTTTATGTCGCGGCCTAGCGGTGCATCGCGACTATGTCGCGACGTCCCTTCTTGACGCGACATGAACGCGACGGCGCGCTGCGTCGCGTCACGAACCGATCGATTCAAAAACAAACGGCCCCCTTTCCTTCTTCTTTTTCGTTTCCAAAAACCTTGAACCTTCAAACCCTTGAATCTTCCCCAAACTCCCGCCTGCATTCCGACCTCCTTGCTAGCCCGAAACACAATCTAAACGACCTACACTGCGATGGACGGTGGAAAAAGAGACTGGCGAGGGCTCGTCGCGGGGGAAGCGTCACGCGGAGCGACGGTATTCACGACGACGGGTGGAGAGGCCCTCGGTCGAGGAGGAGGTGCCCGAGGCCGTCATGGGTGAGGAAGCGGAGGAAATGACTCCGACCATGAGCGTGGAAGAGGAGAGGAAGAAACGGGCCAAAGCGATGAAGTCGGTAAGTATCATCGACCCTAATACCTTGAATGGTAGTAGAGAGAGATCCACGGAGCTCCTGGAGGGCGAATGTAGGGCGAGAGGCCCATGAAGACAAGGATCAAACAAAGAGGCTCCGGCCGGTTTTGAAAACTGAAATATTCAGCACTACCCGTCGCGACATGGTGTCGCGGCGGGGCGGGGCGTCGCGACAGTGTCGCGACGTCTAGGGCAGTCGCGACCTTATCGCGACCTATGAAGGCGACGCGATAAGGTCGCGGCGGCCCGCACCGTCGCGACAAGGTCGCGGCTGTAAGAGCTGTCGCGACTCTGACCGAACACACAATAAAACTGAATTTGAACTTGAATAAATCTTTGCTGGGTGAAATGAGGGCTCGAGTGTCATGGACACTGGTGCTGGCTGCCTTCCTGGCCCTCCCCCTTTTCAGCGAGAGAGAGTAGATGAGATGGGGTTCGGCAGATTTTAGGATTGAGAGAATGAGGGTGGACCCGGCCCTCACCCAGGCCCTGCGTAGCAGTGGGACACGGAGGCGAGTGCCTTCGCGTTCCCTCGGGGGCATATGATCCCCAGCCTAGAGGATGTGAGCCGGATCACAGGGCTCAGGGTGCATGGGAGAGCGGTGAGCGGGTATACCTACCCTTGCTACCATGACTTAGCCGAGCGACTCTTAGACCTTCCCGTGGAGCGTAGGTCTTCCCTAGTGCCCAGAGTAGCCTTGCAGGAGAGTCTAGGTCTATTGGAGGCAGGGAAGAATGCAGGGGGCGCTGAGGATGAGTATTTGGAGAGGCTGGCTAGAGTCAGTAGAGGGAGTTAGCGAGTGAGCCTGGGCCGCAGGCGGACTTGGACTAGCGCCGCTTCCTCGTCCTCTTTCTTGGTATACTTTTGTTTGCCACGAGGGGCGACGCAGTCCACTGCCGCTTCCTGCCCCTGCTGGCGGATTTAGGTGAGGTAGGGGGGTATGCTTGGGGGCAGCCTTCTTAGCACACCCAGTTCGACAGTTTGAGCGCCTCAAGCGGCAGACGTCTACGAGCGGCTTCTACCCCTTCCTTCAGGTACACCTTCTCTTCTAACTCTCTTAGATTCAAACTTCAATTTTGCTTAACCGCCAACTAATTTGTCTTTTATCTTGCAAGGTTTGGGGCTATCTACACCTCCCGCCCTGAGAGAGGGGAGCTCACACGGCCGGGCCTCGTGCCCATTGCACACCTTTGGACTCTCGCCGAGACACTCGCCACCTGGCCGACCAGTTGGAGCGCCTCCAGGAGGCAATCGACCAGCTACCCTATCTGGATGTAAGTACCCTTAATTCCCCCTCTTTGAAATTATTTGCTTGAAATGATTGATTACTTCTCTTTTGCAGTGGTTTGGCAGCCATATCTGGGGGAGGGTGATGAGGGACAGCTTGGTTGGTGCAGGCCCGCCCCTACTCTTCGGTAGGTCGTGTGGTTGCATGCACTCACCTCATGCTACCTCTGAACCTATTCCTGGACCCAGCTCTCCTTGGGCCTCAGGCAGAGTGTCGTGGAGTTCCCCGTCCGGACTGGTCCGCCGGTCGGGTCGGCTTCTGGGGCTTCACGACACGACAGACTGGAGGGAGCGGCGCGCGAGCAGATAGAGAACTGGGAGTGGAAAGGCAAGGGGGTCAGATCGTATGCGACGACCGACGATGCCTACCTCTAGGCATACGCCTTGAAGTACGGAGGAAAGGTATACAAGAGCGCCCGACACCAGGTAGAACCTTCTAACCACAGCTCTAAACTGGGATTTAATGATTAAAACTGATGATTTGCAATTCTTGCAGGTGGACGTGACTGGTGAGGTGGCATCCCTTCGAGCCTTGCTCCATTCAGTGGTGCAATCGGGAGGCAGCCCAGAGGCAGACGACAGAGCTGGTAAGTACCGTGTCCACTTTCAGCCCCTTTGGTTTAAGCAAGATTTTGAACTGACATGCCTTTTGCGTGCAGCGGAGTGAGCTGGAGAGAGTGAGGGGTACTGGAGCAGGCGGTGCTTCCTCCTCTCGGAGCGCAGGGGGTCTCCATCACTCAGAGGCTCGACTGGCAGGGGCTGTGCTGAGAGCTGAGAGGCTCAAAGGCACTTGGAGGAGCGGGTAAGTTCATTTAAAACACTTGAGTCGCTTATTTTCAAATGACGCTGATTGATTACTTGTTGTGCAGGAGAGAGACTTGGAGCTCGCTCACGAGCATGCCATGACGCTACAGAGCGAGAGGGACCAGCTCGTGTCCGGGCGGAGCGGCTGAGTCACAGGTGGCGGAGATGACCCGAGAGCTAGCGACGCTGCGGGTACAGAGGCCATCGGAGATCAGGAGGAGTCATCCGACTGCGTGCAGAGTTGCTAGCACAGCAGACGCTGGCGCGGAGCCTTCAGCAGATTGTGACAGATATCGGCCGTTCACGCAGCCAGACCGGAGCGGCGTGAGCGTCAGCAGGGCGACCCGCGCCTCCGTCGGCAGTATTTAGCGGGTTCCTCCAGTCGGGCGGAGGAACGAGGAGGAGGAGCGGCGCCGTCAGGGCGAGGGTAGCCGAGGGGGTGGCGAGATGTTCCACCTCTAGATAGGAGAGAGGGATCATGGGGAGAGTGGTGGCGGTCAGTGAGGAGTCTTGTGAGCCACCTCCCCTTTTATCGATGTACATTTTGTTCATACCTTAGGCAGTTTTACTTTTATGCCAATGTTTATGATGAATGAATGGTTTGCGATTGACACGATGAGCGGCGAGATTCAAACCAAGCGCGAGAGAGAGTTCTGAGCGCGATGTCCATACTCTGCTTTTTAAAATCCCTGTTCCTGCACACACTTAGAAGAGCAGGTCAGATCTGTTCTTAGGTTCGGCCCCTTGCACAGAACATGATAAAAGCAACTCCGCAATTGTCAAGGGGCCGAGCCTTATTAATAGCGAAAAGACTATGGAAATAATGCATGCTAAAGAAAGGATATGTACAACGCCTTTAAAAGAACTATATATTTTTTTGTGATTTTGAGGATCTTTTGATTTTTTTGGATTTTGGAATTTTTATTTTTCTTGGTTTTGGGGATCTTCTGAATTTTTGGACTTTTGGAATTTTTTGATTTTTTTTTTTGAGGATCTTTTTGATTTTTTTTTTTGGAATTTTTGATTTTTCTAGAATTTTTGAAAATCTTTTTGATAGAAACACTTCTTAATGCCGAGCGATTAACCGTGAGCCTTACCTCTATCTCACTTTGGCGAGCAAGATTTATGTGCAACGTATATTCATCTTATGTCAGCTAAGATTTCTTGCCCCTACGACACAATGTTCCAACACAGACCAAGCCTATGGATTCTTGGTCATTTTAGGAGAGATAGGAAGAATGTAAATGAGATAAGACTTAATCTTGGAGTCGGGGTTGCTGACTTGTAAGACTTGCAACAAATAAGCTAAATGCCATCCATCTGTTGTCCAGGGACTTTAGGGCCACAGTATTTCTCTTTTTGTCTGGGGCATGTGTGCGACCGGGCTCAAGGGCGTCCCGCGGGGAACTGTACTGCCACTCTTTACATGCCCTTCACTTTGTCATTTCGTCGCTTTATATATATTTTTGTGCTATATGCTTTTCTTAGAACTGCCCTCCCTCCTTGAGACTTCAACCAACATGTCTATATTGTTGCAGGTTTACAGGATAGCTTTCCCCTTGCCCCTAGACCTTGTCCGAATAGGGAGAGAATTGACCTCTTGTTTCCCTGAGCAGGGCTAAGTGAGAACACCGTATATGAAGGGACAATGACCTTAGGCTTACCATGTTGAGTACGTGATTGCACATAATATTATTCGTCAATATGAGAAGGAGCGAGACACTTGGAAAAATGCTACTTATTAATTGGTGTTGTTATCCAAAAGACTTTTGATCAGGGGTAGAATCTTTAAGAATATACCCATTCCATGGATGAGAGAGTTCATCACCATCGGCGTTAACTAACCTATACGCGTTTCCCGGGTACACTTCTTTGATGACGTACGGTCCCTCCCAGTTTGCGGACAATTTTGACCTTGGACCTCCAGGTTTTTATGAAATTCGCTTCAAACCATGTCTCCTTCTTGAAATTTACGCTCAATTACTTTCTTTTGAAAAGACCTTGAGAGTCTATTTTGATACGAAGGCCGTGATCGGCTGCAGCCGAGACGCCGTTCGTCTAGAGTTCTAGTTGAGTAAGTAACGCCTCCCGACGTCATCGGGATTAAGTTTTTTGTCCAACTGAATCTTAGCGAAGGATGAGGATCTCGTGCGGGCATACTGCTTCCATCCCATATGTAAGTGAGAAAGGGTTTGCCCGTAGGTGTGCGGATGGAGGTGCGGTAAGCCCACAGAGCCTCAATTAACTTTTCCGGCCAATCACGAATTTATTAGACTCACAATTTTCTTTAAGATTTTTAAAAGCGTTTTGTTCGTGCTTCGGCCTGGCCGTTGCCCTGCGGCTAATAAGGAGACTAATGATGCAAAGAAATTTGAACTTCTTACAAGATATTGAAGGTCTTTGATATGAACTGGGGTCCATTGTCGGTGACGAGGCTGCCAGGTACTCCAAACCGTGCAATGATATTCTTCATGATGAACCTGCCACAGTCGAACCTTTGATTTCTGCAAACGCTTCTGCTTTGGCCCATTTGGTGAATTACTCAGTGGCAGTAAGGATGAAGGCCTTTTGTTTTATCTGAGCATTAGGATCACCGAGAGGCCCAATGATATCAAAGGCCCACATGGAGAAAGGCCAAGGAGAAGATAGCGGATGTAAAGAGGAAGACGGAGAATGATTTTATTCTCGTGGATTTGGCATCTGACACACCTACGAACGTAGGCGGCACAGTCTTCTTCTAAGGTTGCCAGTAGTAGCCCTGCCTAAGAATCTTTTGGCTAACATCTGACCATTCACATGCCCTCCGCATTCACCGGAGTGAGATCCTTCCACTATTTTCCAAGCCTCTTTCATCGGTCACGGCATCTGAGGGATCATTCCATTTAGAGCGCGTCTGTAGAGAACTTCACCCACGATGTGTACTTTAAGGCCGCTCTACGGATAGCTCGCCTATCTTCTGCTTCGGCTTCTTCTGGGAGGTGCCCTCTTTGAAAAACCCTCATCAATCTCACGATACCACGGGCTCTCTTCTTCCATCATTCCCTAATTCAACAAGCAACAACTCCTTCGCTTCTTTCTTCTCTGCCTTCAACACTAGGGAGCTCCTAAGGTTCGAGAACCAAGGATCCTGAGTTGAGGAGCTTCTAATCATGAACGGTGATAGTTTCAGCGCTACGGCTGAGAGGGAAGGAAAGAGATGAAGCTAACGACGCCAGAGCATCGGCCAGAATGTTTTGGGAGCGAGGAGTATGAATGTAGATGAGTTGACGGAATTGCCTGGCGAGGAGCGTGACCAGATCTTGATACGGCTTGAGCTTGGGGTCACAAGTGCGATAGGTAGAGAGAACTTGCCGAGGACGAGCTGAGAGTCTCCTATGACCTTAGGTGACGTGCGCCTAAAAGGTAGGCGAGCTTAAGACCGGCCAAGAGAGCCTCATACTCGAGATGTTGTTGGTGCGTAGAACTAGAGTTGATAAGCCAAAGGAATGGTGATCCCTTCTGGGGTGAGCAGATTGCCTATGCCCCATCCCCTAGAATTGAGAGCTCCATCGAAATGGAGTGACCAGAAGGGATCGTGAGAGACAATGATAGGTTTTCGTCGGGAAATTCCTCCTGAACCGTATCACTATGATGAAGTGGGAGGTGAGCAAGGTGCTCAGCAATGGCTACCCTTTTATGGCTTTCTGAACAATAAGGAGATATCGAACTGAGAGAGGAAACTTTGCCAGCGAGCCAATCTGTCGGCGAGGACTGGCTTCTCAAGGAGATACCTAATAGGGTCCATTCTAGAAATCAAACTCACCTTATGAGCTAGGAAGTAGTGCTTCAATTTCTGCACTACCCAAACTAGCGCTGCACAAGTTTTCTCCATTGTGGTGAGTTTTGAGCTCGGAAGGATTGAAGAGCCTAGATAGTAGTAGACTGCCCTTTCTTTGCCGGATTCATCATGTTGGGCAGGACAGCTCCTAGGGAGTCCTCAACATTCGACAGACATAGGATTAGGGGTTTCTCAGGGATCGGCGCCTGAAGTACTGGCGGATTCATAAGGTAACTCTTGAGCTCATCGAAGGCCTCTTGGCTTTATCATTCCATTCAAAACTGACTCCTCCTCTCACAGTTCATAGAAAGGACGACATCTTTGAGAGTGCTGAGATATGAATCTCCTTATGAACTGCAAGCCCCATCAAACCTCGAAGTTCAGATATGCTCTTAGGAGGAGGCATCTCATTGATCGCCTTGGCCTTGTGCGGATCTATTAGAATCCCCCGCTTACTAACTATAACCTAGCAACTTCCCTGAGGAAACCCCAAACACGCACTTCTTTGGATTCATCTTCAATTGATACTCTTGTGCGCGACGGAAGACTTTGGCCAGCACGGAGGAATGCTCTCTTCGAGTTCTCGACTTCACCACGATATCATCCACGTAAACCTCACATCAATATGTATCGTCGTGGAAGATAGCTAACATTGCTCTTTGATATGTGGCGCCGGCATTCTTTAATCTAAACGGCATGACCACGTAGCAGTATGTTTCCCCATGGGGTTGAAGGAGGTCTTTTCTTGATCCTCCGGGGCTAGACGAATCTGATTATAGCCGAGTACCCATCCATGAACGATAGGGTTTCGAACCCTGCTGTATTATCGATCAGAACATCCAGTGAGGTAAAGGGAATCATCTTTAGGACATGCCTTATTCAAATCCTGGAAATCTATGCAGATGCGCACCCTTCCGTCTTTCTCATCACCGGGATGATGTTCGCCACCCCCACGAGGATAGAGGACTACACGGATAAACTTGGCTTTGTATGCTTATCGATCTCCTCTTTCATCTTCAAGGCGACGTGGGGGAGGAACCTCCTTAGCTTTTGTTTAACGGCAACTGCCCCTGTCTTCAGAATTAACCTATGTTCCACCAGAGCGGGTCAATGCCGGGCATGTCATCATAGGACCAGGCAAAAGAACCTTGAACTCCCTTAGCATTTCTATGAGCTCTCTTCTTCTTCAGGAGGGAGACCATACGCTCCGTTAGGAGCCTGGGTCCTCTGCGTTCCCACATTTTACCTCTTTGGTGGGTTCATCTACTGCCGAGGTAGTTCATAGAATCCTCCTCATACCACTAGCATACGCCTCAGTAGCATCCTCTATCTCACCATCATTCTCATCTAATGGTCTTCTCCGGCTACGATTTCATATATCCCCAAGCCGTCGTCTAGCCCTTCCTCTATCGGCATCTCCTCTAAGTTCAAAACCACCGCTTCTTTGACGAACTCTTCGACAGCTAGAAGAGCGCCACATCTATGGATAGGTCTAAGAGGTATATACGGGTATGCCACTACCCTTCTTCTTCCTAGACGGGGACGGGGACTTACTAGAGATTACCCCTGACCTTAGGCTAGAACTGCTATTTACAAGAGGCCCTAGAAGCGTCCGAGGCTTATCGGAAGGGAAAACATAGGTGCGGCAGGGCCACAAAGATCCTCCGATGGAGCTGGGAGGAGGCAGGCCACCCGAGCTCGGGTGCTGCAACAGCATCGGGGTGTAGGAGCAGAAGGCCCCTCACCCGAATTGCCCGGAATGGCCATGGCTGACCACCCGGCGAGCGAAAGCGACGATGGCTATTGGAGAGCAGATCGACGGGGATCGCCGTCGAGAGTGTGAGCACGAGGGAATGACGGGGATCGCCGTCGAGATCGGGAGCTTGAAGTGGTGACGGGGATCGCCGTCGAGATCGGGAGCGCGAGGGAGGTGACGGGGATCGCCGTCGAGCTCAGGAGTAGAGGGATTGACGGGGATCGCCGTTGGAAGCAGAGTAGGAGAGAGGTGACGGGATCGCCGTCGAGCTCAGGAGTAGGAGGAGGTGACGGGGATCGCCGTCGGAAGCATGAGTAGGAGAGAGGTGACGGGGATCGCCGTCGGAGACAGGAGCAGGAGAGGGGTGACGGGGATCGCCGTCGAAGCAGAGTAGAGAGAGGTGACTGGGATCGCCGTCGGAGACAGGAGCAGGAGAGGGGTGACGGGGATCGCCGTCGGAGACAGGGCACACATTTTTTTGTTATTTTGTAATTTTCTCATTTTTTTTGTTTTACAAGGAATTACATTACGAAATGGGTTTGGGGAAAAAGACAGGACCGAACCATTAAAGAGAATGATGAAGCTGGGTGAAGGACGAGTGAATGCTTCAATGGCGTCGGTGAGATTTGAACGATGAGGGGAGAGGCAAGGGAATGAACTACCATTAAACTCGAGCACGGATGAAATAAAATAAGTAGGAGCCCGGAGAGCCCGTGGCCAGAACTCCTGCATAAGTAGGGGTAAATGATCTGACTGATTTTCCTTACCAAATCCAGGCAACTGTCGCCTGGCGGTGGTTGCTGCAATTGATAGCGCTGCTACTTGTGACACATCCTCTTCGAAGAGACGGTTTACTGCTGAGATGAGATCTTCTGATTCCAGCTCTTCTCTGCCCCAGCTGCTGATTTTTCAAATAGCAGACTGACTGATGAATGACATCGTCTTGGTCCCGGGTTTCAGTGTCTTCTCCCTCGCTTTCTTCTTTTTGTTGGGTCGCTGCTCCTCTAAAGCTTGATAGGCCGATCTTGGTGTTTCCATGATGGTGTTTATCCGGGATGAATGGTCCTCTGACAAATGCTCATATAAGGACCAAGTGAGCGATCCCTGGTCTGAATGTGAGGAGATGAGAAAGCGCGCCCATTCTGAATATCCAAGGCCACGCTTTGTGATTTCTTAGGGTGGCGACAGTCTTTGTTTGCCCTTGAGTTGGGCACCTAGGCCTTTTCCTGACTGAACCCGTCTGAACATGATGTCCCACCCCTTTGTATTCTTGCTCACATCCTTCCTGACTGCCATCACAGGAGGATACCCAATTGGCGATTTGAAGAGAAAGTATAGGCCCAAGTGTAGTTAACATCAAGCACCGATATTATGGCTTATTGATGGCATACGGATGGTAGCACTCTCTCAACGGCTTTCGACTGTATGCGTTGTGGTCACACTCTTGACCTTGACTATCCTTCCTTGAAAGGGAACTTCAACACTGATGCGCTGTAGAGGGTACCGCCCTAATGATTCGATCCACGGGCGCCCTAAAATGGCTTTGTAGGTGTGATCAATGTTCAGCACATAGAACTCCACAGACATGACGAGAGGACCTAACTCAGCATGCAAAGTGATGACCCCGTGACAGCACGTCGCGAATTGTCATATGCGCAATAGTGGTAGGCGTGGGCTGCAATTGACATTCCGATATGTTGCAAGCTCTAAGAGTGCTTAGTGGACATACATTAATGGAAGCTCCTGTGTCCACCAGAGCCGCATCGACCGCCACTTTATTTATGGTGAGTGTCACACACGGGGCATTTTCCTGGCCTCGGGGGCAGCCAACTCGCCATCAGAAAAGGTAATGGTGGGTCCTCTGTTTACTATTGAGAGCACTGAGGGTAGTTGTCTGGATTCATGTCCTCGCTGACCATGACTCTTTACAAGAAAGTTCTGAGAGCGTCTTGATGAGTCTGTGACCTCTTAATGAGCTCCATATGGAGATCTTGGCGGGAGTCTAATCGAGGTGCTTTAAGATGTCATATTGAGTTCCCGGTGCCGGATCAATCTCTTCCGTATCTATCTTGTTGCTGCTGATTGTCGGTTTGCTGACCTGGCATAGGCATGGATGCGTTAGGATACATCCGATGAAACATTCGCCCCCTCCGGAGGGCAAGATTGTGGTGGAGTGGAGGGTAGGGTGTTAAGGATAGCGGGGTTGGCTAGTAGAGGTGCTGGCACAGGGGAGAAGGGGTGTTTGTTTGGTGAGGAATGATGGGTGAGGTGACGGGGAATAGGATGGTGAGGTGATGGTGGCAATGTGGGGTGTAAGGGAAGGAGACGTGGGTGGATATAGTGCGGGAACAGTGGGCGTGACGTGAGAAATAGCCAGAAGTTGGCCCACCTCATGGTCGTCATCGAAGACCCACTGGGCTTCTGGTGGTGCATGGTGGACAACGGGATTAACATGCGCAGGCGGAGGAGGCGGCGGATTGGTTTGAGGGTTCGGAGCGGGTTGATGTTTGTGGCATGGGATTACGGACTATGCCTAGATCATTCGCCGTCTACTGCGGCTGCTGCTGTTGCTGGTGTTGCTGGTATTGCTGCTGGAAAGGCTGGTATTGCTGTTGCTGTTGCTGTTGTTGTTGTTGCTGCGGCTGCTGTCGCCTCTGTTGCTGCTGCTGTTGCCTCTGGCCTTGCTGGTCCCTCAGAGTTTGGATCAACCTCTTCATTTCTGCCCAATCAATCTGATTATGCTCATGGAGATCGTATATCATGTCCCGGAATTGGAAGCAATCGGACACATTGTGGCCCGGATGACGATGATAGACGCAGTATTTTATTTGATCGGCCGCCATATTCCAATTTTCCTTCTCAGGAGGGAGTCTTAAGGCATTCAGGGACATGAGGGCTGCAAAGATATCAGCTAGAGATTCGGGTAACGGGGTATTGGGCTCTTTTTGGGTCCGTTGGGTTTCCTGGGGGCATAACCATTTTTGAGGTGGAGGGACCTGGGAGTATTGGCGCGGATCTTGAGGAGGATTTTTCCTTGGGGAGGTGGCTGCCTATTGTTGTTGTTGTTCCAAGGCTGTTGGGTATATGGGGACCTACCTACTGGGCCTTGAGATTGCTAACGGCACCTACTTGTTCATTGGTCTGGATCCCCTCGGTGACTGGCCTTGCGGCTTCTTAGCATAACGGGCGTTGGGGGTCTCGAACATGGATGTATAGGCTAGTCCTTGAGTTGGGTTTGGATGAACGGACTCGACTATACAATTGGTGCATGGTAGAGATGTCGTTCATGGCCAAAATGGCTCGGTAGGTGGGTGTGGCATTAGAGATCAACAGCTTTATTTTCTCCTCCTCAGGCATTGGGCAACGGACCTTGGCGGCCAATGAACGCCATCGTCAGCATAGGTGGAGAAGTCTTCTTCTGGCTCATCTTCTTTCTCGGCCACCAAATCCACAAAAGAGTATTCGGGTCCCACCGGTCTTGGAATTGCTGCAGAAATCTTTCTTGACAATTTGGAAGTCCTCGGCTTCCTCGGAGGCAAAGAATAGAACCACTCCAAGGCTGAACCATCTAATGATTTTCTGAACAAATACGCCATGAGATGGCGGTCATATTTGTGTGGTGCTGATTCGTAGACGAAATCCTTCAGATGAACATAGGGGTCTCCTACCCCAGAGTATCGACGATATACAGGGAGCTCGGACTGGGGAGGCACCCGGAGGTATTGGAAGGACGGGAGGGCAATGTCAGCTACCTTCCGAGATAAATTTGCCTTCGGAGGTCATGAAGCTCCTTCTTCATACTTGTCCATTCCGCCAAGAAATCGGAAGGAGAATGGATCTGATGTGCAGGGACAGGGAGCGTGGCTGCTCGAAGGAGTGAGACCTCTCGCGAGGAAGCGGAGCTAGTTCGGCCGTATAATATTAGTGGGCAGAGACCGAGGCCGAACATCTCGTGGGGGGAGGTAGCTTTGTTCTGAAAAATGAATAGCCCGAGACGGAGAGGTGTAGGGTCTGTCCCAGACGAAGGAAGGTGGGGAGCTGAAGCACGTGGGTGGAGGACTCCGCCGGTCGGGCTGAACCTTGACCCTGGGGAGATAAAGGTTGCTTCCCCTTGGCAGCAGCTATGAACTCTCGGACTTGGTCCGGAGTGAGGTGAGGAAGGAGCTGGCTGAATTGAGAGTGAGGGTCATCATCCCCAGAGGAGAAGGGGGGCGGGATCGGATCCCAGTAATGGAGGGAGGCTGGATATGCCCCGGGAGAGCGGCCATGGAAGGTTTGGGCCACTTCCTCGAGCAACCCAAGGGTAGGGCATCGTCGGCAAGGACTCGAATTGGTCCATGTCGAAGAGGGGATTATGATGAAGTACGAGGATCGGAGGAGACTGACTCGATCTCCCTAAACAATGACACATACACCCTCCAACCAATTGGAGGGGACCGACCTAGACTCTATCACGCCAAGAAAGACAGAGAGGAGGGGGGATCAAAGCACTCAAGTTATCATGCTTACAACGCAAATTTCTTAAGATTTGAACTTGACCTTTTTAAATGAATTGATTAAGGAAATGTCACTCTCTCATGCAGGCCCTGATAGGAGTGAACTCAGTGCTCCGGTGTGACTAAGGTGGTACACACTCACCAACGAGGATGGCTCAAACTAAGGGTACAACGGGTACAACCAGCCCGGCGAACCGCAACGTGCGTACGGCCATGAATATCAAATATGATGGCATGGAAGATAGGAAGTGATCGCCACCTAGATAGTCGCCTTATGATGCAGAAAGACAATGGCTAACTTAAACTAGGAAAAAGGAAGAGAACAGGAAGACTGACTTGGTGTCGCGGTCGTCATGGCCGCCGCGTCTCTGTTATCGCGTCAGTGAGAATCGACGCGTCTTTGTTGCGTCACCCGAGCCGTCGGTTCTCTGAATGCGGGAGATTTGTTGTAGTGACCTTCTTCTGTCCTCCAGCCGGCCAGAGTACCAGAGCTTCTCGTAGACCTTGTTTGCTTGCCTGCCAATCAAAAGAAACACAAAGAAAAGACCCTATTAGAACATGCAAGTGTAGCATCTATTCTAAAAGACGAATGAGACGGGGGATCATGGTGGGAACGCACCTGGGGTGGTTTTAAACCCCTGTGGGTGTGGGAAACGTGGGTGGATGATAGATGTGCTCTATTTAAAAACAACATAAAATGCATGTAGAAACAAAAAAAAGGGGGAGAGGGGAGATGATGAACCCCATAGGGCGACTTCCTGGCGTGGATGCAGCTCTGATGATGTGCAAAAGGTCCAAGAGATTGCTGAAGTCGCCCTCTTCACGTTCCTTGCTCCGTTGGAGGTGAAATGAGTGAATTGCGAGGAGTGACTATGAAGGGAAATGAGTGGAAGAGTGGAATGAGTGGAACGAGTGGCTAAGGCTTATTCAGAGGAAATTTTGGCAGCCCTTCGGTGTGATCATGAGGCTCCCCCCTGTCCATGAGGAGGGCCTTGCTTATATAGAGCTTGGAGTGAGAAAATTGGGTATTATCTCCTCAAAAAGATGTGGAATTAAAATGGGGATAAAGCTCTATCAAAATCGATGTAGAGTCCTTAGTGGAGCTTAGGAGAGTCCCTAGGGCCGAAAAAGTGCTCAAGGGGCCGGGATATCCCTCTTAGACCAATCAAAGTGCATGGGAGGATAAATAGGATGTGGTTATGGAGGTCAGAGATCTGGTCCTTGTCGCATCAGATCGCGGAGTCGTGACTAGAGACGCGACGGTGCGGGGGTCGCGACAGTATTGCCCCGTGCATGGATAATGCATGGCTGCCGCGCGGCCCTAACCCGTCGCGACTAGAGTCCGGCGCCACGATGCGTCGCGACAAGGAATCCGAATTATTTTGGATTATTCTCTCTACCCACATGATAAATAGGAGTCACACTCCCCTAGGGACTCTCTCAGTGATTGATTCGGGATTTCAAGGCATGTTATGGATTAATGGGCTCAATTCAAGACAAGTGATGGGCTCAAGGTGAGTGACCAATTAGGGGCCCACTAAGACAGCAAGAAATGTGGTTTCAACCCATTAGTCATAATCGGGTGTCTACACCCGCGTGGTGGAGGGATAGTGAGGTAGACTAGCTTCTAGGGCCGGAGACTAGACCAGATCACTTGGGAGGAGTTCTTGGAGCTCTTCCACGGTGAGTACTTCCCCGACTATGCCAGTCGTGAGAGGAGGGACCAGTTCCACGAGTTGACCCTGGGAGAGCAGACTATGGCACAGTACCACCAGAGGTTTGTACAGCTTTTGCGGCATGTCCCTCACATAGCCACTAGTGAGTACGCTTGCACCAAGCGGTTCATTAGCGAGTTACGATCCAAGTTGAGGTGGGCCATGGCTGGCCACCTTTGTGACACCTCAGTGTTAGCAGTGGCCAAAGCTACCACCTTGGAGAGGGAGTCTCATTTCTAGCTGCAGCAAGGAGGAGGTTCGACAAGGTCTACTCTGTACCAGGGCCCTTCGGGTAGCCGAGGGAGTGTATCATCTTCTTCTTCTTTGGGCACAAGCGGCACTGGCCTGCGCTCGAAGTTTAAGAAGATGTTCACTCGTGGGGGTAGATGGTGTTTCCAGCAACGACCTCAGCACCGACGTCAAGCAGAGCCTGTGGAGCAGTCAGTGCAGTAGGGGGCAGAGAAGGCTTAGCATGACACAATTTCTTACCACTGTGCACAGCCAGGTCACTTCAAGTGAGAGTGCCCGATGAGGCAGGGGCAGCAGCAGTTAGCACCTGCATAATACTTGCAGTAGGCACCATAGATGCAGTACCCTCCACCCAAGCAGGTGCAGCGTCAGTAGCAGCACCAGAGACAGTTCCAGCCATGTCAACAATGCCAATTGTACCAGAAACACCCACCCTAGAAGCAGCCACAATGAGGACATGGTCATGGACGTGTGATGAACATCACCAGAGAAGAGGCAGAGGCCTCTAATCTGGTCGTCGATACAGTTCCTATACTTGGTAGAGCTGTGCGTGTTTTGATTGATCCTGGTGCTACACATTGTTTTGCTTCAGAGTTCTTTAGTTCTCTTAACGAGTTTGCTCCAGAGCGACCTATGATCTAGCAGTTGAGCTTTCGACGGGTGACTACGTGCGTATTTTTGGTTACCTAGAAGGTGTCACCGTTAAGGTACAGGGCCATCTTCTACTAGCCAGACTATTTGCCTTATAGATCCACGACTTTGATGCCATCCTTGGCATGGATTGGTTGGAGGCACACTCTGCGTTTGTGGACTGTCAGCAAAAGATCATGGGGTTCGAGATACTTGAAGCACCTGTGCTTTGCTTTCGAGGTACACGATACCCTCCGACCCTTTGTTTCTTTCTGTAGAGCTCGGCACCTGATTCGAGATGGTTGTGTGGCTATCTTTGCTTCTATGAGTTTCTCGGATTCTAATGAGTTGTCTGTTTTAAATGTGCCTGCTGTTTGTGATTATGTTGATGTGTTTCCGAAGGATCTATCTAGTTTACCACCGGAGAGGGAGGTAGATTTCTCCATTGAGTTGTTCCCGGGGATGATGCATATGTCCAATGCACCGTACCAGATGGCGTCGACGGAGCTGCGGGAGTTGAAGTGCCAACTCGATGAGCTACTCCAGAAGGGGTTCATTCGACCGAGCAGTTCACCTTGGGCTGTGTCAGTGTTGTTTGTGAGGAAGAAGTATAGCAGTCTCAGGATGTGCATCGATTATTGGCAGTTGAACCAGGTTACAGTGAAGACAAGTATCCGTTGCCCAGGATTGATGTAGCACCCTGAAATTTATAATAAAAAAATACGAAAATAAATTAAATAGAGTTAACAATCAGAATTATTCAATAATATCATGGGCCAAACACACACTCTTAGCCCAAAGAATAAAAGCTCAAATAGTGTTAAATTCCCCAAAATTTGTAGCTTAAATTGGCATAAATTAGAAGGGTAATTAGGGCAAAACTAAGACAATTGGACTTCCAAATCAACTCAAATTCGTGCCTAACCATATCATGAGGTCTCTTAATAGCTCACATACTGTAATTGGGATGGGCATTCCTCAAACAAGGAATAGATCAAGCTAAAGCCACAACCACTATTTCCTAGTTACATTAAGACTCCTAAAGAACCCTAACCTTTAAATACTCATCATAAACCCCATGGGGACAAGTTACCAACTTTCTGGGGTCATGAGGAGGACTTCTAGAACACTATAGGAGGAGGAGATCGCCCCCAACTAGAACCATCTTCCCCTAGTGTCGTTCTACATCGACCTACAGAAGACCTATCCTTAGAGCGTTCACAAGTAGGTGTTCTCGGGCCAAACAAGAACGAATTACATACCATGTTAAAGATCATCGTTTCTAGTTTGATATGCATCTCTTTTCCCTAATTTTCGTCAACCATGCTCTGAGTATAAAGCGTTTTCCAAAAGTCGCGCATGGTTAGGTCTTTTCAACGTTGATAACATGTCTCACGCATCCCAAGATATAGAATTGAGTCAACCCAAAGGGTAGTTTCTCTTCTACTCATTGTCCTCTACAACTTTCATGTTCATAATTTTGTCAAAAGGCCCTGCATCTCTAGTATAAGTGTTGCATGCATAGTTGCACTGTTTTTACCATTTTTCAGGTTGAACCCTAAACTGTGACCACTCTAGACGTCGCGTTTTATAGACTGGTAGCACGATAGGTGAACCCATCATGATTACCTTAAAGGTGACGGACAAGATCGTTGTGTTTTAGTTTTGTTCTGACAAGACCGACAACATCAAACTATCCACCGTCTTGATTTCAGTGTATGTCTGATTCGTGACCAGTAGTACCGTCACGATTAGATCTTGTTCCCGCCCTTGGGTTTCATGTGAAAATCATATTTTTAAAGTTACCTGAATGCGTCGGGCAAGCCCGTTGTGATTCAGTGATCACCCATTGGTACTCGACCGATTGCCCTTAAACAACTGTTAACACCGTCATGATTTAGTGGTCACCCAATCGGTACTCTACCAATTGCCTTTAAAACGCGACCGTTAACCCCGTCGCGATTTTAAAAACTGATTGTTCACCTATTTTAACTGTTTAAGCCTTTGTAATAGGTGACGACTGAACTCGTCGTGTATTTTAAAGCCTACCCGAGACCTATTTTTATAGTCTTAAGTGTAAGCTTTGCATGCTATGTGTTATGGATGCATTGTTCAGTCTATCCAATAGCTTAAAACCTGTCAACCCATGAAAAAGCCAAACAATCTGAAAGTTATTCTAATTGTTCTTAATTGCGTGATCTATTCCTCTTGAGATTGATTTATTCATCTTGATGATCAAGCTTATTAAAATGAATGAATATCATGTTAAAATACTACAAAGCATGTTGATACAATTGCAGGTTCCATGTACGTCATCATGTTACTTTTTGCTCATTTTAAAATGGTGGATTGTGATATTGAGGCACGTTCTACACTACACTCTTACACATATAGGCAGCCCTTTCTTGGGGAATTGGAAACTCTCCGTCGGTCATTCCTTATCAACAGACTAGTAACTTTTTCTTAAGGCCTCCGTAAATCTCCATACTTTGTGGATTCCCTCGTGGAGACCGATTTGGTTGTACCATTGAAGTTCCCTGGAGATAGCGTGCAGTTCCTCTCTCGTCTCGTTCTCGTGAGTGTGGATTCATAATCATGGACTCAAGCCATTAATGTAAAGAGTTAACTAAAAATGTAAATAGCATCATTATGCTGCCGAAATTCTCTCTTGACTATTGTTATCATAAAATCATGTTCACATGACTTGTTTCCTTGAAATCATCATGAACGTGATATTGCAATGTATACTTCTTGAAACTCTTGTTATTGGCCATGAATGACTGTAGGTATCTACATTTGAAAATAGTGAGATGCTGACGAGGCACGGTGAGTGTCCAAGGGTTCCAGTCTAGCGTCAATGATGGAGAGTCATAAATATATTGTTATCCATGGGGTACAATGAGTACTGACGTTGCATCTACACTAGGAAATAGTGTAATGTTGAATGTTAGATAAAATAACCACATATACATGTCCTAGTGTGCATTCCAAGGTGGCATAGATCCTTAGTGCACATTAGTGTCTTCGTGCTTGATTAAGTGTTAAGTGATAAAGGTTTGTGCTCGTGCATGCTTGCTTGCATGATATGACCATCTTGCGTTCTTGCAAACTATTGACATCTTGCGTTCTTGCAATTAAGTGATATCGTGTGTGCATGTAAATAGTGTTCTACTACTAGATCTATCTTGTTTCCTCAATTCTAGATCTTGTTCAATCACTAATGTTCAATCTATCTTGTTCACGTATCGAGTCTATAATGATTTATCGTTCGTGCATATCTAGTTAATCGTGCTTGCCTAGTTCTAAAATGTTAATCACTTATACCATTGCCCACACATTGAGATATAAATCCTACTGGGCTAGTTTGTTGATTCTCTACTTTTCAACATCATAGGTGACATTGATAAAGAAGCTGAAGGACAAGACTATGAAGGGAATGCGTCAGAGTGATGAGTGTGTTCCAAAACTTAGTGTACACCTTTAGATTACTTCGAGAGCTAGAACAATGTAGTAGGTAGTGAGGTTATATGTAATTTTCATGTATTAAGTCTTAGTCCTATAGTTCAACAATGAAAGAGTATGTATTAGTTCTATTTTGAGACGAAACAAAGTGTTTGAGATTTGAATACAAGATTAGTTGCGTTAATTATTTGGACCCTATTATTTTGCATGTGTTGTTACACATCTAATGCTCACTAGCTAGAGGCTTATTTGCCGACTACTCATGTCTCGGAATATAGATTTTATCTCTAATATTTTCGCTGTGTAATTCTCAAGACGTGACAATCATGACTTGTTTTACCAATACAATCGGCTTCAGTGTTCTAGAAATTGACTTGAGATCAAGCTACTACCAGTTGAGGATCTGAGAGTTAGATATCGCGAAATCAGCCTTCTGTACGCACTACAACCACTTCGAGTTTGTTGTGATGCCTTTTGGGCTCACGAATGCACCATCAACTTTCATGGAGATGATGCACAGTGTGTTCCGAGAGTACCTAGACAGGTTTGTTGTAGTGTTCATGGATGACGTCTTGATGTACTCAGCGACAGTGGAGGAGCATGAGGTACACTTGAGGCTTCACTAAAAAAAAATGCAAATACAGACCGACAAATTTGGTCTCTATTCGGTCACAATTCTGTGACTAACGAGAATAGTGACCGAATTGAGACTGAATAGAGACCGAATTTGTCAGTCATGAATTTTTTGTCACAAATCTGTGACCGAATATATTCGATCACTATTCGGTATCAATATTGAGACCAAAAATTATTAGTCTCTATTCGGTCTTAAACATATTAGTGACTGAAAATATTCGGTCAGACCGAATTTGTGACCAAATATTTTCGGTCTCAAAACAAAAATTTAAAAAATTAGTGACCGAAGTTATTCGGTCACCAATTCGGTCTCAATCTGAGACCGAATTTGAGATCGAATATTTTTGGTCTCAAACAAAAAGTCCATAAAATTAGTAATATAAAAAATTAGTGACTGAATCTGTTCGGTCACAGATTCGGTCTCAAATTTGAGACCGAATTTATGACCGAATAACTTCGGTCCTTAAAATAAAAATCGAAAAAATTAGTGATCAAATCTATTCAGTCACAAATTCAGTCTTAAATCTGGGACCGAATTTGTGACAAAATAAGTTCGATTTCAAAATCGGTCTTTTATTTGTTTATTTTTTTAAAAAAATTAAAATAAATATAAAAATAAATATTTTAAAAAATATAATAAAAATAAAATTATTAACACAATCATTAAAGAAACATACAATATAAATGAAAGGATCCGTTGTAAGCTAATTGATTGCTTCCCTGAAGACCCTGGTATCAATTCAAAATGCAAGCCAAAGAAAAGATAAACAAATTCACACTGGTAGTTTACCCGCATATTGGGGAGACAGAATATGCGACATTCTAAAAACACTAAAAAATCCAAGGAATCATTAGAAAGCACCAAAAATCATTTTAGCTTTGCTTTGTCAAGCAATCAAATAATGCAGATATACTAACACCGCAACTCTTACATAGTCACAAGTGAATAAATTTCCAAATGATCCTTCTACATTTTTTTTTTCCACATGAAATTTCCATGGACCCACAACCTGGACCAGTAATCTAAACATTTTAATAATAAGAGATCAGTTAGTTTTGAGGCCACAGGTGCATAATCCATTCAATTGCATACTTTACTAGAAATTTAGGATGGAATGTAATACTGAGAGAATCAATTAATACTGTCCACAAGATTGTCATGACATAGATGTAGTAACGTGCACAGACCCAGTGGGTGACACTAGATCATTCATTACTAGAATATCCTATTTGTGTTCTCAAGCACAGGGTTATAGGGTAATTTAGTCATTATTCATGTGTTTTTTAGGTCAAATAACAACTAGAGAGAGGGGATAATTTTATTTTATACTTCAAATAGTGTACAAGTTTTTTAAGTGAATGCTCTTACCTTTCTCAAACTCTGAACTGATACATCATCATCCATATCCTATTACTATCAAAATGTGAATACAAAGAATAATGGCACATTAAATATAATTACAGAGCTAGGATGAGTCGTACAATCTGAAAGAGGTTCTTAGAGTACATCCAAGTTAACATACTCGAGAATTGGACTATATTTCTATATGCACATGTGTGGATTATATCATTTGCCTAAACTTTTTAGTAAACAAATTATCTTGAGATGGTAAGTGCAATGTAGTTTCTATAGAATAATTTATGAGAACAAAAAGTAATCCAAAGAATGTGTCGCGAATACATGAATAAAAATAATGAGGCATAAAACATTATTCATAAACTCCAATAAAGTTGTAAATTTTAAAACGAAATTAAAAGACAGCAAGCTATGAGATCAAAAGCAGAATATACATTGAGAACAATTCTAGTAATTAGGCTCACATTTATAGACAAGCTAACCGATGGAAAATATCCATTAGAAAAATGCAATATCTAAGAAAGAATGGTTGCCCATTTGTCTCCACTAAGATAAATAGTCAATAGATAGGTTGTGTAACAAAAGGCATATTAGACATGTGAGACTGAAAATACTCTATATGTAACTGAAATATTAAAAGTGCCACCTCCAAGGTAAAACAACAGTGTACACATTTTAAGGCATAAAACATCTAGACTAGAAATATGGCCAACATCTCTTGTTACAGTTCTATACAAGATTTGTTGGGCACTGGAGTGTGTTAAGGTGGTGAAATGTGAAAGTTATTTAAATAACAAAGTTGGTCATCTATAACATTTATGAACATATCAAATGAACAATTAGATAATAAATTTAACAATAGTTGTGTGTGTACATATTAACAATTCAAAGAATTGTTAGACATATAGAAAGAGACAAATAGTTTCATTTGGATTTGGTCTAGAACAAGATAGATAGATGTAGAATAATATTGCCTCATAAAAGTTTTAGCATGCTTTTCCAAGACTAAGGAATTACATACTGGACTGTCTGGCAATGACAATTGGTAGAAATTTCTGCATTCAACTATTTTTGATTGAGACCTAAATACAGGTGGTAGAAATGGAAAAAACACCAAATACAAGTCATCAAGAACTAAAGAACAACAACATTTCATACAAGATTGCAGGCAAATAGAAAATGGTGGAGCAGTGAACAACACAATCTTGGAAGACTTGCAAACATATATACTCCACAATCAAATGAATCAGTCCAATGATCAAAGATAGAGAGGCAAAAGATGAAGTTCTAATAGACTTCAACAGAGTTCTATACATTTTCAATAGCCAGATCTGAATATAGACGATATGACTTATGGAATCAACAAATCATGACCCAGGTTGTCCAATTAGTAATAATAATACTATAGCAATGAACATAATGAATATAGATGATTTCCTCTTTTACCAAATGAAATAAGCAAGGTTGCTTTGTGTCACTAGGATGCTGATCTTCTCAATGGCTTCTATGATAATAGAAGATATTCCAATAAGAATGCCAACCTTTAGATCCAAGCGAAAACTACCATAGTATCAATAGGTCCTTCATGTCACTTGGATGCAGATCAGCAAGGTTCCTATAAAAACTAATAAAAAAATATGAATCTAAAACATGGGTGTCACGGTCCTCACCATTCAGACCCCCTAACCTAATAGCAAGCCTGACTTGAGTCCGCCTCCCGCGAACGGCCGGAGCCTCGCAAGGGATATCAAACCACGAGTCTGTAGAATCATAAAGGAATCACTCAAACATTCATAAGATCTGCCAATCTCACAAATATTTACAAGATTATACATAGCCATAGGACAACTGTAGCGAAACTATAACAGAACCTGGGGCATACCCCGAGGTGTACAACAGAAAAAAGAATTACACTGCTGGTGGTGCTGACCCTCCACTGGACGACGAGTGCGAAATCTCCTGAACTCCCTCACCTGGTAGGAGGTAGGGGTGAGCCTCACGTGTCACTGGCTCAGTAGGAAAACTCCCTAGAAACCGAGAAAACCAACACAGATAGCAATGCAGGAAATACTATGCTAACATTCATAATATTGTCTAGCAGGATATAAGACTGTAAGTACCACTTACCATTTGCCGCTTAATAGGAGTCATCGTAATAAATAAATAAACGGCAAAGCCAAACAAGTGTACGAACTACTGTAGAGAAACGCCACACTCGAGCCACGTCAACTGGTTCGTGACACCAAGTCACTGACTCAGACAAACCACACAGGACCACCTCTCAGTCTCGCAGCCACGGACGAAAGGTCCAGCTGTCGCTCCACTAACAAGTACAAAGAACTGTGGAGTCCAACTAAACCACCACAACCTGTAGGTCACATACCTCGCAGGCCCATGCCTGGCACCATTAGGGACTCTGGCCCGAGCTCCCTAACGTGAGGCACTGGAAAACAGGACTAGCTGGGCCCAGTACATCTACTGGTGTCCTCTCCCCCAACTACGAGCGCGCTACAAGCGACAACACAACAAACTCTCTCTAGTCACTGTCCCACTGCCGTCTTTCCCTTAGCCGGATGTACTACTCAACACAAGAATGAGGGTTCCAGGAAGACGACAAGACCTCATCGGTACCTAGTACCGGTGCAAGCCCGAGCACTCACGTGCCTGGCTCACACAAAACCTGGGCTCCCAACTGAAGAGGTATCCACGGAAGGCGTCAAAACTACACCCACGTACACAGAAACCACGTGCACCACGCACAAGCCACGTAAACCATGTGAACACCAGGTAAACTACACACCACACGCTCCCCGAGAGTGCTAATGCACATCCTACTATCATCACATATCACAAACCACGTTAAATGGTAATCAAACACTTACATTTATTCTCGATAACAACATTCGGCTGTTGTCGCGACAAGGTGAAACATCGCCTACAGAACGCGATGACACGATAGGTCTCCTTCAAAACGCGTCGACTCATGGTGTCGCGACCTGATCGCGACTCCCAAAGAGGTCACGTTAGCAGGTACGAACCCTAACCCGGAATCCTTCATCTGGATCACCCAAACTCCTTAAAACCTATGGTTCTCATTCCATTTTCATGCTTTAATGTGTTCCTACACATGCTATCTAGGGTTTAGAAAGCAGGAACCACATTATCCACATCATACGGGCAATCCACAGATCAAAACACAGAAAATCTCCCTACCTTCATGAAGAACGCTAAGAACGAAGCCGGCACGATGTTCCCTCTGCTCCATGTGGCGTCCTCGTGGTGGAAACTCGTCGAACCGAACTCTATGAAGCCAAATCGCCTAAGAATCCCTACAGCAAAACCCCTAGCCGAGCAGAGCTTTCTTCAGCTCTGTTTTGCTAGGGTTACTTAAAAATGTAGTGCAAATAAGAACGCGACACCCTACCTGGTCGCGACCTGAATGCGGTGAAGCTGACCGTCGCCTTAAGGCTGCTGACGTCAGTTCGTGAGCCAACTGCGACATGCGGCGGACATGCACATGTTCACTTAAACTGACGGTTTAATGAACGCGGCGCCATGGGTTGTCGCGATCAAACGCGACGCCCTCACTGTCGCGTTAAGAACAGAGAAACAGTGAACACTTTAGGAAAATCACATACCTGCAGAAACCACCTGTCACACACATATCATCGGCCATACACTGGCCTTCACACGTCATCGGCCATACACTGGCCTCCACGACTACACAAAGACCATCCGAACGGTCGGAACGTTACATTACTATCACCTAAAAGAAATTTCCTCATCAAAATTTAAACAGAAGCCAATTATCACATTTCAATGCAATTCATGTAATACTACCACCTAAAATGAATAAAACTTACTCAACAAGTATGGATACACTTTTCTCATTTCTTCCGCTAATTCCCAAGTATCTTCACCACCTTGCCTATTCTCCCATCTACCTTTACCACTCATTTCCTTGTTTCTAAGCTTTTGAATTCTGCGGCCCGAATTTGCACCGGATATTCCGGCATTGACATGTCGGGCTTCAAATCATCTCTTTGATAGCTAACGATTTGGGTGGATCTTTAATATATTTTCTTAACATTGAAACATGAAACACATCATGAGCATCAGTAAAATCTACTGGCAAATCCAATTTCTAGGCTGCTTCACCCATTATTTCTTTTATTTGAAACACCCGACATATCTCGGGCTCAATTTGCCTTTCTTAATACACCTTTAGTAGGAGACACTTTTAAGAATACATATTCACCAACCTCAAATTGTAATGGTCTGCGTCTAACATCTGCATAGCTTTTCTGGCGACTTTGGGTTGTTTTCAACTTTTCTTGAATGAACTTTACTGTTTCTGCACATTGACGATCATTTCCGGGCCCAAAATCTGCCTCTCTCCTACTTCATCGCATTTAATGGTGATCTGCACGTCCTGCCATACAATGCTTCATAAGGTGCCATTCCAATACTTGAATGATAGCTGTTGTTATATGTAATTCAACCAAACCCAAATGACGCTCCCAAATGCCTCCCCACACAAGACAGCAAGCTCTCAACATATAGTCATAGTCTGAATTGTTCTTTCCGTTTGCCCATCTGTTTGTGGATGATATGCTGAACTGTAGCGTAGCTCTGTGCCGATGACTCTTTGTAAACTCCTCCAAACCTGAGGTGAATCAAGGGTCTCGATCTGAAACTATAGTGACTGGTACACCATGCAAAGGTACAATCCTTTCTACATATAGCTTAGCTAATCTAACAACTGACCATGACATGCTAATGGTAATAATCTGCAAACCTTGGTCAATCTATCCACAAAACCCATATTTGCATTATGACCCTGATGAACTGGGCAATCCAACTATGAAATCCATTGCTATGCCATCCCACTTCCACTTCGGAATGGGTAATGGCTGCAACAATCCTCGTGGCTTCTGATGCTCTGCTTTAATCTGCTGACATACTGCACATCTGGTTATAAACTCTGCAATTTCTCTCTTCATATTTGGCCACTAAAAATGCTTCTTCATATCCTGATACATTTTAGTGCTACCTGGGTAGATGGTGTATCTTAGTCTATGAGTTTCTTCCAAAACCTTCTGTCTAATTTCTGCATCTTCTGGAACATACTCGTCCTTTTAGCCTGACCACATTATCATGCCCCAAATTTACTTCATCCATTCTGAGAATATCTGCTAAATTGATATCTGCTCTTTGTGCCTCTACTATTTGCCAGTAAAGGGAAGGCTCCACTACACTAGTTGCTAATATGCTCGGCGCTGACTGCTTGGCACATGAAAGGAATTCTCCGCCACATCTTGATAAAGTTTCCATTCTGTGATCATAAGTTGATTCATAACTGCTTTTCTGCTCAATGCATCTGCTACCACATTTGCTCAGCCTAGATGATATGCCAAATTAAAGTCATAATCCTTTAGATATTCATCCATCGGCGCTGCCTTAAATTTAAATCTTTTGAGAGAAAATATATTTTAAGCTCTTATGATCAGTGAAATCTCAAATCTTTCACCGTACAAGTATGCCGCCAATCTTCAATGCAAAAACTACTGCTGCCAACTCTAAATCATGAATAGGGTAATTCTCCTCATGTTTCTTCAATTGCTCAGAGGCATAGGCAACCACTTTACTATGTTGCATTAAAACTGCACCCAACTCTCTTAGATGCATCTGTAAATAGAACAAATCCGCCACTACCCGACGGAATCTCTAAAACTAGTGCTGAAGTCAACCTCTTCTTCAGCTCTGCAAAACTGTGCCTACACTCCGAAGACCACACAAAAGGAACACCCTTTCTTGTCAACCTTGTCATTGGTGCTGCTATCTTGGAAAAATCTTGAATAAATCTTCTGTAATATCCTGCCAAACCCAGAAAACTCCTAATCTCAAACACAGTCCTCGGCTCTTCCCATTTCATTACTGCCTCAACTTTGGTTGGATCCACTGCAATACCTTCACCTGATATCACATGACCCAAAACTGGATCTCCTTTAACCAGAATTCACATTTATTAAATTTAGCAAATAGCTGATGATCCCTCAATATTTGCAAAGTAGTCCACAAATGAGCTGCATGCTCTTCTTCTGATGTTGAATAAACCAATATATCATCAATAAAGATCACTATAAACTGATCCAAATACTGATGAAATATTCTATTCATCAAATTCATAAATGCTACAGGTGCATTTGTCAATCAGAAAGGCATCACAACAAACTCATAATGTCCATATCTAGTCCAGAAAGCTGCTTCTCAATATCCTCTTCTCTAATCCGCAGCTGATGATATCCTGATCTCAAATCTATCTTGGAAAATACTTTAGCTGACTACAATTGATCAAATAAATCATCATTCGAGGAAGTGGATACTTATTCTTAATTGTAACTTTATTCAGCTGCCTGTAATCTATACACATCCTTAAACTGCCATCTTTCTTTCTGACAAATAATACTGGCGCTCCCCATGGTGACTGACTAGGCCTAATAAATCCTTTTTCCAATAATTCTTGCAACTGCTTTTTCAATTCTTTCAATTCTGCTGGAGCCATTCTATACGGTGCTTTAGAGATAGGTAAGCTACCTGGTTGCAGTTCCACTATGAATCTACCTCTCTGCGCAGAGCTAACCCTGGCAACTCATCCGGGAACACATCTGAAAATTCTCTAACTACTGGCACTGAATCCACAGACTTACTAGATTCAACTAAACTAACTGAAGCGAGGTACGCTACACATCCCGCATTAATTAACTTTCTAGCTCTAAGTGCAGAAATAATAAACTTGGGAGTGTAAAAAGGCATACCTTGAAATTCAAACACTTCACCACCAGGTCTGCAAAATCTGACTCTCTTCTTTTCTACAATCAACCAATGCCCCATAGCCTCTAACCAATCCATTCCCAAAATCACATCATACTCTTTTAATGTTAAAGCATACAATCTTGCAGGCATTTGATTCCCATGGATCACTATTGGGACATCTTCTAAAAAGCGGAAATAAACAAATATCCTCCTGACATGAATTTCCACTACCAACTCACAAGATTTCTCTTCTAAAGGAAGTACCATGCTATCCAGAAAATCTTTGGAAATAAATGAATCGGAAGCACCCGGATCATTAATACTCTAGCAGAAAATCAAAGAAAGGTAGAATACCTCAACAAGATTTGATACTTTCGCTTGAGCTCTAGTAATAGCCATTACTCGACCCGTCCTCCTCTTTGATATGGTGCATTTCTGCCATGCTCTGCTGACCGCTGAAAGGCTGCTGCTGCTGCGGTTGGGTACCTCTACCATAAGTCTGTTCTCGAGCATACGGGAAATTTGCTAAATGTCCTGGCTGCCCACAATTATAACATCTGAAGGATGGAGGTACCGTCGGCTGCCCTGCTGTACTCTGTTGGGATTCCTCTGGAACCAATGGCCTGTAGCCACGACCCTGCTGAAAACCTCCCTGCTAAAACCATATTGCCTGCCCCTACCACGGCATCCTTGGAAGAATTTCTTGATCTGCTTGCCCCATTTTCCTATTCCAGACGATGATGAAGCTCCAGAAGGTGCTTTTCCCTTGCTGATTCCTCCTGACGATTGTGGATGCCGAAAAACTACCTGAACCTAAACCACCTGCCTGAGACTGCCCTTGCCTGGCCCGAACAGTCCTCTCAAGTATTGCTGCTTGCTGGGCTGCCTCTTCCACTGTTCTAAACATCAATGGGATCACTGCATCTTGCAATCCTGGCCTCAAACCTCGAATAAAGTATTCCACCATCATAGTGTTATCTGTCACTACATATGGGGCATACCTGCTCAGGGCTTTAACCTCATCTGATATCAGTACCAAAAGATTCCCTGCTGAAGTGTTCTAAACTGCTCTCTCTTCATCTGTGATTTGTATGGGGAAGAAAGAATCATTAAAAACTGACAAAAATTCCGTCCATGGAATAGTGTCCTCCGTCCTGCCTGTAAACACTATCTGCTTCTTTAATCGCCACCATTCCTGCGCAAAACCCTCGTAACTGGTATGCTGCAAGAATCACTCTATCTTCCTCGGGACACCTCATTATCACAAATACCCTCTCAATTTCATGTATCCAGTGCTCTGCTATATCGGGGTTGGGCCTCCTGAGTATGTAGGGGGTTGTAATCTCAAAAATCGCTCCACAAGTACCGTAGTCTCCTCTCCAGTAACTGGTCTTACTGGAACTGCCAGTTGTACAGCTATTACAGGAGGTACCTCTACTCCGGATGGGGGTGGAACTGGAGCTACTAGTACCGCCTCCTCTGGAAATGGTGGTACCGCTGCAGCTGGTTGTACTTGGGGTTTCTGATCCAGTCTTACCGAATTTTTGTCAAACTCTCCCAGATTCTTTCTATCATCCTCTGTGTAGGATCCTCTCCTGACCCTTCTCCACTGCCTCCCAAATCCCGCCTTTCGGCCATTACTATTCCTGCACAAACATTATCCCAACAATGCAATACACAAGAAATCAATACAAAACCAGGGTCATTACCAGCAGTGGGTACAGTAAGAACACGGCTATGTAATTTCTGATTCCTTTATATTCTTACAGATCTTGCTCGGATACCAACTGTGACGGTCCTCACCGTTCAGACCCGCTAACCTAATAGCAAGCCTGACTTTAGTCCGCCTCCCGTGAACGGGCCGGAGCCTCGCAAAGGATATCAAAACCACGAGTCTGTAGAATTATAAAGGAATCACTCAAACATTCATAAGATCTGCCAATCTCACAAATATTTACAAGATTATACATAGCCATAGGACAACTGTAGCCAAACTATAACAGAACCTGGGGCATACCCCGAGGTGTACAACAGAAAAGAAGAATTACACTGCTGGTGGTGCTGACCCTCCACTAGACGACGGGTGCGAAGTCTCCTGAACTCCCTCACCTGGTAGGAGGTAGGGTGAGCCTCACGTGTCACCGGCTCAGTAGGGAACTCCCTAGAAACTGAGCAAACCAACATAGATAGCGAAGCAGGAAATACTTTGCTAACAATTCATAATATTGTCTAGTAGGATATAAGACTGTAAGTACCACTTACCATTTGCCTCTTAACAGGAGTCATCGTAAATAAATAAATAAACGGTAAAGCCAAACAAGTGTACGATCTACTGTAGAGAAACGACACAATCAAGCCACGTCAACTAGTTCGCGACACCAGTCACTGACTCGGACAAACCACACAGGACCACCTCTCAGTCTCGCAGCCACGAACGAAAGGTCCAGCTATCACTCCACTAACAAGTACAAAGAACTGTGGAGTCCAACTAAACCACCACAACCTGTAGGTCACACACCTCGCAGGCCCATGCTTGGCACCATTAAGGGACTCTGGCCCGAGTTCCCTAACGCGAGGCACTGGAAAACAGGACTAGCTGGCGCCCAGTACATCTACTGGTGTCCGTCTCCCCCAACTACGAGCGCGCTACAAGCGACAACACAACAAACTCTCTCTAGTCGCTGTCCCACTGCCGTCTTTCCCTCAGCGGACGTACTACTCAACATAAGAGTGAGGGTGTCAAGGAAGACGACAAGACCTCATCGGTACCTAGTACCGAGACAAGCCCGAGCACTCACGTGCTTGGCTCACACGAAACCTGGGGCTCCCAACTGAAGAGGTATCCACGGAAGGCGTCAAACTACATACCACGTACATAGAAACCCGTGCACCACGCACAAGCACGTAAACCACGTGAACACCAGGTAAACTACACACCACACACTCCCCGAGCGTCGAAAGAGTGCCAATGCACCTCCTACTATCATCACATATCACAAACCACGTTAAACGGATAATCAAACACTTACATTTATTCTCGGATAACAGTATTCGGCTGTTGTCGCGACAAGGTGAAACGTCGCCTACAGAATGCAACGCACGATAGGTCTCCTTCTGAACACGTCGACTCATGGTGTCACGACCTGATCGCGACTCCAAAGAGGTCGCGTTAGCAGGTACGAACCCTAACCCGGAATCCTTCATCCGGATCACCCAAACTCCTTAAAACCTATGCTTCTCATTCCATTTTCATGCTTTAATGTGTTCCTACACATGTTATCTAGGGTTTAGAAAGCAGAAAACACATTATCCACATCATACGGGCAATCCACAGATTCAAAACACAGGAATCTCCTTACCTTCACGAAGAACGCTAAGAACGAAGCCGGCACGATGTTCCCTCCGCTCCACATGGCATCCTCGCTGTGGAAACTCATCGAACGGAACTCTAAGAAGCCAAATCGCCTAAGAATCCCCACAGCAAAAACCCCTGCCGAGCAGAGCTTTCTTCAGCTCTGTTTGCTAGGGTAACTTAAAAACACAGTTCAAATAAGAACGTGACACCCTACATGGTCACGACCTGAACGCGGTGAGCTGACCGTCACCTTAAGCCTGCTGACGTCAGTTCATGCGCCCAGCATGCGACACGCGGGAGGACATGCACACGTTCACTTAAACTGATGGTTTCATGAACGCGGCGCCATGGGTTGTCGCGATCAAAACGCGACGCCCTCACTGTCGCGTTAAGAATAGAAAAATAGTGAACACTTTAGGCAAAATCTCATAACCTGCGGAAATCACCTGTCACACACATATCATCGGCCATACACTGGCCATCACACGTCATCGGCCATACACTAGCCTCCACGACTACACAAAGACGATCCGAACGGTCGGAACGTTACAATGGGGATCAAAGATTGCAGCACCACTCAAATGTAAGTTCAAAAGAAATTTTAATGTTGAACCTATATGTTGGTGTATATATAAAACATCAATGTTGAAAAATAAACAACACATTCATCTACCTCCTTCCTCTTTTCAGTACGTTAATCCAACCTGAAAAACAAAGCCAGCAGCACCATCTTTCTTCTGAGATGCACATCAAGAGCATCATGCAAGTAAGCAGACCAATTAAAGAAAATGTATGTATACATATTCACCATTATGAAGTACTGCTGCATTAGATATTAGAAAAATTACTTTGACTATATTGCTCCAAGAAATTCATAACATGGATATGCCTATCAAGACGCCACAACATTTACACTATATTAAGCTACAGATCTAGGAATTAAACAACCGAATCTAGAGGGAGGAGATAGAGATTCTATGAATCACCAATCCTTTTAAACAGGCCTTATGATTTTTTATAAAAATTTTGAAAGAGAAAAATAAGTTACAAGGGAACATTTTTTAGTCAGTCCTAAAAATACATTAAAATTTCCTTTGTCAAAATATTATCACTTGTTTTGATTAAATATCCCATAGATAAGATTATGACGTCCCATTTCTTTTGGCCTTCACTGAAGGTAGCAGACAGAGGCTGGCGTGGACTGCATCGACCGTTGAAGCAACTGGGTAGGCGACGATGGTACGAGGCGGCGGGCTCCGACATGGGTGTGAGGGGCGAGCGCAGGTGTGGTCGGCGGGCTCCGGCATGGGTGTGAGCGGCAAGCGCAGGCGTGGTCAACGGAGGGCGCAAGCGATGTTTACGGCATCTCCTATCGCAGCAGGGGACGGGATGGCGATGCAGGCGAACCTTGCTGGGGGCCGTCTGGTGGGGAATCCCTGAAAGAAAATCGGGAACTCCCTCCCCCCCCCCCCACGCCGCACATCCACACACACAGATTACATAGAGAGAGAGAGGGGGGGGGGGAGGGGGACTGGGTTGGGGGACGAGTGAGGGGGCCTTGCTTGCCTTCTTAAGAGGCGGGAACCCAGCTGAGGGGGCGACAGGCGACATGGACTCCTGTCTTTCCCAGAGTAGAAGAGAAGTACTTCTCCTCGTCATCGTCAGCTCCTTTGGGGAAGGGGAAATGGTGCTCACTGGGAGAGGGGGGCGAAGAAGAAGCCACAGTGATGCCGTTCGGGGAAGAACCCGCCTCCGCCGCGACGCTGTCCGACAAAGCAGAGGAGAGAGAGGTCAGAAAGTGAGAGCGTGAGGGAGAGCTAGTGTGGGGAAAGAGCAGAGGGGGAGGCGAAGTGGCACCGCTGCAATTTACAAGACAAAGGGAGAGAGGCGAGAGAGAGAGAGAGAGAGAGAGAGAGAGAGAGAGAGAGAGAGAGAGAGAGAGGAGAGAGAGAGAGAGGAGAGAGAGGAGAGAGAGAGAGAGAGAGAGGGGCAGAGAGCAGAGGGTGAGTGCGGTTGGAATGGGACGTGGGTTTTTATTTTTTAATAAGAGAAGGGAGGGAGATTGCGCGCCTGTCCAAAAAGGAGGAGTTTGCGCGCCATTGTTTCATCAGAATTTTTACGATTCGTATATGGGTATATATACTTAACTATAGATGGAAATATTTTGATAAAATTATTATATATATAAATTTATATACTTAACTATACATGGAAGTATTTTTATAAAGTTATTATATATGAATATATATATACTTAGCTATACATGTAATAATGCTAGTTTTATAACAATAAAATGTTATAGAGATCACCATGTCTGTGTTATTTTTCTAAAATTTGCACATTTGTCAAATATTATATATTATTTCCATCGTAGATCCTTCGTTAATTTGTAATGGAATATTCTCCCATTATTTTGTTGCTATTATAAGTCTAAATATTATAAAGTTTAATAATACTAGTTTTGTAATTAACAAAGTAATCACTAAAATAAATTTTAAATTTATTATTACAAATAATTATTTAATAAATATTAGGAAATAACAGTCAGAATCCAATCGTTGGATTCACTCCCGATCTGACAACTAATCGATGGAATCGCTCAGATCTATATATGATCAAGATCCGACTGTTGAATCCAATAACAATCGAAACCCAATCGTTGAATTTGATCTCAATCTAAAATCTGATAATTTGATCAAGATCTGATGATCAGATTAACTCTCGATCTACATCTAATCATGATCCAACCATTGAATCTTCTAACAATCGAAATCCAATCGTTGGATTTGATCCCTATTTAAAAAAATGATTGTTGGATTCGTTGTCAATCTATGTACATTGATCAGTTGGATTTACTCTCAATCTAAACAATCTGATCAAGATCCGTCCATTAGATTTGCTTCGGATGTAAATCATAAATGTTGGATTTATGTTCAATCAATATCTTATGGTTGGATTTGCTCTCTATCTATATATCTGATCAAGATCCGACCGTTGAATCTATTATCAATCAGAATCTAATCGTCGGATTTGATCCTGATCAAACAACCAATCGTTGGATTGGCTCCCGACATATGTACTTCTGATATGTTGGATTTGCTAATGAAAGATGTGCGGAATTGCCTATTATGGTAATCTAGAACGGGGGTTGAATAGATTACTATCAATTAAAAACACTATGACCTTCTTTTCGATGGAGATACCGACTTATCAAAATCTCAAACAGATTTAGAATTGAACCAAGATGTGTGTTAATTATAAGTAAAAGGAACAACAATTTATCTAGCGTGTGAAAGACCAACGTGCCTACCAATCATCGAACGTAAAATGTTCAAACCATAGACACGATGATTTATGGTGGTTCGGAGTACACAACTTATGTATCCTACGTCCACCGTCCACACACACACGCAAAAACAACTGCTTATGAGTGAGTTCCACACTACAACTCACATACACACGTTGTCTGATGTGAACACACTATCAGAATAACATAAGCCACGTGAATCAAGCACAAGGAACGCTTGAATCACAACCACACACACAAAAGTATGAGAAATAGGAAAAGACCTGAGTTCTGAGATGAAAGAACAAATCCAGATGAAGAACTCTTATCGTTGGTCGTCCAGAAGAACTCCAAGCTTCGTTTGAATGTAGATCAGTTGATGGAGAAGCTTGAGTCGTGGACAGACTGGCTTCAACTCCGCTCGAAAGATGGTTCTTCTTCGCTCTGTACGGAGGCTTGAAGCAGAGCAGTAGGGAGAGGCTTTCTCTCTTGAGTTTTGCTTAGGGTTTTGGTATTGTGGCTTCTTGCTGCGAAATTAGTTTCATATGATCTATATATATGGGTGTCCAAACATGGAGAGTCGTGCTTAAAAGAATCACCCAAATATAGATCATATCCTGACCATCGGATCTTTCCAAAACTACGTCTGTCGACAGGCCCTTCATAGCTGTCGACGGCTATTGCTTACTTCTGGTTTCCAGAACTCTTCAAGTTGCTGGAAGACTGGATCTATCGACAGCCGATTTGCTGCTGTCGACGGCTATTGCTTACTTCTGGTTTTCCAGAACTCTTCAAGTTGCTGGAAGACTGGATCTATCGACAACCGATTTGCTGCTGTCGACAACTACTGCAGAAATCTATTTTCCAGAAATGTTAAGGTTGCTGGAAGACTGGATCTGTCAACAGATATCCTGGGGCTGTCGACAGCTACTGTCCCAGTTGCTGTTCCAGTGCCTTTGATATTCCTGGATGATCCATCTGTCGACAGGAGCTTGCCTAGCTGTCGATAGGTGCTGTCTTGGAACCTTTTTCAAGATCTTTGAAGTTGACTTTGGGTACTTGTCTTGTATGCATTCACACCTATATAAGAAAACATTCTTAGTAAGATATAATGAATACATATGTTATCATTTTAGCACTTTGTTATGTCATTCATGCCTTTAGCAAATATGGCATTGTACAAACATCAATTACAACATTCATTGAATTCACATCATCAAAAATATTTAATCTCATATTAACCCAACATTCTCCCCCTTTTTGATGATGATAAAATTTCAATTTATGCACATTGATGTTTCTCCCCCTTTTGACAACATACAAAAAGGCAAAATATGCACACATGGATAACAGAGAAGCAAAGAAACTGAGGCTTTCATTCATTGATCATTCATTACACTCAGTTACAAAAGAGTACCACTGCATGAAATACAGAGAAATCAAAAGAAGGAAAAGTACAAGACTGACCCCGAAGACTAAGTGACCCAATACCCAAAGCTAGAAACTAGAATCTAGATAACCCAAAGACTCTCTAAACATCGTCATGCCCAGGAGCAGCTGGATGACGGAATTCACGAAATTCCGTAGAAAGCCTGGTAAGCCTATGCTGAATCTGCACTTGGGTGTCGCCCAATGCATCCATCCTCGTATCAACATGATCAAGATGGGCATTGAGATGTTCAAAGCCCGTGGTGAATTGGAGTTGCATTTGAGCCATCTGACCAGCTATGAAATCTCTAAGAGATGGAGCTGGTTCCTGGTGTTCAGCATCAGCATAATCATCATCTCCCTGAGCATCCATTGGCTCTGCCTAGGAGTCTTCATTATTACCATCATCGTCTTCATCTTCAGCAGACACTTCTTCAACATCTGGTTCCTGCCTTTGAGAGTTCTTATGACTCTCCCATTCACAAGCTTGTATCCCATGTGATGAACGGCAGTGAGATCAAATGCACTGCGTAACTTCACGGTGACAAGTTCATTATCAGGGATATGGATGTTAATGAAGAAAAGAAGTGAAGTGATCAGACAAGCATATGGCATTGACCTCTTAGAATTGCGAAAGCATTGATTGAGGAGATCAACCATAAGTAAGGGGAGATTGATTTGCTCAGTCCGAAGAAAGTAATAGAAGAGGGATTTATGGACTATAGTGACAATTTCCCTGCTTCCGTCTTTCAGAACAACAAGTGTGGTGAAGATGTGATGAATAAGACGATTCAATGGAGGGAATGTATTGGCATTGAGTTTCAGATGAACCACACTAGGATGGTAGAGTTGATGGGTGATGAGGGTATAGTAGTCAGAGGCAGAAGGAGGATTAACAAGTATGTTTGCTCCTGAGTTTGGAATTTTAAAAACACGGCAAAAGAGATTTGCAGAGATTTGAAAGGTTGTACCCTGACCATGGTGAAGAATGCCTCATCAACGATCGACTTCTCCAGGTTGTCGAAGAACTCAGTCACAGCGGCAGGAGAGTACCGCTTGTGGGAATAGAGAAACTCTGTCCAACCCTGGGTGTTGAACAGGGGCTGGAGACATGGAAACATGTCCTCCAGGGACTCGAAGTCCACGTATTGTGGCTGGACGAACTTTGAAAAGGAACCCCAGACCTTAGCCGTTTGGCGGTTGGGAGGAACAACAAGCTCCGGTAGACGGTCGTCCCGGTGCTTGCTCCGACGCTCTGCAGGAGCCCTGGAACCTTCGCCAGCTTCAGGCGAGAGATGCTGTCGAAGGGAGGCAACACGTTTGCCCTTGGGAGCCATGGAGAAGGAGAGGTTGGGGTGGAGAGGGATCTCTGAGAGGAAGATGGGAACCGGAGGAAGGAGAATCAAAGAGAACAAGACTCTGGGTTCCGGTGCCCTGGATGGAGGAGATTAGGGTAAGAAAGGGAGGAAAGGTGTTGTAGAGGGGTGGAAGGGAGAAGGGGTCATGGCTTCCCTTTTAAAGGAATTGGATAGAGTTTGAAATAGAAAGGATCCCACAAAATCTGGCCAAACGTCATGCCATTTGGGCTTCTGAACTGCGCTGGGCCACTGGTTGTCGACAGCAACCTTATGGTTGTCGACAGCTTCTGAGCAGTTTTGGGCCAGAACTGAGTTTTCAAGGAATTTGAATGGAAGTGAGCATGCACTTATGATTCTAAGGATGAGAAAAAGGTTTTATACTTAATACCAAGGGTCATAGCCAATAGTATGAAGACACAAAAATATTCTACAATGGTTGAAAGATAATACTCCAGGAATCTTAAGTTATGGCATTTAGAGAACTATGCTCAAACACAAATGAAATAAAGAGAATCCCATTGAATAAAACCATTGAAGAAAATCATATCACTTAGTGGTGATGTTCATTTGATAAATGAAGACAACAACTACATGACTTATTGACAACAGACAACATGTTTCCTTGAGTTGAGATAATGGAGGCTTCACTCTATTTCTTGCAATGTGGGATTTTCCTGTTATTCAAGTAATATTTGAAAAGTGATAATTAGGTTCACGTACACCTTTTGACGTGAAGGTAGACATTTGTGATGCCCATACCCCCAATTACTCAGTGTGAGTGACCATCATATCATTGAAGAGAGATAATGAAATAACTTTTTGACGCGAACACAGACATTGGTGATGCCCATGTCCCCGGTTACTCAGTAAGAATCATCATTGCTCTGCCTTTATCCCATTTGAATTTTTAACTTGCATGATTTTTGAAATAGGTAGCTTTTCTCCTTTTTTTTTGTAACTTAATTAACAGTCAAGGTGATTGGTTATGTATGGTCAAAGGCCAATGTAAAACATTAAGTTCAAGTACCATCTTACTTATCAATCCATGTTAGGGATATGATCATCCTCAAAAGAATTATTCAATAGAATTAAGTTGAATTCACTTGAGTTACCCAAGGTTTTCTAGATGACACAACCTAGATGCAAGCTCAAATTATTATGTCAAAATCATTGAGAGTAAATTAATATCTTGGATACTATGTGAGTATGATAGATGGTAATGAACATAAAGTCCTTATTCTCCCTTATACAAAGGTTGTGAACATACTCATTGAGAAAGGATGAGAAATGTTGAAGAATGGAGAAAAGGAGAGTATCTGTTGACAGCTAGGAATTACCTGTCAACATGTACTGAATTCCAGTGAAAGGTGTTTCTGGGAGAAGACATCTGTCGATAGGCAAAGGAGGATCTGTCGAAAGCTACTGAATTTCAGTAAGAGGATGGTTCTGGAATAGTCTATCTGTCGACAGAGTGATAGAGCCTGTCGACAGTTACTGAAATCTATCAGAACATGTGTTCTGGTAAGGCTTTGCTGTCGACAGCTAGGTTGGTGGCTGTCGACAGGCACTTGGAAAATTAGTGTTGAGGCTTTGATTAAAGATAGATTTTCAACCAATGAGTGAGGGATTAAGATACATGAAATATGAAGGGTATCCCTTAAGGAACTCACTCACTTAGCCTTACCTTGCTCCCCCATAGTGTGTGCATGTGTTGACTCATCATTTGAGCAAAACAACATGATATTTACAATAAAGGCAAACATTTACACACAAAGCAACATCCATAAATATGTGAGCATGTGAAATTCATTAATTGAAGGAAATGTATATGACAAAATTGAAGAAAACCAAATACCCTATTGTGAAGTGTATAACCTTTATGAAGAAGGAGACTATGGATACTTGGCGGAGGATGTTTCCTCACGCATAATGATAGTTTCCGAACAAGCTGAACTTGTTCTCTCATGTATCCCCATTTGATATACCTCATAATCACTACTCACAAGGTTTGATTACCTCTCAATTTGGTATTGGTTTCATTGAAATTTGCATAAACCCAATTCTCTTCTTAGGGATGTGAACCTATCTTCTGACAAAGGTTTGGTGAAGATGTCAGCCAGTTGCTTTTTAGTGGGTATGAAGCAAAGCTCCAAGGACTTGTTAGCTACCTCATCTCTCAAGAAGTGATGTCTTATTTCTATGTGTTTAGTCCTTAAGTGTTGGATTGGGTTCTTTAAAAGGTTGATAGCACTAGTGTTGTCACATAAGATTGGTGTGCATCCAATATCAATATTATAGTCACACAATTGACTCTTAATACACAACACTTGTGTTGCACAACTCCCTGTAGCAACATATTCTGCCTCTGCAGTGTAGAGTGCAACCGAGTTTTGCTTCTTGGATGCCTATGAAACCATGCAACCACCAAGAAATTGATAGTACCCACTAGTGCTTTTTCTATCAATTTTGCATCCAGCATAATCAGCATCAGAGTATGAAATCAAGTTAAAGTCACTACCTGCTGGAAACCATAAACCCATTTCTTGTGTACCTGAGAGATATCTGAAAATCCTTTTCACTGCAACCAAGTGGCTTTCCTTTGGACTAGATTGGTATCTAGCACAAAGGCAAACACTGAACTATATATCTGGCCTACTTGCAGTAAGGTAAAGGAGTGAGCCAATCATACCTCGGAATTACTTTGCATCTACCATTTTACCTTTCTCATCATTTTCTAGTTTAATGCTTGTGCTCATTGGGGTTGAGGCAGGTTTGGCTTGTTCAAAATGAAATCTTTTGAGAAGCTCCTTAACATATTTTTCTTGATTAATGAGGAAGCCGTCTTCATGTTGCTTTACCTGCAAACCAAGAAAGAATTGAAGCTCCCCCATTAGACTCATCTCAAATTCACTGTGCATGTGTTTAGAAAACTCTTCACACAGTGATGGGTTAGTGGAACCAAATATGATATCGTCCACATAAACTTGAACAACAATTATATGATTGCGAACATTCTTAGTAAAAAGTGTTTGGTCAACTTTACCTCTTGAGTAGTCTTTACTCACCAAGAAATTGCTTAACCTGTCGTACCAAGCTCGAGGTGCCTGCTTCAAACCGTAAAGAGCTTTGTGCAACTTATAAACATGGTTAGGCATTTCATTATCTTCAAAACCAGGTGGTTGAGAAACATAGACTTCCTCTTTGATGTAGCCATTCAAGAAAGCAGTTTTAACATCCATTTGAAAATGTTTGAACTTATTTAAGCATGCATATGCTAACAAAATCCAAACTGCTTCAAGCCTAGCTACAGGTGCAAAGGATTCTTCAAAATCTATTCCAAATTCTTGGTTATACCCTTTTGCCACCAGTCTAGCTTTGTTTCTCACCACTTTGCCCTCTTCATTTAGTTTATTCCGAAACAACCATCTTGTGTCTATGACAGAAATTTCAGGGGTTCTAGGAACTAAACTCCAGACATTATTTCTTTGAAACTGACCAAGTTCCTCATGCATAGCATCAAACCATGAATTTTCTTTTAGAGCCTCTTCAACATTTATAGGTTCCACTTGAGAGACAAAAGCTAAATGATCTTGTTCAACTATTTGTCTAACCTGAGACCTAGTTTGAACTTTATCACATTATCAAGTGGGTGATCTTTAGAGTACCTCACATTTGTGATTGTTGAAGGGCCAGGTTGATCTTGAACTTGAGGAAGGTGATCTTGTGGAGGTTGTTCTTGAGGAGGGTTTGCTTGAGGAGTTTCACCTTGAGGTTCTTTCTCTTGTAGATCTTCTTCACATTTATCATCTTGCTTTTTGAAAAGTATACCATCATCATCATCATTGTACCTGCGAAAATATTCACTGCTAGTTTTTGGTGCTACTTGAGAATTCTTTTTGCTTTTGCTTGTTGTTGTTCCCCAAGTATTGTTCCTTCATCTACATCATCATTCCTGTGTAAATTTAAACTGTTAGACTTTGCATGATACTCATCAAATACAACATGTGGAGTTTCTTCCACAGTTTGATTTTTATTATTAAACACTCTATATGCTCTAGAGTGTTCTGAGTATCCCAGAAAAATACCTGGATCACTTTTGGCTTCAAACTTGTCTAAATCGACTTTATCATTGTTATGTATAAACACTTTGGAGCCAAAGACCCTGAAATACCCAATACTAGGTATCTTACCTTTTAACAGTTCATAGGGAGTTTTCTTCATCACAGGTCTTACCATGGCTCTGTTAAGTATGTAGCATGATGTGTTCACCGCTTCTGCCCAAAAACTCCGTGAGAGTTGGCTTTCGACAAGAAGAGTGATAGCCATTTCCACCAATGTTCTGTTCTTTCTCTCCACTACACCATTTTGTTCCAGAGTCCTTGGAGAGGAGAACATGTGATCTATCCCATGGTGCCTGCGAAAATTAGAAAATGAGTTGTTATCAAACTCTCCCCCATGATTAGTGTGGATTGAGCATATCTTATTAACATTCCCATGCTCAATCTTATAAAAGAATTCTTCAAAGACTTTCAGTGCTTCATTCTTGTGAGCCAAAAATTTGACCCAAGTGAACCTAGAGAAATCATCCACAATGACAAAGCCAAAACGTTTGCCATTGAGACTAAGTGTTCTTGTAGGTCCAAACAGGTCTATGTGCAACAATTCATACGGTTTTGAGGTGATTACCAGTGCTTTTGATTTGAAAGACTTCCGGGTTTGTTTTCCCTGTGCACATGCATCACAAAAACTTTCATTTTTATTAAAAAAAATGTAAGGAAGTCCACTTACCAACTTCAGCTTCATGATCTTGTGCAATACATTATAGTTCGCATGGCCAAGCCTACGATGCCACAAAGTCAACTCATCCTGTTTATTTGCAACAAGACACAAATTTTTGTTTTTTGGTTCATCTAAATCAGCTAGATAAATGTTGTTCACTCTCTTTCCAGAAAACTTAAGGCTTCCTATTTCTTTATCAATAATTTGACATGCATTAGTTTTCAAAGATGACTTTATGGCCTTTATCACACAATTGGCTTATGTTGAGTAGATTGTGATTTAGACCATCAACTAATAACACGTTGTCTATTGAGTTAGAGGCATACTTACCTACCTTACCTGTGCCAATTATTTGGCCCTTGTTGTTACCTCCAAAGATAACTTGACCTCCATCTTTTTCCACCAATAAATAGAATTTGTCTTTGTCGCCCGTCATGTGCCTCGAGCAGCCACTATCCAAGCACCATCTATTTTGATTTTGGGCTACTAGGCATTCCTGCATAGGTGGATCAGGCAAGAGGTTTTGGTACCCAAATTACTTTGGGTCCCAATTTTTCATTCATGCCAAAAAGTAAATGCTTTGGAATCCAAACTTGCTTGCATTTCAGTTTATTTGGATTATTCCAGCATAGTTTTTCATCATGGCCAGACTTCTTACACACATTGCATGATGGAGATTTTCTCAAAATAGTTGTTTTATTATTTTGATGAACATTCATTTGTACTTTACCCTTTGGTTGCCTGGATGGCTGTCCTTTGGAAGCATATCTCTAAGCCTGTCGAAAGCTCTCTTTGAGCCTGTCGACAGACTTCTTATTTTGCTGGGCAGATGAAGTCTCTTGGATTGGTTGGTGCTGCTTTCCTTTTGTTTGAGTTTTATTGTACTTGGGAGGAACCTGTTTGCTTGTGCTTGGACTATCATCAACAAAGGAAGTTATCAACGTCTCTCCAACTTTCTTTTGTTCTACTGGTTGGTATCCAATTCCATGTTTTGCAACAAAAGTATTTGAGCCCAAAATATCGTCAAGATTTTGCTTTCCCTTAACAAATCTTGTTAGATCTTCATATTTTCCTTTAAGATCATTTTCAGCTTTTTCCAACTTTTTCTTAATCTATTGATTTTCATGTTGACGAATTTCAAGGGAATTGCTTAGACTTTTTTTTTCTTTTTCACTCTCTTGTAATTTTACTTTTATGCAATCCATTTCTTCACAGTGAGCTTCCTCATCAATTTTCATCATTTCAATCTCTTTATTTAGGATTGCAATCTTTTCATAATTAGATGTGTTGTGAACAATTGAATTGATCTTTTTCTTAAGTGCTTTATTTTCATACTTATACTCGCAGATTTTTCAAACAACACAGTGTATGCTTCTTCCCATTCATCAACATTATATTTCTCAAAGGAAGAATTTACCTCAGTGGAGTCCTCACTCCTTGCCATCAAGCAATGAATGTCTTCATCTCCAGAATTAGCTTGTTCGTTCTCATCTTCCTCTTCATCACTCCAAGTTGCCATCATTGCCTTGGCTTTCTTGAAGGTGAATTTGTCCTTCTTCAGTTTCTTCTTGAGCTCCGGGCATTCTCCTCTCATGTGTCCTGATTTCTTACACTCATAGCACACAATCATGTCAGATTTTTTGTTCGAATCAAATTTATTTGAAAAATCTGTCTTTGGAAATGATTTGAAGTTACCTGGACCTTTCCTTTTGAACTTAAGAAAATTCTTGAATTGTCTAGTGAGCATGGCCATTTCATCGTTCTCACTATCACTGGATGTTTCATTGTCATCACATTCTTGTTGAAGATCCTTTTTGGAGCTAGAGGAACTTTTGTTGGAAGCTTTTAGAGTAATAGATTTTCTTGGATTTTCTTCAATTTCTTTCCTCTTTACATTTATTTCATAGGTCATCAAGGAACCAATTAACTCATCTAATTTCATTTTTGAAAGATCTTTAGAATCCTCAATGACAGTGGCTTCAGTATTCCATGAGGATGGAAGAGACAGAAGTATCTTCCTAACTAAGTCACTTTCTAAGTATTCTTTTTTAAGACCTTTCAACCCATTGATTATTAGCATGAACCTTGCAAACATATCTGATATGGTTTCATCATTTTTCATTTTAAACATTTCATATTCAGATACTAGCATGCTTGCTTTGGTTTCCCTTATCTCGGACATACCTTCGTAGATGAGTTCAAGCTTGTCCCACATCTCTTTTGCTGAGGTACATGTGGAGACTCTTGAATACTCCTTGGGATGTACAGCGCACTGCATCATGTTCAATGCGCTCCAGTTTAGAGTTACCTTAGCAATTTGGTCCTTTGTCCAAGTCTCTTCATCCTCGGGCAGAACATATGCTCATTTGCTGACGATCCTCCAAAGCTCAAAGTTTTGAGCTCTCAGAAAAACCTGCATTCGATTCTTCCAATAAGGATAGTCAGTGCCATCAAAGAGGGGTGGCCTGGACACTGAATGTCTTTAGCCATATATCCCTTGTTAGATTTCATGAGATCGAGATTCTCCTGATCGTAAGATCAAGCTTTAAGAGCAATAAATCGGAGAAACCTCGCTCTGATGCCAATTGAAAGATGTGCAGAATTGCCTATTATGGTAATCTAGAAGGGGGTTGAATAAATTACTATCAATTAAAAACACTATGACCTTCTTTTCGATGGAGATACTGACTTATCAAAATCTCAAACAGATTTAGAATCTAACCAAGATGTGTGTTAATTGTAAGTAGAATGAACAACAATTTATCTAGCGTGTGAAAGACCAACGTGCCTACCAATCATCTAACATAAAATGTTCAAACCACAAACACGATGATTTAAGGTGGTTCAGAGTACACAACTTGTGTATCCTACGTCCACCGTCCGCACACACACGCAGAAACAACTGCTTATGAGCGAGTTCCACACTACAACTCACACACACACGTTGTCTGATGTGAACACACTATCAGAACAACATAAGCCACGTGAATCAAGCACAAGGAACACTTGAATCACAACCACACACACAGAAGTATGAGAAATAGGAAAAGACAGGAGTTCTGAGATGAAATAACAAATCCAGATGAAGAACTCTTGTCATTGGTCGTCCAGAAGAACTCCAAGCTTCGTTTGAATGTAGATCAGTTGATGGAGAAGCTTAAGTCATGGACAGACAGGCTTCAACTCCGCTCAGAAGATGGTTTTTCTTCGCTCTGTACAGAGGCTTGAAGCAGAGCAGCAGGGAGAGGCTTTCTCTCTTGAGTTTTGCTTAGGGTTTTGGTATTGTGGCTTCTTGCTATGAAATTAGTTCCATATGATCTATATATATGGTTCTCCAAACATGGAGAGTCGTGCTTAAAAGAATCACTCAAATATAGATCATATCTTGACCATCGGATCTTTTCAAAACTACGTCTGTCGACAGGCCCTTCATAGTTGTCGACATCTACTACTTACTTCTGGTTTTCCAGAACTCTTCAAGTTGCTGGAAGACTGGATCTGTCGACAGCCGATTTGCTGCTGTCCACAACTACTACAAAAATCTATTTCTAGAAATGTTAAGGTTGCTGGAAGACTGGATCTATCGATAGATATCCTGGGGCTGTCGATAGCTACTGTCCCATTGCTGTTCTAGTGCCTTTGATATTCCTGGATGATCCATCTGTCGACAGGTGCTGTCTTGGAACCTTTTTCAAGATCTTTTGAAGTTGACTTTGGGTACTTGTCTTGTATGCATTCACACCTATATAAGAAAACATTCTTAGTAAGATATAATGAATACATATGTTATCATTTTAGCACTTTGTTATGTCATTCATGTCTTTAGCAAATATGGCATTGTATAAACATCAATTACAACATTCATTGAATTCACATCATCAAAAACATTTAATCTCATATTAACCCAATAGCTAACAATAAAACAATCTCATTGAGATATGCCTATTGGATTTGCTCCAGATCTAAATGTTAAGGATTTACATTTGATCAAGATCTTACAGTTAGACTTGCTCTCAATCTACATATGATTAAGATCATACTATTGTATCTATTAACAATCGAAATCCAATCATTAGATTTGATTCTAATTTAAAATTGACTGTCGAACTACGTACATTTGATCAGTTGAATTTTCTCCCAATGTAAAATAATTTGATTAAGATTCATTTGTTGGATTTGCGTTTGATCAAGATCTAATGATTGGATTTGCTCTCGATCTATACATATCTGATCAAGATCCAACCAGTGAATCTACTAATAATGAAAATACAATTGCTGGATTTGATCCTAATCTAAAATCCAACCGTTGGATGCGCTATCGATCTTTGCACATCAATTGTAAGGCCCTCGAATTTCCGTCGCATTAATTGTATTTGTGTATACTTGTGCTTGTGTATGTATATACGTATTTACGTACGTATTAACTAGTACAATTACTTGTGCATGTGTTTATACTATATGTAAATAATGCATGTATTGAATGGTGATAGTATGGATACACTACCATTACATATTGCATGTATATATATGCATGGTATGCATGGTTTTCTGCATATTTTAGAGTTCTGGCCGAAGGCCAGATTGGCGTCAACAGCATGACGCCGATGAGGTGTCAGCGTCCACCAATGGATGCCAACACTAATCCCAGCGTCCAACGATGTGGACGCCGATTTCTCTGACCTGCATGTGTTGCAGGGCCAGAAATTCCGGAAACAAGAAAGCTCAGCCATTGGGGAGCTGTCCCCAACGGCTCTGAGAGCTGTCTTATCACCCTGTGAGTGGGAGAGAGGCCTCCCCTTATGTCTGAACCCGGATCTGCCTTCTCCCACTCCTCTCTTCACCTTTGCAAGAGAGAAACCAGGAGAAAAACCCTAGTTCTGAGCTGTGAGAAAACCCACCCTTTTGCACCCAAAGATCAGACTTCCTGGAGCTAGATCCGTCCATCTTCCTCGACAAGAAGCTAGCTGGACTGAAGGAGAAGACCTCCCCGACGTTTCCTTGCTGTGGAGACCATCCAGGAGCCCGGAGGAAGAAGATCTAGGAGGACGTTCTGCACCTTCTTGGGACTGCCCAAGGAGGGCTTCTCCGAGCACTTTGATCCATTGGAGCAATTTCTAAAAGGCAAGTGACCTAACCATAATGTCCTCGTATGTGTCTAGGCCGATTCTACAATTTTTATGAATTTTCCCTCGAGTCCTAGACCCTCACTTTCACCCAATCTTGAGAGCTCGGGTCTGTGTTTCTGCACAGACCTGCATTGACGGCAAGGTCACTGGACGCTGATATTATGCTTGGCGTCCATCGACCATGCCGCTGACACTGAGTCAGCGGCCAGAGACCGCCGCCAAGTTCCTCTGGACAGAACAGTGACCTGTTCTGCCCTTCCTATGCAACTATTTTCGGTATGTTTTCCGTGATGAGGATATATGGTAACCCTATACACTATGTATGCTGATAAATGTGGTGTGTGGATGAGTGTGATGTGTGGTGGTGAATGTTAGAAAATTGTATTCCATGAATTCGTAAGCATGATTTGTTGATAATCTTGCCAATCTATGCTTTATGATTAGGACTAGCCTGAATGCCTCAGTTTTTTCAGATCATGAAGATTAGTGGGCCAGTATACGTATACTCAATTTTTGATAAATTGTCCATGCTTGCATAAATTGCTAATAAATTCGATTCGGTAAATAAAAAGGCATGCAAAAATGGTTTGTGGTGATCGATCTGTGGTTGTATGATTTAGGATAATTGTATATTCTCAGGTCATGCATATAACAGTAGTCTCTGTTCAAACAGTAAGTGGCAAAATGCATGATAGTGTTAAGTTCCATGTCAACCTAAATTGTGAATGGCATGTAAATAGGTGTTTGACTCTCGGTAAATTCTATTTAGCTCAGAAAAATCTGAAAAATTGAATGTATGATCTAGAACCCGAAAATAGCATGTGGTTAAAATTTCAGGTCATTTGGACCAGTATATAAGGAGTTATGTATTTTCCATGTGAAATGTAAAAATCTATGTATGTTATCGTGAGGTGGTTAGATATTGCTTAAACCAAACCTGATTAGTTAATTTACTGTGTTTTAAACTCCTAAAATCTGTAGTGTCCTGATAGGAAAACAGAGGATGTGCATGTGAGTGAGAAAGTAAATGAATGATGAGAGTGACATGTGTCAAACTATGTGTAAAATCGGTAAAAATGTGTAAATGTGTAAATGTGCCAAGTGTGACATTGCTTCCACAGAGGGCAGTGGAACCGTATCAGGGAAAAGTCCCCCTGAGAAGGTTCAATGTGTAAGTGACCCTAAGGGCATTAGGGGGAAATCCTGGAGGTGGACAAGTACCACTGGTTAGGGTGGAGACTTGTTCTCCCGGTCTGCGCAGTCCAAGAGTCGCCATTGGAATGCCTAGATGGCGTCTATGTGTAATGTGATGTGTATATATCCTTCTTTGGTGGTTTGGACTATGTGTCACGGCACCTAAAATGTGTAATGTGTAATGTGTATGTGTTCATGTGTAAATGTGTAAGTGAACAATGTGAAATGTGTATGTGCAAAGTGCAACCATGTGAAAGAGGAAACTTGTGTAAAGAAAATGTGAAATTTTAAATGTGAGGGCATGATATTGAAATCCATGTGAGACAAATCTGAAACCATGTGAAATCAGTAAATTCATGTTGTTATCATCATGTTTATATGTGCAAAAATGTCTAGTATCCATGTTAGGGATAATTGATGAGCACGGGTACAAAATAGCATGATTGATTGTTCACGTGATATGTTTTAAGCAACATTGTAGCTCTCATGTATAGGTTTACAGCCATTAAACCATGTGAAATCAGCAACTTAAAGCATGTGAAAATGTCTATGTATGTGCTTAAAAACATGTAAGATCCATGCTAGTCGTGTTTTCCTTTCATACATGCATAATGTTCATGTTGGTAGCTCTCATGTCTTGGTTCTTCAAAGGCAAAAATCTCACGAGTAAATGGAATAGAGAGCATGTGATAGGTAAGTTTATTCTTAGAAATCTGAAAGCATGATCCATGTGTAAATTTGTAAAACTTTCAGGATAGGTTGGAACTTTCAAATGACTAGCATGCCATGTGTTGAAAATTTGAATGTGCATGTAGAAACCGCTATGACATATACGCGTATGTTATGAGTAGTGTTGCTTGCTGAGTCTTTGGACTCACTCCTTGCTTCGGCGTACAGGTGTAGTTGGCGACGTGGCACCGTTGGAGGAGACAGTGGAGACGGACTCCGAGCGCGGAGATTAGTCTTTGGAGTTTCTTTGTGACTTGTGTATTTCATAGTATGTAATTTGAACATTGTATTAGAGTTATCATGAAAGGAATGTATAAGTGTGGACATTATGTATTTAAATTTCAGCAATTTAAATTATGTGAACTCTTAGCCTTTAATGTTAATTGCGAATTTCATGTATGTTAAAAGTGGATGATGAATAAATGAAGACAGTTGTCTTTTACTTCCGCTACTCTGTAGTATATTCGCGTGTATCTCAGCTGTTTGTATCATTTGGGTAAATGTCCCACTGTGAGGACTCTCGCTATACCGACGTGGGTTGGTATAACCGTACCGGTATAATGAGGGCCGTCACATCAATTGTTGGATATGGATTCCGTCCCTAGATTTTTTATATTTATTTAGAAAGAATTATTTCTAATTAGATTAGAAACCAAACTAATTTTCGTCCCAACTCGATCCCTAATTGGGATGGGTTTCATCCCGATCTAAAATCTGACCGTATAATTCGCTCTCGATCTAAATTAAATCGATCAACTACATAATATTAAAAACTATAATATATCATAATGTAAAATATAAATTTTAAATGTCATTGATTTTGAATTGTGTAAATAATTTAATAATTTTGATAACAAAGTTTTATTACATGTATATTCACTAAACAAATATAATACGTTCACAAATACACAAATATAATGTGTGTGATATGACAAATATAATATATATTTAGTAAAGTGAAAATATTACTTATAAATGTACAATTTCTATATATATGTTTTTTATATTCAAATAATTATATAAAAACTATATATATAAAGTAAACCATTAATAGATAGAGTAAATTATAGCATAACATAATTAAACTACTAATAAACAATGTATCTAAGATCGAATATTATTCGGTCACAATTCGTTCTCAGATTCATGGCCGAAATATTCGGTCATAAATCAGTCACAAATCTGAGATCGAATTGTGACTGAATTTTATTCGGTCTTAATAACTTAAAGCCAATAAACAATACATCTGAGACCGAATATAATTCGGTCTCAGATTTGTGACCGAATATTCGGTCACAAATCAGTCACAAATCTGAGATTGAATTGTGACTGAATCATATTCCTTCTCAATAATTTAAACAATAAATAATGAATCTGAGACCGAAAAGAATTCAGTGACAATTCGGTCTCAAACTTGAGACCGAAATATTCTGTCACAAATCTGAGACAGAATTGTGATTGAATGACATTTCGGTCTCAAATTTGAGACTAAAATATTCAGTGACAATTCGGTCACAAATCTTAGACCGAATTGTGACTGAAAATTTTGGTCTCAGTTCGGTCTTAGATTTGTGACTGAATTGAGACAAAAAATTCAGTCTCAAAATCGATCTCTATCTATGTATTTTCTTGTAGTTCTTGTGTTTGAGGCACTAAGGAGTCACTAACTTTATGCCAAATTCAACAAATGTGAATTTTGGCTAAACGAGGTGCACTTTCTTGGTCACGTTGTCTCAGATGCAGGAGTGGCAGTGGATCCTGCCAAGGTCGAGGCAGTGGTTTGTTGGAGCCAGCCCACTACAGTTGCAGAGGTGCGCAATTTTCTGGGGTTGGCAGGCTACTACAGGTGGTTTATGTAGGACTTCACCATAGTTGCTGAGCCGTTGACGAGGTTGACCAGGTGAGAGACCAGGTTCGTATGTATAGTCGAGTGCGAGTAGAGTTCCAGGAGCTGAAGAGCAGGTTGACTGTAGCTCCAATCCTTGTTGTACCATCTGGCAGTGGCAGATTTGTTGTCTACACCGACTCTTCGGGGATTGGTCTTAGTGCCGTGTTGATGTAGCACGGAAGGGTAGTCACTTATGATGATCCGTCTGTCCCCATGTAATTTTAATTAATTACATTTATATATATATATATATTTTTATGATTAAAAAACCAAACAAGAGTTTTTCAATTATATCTAATGAATATTTCATAAGTTTTAAGTACAGGAAAAACACCAAGGTCAAACAAGCCAAGGTATGCATTACTTCTCTGAAGCCTTAATCTCTTCAACATATTATTTCTCTAAGTTCATATCGACTTCTATTGAAGGCCATAACGATTTCTTTATAAGCATATCGATTTCAGTAGAATTATCATAACGATTTCCTTTCTGGCTGAAAAGTCATGTTGTTTCAAACAAGTAGATGCCACAATGATTCTATAAGTCATCACAACAATTTCTTTAGAAAGCGCAATGACTTGCCCATCGTAACGATTCTATAAGTCATCACAACGATTTCTTTAGAAAGCGCAACGACTTGCCCGTCGTAACGATTCTATAAGTCATCGCAACGATTTCTTTAGAACTCGCAACGACTTGGTCGTCATAACGATTTCTTTAGTAATCATAACGATTTCTTAAGAACTCACAACGACTTGTTCGCCGTAACGATTTCTTTAGTGATCATAACGATTTCTTGAGAATTCACAACGACTTGCTCGCCGTAACGATTTCTTTAGTGATCATAACGATTTCTTGAGAATTCACAACGACTTGCTCGCCATAACGATTTCTTTAGTGATCATAATGATTTCTTAAGAACTCGCAACGACTTGGTCGTTGAAATGATTTCTTTAGTAATTACAACGATTTGTTAAGTGTTTCATATCGATTTCTTTAGAAACTCAACGATTTGCATCTTACAACGATTTGTTACGTGTTTCATATCGATTTCTTCAGAAACTCAACGATTTGCATCTCACAACGATTTGTTATGTATTTCATATCGATTTCTTCAGAAACACAACGATTTGCATTTCACAACGATTTCTTCTGTGTCACAACGACTTAGTCAACCTGACTTATTCATAACGATTTCATAAGTCATATAGTCATCGGTTTCATATTGACTTGATATTATCTTTGTTGACTAGTCAAAGACCACGTATGCATCTCTCTGACACACCTGCATTTAATGAGACCTGAACGTATCTCTGCATGCATGCAGACGATATCATCCTTTATTATGCTTACTCAGATAACGTCTTTTAGACTTAAGCTATTTAGCATTACTATTTTCATGTCTATTGCTACTGACGTTGACTGACATTAGAGACAGCTTAGCTGTCTGCTATTTGAGATTGACATTTGTGCAGATCTCTGAACCAGCTTCATGGTACAACGTTAAACAAAATAGAAGCCATAGGATAATTCTGAAGATCTCATCTCTTTGCGTGCTCAAGTGATCAAAAAGACTGTTGGCTGGAAGCTTCCAAGACTCCAGACACTCTTCAGTCTAACGACTACTCCCAAGAGAGAGACAACGGATACTTCAACGTCCATATTTCAAATTGAAGATATAAATACAAGTAAGAAGAACAGAAGAAAGAATGACGTGCGTTCAAGCATTCAAGTCTTCTGAGAATTCTAGAGCAAAGATTTTCATTCCCATTGCTATAGCTCTTAGCTCTCCATTTGTAGTGAAAAATCTTTGAGAGAGCTTGTTTAGTTCTGAGAGTGAGCTTAGATTAAGATCCTTTGCTCTCAGTGCTAGTTGCTTCAGATCCTTGCTTGTCCAAGCTTGATCTAGGGCTAGTCAATCTTTTCATAGATTCCCTTGTTTGTTTCCCTTCGGTTGTGAAGGAAGACCTGGTGGTATCCAGGGTGTTGTTTCCCTTCGGTTGTGAAGGAAGACCTGGTGGTATCCAGGGTGTTGTTCCCTTCAGTGTGAAGGAAGACCTGGTGGGGTATCCAGGGTGTAGTTGTTCCCTTCGGGTGTGAAGGAAGACTAGCTGAGCTGGGTGTTGTGGTGTCCTTAAGGGGGACTGTACCCTTGTTAGTGAAATCCTGAGAAATTGCTCAGGGACTGGACGTAGGACTCCTAAGGAGAGGAGGTCCGAACCAGGATAATTTCTTGTGTTGTGTGATTGTCTTTCTCTTGTGTGTTGTTATTCAAACTAACAGTCACTAACCTCCTTCGAAGAACATTTGTGTGAATATTTTTGGTTACCGGTATCTCGTAGAATAATTTTTAAAGACCCATTCCCCCCCCCCCCACTGGGCTCGTCAACTGGGCAACAAGTGGTATCAGAGCGAGTCTCTTTGACAAAGAAAGAAGATCCAACGATCTGAAGAATAAAGATCCATGGCAGCCCAAGGTAGCATTGAAGGTCAGTCTGTCAACCGACCCCCTCTCTTTGATGGTGAAGACTATCCTTACTGGAAGACCAGGATGGAATATTTTCTACAAGGCCACGACTATCAAATTTTGTCAATAGTAGAAGAAGGTGACCTGGTTGTCACAAATGAGAAAGCTCAATGGATAGATGATGACAGGATGAAAATTTCCTTGAATTGCAAAGCTAAGAGCATCCTTTGCTGTGCTTTGAGTAAGAAGGAATTCAATCGAGTTTCAGCCTGCAAATCCTCGATGGAAATGTGGGAAAAGCTCAGGATTACTTATGAAGGTACAGACAAGGTAAAGGAGATAAGAATCGACATTCTTGTCACTCAGTATGAAAGATTTCAGATGCAGTCAGGTGAGTCAATCACTCAAATGTTAGCCGATTCACTGATATCACCAATGGTTTAGCCAGTCTAGGGAGGACGTATGAGATTGCAGATATGGTAAGGAAAATTCTCAGATCCTTGCCATCCTTGTGGACACCTAAGGTCACAGCTATAGAAGAAGCTAATGACCTGAAAAGAATGTCAGTAGAAAAGCTCATTGGGTCCCTCATGGCCCATGAGATCAACATGGAAAGGCTAGGAGAGTCATCTAGCAGAAAGAAGCACTCAAATGCCTTGAAAGTAGAAGAAGACTCACCAGAAGCCAGCTCAAATGAAAGTGAAAGCGATGAGGATAGTGAGAATGAAGAAGCAATGCTTTCTAGGAGATTGCAATGGATCTTGGCTAAGAAGAAGAAGTTCCAATCTGGCAGAAGGCACTTCAAGAGGAATAAGGACCTCAAGAAGCCAGATGGAAAAGAGATGAAGAAAGCAGAACCTATCTGCAACGAATGCAAGAAGCCAGGACACATAAGAGCTGAGTGTCCAAAGCTTAAGAAGCCAGAGTTCAGAAAGAAGGATAACTCCAAGAAGTTCAGAAAGAACAAGAAGAAGGCCATGGCAACTGCATGGGAAACAGCAGCAACTCAGATAGTGAGTCATGCTCCAGCAGTGATGAAGAAGAAGCCAACCTGGCCTTTATGGCAAATACCGAGGATAAGGTAACTTCTGATTCCTCCTTTGATTCATGTAATGATTCTGATTCTGATAACATAGAGGAAGCTTTTAGTGAACTATACGATAATACAGAAATGTATGTAAACTATTAAAAGCATGTAAGAAGAATAATACCTGTCTAGAAAATACTAATTCAGATCTAAAAACTGAAAATGAGGAACTAGAAAAACAAATAATGGAACTTAAGAGAAGAAATGAACTATTATGTGAAGACTTAAAAGAGAAGAATAAACAATTCACTAAACTAGAAAAACAAGAAAATTCAGATGAATTAAGAAAATCAGTAAGAGAATTAAATGAAGAAAACAATAAATTAGCAAGCACTCTAGAAAAATTTACAAATGGGAAAACTCCCTTATATTAAAAGGAGCTAGAAGATCAGGTAAAAATAAAAGAGGATTAGGATATACACCTCAAGACAATGAAGATACAATAATTTACCCTAAAACATATTCAACTCCAAAATTTATACCCGAACAAGACATTGCATACAAAGCTAACTTTAAATATATTGAAAGAGTAACAGAAATGTCTTGTTGCAGTCATTGCAACAAGCTAGGTCACATAAAAGAAATATGTCCAATAAGACATAAGAAATGGATAATAAAAAGGAAAAATGATGTCACTAACCCTCCAGGACCCAATAAAACTTGGGTACCTAAAACTTGAGGTTTCTATTTCAGGTCAACACTCGAGCATCCAAATGGTATTTGGACAGTGGATGCTCAAGGCACATGTCGGGAAACCAGAAGCTTTTCACCCACCTCCAAGCTGAAGAAGAAAAGTCTTGTGGAAGGTCTGCCAAAAGTCAGTGGAAAGTTGGAAGGTGTATGCGGACCCTGTGCTAAGGGAAAGCACACTAAAAGCTCCTTCAAGTCAAAGACGGTGGTGACCACCTCAAAACCCTTAGAGGTCCTACATATGGATCTATTTGGGCCAATGAGGACCACCAGTCTTGGAGGAAAGAACTTTGGATTTGTCATAGTTGATGACTATTCAAGATTTACGTGGGTATCATTCCTAGAGCATAAAGATGACACTTTTGAAAACTTTGTTAGTTTCAGCAAGAAGGTGCAGAAAGATCAAAAGTTCAGCATTGTGTCTATCCGATCAGATCATGGTGGTGAATTTCAAAATGAAAGGTTTGCTAGATTCTGTGATGATCAGGGAATTGAGCATAATTTCTCAGCACCAAGGACACCACAGCAAAATGGTATTGCTGAAAGGAAGAACAGAACCCTATTGGATATGGCAAGAACTATGCTCTCAGAATATGATCTGCCAAGATACTTTTGGGCTGAAGCAGTCAACACAGCAAGCTACATTGTCAACCGAGCAATGATCAGACCAATCCTGAAGAAGACTGCTTATGAATTGTTCAAAGGGAAAAAGCCACAGATCAGCCATTTCAGAACCTTTGGATGTTCGTGCTTCATTCACAACAATGGAAAAAGGCACATTGGTAAGTTGGATTCCAAATCAGATGAAGGCATCTTCATGGGGTACACTTCTAAACCGAAAGGCTATAGAGTGTTTAATAAATGTACCTTATTAATTGAACAGTCTGTGCACATTATTTTTGATGAAACTAACCCTTCCTTGAGAAAGGAAGTAGATAGTGATAATGATGATGCAGATGAATTGTCCAAGAAACTAAAGATACATCAATTGAGGACAAGGATGATCCACCTCTGGAAGAATTGCAACAAGAATAAGTTACTCATGAAAATCTTCCAAAGGAGTGGAGATACAAGAAAGATCACCCACTTGAGAATATTATTGATGATCCATCCGTAGGGGTAAGAACAAGAGGTAATGTTATCCCTTGTGATTACTTAGCTTTGTATCTAAAATAGAGCTTTGGACAGTCAATGAAGCTCTTACTGATGAATTTGGATAATAGCCATGCAAGATGAACTAAATCAGTTCAAGAGAAACCAAGTATGGTCACTTGTTCCTAGACCATCAGATCATCCAGTCATTGGCACCAAATGGGTGTTTAGAAATAAACTAGATGAAGCTGGTGTAATCTTAAGAAACAAGGCCAGACTGGTAGCTCTAGGCTATTCTCAAGAGGAAGGCATAGATTTTGATGAAACTTATGCACTTGTAGCTAGACTTGAGGCTATTAGAATATTATTAGCTTATGCATCTGCTCTAAATTTAAAACTACTTCAAATGGATGTTAAATCTGTATTTTAAATGGTTTTATTAAAGAAGAGTCTATGTAGAACAGCCTCCTGGTTTTGATGATATAGACTTTCCAAATCATGTTTTTAAGTTGCATAAGGCTTTATATGGTTTAAAGCAAGCACCTAGAGCATAGTATGCAAGGCTTAGCTCTTTTCTTTTGAAACATGGTTTCAGTAGAGGTCAAGTAGATAGTACTTTATTTATTAAATCAAAAGTCAAACATATATTGCTAGTTCAAATTTATGTAGATGACATTATCTTGGATCTACTGATGAATCCTTTGCAAGTACTTTGAAAAGTTAATGCAGGGAGAATTCGAGATGAGTATGATGGGGGAGCTCAAATACTTCCTTGGACTTCAAATCAAACAAGGAAAAGATGGCACTCACATCTGTCAAGCTAAGTACACCAAGGAACTGCTGAAGAAATTTGGATTTGATAACACCAAGCCACTGTCAACACCAATGGGTACATCAACAAGGATGGACAGCGACAAGGATGGTAAGAAAGTAGATCAACAAGTCTACAGAGGTATGATAGGTTCATTACTTTATTTAACAGCCAGTAGACCTGATATATTATTTAGTGTATGCATGTGTGCTAGGTATCAAGCAGATCCTAGAGAGTCACATTTGATTTCTGTAAAAAGAATTTTTCGATATTTAGCCAGAACTCATGATCTAGGTTTATGGTATCCAAACTCTTGTGAAATCATTTAGTAGGGTATTCTGATGTTGACTATGCTGGATGCAAGGTAGATAGAAAAAGCACCAGTGGTTGTTGTCAGTTCTTGCAGGGTGTTTGATATCATGGTCTTCAAAGAAACAAAACTCAGTGGCACTATCAACAGCTGAAGCTGAATATGTAGCTGCTGGAAGTTGTTGTACACAACTCCTATGGATAAAGCAACAACTTGAAGACTTTGGATTAAGTATCAAATCAATCCCTTTGCTGTGTGACAACACCAGTGCCATTAATCTCACCAAGAATCCAGTTCAGCACTCAAGGACCAAACATATTGAGGTCACATATCACTTTATTCGTGATCATGTTGCAAATGGAAATATTGAAATATCCTTTATTGATACAAATGGCCAATTAGCAGACATTTTCACAAAAGCCTTACCTGAAGAGAGATTCACATCTCTTAGAAGGGAATTAGGCATGTGCAATTTGTGATAAAAGTTTGCTTACAAATGGCACATTAAAATTTAAGAATTAAGTAATTTTCCCTCCATGGCGTTAAGCAAAAGAAATTCAAATTATCCTTTGTAACTGCTCTCTCATTGAAGTCGGTTTGAATAGTCAACACCGTTTGTCGTTTCCACCGCCTTTTGGCGCCTCACTTTCCACATCACATTAATTTATTTATAAAATCAATGACAGAACGATTCGTATCTCATTGTCTACCTTTTTCCCCTTTTCATCCTGTCGCATGAGCCAATGCCCTAACAATTCATATCTTAACCCTCTGCAAATTTGAACCTTCCTCCTCCTTCCCGCAAAATTTCTTTAGGGTTCCTTCTCTTCCCCTTCCGTCTCAACCCTCCAGAGACTTTCCCACACCTGAATCCATGGCCGCACCAGTCATCATCGGCAGTTTGGGTGGCTACAGCGCCGAGTTTCTCACTCCTGAGCAGCAGGAAAGGTTTACCTTTGTGTAGACGAAGCTCTGTGGAAACAAAGAAGTCGATGTGGCTAATCTAAGGAAAAATGGAATGAGCAGCATGGCAGACTTGATCAATCAGATGCAGTGGTCGGGAGTCACCACCTTTTCAGAGGTTAGTTATCCGGACCTAGTAAAAGCATTCTTCGTTTGTATGAGAACAGAGGAAGATGGGTCCCTCGTTTCTTCAGTGAAGGGAACCATGATTAGAATAGACTCTGAGTTGTTGAAGATGCTATTTGATGTGAAGACTTCCGGATTTATTGGGGTTCACACTGTGGACGCCCAAGTGAAAGGTTTGGGAATTGTAGGACCGGGCTTCAAGCTAAGGGATGGCAAGCTGGATATAAATCAATTAACTGCTTTCAACCGCCTCCTTCACTTTATTGTCTGTCAAATCTTAGTTCCCAGAAGTGCAACTTTTTCATCTTGCACAAAGGCCAACTCAGACATGATGTACTGGGCCATTCAAAATAAGGAGATAAATATGGCCGCAGTGATGATGGAAAGAATGAATTTTGCCAGAGATCAGATTTGGGACACCAAGAGTAAGTTAAATGTGTCCCTGCCTTATGCCCACCTACTTACCAAGATCTTTAACACTTCGGTGTTGATCTTTCTGGGGCAGTCGTAGAGAAAATGGGCCAAGCATCAGGTCCAGGAACCTGAAGAAGAGTGGCTTCTCTGTGGAAAATGGTGTCTTGTTCAAGGCTTCAGTTGCTGAAGGCGAAGCCATCATTGACGACACCTCAGTTGTTCATCAGGAAATGGGATCAGCGGATGTGATTCCAGATTTGCCAGTGGAGTCAGTTTCAGCTCCAGCAGTTGGAGCAACAGAATCATCAGGCCCCTCTTTAGCAGAAGTCCAGTCTGAAAGTGCAGTAGACGAAGAAAGAGTATCTGAAGCAGCTTCAGAATTTCCAGAAGAGTCAGTTCCAATCTTTGCAGAAAGGAGAATTGAGGATATTCTCCCAGAGGACATTATTCCAGTTGAGGACCCACTACCCTCAACACTAGTTTCATCCATTCTTTCAGACATTATTGATTCGATTCCTTTCACCTCTAGTGCTCCAGAAGCTAGTGGGAGAATTGCTGAAGAGGCTGTGGCATCAGGCCACTTTGTTGTTCAAATGGAAGATGCTCCCATTCAGGGGGAGCAAGTATCAAATGAAGAAGAAGCTCCTGCTCAGGGGGAGCATTCAAAGGAAAATACAGAAGAAGAAGGAGCTCACTTTGATGAACCAGTGGACACTGCACCAGAAAATGATAATATCCCTCGTGGCTCAGAAGATGTCAGAGAAGGGGAGACAGCCAGCTCCTCCAGTTCGGATGATGATGAGCCTTCTCCAGCTTCAGAGGCTCAGAATAAAGGGAAAGAGGTAGAATCTAAAGTTCCATTGTTGACAAGTACTCCCTTTGAAAGGCAAGTAAAGCAGAAGATTATAATTAACTTGAAGCCTGTAATAGAGAGACTTGATGCTCAAGGACAAATCCTATGTTCTCTCCAGGCAGACACCAATTCAATCTTCATGAGCCAAGCATCAGCCTCCAAGGAATTAGCAAATGTGAGAAATGCCATAAAGTGGTTCAATAAAGAAATGGGCACTATGAAGGGGATGCTAGAGCAAATTCTGAAGGTGATTGGAGATCAGATTCCTCCTCCTCCTCCTCCTCCTCCTGCTGACCAAGCCCAAGAACCAGGGCCTTCAGGGCCAGACGCAGTAGCAGTAGCTTCAGCAGAGGCAGCAGTGCATGAGCAAGGGCCATCAGGGCCAGCACCCGAAGCAGCAGCAACACCAGAAGAGGTAGGGCCATCAGGGCCAGCTGATCAGGTTAAGAGGCCACCAGGGCCAGCTGAGCAAGGGTTAGGGCCATCAGGGCTAGTGGAGAGTGTGTCTGTGCAGACTGAGGCAGCTGAAGAGATCTTGGTAGCCAAGCCCCCAGCTTCTTCTTCTCCTTCTCACACACCCATTCCACCATCACCACCCTCAGCTCCTACCGCTCCACCTGCTCCTCAGACATTCAAGAAGCCCCAATCTAGACCCATTTCTTCTCCCACTCCATTTCCTTCTCAATCAACCTCAACTCCAGCCTCCTCTACCACCATTCTTTCGACATCACCAATTTTTGAAGCCCCTCCAGCATCCTCCGCTGAAGCTTCCTCCTCCTCTGGTCCCCCCTCTGGAGCAGCAGTTGATGACCTCCCAACTACTTCACACTCTTTTCTTCATCCTACTCCTCCACCCTCTTTCATCACTATCATACCTGAACGAGCTCAACTCAACTCTCCCTTTATGGAAAAGATAAAGGATGAGTTTGAGGAAGGAATCCTCAGGTCTGTGCTGAAGGTAGGATAATACATTCACAGGGCAGATCCTTCTAGTCCTGTCCCCAAGAAGAGGAAACTCAATTCTACTTCCTCCTCTTCCTCTGAACCCAAGTATCCACCTTTGTGGTTCTCTCTTACAGTGGTTAACAAACATAACTCATTGTATAGAGAGTATCTGACAAAGGTTGTTTTTGCAACAATTGTCAACCTTCCTTTTCTTAATCTTTCTGATCACTGAACCACTATCCTACCCTACACCTCTCTCACCAAATCCGAAAGAGCCAAAATCTTTTCTGGTGCTCATTCGAAATTTGAAGATCAATGGGGCAAAGGTCACAAGGATCTCTTAAAGAAATTCATCCTTGCCAAATCTGTTAGATTTCCTCCAAGGGACCACTCCCTGACCCTATCAGAATGGTTCAGAATGCATCATCAAGAAGTCTGGGCTACTTACATTCAAAAGGAAATCAAAATGATCAGGCATTTCATGATTTTCAATAACTACAGATACATCAACAATCTTCCTGAAGTTCAGCTCAGCCAGTTTAAAAGAGCCATTTCAGCTTTGACTCCAGCCATCTCACATACATCAGATGTCCAGGTAGATTTTGCTACCCTCCAAGTACCTGAAGAAATAGCTCTTACTCAAATTCACTTTCTAGTTATGGAGTCCTCTGTAGGATCCATTATCTTTGAACGTTTTGCCAGAGTAATGGGCAGAATTAAAGTGCAGAAAGGCTGTCTGGTAGCTTTTCCCAGATTCTTGTTTAGGGAATATCACCAGGGGCATGTAAGTGCTGAAGTTCTAGCCCCTATTCTGTCTGAATGTGAAAGGCTCACATCTTCTGAATGGTCCAAGTTCTACCCCCTGTCAGCTCAGCAGCTATTTGAAATCAATGAAGCTCAAGCCAGGGAAGGCAAACCAACCATTTCTCCAGTACTTTCCTTGATATGAACTCCATTCACCTTGTTGATGACCCCTTCAAAGTCTGGGAGGAACGATACAAAGTCTATGTGGCTCTTCACAAGGCGCTCAGGGACAACCACAATCACGATCCTGTGACAATGGACCAATTCCTCACCTGTGCCAGCTTTGGGACTCGACGTTTCCTCAAGATGAACATGGACAAGGATGCATATGCTGATCTTCTCTATCAGCACCTAGATCTTCATCTCAAAAGGATGGCTTCCACCATGGGACCATCCTACTCTATACCTTTTGGAGTTTTTAAAACCCATTTTGAAGAACAGGAAGCACAGGCATGGGAAACCATCTCCCATTTTGCCTCTCTTTTGTCTCCTGCTTTCTACTTACCTGTACCTCCACAGAATTAATAAAATCTCTTTGCTTGTGTGATCAAATCTTTCTCTTCTTTTCTTTGTCTCAGTTCGCTTTTTTGCTTAATGACAAAAAGGGGGAGAAAATACTTAGCATGTCTGAAATATTCATCCACTAGTTTTAAGGGGAGAAAATTAGCATGCCATATCTTTAGCATGGTTTCAGATACTTTTCATCCATGCTTATTGTTCAGTTTTGTCATCACCAAAAAGGGGGAGATTGATGATCCGTCTGTCCCCATGTAATTTTAATTAATTACATATATATATATATATTTTGATGATTAACAAAACCAAACAAGAGTTTATCAATTATATCTAATGAATATTTCATAAGTCTTTTAGTGCAGGAAAAACACCAAGGTCAAACAAGCCAAGGTATGCATTACTTCTCTGAAGCCTTAATCTCTTCAACATATTATTTCTCTAAGTTCATATCGACTTCTATTGAAGGCCATAAGGATTTCATTATAAGCATATCGATTTCAGTAGAATTATCATAATGATTTCCTTTCTGGCTGAAAAGTCATGTTGTTTCAAACAAGTCGATGCCACAACGATTCTATAAGTCATCGCAACGATTTCTTTAGAAAGCGCAACGACTTGCCCGTCGTAACGATTCTATAAGTCATCACAACGATTTCTGTAGAAAGCGCAACGACTTGCCCGTCGTAACGATTCTATAAGTCATCGCAACGATTTGTTTAGAACTCGCAACGACTTGGTCGTCGTAACAATTTCTTTAGTAATCATAACGATTTCTTAAGAACTCACAACGACTTGCTTGCCGTAATGATTTCTTTAGTGATCATAACGATTTCTTGAGAATTCACAACGACTTGCTCGCCGTAACAATTTCTTTAGTGATCATAACAATTTCTTGAGAATTCACAATGACTTGCTCGCCATAACGATTTCTTTAGTGATCATAACGATTTCTTAAGAACTCGCAACGACTTGGTCGTCGTAACGATTTCTTTAGTAATTACAACAATTTGTTAAGTGTTTCATATCGATTTCTTCAGAAACTCAACGATTTGCATCTTACAATGATTTGTTAAGTGTTTCATATCGATTTCTTCAGAAACTCAACGATTTGCATCTCACAACGATTTGTTATGTATTTCATATTGATTTCTTCAGAAACACAACGATTTCTTCTGTGTCACAACGACTTAGTCAACCTGACTTATTCATAACGATTTCATAAGTCATATAGTCATCGGTTTCATATTGACTTGATATTACCGTTGTTGACTAGTCAAAGACCACGTATGCATCTCTCTGACGCACCTGCATTTAATGAGACCTGAACGTATCTCTGCATGCATGCAGACGATATCATCCTTATTATGCTTACTCTGATAACGTCTTTTAGAATTAAGCTATTTGGCATTACTATTTTCATGTCTATTGCTACTGACGTTGACTGACATCAGAGACAGCTTAGCTATCTGCTATTTGAGATTGACATTTGTGCAGATCTCTGAACCAGCTTCATGGTACAACGTTAAACAAAATAGAAGCCATAGGATAATTCTGAAGATCTCATCTCTTTGCGTGCTCAAGTGATCAAAAAGACTGTTGGCTGGAAGCTTCCAAGACTCCAGACACTCTTCAGTCTAACAACTACTCACAAGAGAGAGACAACGGATACTTCAACGTCCATATTTCAAATTGAAGATATAAATACAAGTAAGAAGAACAGAAGAAAGAATGACGTGCGTTCAAGCATTCAAGTCTTCTGAGAATTCTAGAGCCAAGATTTTCATTCCCATTTCTATAGCTCTTAGCTCTCCATTTGTAGTGAAAAATCTTTGAGAGAGCTTGTTTAGTTCTGAGAGTGAGCTTAGATTAAGATCCTTTGCTCTCAGTGCTAGTTGCATCAGATCCTTGCTTGTCCAAGCTTGATCTAGGGGCTAGTCAATCTTTTCATAGATTCCCTTGTTTGTTTCCCTTCGGTTGTGAAGGAAGACCTGGTGGTATCCAGGGTGTTGTTTCCCTTCGGTTGTGAAGGAAGACCTGGTGGTATCCAGGGTGTTGTTCCCTTCAGTGTGAAGGAAGACCTGGTGGGGTATCCAGGGTGTAGTTGTTCCCTTCGGGTGTGAAGGAAGACCAGCTGAGCTGGGTGTTGTAGTGTCCTTAAGGGGGACTGTACCCTTGTTAGTGAAATCCTGAGAAATTGCTCAGGGACTGGACATAGGACTCCTAAGGAGAGGAGGTCCGAACCAGGATAATTCTTGTGTTGTGTGGTTTGTCTTTCTCTTGTGTGTTTGTTATTCAAACTAACAGTCACTAACCTCCTTCGAAGATCATTTGTGTGAATATTTTTGTTACAGGTATCTTGTAGAATAATTTTTAAAAGACCCATTCACCCCCCCCCCCCTCTGGGCTCGTCAACTGGGCAACAACTTATGCTTCTAGATAGCTGAAGAAGCATGAGCAGAACTGTAACAACTTGGATTTTTAAATCCCAAATAAATGGAGATAAATTGGTGGACAAGATTAATTAAGGACTCAATCTAGATAATTAAAGTAAAGAAAGTCAATAAAGGAAGTCTTGGGATACGTGAGAAATTCATGAAAAGGGAACACTGGTACCCCCTCAACTAGTTGTAGCTCACCAACCCTTCAACTGGTCAAAATATAATGTTGATAGTCGAAGTAGAGCTTCGGATATGAAGAAGTGAGACTTCGTATAAAACTAAAGAAAATGCTATCGGCCAAAGTGGAACGTCGGATATGATGAAGTGAGACTTCGTATAAAATAGAAGAAAATGCTATCAGCCGAAGTAGAACTTCGGATATGGCGAAGTGAGCTTCGTATATGACGAAGTGAAACTTCATATAAAACAAAAGTGAATGCAGTCAGTCGAAGTAGAAATTTGTATATGACGAAGTGAGGCTTAGTATAAAATAGAAGAAAAAGCTATCAGCCGAAGTAGAACTTTGGATATGACGAAGTGAGCTTCATATATGACGAAGTGAAACTTCATATAAAACAAAAGAGAATGCAATCAGTCGAAGCAGAACTTCGTATATGACGAAGTGAAACTTCATATAAAATAGAAGAAAAAGCAGTCAGTCGAAGTATGACTTCATATATGACGACGTGGAACTTCGTATAGAATAGAACAAACACCGTCAGTCGAAGCAACACTTCGTTTATGACGAAGCGGATGGTGAAGTGAAACTTCATATCAATAAGAAGGAAACGCTATCGGCCGAAGCATGACTTCGCATATGACGAAGTTAGCTTCAACAGATCACATTGAAAACATGCATGGTGAAGTAGTAATAGATGTCCCTTTAGTAAATGATGTTCAAGTGAATAATCGATGTTCCTTTAGTAATAGATGTTCAAGTGAACAATCGATGTTCAAGTGAATAATCGATATTCCATTAGTAATCGATGTTCAAGTGAATAATTTTTTCAATATAGCCGAACCAAAAAGGTAGGTAGGGGCGGCCTCACATAGTGAGAGGGCCGCTACCTGCCCCAAGCGGCTGGTAGGAATTTTATATATTTAGGAAGATGTTGTAGTTACAAAAGAGGGTTAGGGCCTAATGGAAGGACACCCCACCTTATCAAGCTGGTAGAGTCCCTTTACAATAATGGGAAGTTCGGCCCAGGAGTCCCAAGTGACAAGATGATTACAAGATAAAGCGAAATTTGCAAAACAGTCCGCAACTTTGTTAGCTTCCCTGGGAATGTGTGTGATTTCTACTTTCAAGTTCTGTGTTTTGGCTGCGATATCCTGTGTGATGCTGGCCAAGTCCCATGGGCATGAAGTTTGCTTTGCTACGATCTGCAGGAGATTATAAGAATCAGTCTCCACCATCACCTCCGTAACTCCTCTGCTGTAGCAGAGCTGAATGTCGTCTCTAAGTGCCATCATCTCAGCAGTGAGGCTAGATTTGAGATCGTAGTATGCCCGAGCAAAAGCCCAGCAAAGCTTCCCTTCCTGATCACGAAGTAAACCTCCACTGCCATCTGCCCCGGATGTTGTCTTGAACGCACCATCAACATTTAACTTTAATCTTCCGGCGGGGGCGTGAGCCACCGAACAAATCTCGGAGTTCTTGTTTTTAGATTTTCCTCCCCATTAGTATTTTGACGAAGGGTGGTTATCCAAGACTGAGGTATTTTCTGAAACTTGGAAGATATGGAGATTGCACGAACAGATAGCTTGGTTCTATTGATTATATGTTTGGCCGAAATTTCCTGATCTTGAAACCATGCTTTGTTCCTGCTGCACCATAGTTCCCACAAAACTGCCATGAAGGTGCATCGGATGAGGCACCCAGTGGGTGTGACCATTTCTGGACGGGTCAGGAGGACAGTCACATCATCAAGTGTGGCGTTAACCTGCAGATTTCTGAATTGCAGAAGTTCAGAAAATTCCGACCATACCTGATTGGCGATGTTACCTTTGAAGAACATATGCAAAGTGCTTTCTTCCTGAGGATGTGGACAACAGGAACATTTAGAGACGAGAGGCACACCTTTGCTCTTCACTGTCTCATCAACAGGGATGGCTTTAAGAAGCATGCGCCACACAAGAATGGACCATTTGAGAGGAATGTAGGGAGACCACATAACTGCCCACTGTTGAGATGTTGATGGTGCAAGGCTGGATCGAACTGATTTTGTGGAGAAATGTCCATTAGTGTTAACACACCAGATCCATGTGTCTTTGGAGTCATTTGTGGTCAAAAACTGATGAAGGAGATGTTCTGGACAATGCCGGATAGCCATCTGCAACTGAATGCTTCTGGGGTCACTGAAGGCCTGTTGAATTGTGCAGTTCTTGTCGGTCATGTTCATCCATGTGTCGTCTAGAATAAAATCTTTAAGAGGTGTTTCCCCGGTCCAAACATCAAACCAGAAGTAAGCAATAGAATTGTTGTCCATGGAGATTAACCTGTGATTTTTCTGGATGATGTGGGACGCTTGTTTCCATAGTTTTCTGTCAGCAGCCAGCATGAAGGGGAATTGTGCTTTAGAGTGATGGCTATTGTATAAGTGCTTTCCCCTGAAAAATCTAGCCCATAAGGAGTTGGTTGTCAAGGCTTTCCAAGCATCTTAGTTCTAAAGGCGATCTGCATATGATTCAGATTTTGAACACCCAGCCCTCCGCTCTCCTTCGGTTGGGAAATGGTGTTCCAACTTTTCCAATGCCTTTTCGGGGATCCCTCGTAAGAGCCCCAGAAGGAGTTGGCAAGGATCCTGTGAAAGCTTTAACAACAGAGGCCGGAATGGGCATGGCATTCATAGTATAGATAGGAATGGCTGACAGGATGTGCTGTATTAGAATCAATCTTCCTCCCAAAGATAGCAGGTCTATTTTCCATCCTTGAAGTTTGATGACGGTCTTGGAGATTATGTTGGCAAAGTGATCTGGTTTTTGGCGACCAGGATAGATGGAAACACCCAGATACTTGACTGGTAGCTTAGCTCTTAGAAACCCGGTGGTTCTGCTGATTTTCTGAACAAGGTCGTCCTTGGCATTAGTTGGCACATAGAAGGAGCTCTTGTGTTTGTTGATTAGCTGGCCAGATGCTTCTTCATAGCTGCTAAGGAAAGCCATAAGTCTGCGCAAGTGCCTCACAGAAGCATTAGAGAAAATAAGGGTGTCATCTGCAAAAGAAGGTGCGAGACCGCCGGGCATCTAACATTAGATTGGTACCAACTACGACTGCTATGATGGAAGAGATTAGATAGACCCCTGCTAAGTGCTTCTTCAGCCATAATGAAAAGGGCAGGGGCTATCGGGTCCCCTTGCCTTACACCCCTGGATGACTTGAAAAAAACATGAGTTTTACCATTAAGTAGGATGGAAAACCAGCAATTGGAGAGGAGTGGTTCGATAATGGAGATAGCTTGGAGAGAAAACCCGAACCTTCTGAGGATAGCATAAAGAAAGTCCCATTCAAGTCTGTCATAGGCTTTTGCCATGTCTAGCTTGATGATCAAGTTACCTCCTCTGCAAGGTCTTTTGAGGTGTTGGAGCAGATCCTTCGTCAACAAGATGTTTTCAGCTATGCTTCTCTCTTTGATGAATGCATCCTATTCTTCGGAGATCAAAGTTGTTAGAAGAGTGCCCCCTGTCAGATATGACTCTGGAAATTATTTTGTACATAAGTTGGACAAACTGATTGGTCTGAAATTAGAGCATTTCTTCGGGTTCTCAACTTTAGGTATAAGGGTGATGAGGGATGAGGTGAGGGTTGTGGGGAGGTTGTGACCACAGAAGTAGGCTTGAACTGCAGCAATAATGTCAGTTTGGATGAATTCCCAGCATGCCTAGAAGAAATGCCCAGAGAGACCATCGGGTCCTAGGGCACTGTCGGGATCCATGCTATGGGCTACCTGTTCAAGTGAATAATTGATATTTCCTTTAGTAATCAATGTTCAAGTGAACAAATCGATGTTCCTTTAGTAATTGAGGTTCAAGGAGACAATCGATGTTTAAGTAGTAATCGATGTGGGTTCGTAATTGATGCTTTCTTCAGTAATCGATGTTTCGAATCAAATGAATGTTGGTCAATAATCGATGTTTTCTACTATCGATTGCCCTATTATATAGCAATCGATATGGCTCTTGAATATAAAGCGATGGAGGCCCTGTCCCCATCGTAACAAGATTACCTGGAGACTTAAATATTAGAAAGATTTGGATAGTTTATGCTTAAAACAAACCCTTAGGCACACCACTTTAGGAGTTGACAAAAAGGCATGGCCCAGGCATGGCGATCAAAGACCCCTTAAATAAGCTACACGACCCTTCTTGGCCGAACTTTATGCCTTCTTCCTGTCCTAAAGGCTGTTTGCAGCCTTTCTCCCTATGCACCCATTGCCTTGGCTAGATAAGTACCGAAGGTGATCTTCGAATTTGAAGAGCTGGAGGGATGATCCTATAGTTTGGAGCTTGAAGCTTGGAGCTCTTCATCCTTGGACCACTTCCTCGACCTGTAGAAGCTAGAGGTTAAGAAGATGTTCTTGGCCTCTTCTGCAACTTAGGAGTTTGGATTTGAAGAGCAACAAAAAAAGGTAGGTTTTCTCAGCACAAATGAAAATGCATGTTCTTGTTCAAAGTATTCCTGGATATGTTTATGCTAATAACCTAGTGGAACGTTTTTGATTTGCATAAATGTCTGATCAGTAGAGTGTTAAGATTTCCTGAACCTCACACCCTCGCCAGATTCACCTTGCTTCAGCCTATTTCTGGGAAACCTGACCTTTGTTCCTAGGAAACATGGCGAGTTTCCCTTGACCATCCCAGACAAAAACCCATCTAATTTGTCCATGTCACCATGCATTTTGGAACCATTAAATTAGACATGAACACTCCAAGATTGATCATATGCTGGTTCCATCAACCTCCTGTTGGAATCCTTGTCTAAGTCTCTTGACAACATCGACTATTCTTTCTTGTTAAGCTTGAAATGACCCTTTTAACCACCTCAATTGTTCTCTTTGACAAACTTTGACTAGCCTTGTGGCACTCTTAATCTGCACCTTTGACTAGCCCTCATGGAAACTTCGACTATCAACTCCGACTGTCCACTTCGACTGTCAACTTCGACTGACCACTTCGACTGTTCTCTTTGATAAATTATGACTGGCCCTTGAGGCAATTATGACTGGCCCTTTGTGGCAACTTCGATTAGCCCTTCTGGCCACCTCGACTGTTCCTTCTTGCACATTTCGACTGTCAATTTGATTGGCCCTTCCGACCACCGCGATCTGTTCTATAGAAGAGCAACCAACATAACAACAACCTCGGTATCTTGTACATGTTAAAAGTGATAAGAAGGTGAAGATTATTCTAATGACTCTTAAATCGTCTTGATTTCTGTCTCCTCTGTATTTCAACTGAAATCCCACCTTGAATCTATTTGTCTTGAATCTGAAACCAAAGGAAATGTATAGAGAACCCCTTTGAGCTTGCTTGCATGACTTGATCCATCTTGATAGCTTGAATCCTTGCCAATTATACTCTTGAAGTTCCTTGATCTGAGCTTATGTTATTGGACTCTTTGATATCTTACACTTCTGTCCTTCTTGACTCTAAATGGCCATAATGATTTGAATTCGACACTACTGTTGGGATGATATCCTGAGCAAATGCCTGTGCAATAGGGGTTTGATGTGGTCCTGGGGAGAGCACCCCGACGTACTAGTATAGATCAACCAAATTTGAGTGGTGCTTGGCATTGGCATCCATATGTATGCAAGATAGGAAAGTGCCTTTTGTTATATGATATGAATGAAGAATGATGTGCTATTTGATATGATATGTTTGATTTGTTCATTTGACTTGATAAGTTTGATTCGTTTGAAATGGCCAATATCTGTTCATCTGTCTCATGTTGACTGGATCATAGTTGACTGTTGTATCATTCACATGGCTTGACAATTAGCATGATTCACTTGGAATTATGTAGTATGAAACTCTTGTCCGCTACCTTCATACTTCCTGTTTACCTTGATTATTCTACATGTTATCCTTGAAATTCAGTTTGTTAATTAAGTAGATTTGCCCTCACCATGAGATATAAATCCTACTGGGCTAGTTTGCTCATAAACGTATTAACATTTCAGGTGATTAAAGCATGTTTAGCATGTAGTCGACCCACTATTGTGGAGCTTGGGAGCGCTTTGGAGGAATTTAATTTCTAAAATTTTTATGTGTGAGGGAATCATGTATCATATTTATAGACCAATGTGGTCAGATTTGTGTGGTGTCTTCTTTAGAAATTAGTGTTTGTACAAACCATGCAATGAATAAAAGAAATAGTTGATGATTTATCTAGGTGTGCATTACAGATGTAGGAATCACATATTCATCATGTTGTGTTTTATGTGTGGGATTGTATGATTATCGTGGCAAACTTTATTGCAATGGGATGAGTCAAATTCTGAGATTTAAATGTGAATATTGTTGCGGCAGAATCTTGTTTTAGTGAAATTAATTGTAGGCCCTAATGAAATGGTTAAGGCTCGGTCCCTTTCATCCTATCCTTTTCATTGATTTGAGTGTCGCGCCTCGGTGTGTCTTGAGGTATTGGTCAAGATTTATGATTATTTCAGATTTTGAATTTTCCTGCAATTCTGACATGAATTTTGGGGGCATGACAAAGTGGTATTAGAGCATCCCAGTAGTCTGGGTGCATTAGAAGTGGTAATATCAAAGAATCCCAGTATCCTGAGTGCATTAGAGGTAATATTAGAGAATCCACTAGATCCTAAGATGGACAAGATAGAATTATCAGAGCATCCATAGGTTGATTAAGGTGTTATCATAGCACTCCTGGTTAGATGTAGAGTAATTTGGAGCATCTGCCTTATTTGTCTTGATCCTTGGCTAGATAGATGGGAGTATCTGAATCTTTAACTCTTAGATTCTAGGACTGAACAGGAGAGATATTGGAATGCCAACCATGATCTTGGATTGGACTAAGAAATATTAAGAGTTGACACTTGATCCTAAGATAGGTAAGAAACCATATTAGAAATATCCCTTGTGATTTTGGAAGGATGAGACTGATATCAGAATGTCAATTGGGTAAGAGTAGCATCAAGGTTTCCATCTTGAACCTTGGCTGGTTGGGAATGACATCAAGCTTTGGCCTTGATCCTAAATGGGATCTCAGTCTGGACAACTAAAAGATCTGTCATGAGGACTTAGGTTCCTTGTGTCTATCCCTTGCTAGCACCCAGTGAGTTGGTGGAGCTTTGTGCTAGACCCGACCGTTTCCTTTATAAAGAAGCATTACAAGATCCACGTATGCTCTAAGTTACAGCCTTATCATACGAACCTCACCTTATGGACCTATATTTACCTAATGCTAGATGTTTTAGGAGATACTAGAGCCTAAGTATGGAACCTAAACTATGAGACTGTGTTGAGAGAATCCTTGAATCTTGAGAATCTATGATTCTAGCACCAAGATAGGACTCTTGTTAGCACCTGGGAACTAGTATTAAGTTCCAAACCTAATAAGGCATGGGTTGAAATTCCAGAATGGATACCTAGCCTTGATACTCAAAGGTTGTAGGTTACCTGAATATAAGAAGGATGTCCTAGGTGATGGAGAGATTTGATAGAAGCCATGGACTAGACCTAGAACTTTCGTTGATGAAAGTTTATAAGATTTGTAGGCTAGAAGCAAGAAGCAAAAGAGAAACTGACAATCTTGGTGATTATTTTGAAGGAACTTAGACGAATGACAACTGAGGAACAATCCACAACACTTATGGATGGACTGAGGCGATTTAGAAGATAACCAAGGCCTTACTGTAGTATCAAATATGTAGGATGAACAGATCTAGAAGGGGGGGGTTGAATATTTCTAACAAAAAACTCAGCGAAAGCTTAAGCAATTTAAAAATCACTTCAAATTATAGATCCATAAAGATGACAATCTTATTGATCTGATGTGTGGGTGTGTGTAGTTGATGTGTGAAGCAATTTGACAAGTAGTGTGAAGGCGAAATTCCTATATATGCATCTAGCGCAGAAAACAGATCAAACCGCTGCACATGAGATTTTAGGTGGTTCGGAAATCACACCAGTGATTCCTACATCCACCCCTCACACAATGAGGCCACACTATTCAAATCTGAGTACAACACACACACTTGAGCTCGACGGCTCAAACCACACACATCAGAGCTCGACGGCTCAGACCACACACATGAGCACGATAGCTCAAACCACACTAGCTTGATCAAATTCACAAGAAATCAGATCCTCTAGCATTGATCTGATTCACACACTTACACACACATAGAAATCTGCACAGAACACATGTACAGATCTCACGAGCACCCAAAGACAAATTGAGAAGAACACTCCAATAGATATGGATAAAAGAGAGATGAATGGATGTTAATTTGTTGAAGACGATCTGTAGAAGCTTGAATTGAAGGTCCTTGAGAAGATCAGATGGAGTACTCTTTTAATCCACGATGCTCTGTTTTCAGATCTACTGCTTTGCACTATTTCTCCTTCTTCCTCTGTTGCTCTTCTACTTGATCTGCTCCTCTTTCAGCACTCCAATGCTTTCTCTCACTGCTTGGCCTTGATCCCCACATCCTCTATGATGGATTCGATGTAGGCTATTCCAGATGAGACAAGAGACCTTTTATAGCCTCTGTGCAGTCCCTTTTACGTGGGAGACAAGTGCATAGAAACTAGGGTTCACCGAAGGTTGCCACGTGTCCAAAAGTCCCTCTTTTCATTGCCACTTGGATGAAAGGGTATTTTGGTAATAAGAAAATCTCCCAGAAGTCTCCATAGATAAGTTACACCCTTTGGAAATCATACCCTTTACGTTTCCGAGTTTTCATGCAATGTGTGTCGACACTAGTTTGCATGTGTGTCGACACTACTGACTAAGTATTAGTTCTAGCTTATAGGCAGGACACTAGTGCCGACTTGATTAGCAACTTGTGTCGACCTGACTGATAGTTATTGTTGCCCAGCTAGCAAGCCTAGAGGGGGGGTCAATGAGATATTAAAATTTTTGATCACTTTAAAACCTGTCCACAAAAATGTTTACACAAAACACACTTCGATGACTGTTAGTGTTAGTAAAAAGAGAATAGCAAACACAGGGCAATCAAACACATGACACAAGGAATTATCCTGGTTCGGATCTCCTCTCCACAGGAGTCCTACGTCCAGTCCCTGAGCAATACCTTAGGATTCACTACCCAAGGGTATAGTCCCCCTCAAGGACACTTACACACCCAGCCACAGTGGTCTTCTCTTCATAACCCGAAGAGGAATTACAAACCCTGGATCCCACTAGGTCTTCCTTCTACATGAAGGGAAACAAACACCCTGGAACTCCCAGGTCTTCCTTCAACACGAAGGGAAATAAACACCCTGGAATCCCCAAGGTCTTCCTTCAACACGAAGGGAAATAAACACAAGAATGTGTTCAGGAAGACAAGCCCTAGATCAAGCTTAAAGACCAACACTCGATCTGAAGCAACAACTGAGAGGTAAAGATCTACTATGAGGAACAATCTTAGTACACAGAAGCTCTCAAGACTAGCACAATGAATGTAGAGAGCTAAGAGCTAGACAAGTAAAGGAGTGAAGCTTCACTCTTCAGATGCTCGCAGAAAGCTTGTAAAAGTTTGTCGTAAGTGTTCTCTATTTTTGGAGCTTCAGTCTTCTATATATGTCTTTCATTTGAAAATTGAACGTTGAAGTGTCCGTTATCTCTAAGCTTTTGTTTACGTTAGACTGCATGTCACTGTAGAGCTTCTTGTTCAACAGTCTTTAGCTTTCCATGCACGTAAAAAGAGAGAGGATCTTCTTTGATGTCCTTTATCTTCCATATTGTCCAACGTTGTATTGAGGTGCGCTGTCAGAGACCTGCACGCATTAAATGCTAAAACAATATATAGCTAGGCTGTCTCTTGTTGTCAGTCAACATTAGAATGATTTTATATCGAAATAGAAGTTCCATTCTGTTCTTTTAAAAATATGTTTCTAATATAAGCATAAGAGTAGAGAATATTAGTGCATGCATTGCAATGATATGTTCAGTTGTAATAAATGCATGAATGTGAGAGAAACGCGAGGGAAGACTTTGACTTTTCAAACTATCTGAGAATAGGTTTGAATATCAAGTCATTATACACCATAAAATCGATATGATCATGACTTATGAAATCGTTGTGTTGATGAGTCGTTTCATGTGAATCGTTATACATCATAAGCAAGTCGATGTACACACAAATCGTTATGCATTAGTAACCAAATCGTTATGACAATGTCAGAAAATCGTTATGAGCAAATCGTGTTTCACTTATCGAGTCGATATAGTGAACGAATCATTGTTTAATGATCGAATCATTACGGCGACCAGTCGTTATGTAACTTAATGAATCGTTACAGTGACTGAGTCGTTGTGTAACTTATCAAATTGTTATGGACCAAATCGTTGTGAATGGCAAATCGTTATGAGTATAAGCAAATCGATGTGAGAGAATCATTGTTCTTACTTATCGAATCGTTATGGAAGCAATGGTTATGCTTTCTTAGCGAATTGTGTGAGATCGATGCGATCACTTATCGAATCATTATGGAAGAAAATCGTTATGCTTCTTAGCGAATCATTGTGAGATCGATGCGATCACTTAGCGATTCGTTATGGAAGCAAATCGTTATGTTTCTTAGCGAATCGTTATGGGAGCAAATCGTTATGCTTTCTTAGCGAATCGTATGAGAGGCAAGTCATTGCGATCTGAAATCGATAGATACTTATGACAATCGTTATAATACCCAAATAGGTAAACCACATAAAGTCGTTATGAAAGTGAGGAAATCGTTATGAGATAAAAAATCAAAATAAATTGGAATGACTTATGAAATCGTTATGAAATCACAAAATCATTACAGCATGTAGAAAATCGAGGTGTACTTAGATAAATTTTGTGCTTTGAATTTAAAAAGCTACAGGATGATAAAACACTTATTGATTTCACTTGTACTTCCTTGATTTATTTCTGTGCTCAAATCTCATAGAAAAACTTGTAAGTTTAAAACTATATCTGAGTTTTGTTAATCACCAAAAAATAGATATGTAATTTATTTAAATTATAGGGGATAAATGATCATCAGTTATTGTCGACCTGATTAACAACTAGTGTCGACCTCCTGTGTATTTCCTCAAATATGGCTCACTGGAAGGGTACTAGTGTCGACCTGATTTTCAACTAGTGTCGACCTAATTTTCAACTAGTATCGACCCGATGTTCAACTTGTGTCGACACTACGTGTTGAAAAAAATTATGTAAACCATTTATATATGGAAATGTGGAATCATCAAAACCATGTCATAATAGTAAAAATAGAAATGTGAATGCATCAAGAACATGTTTGTTAGTCATCATTATAATATGTACAATATGTCATCATCAAAATAAAAGTATGAGTGGTAAACCTTATCAACAACAACAATTTTAGTCATCATCCAAAATTAATACACAATCAAATGTTTTAGTCATCATCCAAATGAATACACAACTCAACAATCAACACCAATAATCTCCCCCATATATGCAATATGACATCAGATCGTGTATAATATGTCATCATCAATAACATAACTCAACAATCTCCCCCTTTTTGATGTGACAAAACATGTCAATTCTTTCAAAGAATCACACTCTTTCCCCTTTTGACAACATCAAAAAGAGTGAAAGGGACATGCATGGCAATGTGAATCATTCTCCATTTTATGTTTGCGCATGAAAACAAACTCCTCAAGATCAAGAGTATGACTAGAGGCCTCATAAAATACACAAATATGCGAAATTCTCCCCTAAGTGAAACAACTCTCCACTGGACAGTATCGGAGTTGTCCACCGCCAAATGAATGGGGACCAATAGAAATGATGTGAAACCAATAGTAGTGATGAAAAAAATTTATTGGGGCTAAAATCATAGATCAACAATAAAGTTGCTCCCCTTGATGTATTGCAAGTAGCACAAAATTTGATTTTGAAGGGGTCATTAAGATATCAAGGTACATAATGATTTTAGTATATGAGAGATAATATAATTGTACCTTTCATATGTGCAGCAAGGGTTAAAAAAATAAAGATGATTTTTGAGTGAGTTCTCATGTTAGTTCTTTATCATCAAAAATTATTTCAGAAATTTTATTTCCAAATGTGAGAAGATTTGTGTGACCTAAATTGAGTTGTCAAGAGGTATATCATTAGAAAATCAAGGTTTTTATAGCGACCTTGGATATTTATGTCCAATAACACCCATATCAAGTCCGCCTCCGCGATCGGACTGGACTCTCGCAAGGGATATCAACACAAGTGTCCAGTAAGAATATAAAAGACAACCACGAGAGTATAAATATACAGAAAGGTACTCATTTCCACAAATTACATTGTCCAATACATTATTACATGTCCAAGAGGAAAAGTATAATACCTGGGGCATACCCCGAGGGAGCAAAGCTAACACTAACACAACTACAACTCAACTGCTGGTGGAAAGTCTGCCCCAACGCTGCTCAAAGCCAAAAAATGGCAAGCTCTGAAAAGAACTATAGGGGAGTGAGCCTCAAATAGTCACAGGCTCAGTAGGAACCTCCTGAAAGCCACCACAACCAACAACGGAAAGAAGGAACCAAGTCCCAACCCCTAAGGGTTTCATGGTAATGCGATGGCCAAACCACAACATGCACTCATTAATCATATATACTGCAATTAAATATAAACACATCAACTACTACAATTCTCGAAAAGTAAGAGGGAACAACAGCACTAGCAACGCACCACTAGTCTACCAAACAACTGAAGTGCCTAAACCACAAGCCCTCACGGAAACCATGCTTAGGCTACGAGTCTCACAGGCAAACCTTAAACACGAGGATAACAGGACTGCTAACCAGAAGCTAGTCCGTTATACCCTAACCACAATACGTCGGAAGCCACCTCAAAAGGGTTACAACACAGCAAGTGGAAGGTCACAACACGACCTCCACGGAGTTCAGCTCCACCTCAGCACCTGAGAAGGGCTGGTACATAGTGTACCACAACACAAAACTACCCACGAAGGGTACAAGTACCTACTACCACGAGGTACCACCACAAAACCTCAACGCAACTATACCTCCAACAAAGCACACTGCAACGGTAAAACTTCAGCCAATGAGTGACACACACACAAACTACAGCCAGTGGAAAGCACAAGTTGGAAAAGAACGACCCAACACACCGAGAACGGACTACTGGTTCATGACGCCAGTATCCAATCCGGACAACACAGCACAAGAACTACCTCTCAATCTCGTAGTCATGGACGAAAGGTCCAACTGTCCGCTCCACAACCACACGATAAGGCCAAAGAACAGTGGAGACCACCAACACCACACCTGCAGACCACACACACCTACAAGCCCTGTATGGCATCTTTAGGGACTCTGTCCTAAGCTCCCTAACTGAGGGAATGGAAAATCGGACTAGCTGTGGAACAGTGACGTCGACTGGTGTCTGTACCCCCAACCACGAGTGCGCTACAAGCGACTGCACACCCACAAACACAAGTCGCTGCCCTTTGTCGTCTATCGCTCAGCCGGACCTACAACTCAAAACAACAACAAGAGTAAGGGTGTCCAGGAAGACGACCAAACCTCGATGGTACTAGTAGTACGGGACAAAGACCGAGCAGTAACGTGACTGGCTCATACAAAACCTGGGGTACCCGAAGGGAGAGGCAATTCAGAATAGGCACTGGACCACCAAACTCGGCAAGCAAATAAACCACGACGATACTTAACACCCCAGTAAAATTTATACCACTACACATTTAACATAATCTGCTCATCATGGGTCCCACGTGACCTCCAAGCTAAAAACATGCCATAAAACACGGGATCCACATATAACTTGCCTGTCATTGACCATCTCGTGGCCTCCATGGCAACACACCCCAATGTACATAAACCACACATATGAATCACATAAGCTTTATAATATAATTAACATAACTAACATAACCATTAACATTCTCACTCATTAACACAACTATTCCATTACCCCTATTCATGCTTTACTAATCATTAATCCACTTAGAACAACTAAAATATCTTGAAACGATCTGAGCTAGGTCCACACACAGGACCTCATTGCCCAAGGCTCACCCACTCATTTCAGACAGAACTCGACAGAACGAGGCTCAATCGGTGTTCTCCACACTCCAGGCAGCTCCTACGCACCAAAACCACGTCAAAACACGAGCTCAAAGCCGACGTCGCCGAAAATCACCATAGCAGCCCTCTACCCAGTCGAACAGAGCTTCTATCTGTTTGGGCGGAGGGTCAAACTTATCCCAACCAGAAACAAGATCGCGACGTTGCATCCTGTCGCCTTCAAACGAGACGCCCTCAACCCTCTTTTTCTAAAAACTTTTCCATGCCACACGTCACAAAGGTGGTGCGGAGAATGCAAGGCATGAGACCGTCGCGTTCAGAACGCGACGCCTCACCCTATCGTGTTCACAACCAGTGAACCTGTGGACTATTTGGGCTAAAACCTCCGACCCAAAACACCCACACAATGCATGGAGGTTCAATCAGCACTGAGTACCTTGCTCGATCTTGGAGCAAGTAATTCCAATCAATGATCAAGGGAAGGTTGAACTACATGGAAACATGAAAAAGTGTAAATGTGCAAGAAGCAGTGACAGTTTCGGTATCGATAAGGAAGAGAGCAGTTACTCCCAGTAGTGAAGGAACATCCAGTAAGATGGTGAAGAGTGCCAAGAAGACCAAAAAACTAGGGAGATCAATAGGCCAGAGAAAACCAAGAGGCAATTCAAGGAAGCTTGTGGTGCTGTCATAAACTAGGTCACACTAAGGAAAATTGTTGGCAGAAGCAAGGAGCATGTTTGAGATGCAAAACTTTGGATCATTGAATCTCATAATGTCCCTAGACCCAATTTGATCAGCAACATAACTCAACATATGACGAAGAACCCCGGAATATCAAAAGAAAGATTGAAGAAGGTCAAAGCAACAACGAATTCAAGAAAAAAGAATTTTTCAAATATTGTGGAAATATGGACATGGGATAGATCATTGTAGGAGAATGGCTAGAGCATGTTTCAAATGTGGAAGTCAAGGACATCATATATCGGAATGTCCACAAATTTAAAGTTAGCCAAAACCACTTTGGGGTAAAGACAAGGATGCATGAAGACTTTAAGTTATAAGGAGAATCGACTGATGTTATTAAAAGTAACTCTTATGTATAAGTCATTGGATAAGAGAATATGTGAGGAAATTAGTTGGTGAAGTGTTTGAGTTTAGTTGTCATGGTATGGCACTATATAGTATGGTTGGTCAGTCTATGTAATCTTTTAAACCAGATTATAGAATCATTTACATAATAAATAATACCAATTGTTATCTTTGTTATTATTTCCTTCAACTCATCTTTCTTGATATGCCCTATCCCATCATCAAGGAAATTTCAAAAATTAAGATTAGTTTTAGTGGGGGAGACCATAATAATAGTAATTGAACCCAAGATCGCAACCTGGCTCCTTAGAATTGTGAGAATAATGCTAATATTTAATTCTTCATGACTAACAATGTCATGACTACGAGACACATGGTAAGTTTACACACTGTATAACTTGATAAACATGGCAGAGTTATTAAGGCTAATTTGGACTCTAACTCTGAAGGTTAAAAAGATAATCTTTGTAATCCATCCAATTATTCATTGAGTTAGTAAAATATATGTCACAAAAATTATTCATTGAGTTAGTAAGATAATTTTTGTATCCATCCTATTATAAATTTATGGACATTACAATATCTCACATATATTTTACTATCTTCTTTTAGTGGGGGAGGAATTGTAATGTCCAAAAATTATAATAGGAATAATAGGACACTGAGAAATTAAAAGAGATAGTAAAATATATGTGAGATATGAGCATTTACAAGAAACATGATTACCATTATTTAGGAGTAATTTTCTATTATTAATGTAATTTGGTATTGTTTTCATATGTGCGCACTCTGATAGGGGACTATAAATATCAAAAATTATTAATGCATGGATACTGAGATTAAGTCGATACAATGAATTTGGGCATTTTCACTCGACGAAAAATAAACTAAAATCATCATAATTTGTGGCACCTCTGATTAGCTATATTTAAAATTCTATCTTAATGGACATCATTTGAGTACAAAATAAAGGGCCAAAGGGTTCGGATGAATAAATCCTAATTACAAAACTAATTTATGAACATTTGCTTACGTAGTCTGGATACGTAAGAGACTTCTCCTACATAAGTGAGCTACATGTACTTTAGTACATGTTGAAAACTAAATGACACATGTTAAACGTAGCCAACCAATAAGAAGTGATTTGCAAACCTTCACATGTATTGTTACGTGTATACATGCACAACACTTTGGGAACCTATTATACCCTCTCTTGCTCACTCTTGAGAGTGTTGCTCACTTGTTGATCATTATGTAATGTTGCTCTTGCTGGTTGGATCCTCTTACTTAGATATAGAGGATGTGTGTTTCTTCTTTAGCTATGTAGGATTACCTCTTCTCTCTCCCCCGTATTATACTCTCCCATCTTCTTCTTATGATTCTTCTTCTTTTTACTTTTTCTTCTTCTCACCACCACGTAGTATCTTCAAAAGAAAGGAAGGACAGGAAACATACGAAAGGAGGAGGGATGGTTGTCCTCCTGATTGTCCTACTACCTGAAACTTATTCTGATGCCCGACTAAGGCAAGTGCTTCCTATTAGTCTCATTCTACAATCGTATGTCTCTTCCGAAATTTTTCTCCTTATTGCTTTTTCATAGGTAGGATTATTCACTCTCTTTTCCTCTTTTGTTCTATAGCAATACCATCATTGGCCATATACTTTTGTCATAAACTAATTCCACTCTCTTGTTAGTATGTTTTCAATACAAGACTACATCTTGAAATGAGAAACCTCGATTTGTTTCCTACACGATAAGAGAAATCTACCTAGATTGATTTTTGTCATTGCATATGGTCGATCATTATGCATGAACGGTTGTTGATCCACAGATTAAGGGCCAGATAAAATATGAACCTTGAAACCATGTTGATTATTCTATTTATTGACTACTTAGCTAGTCATTTTGGTATAAACTAGATTTTTCTGCTACCTGAGTGAAAGAGAAGGGTGTTGGTTTACGAACAGTAAGTTTCTAATCCAAATATCAAGTCTCCAAGTTAGAGTATAATCGGAGCTTGAATCCATGTTTGTAGCCTTAACTAGAACCTAGAAGAAATTCAGTAGCTGTCGACAACCAACCAGTTGCTGTCGACAACCAAGTAGTAGCTGTCGACAACCACCAATCTTTATTGACAAACAGACCCATTCTTCATCAGTTGAAGCTGATACACTCCTGAACTTCCAAACAAACCTTTTATATTTTATTGAATTATATTACTATACCACTAGGATGAGTTATTTAACCATCAACCAAACCCATATTTAGATTATTATTCTTGGACATCATAAATTATTTTATTCTTATACCTTCTAGATATCTTTAAACATTAAACTCATAGAACCCCACTTTTTTGTGATATTGTTTTACTTCTGATGAGTGCCCAAGTACCATAAATGCAGTTTATCATAAATGGAAATGGGGTGACAACTTTGAGTCTTTGGACTTCTTAAACAAATGTTGTGCAAGGGGTAAGGTCTGGTCCCGGGAGGAGCACCCGAATTCGGTTAATGTGTGTTGCGGAATGATAATGGATTAACTGGGTGTTTGGCATGACAAATATATTCTAAATTGGTCGACATTTCAATGACTTATGTTGAGACATTAATATTTATTGCTGCTTTATGAGGGATAGGGCATTTCTATACGTGCATTTCTCTATTTTCTTTTGAACTATGGTTCATACACCCACGCTCTGCTATTTCACTGAGGTCAGTATATGTCAGTTCATTTTGCATGTCATTTTATATTGTCACTATTTGATAATCATGGTTCACTTCATCTATGACTAATTTGTACAATTCTCTATTACTTATACCCTGTAATTGTTACATTCTTATACGATAATTATCTTTTGACTAATGTAACTTCTATACGCCTTCATTTTGGAGGATAAATCCTACTAGGGAAGATTACTCTACCTACTTTTTCCCAGGTAATATAGCTCTAGAAGGCAGGATATCAGGATTTGTGTGCTAAGAGATCAACTTTTGCGGTGTTTGCCTTTGAATTATAATTGATAATCGTGTAATACCTGAAGAATGTCACTTAATTAATTTTTATTAGTGAAAAAAAACCGGGCAATTTCTGCTCGGTAAATTTTGAAATTATCTTGATTCCCTGTTCGTTCAGTTCGTTCGACATTTATAGATATAATACATGTCAGGACGTAATAAGAGGGGGGGGGGGGTAGATTGTAACACCTTATATAAGAATATCATAAATGGTCTAAATCAGCAGATACCAATAATTTGGGACTAGTCATTTCAGAGCTCCAGTAGGAAAAGAACTTCAAAGCTAATCAAGCTCAGTTAGGAGTGGTCCCAAGATGTATACATTTCTGAGAGTCTACCAACTAGCATGGTTGTTGGGCCAGTAGTAGGCTGGTTGGTTGTCACAATAATGGAGTCAACTATCCATGAGCTCTTGCGTAAAATAAATAAAACAAAAAGATAGTATATAAAATATCTTAAATAAAGCACTAATTAAAAATGAACACAATAATAATAATATAATAATAAAATAAGTAAATATTGAAAATTCAAATGATCAAAAATAATAATTAACCTCTTCACAAGTAAAATCAAAAAAAAATGATAAGTAAATGATCCCTAAACTAAAAGGAATAAAAAATAAAAAAGGGTTAGGAGGAGGAGATGATTAGTGCACAGGCAGCCTGGCGCCGAATCACATAGTTCTGGTGATCTAACACTAGTTCACTCAGAATTGATGATCCGACGCCATATCATGTCCCCCCCTTTCTCCCAAAATCTCTGCATCCATTAAAACAATGTAATAAAATTGAATAATCATGATAAATTTAATAGTTAATAAATAATAAATAAATAAATATCCAAAAAATGTAATAACAACAATATGCATGCATCAAATCAAATCACCAATCACGCCAAACAAATCACAATCAAAAAATTTGAACTAAGCAAGCAAAATCATAAAATAAGCATAAGTTGAAATGATAAACTAAAAACTATAAATCAAGTCTTAAGTAATAACTCCAAGTCATGCAAAACTCTAAATCAAGCAAAACTAAAATCCAAATAAATAATAAAAAGAATATAATGGAAACAAGGTGAAAGATAACAAATCCAAACCAAATAAAATAGTCACATATGTTCAAATCATGTCGTTGTAACAAATCCAAGTAAAATAAAGAAAATAATGATATGAAAAGAGATTAAATCAAATCAAAATCCATTAAAAAAATCAAATAAAACCACCTTAAAATGATGTAGTTAGCTTGAATAAGTCTTGTCTTAGCAATGAAAAATGCATTCTAACTATAATTCATGTTATGCTATCTTTATCGGATGTTCCACTTTCGGCCATGACCTCTTTTGTAACGCCCCTCTTAGACCGGGTAAAGTTGTACCACTCACATCGGTTCCAAGGGTGGTGCTACAATGGAAACATCCAACATTATCGGTTCAGATTTAGTTTACACAAATGACAAAGTAATTGCCAACAAAATTGCAATGGAATGAAATTTTGCTATTCCATCAACATTGTACTCAAATACCAAGTCTAGAGCATAAAGAAGAAACTATATAGTCCAATGTAATAACAGTTTCACAAAGACCATAAATGACACAATGTTCAAATTACAATTTATTCTCATTACAAGTTCACTCAACACACTTTTGAGACAAAGAAGAAAGCATCCATGTCCTCACGCTCAAACTCAGAATTGATAACTCCTCTGTACCAATATCCTCAACCTCCCCTGAAAGTTAATCAAGTGTGAATTACTAGACGCAACAAAGCAACAAGGAAAGACAGTTCATGATTTATCATAAACTACTTTTAAAACATGATAACATATTTAATCACTTAGCCTTGATACAATTAGCGCTTACCGTCAATGTACTCTAGATCATTTGCCAATCATTTCCATACAAGATGATCACTTATAAGTAAAGAAAACAATTCATATGGCATGTGATAATGGCATGTAGACCTTATCATGTAGTATGGCATGTAGACAATATCATGTAGTATGGCACGTAGACAATATCATGTAGCATGTAGACAATAACATGTAGCATGTAGACAATAAACATGTAGCATGTAGACAATATCAATGTAGTATGTATGTAGAGTTACCAAGACATAGCCCCACTATTAACAGAGATCATGTAGTATGTAACATTCACTATCACCTAGCAAATCATGATGAAGTCTTGGTCATTGTGCAATACTGGGGGAAGTCTCCCACCTTAACCAGTAGAACATGTCTACTCTAGATTTCATCTGTTGCCCACTAATTCATGTAGTCAATTTCATGTAGGTGAACCATAACCATAGGGCATTCTTACCGTATTTAGTTCTATGTAGGCATACCTATAATAGCAATGTCTTATTCGGCATATTATTTCAAAAATATTATGATATGTATTCATGCAATTAGTATCTACATGTAATTCTAGCATGCTTTTTCACAAAATTTGCACGGTTGCCAATTCATTTAGTAAGACAATAATATAAGACCATACAACTCATTTCATCATTTCTGAAATCATTATTCTACTATACAACAATTATCTATCATGATACTAACATTGATTGTTTAGATTAAAATTCAATGTTCATGTACTCTTTTCACATCTATCCATTCCCCATGTACATCTTCATAATTCAGAAATTATAGCAGCAAGTCTAGTGCACAAAAAACCTTGAAATTTGACAGTAAGGTTCTTCCTAGTCTGGCATTACATATACTAAATTTCCATATTTTTCTGAATCAAGCATCATTTCCTATGATTATTTATCACTACGTGAATTAATTATATGGCACAAGGCTCAAATGAAAAAAATACATTTACTGTGCGAAACTGAGCATGATCACTCTGTGTATTTCTATCTAACAGCAATAAGAAACTCAAATGAAATTTCACAAAATTGATCATACACATTCTATCTTTCTTTCTTCATATCTACTAAGAAAAGTATCTCTTAAAAGAAACAATATGCATAGACCACGTGCATTCATGACATTTCTGTTCTATAACAGTGCCTATTACACAGAATGTAAACCAAATCAGAAACCTGTACATGGAGAATCACAATTAAAAGCAGTTAAATAGATCTGTAGAAAATAGCACAGTTGAACTAACGGCATTGTAGATTGTCGTTTACACAGGGTTAACGACAATATACCCTGTCGTTAAGATCAGTTGACGGTGGCACATAGCGTCGTTAAGATATATATAGATGTCTAGTACATTGACGTTACATGAAATAGACGGTGGTTGATGTGAAATTAAGTTCTTCCGGTCAAAAAAAAAATAGAAAACATACATGAAATACCTGAAATTAACCCCATCCTACTCTCTTAATCATGGATTTAAAAATCAATAAAAATGATATCTCATAGAGTCTAACACCTAAACCATTTCCCCATGTTACTTGCCTCTAAACCCCCTTCTGGAGCAACGACAAAAATTTGAAGATGCCCGCCTTGGCAACAAGGCAGTCTCTTCGTCGCCTTCGAGCGCCCGATCCATCTCCAGAAACAATGCCTATGCTTGGAGATCTTTCTGAACACAATCCTTCAAGTTGTCTCTCTTCTAGCTCTCTTCGATCTGCATGAATCGCAGCACAACATGTAGCACCCCGAAAATTTTAATTACATAAAAACTCAAATAAATGGAAAAATAATTTCCATAATATTAGAGTATTAAAACATACGTATCATTAACCTATATGCTAAAACAAAATCAGAAATTCTGTAAAATTATAAATCAACCCTAAACATTATTACTACTGTTTCACAAATAAAATTTGTGCCATGAAAAAATCGTATTAGCCAAGTTTAGAGCGTTTCACGACTTATTATCTAAATCATGAATAAGTCGAGAAAATCATTATCCGCATACTTAGATGAGTCAGAAAATTAAATAAAATCATATACGGACTTCAAATAATATCCTCTAATGACTCATCAAAAAATTTAGGTCAATAAAAATCATTTGGACTAGGTTTAAGAGTTATTGTGACCGATTATCCAAAAATAGGAAAAAGTCGGAAAATCGTTAACACAGAAATACGACGCAATCATAAATTAAATAAAAATGTTGGAAAGCCTTACACATTATATATTACTGACCCAATATTTATTGGGCCAATGGACCGCTATGACCCAAAAATCAAATGAAGCAAGAAAATGCATGGAAATTCGTAGCTTAAATAAGCTGAAATAGAAAGAGGCAATTAGAGTTGAATTGGGACGAGAAACATGCATTCTTGGCAACCTAAATCGTGCTTAAACTATGAGGGGAGGTTTCCAAGGCCTCATACAGTCTAATTAGAGGAAGAGATCCTCAAATAGGAAATAATATGTCAAAACTGCAACTCTTCATCTAGTTACAATAGGACCTAAACACCATGGATGCTTAAATACTCTTCACCAAACCCTTAGGGATGAGTTTTAATCTTCTTGGGGTCGTGTGGGGAGTTCTTGGAGGCTGGGGAGCAGGAGATCATCCACACCAAGCCGTTCTTCTTCCCCTTCACGTCTGCTGCGACCTACACAAACGTCCACTTGAAGTTGACAAAGGTGAGTCAAACCATAACCAAGCCTTGCAAGGACTATACCCTGGAAGAGGGTCAAGTCTACATTCTAACCCAAGTGGAATGCCCAATTCCATGCAGTATACACAGAGTATTAAGTGTTTCCTCCAAGTGGTCTGAACACAGGTTTCTGGAAAAAAGGGACTACTTCAACCCAGAAAGTAGGTTTTCTCGGGCCAAACCTTAAATATCCTATACCAATGTGTAGAGAATCAAGTTAACTTTCATTTTCCACTAGTTTCATCAAATTTAAATGAGTAGATTTTGAATTATAAGCGTCGCGCACTGTTAGGGCTTTTCATTCTTTATATGTTGCATGTGATTCATGACCGAATTAGAGCAAACCCACAACATGAAAGTTTTTTTACTACTTGTCTGGTCATGTCTTGTGTTGAACATTTTGTCTAAATATCAACAGTTAGAGAGTTATGCATGGAAAGAGGGTCATTGCATGATACTATGTTTTCAGGTTGCACTTGGTTCTACATTGTGTTTGACTTGATTCAAGCCTGTCGAAACCATTCTTGGTTTCTAATTCTGATTTACTAGAAGCACCCATGCATGTCTAGGTTGTGTTTAAAATTGGTTTCATGATTTTTCATGCACTGTACAATTTGTTCTTAATTTTAGAACAACTCTATGTCAAAATAGGGAAAGTCTGGTCCGCAATCCAAAGCACTATCCTTTCTCTGTCAGATTCAGGCGAAGACCCTGTGAACGTGACTGCCTGATAGGCAGTGTTCTGAGGACTTATCGCGACAGCAAACCCATCACGTTCTGAACGCGACGAGCGCCCGTCGCTATCTCTCTACATGTTCTGACTGCCTTGTTGCGTTCTTCACATCCCTTGTCGCGTTCTGTCCCGACCCCGTCGCGACCCTTACTGGGGTGCATCGCGACATCAGTATTTTGCATGAAACCCCACTTATTTTTCTTGCAAACTTACCGCTATATCTAAGGTCTGTTTAAATATGATATTTAGTGGTAATTCACATGTCTTAGGTTTGATCATTGCATGATGGTTATTTTAATAGCTTAAAAGTGTTTAACCCATTAAAAAGCTTTAAGTACACGAACCTTATTCATTGCTCTTAATGACGTGACCATTCATGAAACTTTTGATTCACTCTTTGTACTGTTCTAGCTTCTTAAAATGATAAATTGTTATTCTAAAAATCTGCAATCCATGTTTAGTTAAGTGCATAGGTTCATGTCATGTCCTCATGCTAAGTGTTTTTCCGCGAGTTTAAAACCGATGGTTTGTGGATTGGACACGCGTACATCACTACAACACTGCACTTCTAGGCAGCCCCTTTCTTGGGGATTGGAAGCTCTCTACCGGTCATTCCAAATCGGTAGACTAGTTACCTTTTCTCTAAGGCCTCCGTAAATCTCCTCTGATCATGGATTCCCACATGGCCGATGAGTTGGTTGTACCATTGAAGTTTCTATAGATAGCGTTGCACTTCCTTCTCTCTTCTTGTTCTCGTGAGTATGATTTACAATCTAGACTGAAGCCATTAATGTAAAGATTGAACTAAAGTATAAGTCGTGCTGTTATGCTGCCAAATTAATCTCTTGACCATTGTTAACATGAAATCATGTTCAATTACTTATTACTTGTTCCCATCATCATCATGAACATGACATTACACATGCTTACTTATTGAAACTCTCATTGACCATTATTAATGATTGTGGGTATCTACATTTAAAATTTAAATGAGGTACTGATCGGGCACGGCGAGTGTCCAAGGGCTCCAGTCTACCCCAATGACGGAGAGTCATAAATATACTGTTAACCATTGGGTATAATGATCACTGGCGTTGCATCTGCGCTGGGAGTCTTGCTTGCTTGTTGATGATAGATACAATAACCACATACACGTGTCCTGGTGTACATTCTTGATGGATCTTTTCTTGGTGTACATTAGTGTTTACGTGCCTGATTAGTGTTACATTATTGTGCTCGTGCATTCTGCTTTCTTGCTTGTGTGATATGGCCATCCTGCATTTAATGCAATGTGATATCTTGCGTTCTTGACATTAAGTGAAATCTTGCGTTTGTACAAAGTGATCTATACTAGTTCTATCTCGTTATATCATTCTAGATCTTGTTCTATCGTAATCACTCTATCTAGCTCGTTCATGTATCAGTTTGAACGAGTTTTATTCGTACATGCATATCATGATAGTCATCATGCTTACCTAGTTTTTAAATTGCTAATCACTTATATCATCGCCCGCACATTGAGATATAAATCCTACTTGGCTAGTTTGCTCATTCCCTACTTTTACCCAATCTAGGTGACTATGAAGTTCAAGAGGAAGAGCAAGTCCAGGATGGGAATGCGTCCGAGTGAAGAGCGTTCCAACTATGAGTCTAGTAATAGTTGTTTGCTTTGAGTGTTAGACTCATGTAGTAGGAGTGAGGAATAAATGTTTTTCCCTTTTTATTGAGTCTTAGTTCTGTAATAGTTTCCATTTGGAATACAATGAGTTGAGATTTGAATAAAAGGTTAGTTGAGTTCAATATTTGGGCCCTATTATAATGTTGTGTTGATACACATTTAGTGCGTGCTAGCTAGAGGCTTATTTGCCGACTGTTCACGTCTCGAGATATCGACTCGAATTATTTTCGAATAATTTATATCCGCTGCGTAATTCTCAGGATGTGACAGTTTAGTGGTATTAGAGCCTAGGAAACCCAAATAGGATATGTCTCAGGAATAGGAGATACCTATGGAACCTAGGTCATGGAAATTTAATATATTACCTGGCGAGAATGTGTAGAGACTGGGAATATGTTAGAAAAAATTAAACACTCCTACCCATTGACTCTTATAATGTATCTAGAGACATGAATTGGTTTCCATCCTTTTCTAAGGAACCCTCATAACTCTCTCACTCAACCTAATGGCTCGCAACCAATGCAAGCTATGCAAGAAATAGTAGCTGGATTGACACAGGTCCTGCAAAATGTAGTCCAGGCTGGAAATCAGGCTGCAGCTGCAAGGAATTGAGTAGGTGATCTGCACCAGAATTTTAGGAGTTTAAACCCTCCTCGTTTCTCTGGATCCCCTGACCCAGACGAGGCAGAGAATGGCAAGAGGAGATGAACGAATTGTCCAAGTGATGCAATGTAGTAACAGGGAGAAGGTGGTACTGGCCACTTTCCAGTTTACTAAGGATGCCCGAGAATGGTGGATGGCCACATCGGCCCACCTGCCTATTGTTGGCGAACTGGAGTCGGCCGGATTCCTGGAGATATTCCAGGAAAAGTATTTCTCAGAGAGAGTCAAGGAAAAGAAAGCGGTGGAATTTGCCGCACTGAAATAGAAAGGAATGTCCATGGCTGAGTATGAGGCTCAGTTCGCCCGTCTTACTGTGTATGCCCCACACCTGGTGGGCACGGAAAGACTGAAGGCAAATCGGTTCATGGATGGGCTCAGGCCCATGTTCATTGAGAAGCTCGGACCACACAACATCCAAACCTATACTGAGATGGTCTAAAGAGCTCAACTGGTTGAAGACACTATGGCTAAGGTGGAAGGCATGTGGGGGAAGGACATCTCAAAGCCTACCTTTATAAAAAGGGGAGCAGTCGATAAAACTGGAACTTTCCCATAACAACAATAATAACTACAATACAACAAAGCCAACCACTGGAAGGACTATGCATGGAGAAAAAGAGCAAAGTAGAAGAAACAACGACGATTGAATATTGTAAATTTTGTAACAAGCCTTGGCACCAAGCGGACAAGTGCTGGAAGAAGGTCGGGCTTGCCTGCGATGCGGGAGTCACGAACATCGTATACCGAACTGTCCCATGCTAAAAGACCAAGCTGGAAGGAACCAAGAAGTGGTAAAGCGTCAAGGACCGTGAATGCAGTAACGCAAGCAGAGCTTCCGGAAGGAGGTATGATTGTTAAACCCTAGACTGATCTTAAGATGCTTTTCTTATTAGTACATATTTAAGTGGGGGAGATCATTAAGGAGAAATTGAAAAGGAATAATCTAGTGGTTATACTATAGTTCATCTGGAGGATTAAGATGGAGTTATAACACCGTGGAAGGGAAAACAGGAGTGGAAGGAACCAAATGAATAATAGGGGTGCCATAGGTGTAGATTTTGGACTGGCATCCACGATGTTTAAACAAGTTAGAGGAATTAAATCCGAAACGAGCTCGAGGATCATAACTATCGAAAGCCAATTAATGATCTATGAATTTGGGGACAAAATTCTCTTAAGTGGGGGAGGGTGTAGCACACCGAAAAATTTAATAAGTAAAAATCTGAATAAATGGAAATAAATAATTTCTATAATATCATATTATTTAAAACATACGTACCTCTATTGTAGGTGCTAAAACAAATCAGAAAAAATTGTAAAAATTATAAATCAACCCCAAATATTTTACTAAATGTTTTACAAACAAATTTGTGCCAAGAAAAATCGGATTATCCAAGTTTGAAGTGTTTCGCGACTTATTATTGTAATTCATGAATAAGTCAAAACATCATTATCATGCGTACTTGGATGAGTCAGAAAATTAAATACAAATCATATACAGACTTCAATAATATCCTCTAATGACCCATAAGAAGTTTGGGTCAATAAAAATCATTTGGACTAGGTATAAGAGTTATTGTGATCGATTATCCAAAATAGAAAACAAGTCAGAAAATCCTTAACACGGAAATACGACGCAATCATAAATTAAATAAAAATATTGGAAAGACTTCCAACATTATATATTAATAACCCAATATATTAATTGGGCCAATAGACCACATATGACCCAAAAATCAAATGAAGCAAGAAAATGCATGGAAATTCATTGCTTAAATAAGCTGAAATTAGAAAGTGACAATTAGAGTTGAATTGGGATGAGAACATGCATTCTTAGCAACCCAAATTCGTGCTTAACTATGAGGGAGGTTTCCTAAAGCCTCATACACTCTAATGGAGGAAGAGTTCCTCAAATTAGGAAACTAATATGTCAAAACTGCAACTCTTCTTTCCTAGTTGCAATATGACTCCTAAACACCATGGATGCTTAAATAATCTTCACCAAACCCTTGGGATGAGTTTACATCTGGTAGGGGTCGTGTGGGGGAGTTCTTGGCGGCTAGGGAGCATGAGATCTTCCATACCAAGCCGTTCTTCTTCCCCTTCTTGTCTGCTGCGACCTGCACAAATCGTCCACCTGAAGTCGACCAAAGGTGAGTCAAACCATAACCAAACCTTGCAAGGCCTATACCCCTGGAAAGAGGGTCAAGTCTACGTTCTAACCCAAGTGGAATGCCCAAATTCCATGTAGTATACATGGAGTATTAAGTGTTTTCCTCCAAGTGGTCTGAACATGGGTTTTCTGGAAAAATGGGACTTCTTCAACCCAGAAGGTAGGTTTTCTCGGGCCAAACCTTAACATATCCTATAGCAATGTGTAGAGCATCAAGTTAACTTTCGTTTCACACTGGTTTCATCGAATTTCACTGAGTAGATTTTGAATTATAAGCATTTTTCCAAAGTCGCGCACTGTTAGGGCTTTTCCCAGTCTTTATATGTTGCATGTAATTCAAGATCGAATTAGAGCAAACCCCCAACATAAAACTTTTTCTACTAGTTGTCCTGGTCATGTCTTGTGCTGAACGTTTTGTCTAAATGTCAACAGTTAGAGAGTTATAAGCATGGTAAGAGGGTCATTGCATGATACTATGTTTTCAGGTTGCACTTGGTTCTACGTTTGTGTTTGACTTGATTCAAGCCTGTCGAAACCACCCTTGTTTTGTAATTCCGATTTACTGGAAGCACCCATGCATGTCCAGGTTTGTTTAAATTAGTTTTGTGATTTTTCATGCACTGTACCATTTGTTCTTAATTTTAGAACAACCCTGTGTCAAAATAGAGAAAGTCTGGTCCACAATCCAAAGCACTATCCTTTCTCTGTCGGATTCAGGCGCAGACCCTGTGAACGCGACGGCCCGATAGGCCACGTTCTGAGGTCTTGTCGCAACAACAAACCCGTCACGTTCTGAATGCGACAAGTGCCCCGTCACTATCTCTCTGTCTGTTCTGACTGCCTTGTCGCGTTCTTCACATCCCCTTGTCGCGTTCTGTCCCGACCCCGTCACGACCCTTATTGGGGTGCATCGCGACCTCAGTATTTTTGCCTGAAACCCCACTTATTTTTCTTGCAAATCTTACCGCTATATCAGAGGTCTGTTTAAATATGATATTTAGTGTGTAATTCACATGTCTTAGGTTTGATCATTGCATGATTGTTATTTTAATGGCTTAAAAGTGTTTAACCCATTAAAAAGCTTTAAGTACACGAACATTATTCTAATTGCTCTTAATGACGTGACCATTCATGAAACTTTTGATTCACTCTTTGTACTGTTCTAGCTTCTTAAAATGATAAATTGTTATTCTAAAATCTTGAATTCCATGTTTAGTTAAGTGCATAGTTTCATGTCATGTCATCATGCTTAGTGTTTTTCCGTGAGTTTAAAACCGATGGTTTGTGGATTGAGACACGCGTACATCACTACACACTTGCACTTCTAGGCAGCCCTTTCTTGGGGATTTGGAAGCTCTCTACCAGTCATTCCGAATCGGTAGACTAGTGACCTTTTCTCTAAGGCCTCCGTAAATCTCCTCTGACTATGGATTCCCACATAGCCGACGAGTTGGTTGTACCATTGAAGTTCCCTGGAGATAGCATGCACTTCCTTTCTCTTCTTGTTCTCGCGAGTGTGATTTACAATCTACACTAAAGCCATTAATGTAAGATTGAACTAAAGTATAAATCGTGCTGTTATGCTGCCAAATTTATCTCTTGACCATTGTTATCATGAAATCATGTCAATTACTTATTACTTGTTCCCATCATCATCATGAACATGACATTACACATGCTTACTTATTGAAACTCTCATTGGCCATTATTAATGATTGTGGGTATCTACATTTAAAATATTAAATGAGGTGCTGACCGAGCACGGCGAGTGTCGAAGGGCTCCAGTCCAACCCCAATGATGGAGAGTCATAAATATATTGTTAACCTGGGGTATAATGATTACTGTCGTTCCATCTGCGCTGGGAGTCTTGCTTACTTGTTGAATGATAGATACAATAACCACATACACGTGTCCTGGTGTACATTCTTGATGGATCTTTTCTTGGTGTACATTAGTGTCTACGTGCCTGATTAGTGTTACATTATCGTGCTCGTGCATTCTTGCTTGCTTGCTTGCGTGATATGGCCATCCTGCATTTAATGCAATTAGTGATATCTTGCGTTCTTGACATCAAGTGAAATCTTACGTGCTTGTACAAAGTGATCTATTGCTAGTTCTATCTCGTTATATCATTCTAGATCTTGTTCTATAGTGATCACTCTATCTAGCTCGTTCATGTATCGTGTTTTAACGAGTTTTATTCATGCATGCATATCATGATAGTCATCATGCTTACGTAGTTCTAAATTGCTAATCACTTATATCATTGCCAGCACATTGAGATATAAATCCTGCTGGACTAGTTTGCTCATTCCCTACTTTTACCCAATCTAGGTGACTATGAAGTTCGAGAGGAAGAGCAAGTCGAGGATGGGAATGCGTCCGAGTGAAGAGCGTTCCAACTATGAGTCTAGTTATAGTAGTTTGCTTTGAGTGTTAGACTCATGTAGTAGGAAGTGAGGAATAAATGTAATTTTCCTTTTTATTGAGTCTTAGTCCTGTAATAGTTTCCATTTGGAATACAATGAGTTGAGATTTGAATAAAAGGTTAGTTGAGTTCAATATTTGGGCCCTATTATAATGTTGTGTTGATACACATTTAGTGCGTGCTAGCTACACGCTTATTTGCCGACTGTTCACGTCTCGAGATATCGACTCGAATTATTTCCGAATAATTTTATATCCACTGCGTAATTCTCGGGACGTGACACTTTAGTGGTATCAGAGCCTAGGAAACCCAAATAGGATATGTCTCAGGAATAGGAGATACCTATGGAACCTAGGTCATGGAAATTTAATATATTACCTGGCAAGAATGTGTAGAGACTGGGAATATGTTAGAAAAAATTAAACACTCCTACCCATTGACTCTTATAATGTATCTAGAGACATTAATTGGTTTCCATCCTTTTCTCAGGAACCCTCATAACTCTCTCACTCAACCACAATGGCTCGCAACCAATGGCAAGCTATGCAAGAAACAGTAGCTGGATTGACACAAGTCCTGCAAAATGTAGTCTAGGCTGGAAATCAGGCTGCAGCTACAAGGAATGGAGCGGGTGATCTTCACCAGAATTTTAGGAGTTTAAACCCTCCTCGTTTCTCTGGATCCCCTGACCCAGACGAGGCAGAGAATTGGCAAGAGGAGATGAACGAATTTTCCAAGTGATGCAATGCAGTAACAGGGAGAAGGTGGTACTGGCCACTTTCCAATTTACTAAGGATGCCCGAGCATGGTGGAAGGCCACATCGGCACATCTGGCAAATGTAGTTGAGCTAGATCATAGTTAACTGCGCAGAACTGGGAGAAGCACTCTCCACCCCACCCAGTGGTACTTGTCCACCTCTAAGATTTCATCCCAATGCCCATGGGATTTCACACACATGAACCATCCTATAGGGACATTACTACAGTACAGTTCCTCAGCCCTCTAAGGTAGCAGTGTCACCCATGGCAGAGTTATACATTTTTCATTTTTTTATTATATACTATTTGCACATCTTTTAATACGGTAATTTCCATTTTCACATACATACTCATGGTTCAGGTTTCCTAGCATGATACTACTGGTTACAGTTTTAAACAGACCCAACACTAACTTAATCATGCTGAAATTTACAATTTTTACAATAATCAATTTAAACATGCATTAGTTGGTCATTTTCTCACATAAAATCAAAATGTATATCTACGTCGTCCATTAAGCATGAAAATTTAATTACAAACTGATTTTAGGTCAATCATCATATAAACAAAATCTCATATTTTTCTAAACTACACACAATTTATAGATATTAAACAACGATTCAGCATAATTATCAATAATTCAATTACACATGGTTCACAGTACTGTAGATGCATTTAGTCATTTTACTACTTGTATCCAATAGTCATGGTATCATAGTAAATTTCTGGCCAGTTATCATGCATCATATTTTTATGGGAAATTTAAACAGAAAATTCAATGCTCACTATTCTATATTCCAGAAATTATAACTATTTACACAGAACTCAAAATTTTGCCAAAATCTCATAGTATTACCTGATACATATACATGTATACATCTTACAAAAATTCTATGACATCCAATTTCACCTCGAATCCACATAAACATTATTTAACAAGATTAAAACCTGTCTAACAGATAATTCAGCAAATTTCAATAATCATTGTAATGCACAAAAATTCACGAAAATTAAAGGGCATGATCCAGTATAGATACTTCACAATACATGATTTTTACAGTATATCCTCATGTCAGAAAATCCAAAAAATAGCTTTTTATAGGGCAATAGACAGTTTTTGTCACTGCCTGATGAGCTCAGCGGCACACAAGTGGCCGCCTACCCGTTAACGGCAACAAAGGTGGCCGCTAACCTCAGATCTTAATGGCAGCAAAACTTGCCGTTAAGTTCCTATCTGCAGAAAACAGACAGAACTCACAAAATCACAAGAGAAAGGGGGTTCCAGGACACGATTAAAATCTGTAAAATTTCCTAGGACCTACTAGACGCATATGGATAACGGGTATGGTTTACTTGCCTTCAGAAAATCTACAAACGAGGTTATGAGTTGAAGAAGCTCTCCTCGGCCTGAGCCAAAGAGCCTTCCAATCCTCCCCGATCCGGCTTCTGTGATGATTTTTGAAGCACGCCGGAGTTGGGAAGATGCACCCTGATGCTTAGACTCCCTCCCAGTCATGGTAGAACACCGGAAGAAGCCTCTAGTCATCAGATCCAAGAGTTCAAAGATCAGGTTTCGCACAAGAGTTTTAGGGTTTTGACAAAAGAGTCAAAAGGGTCAGATCTGGCTGGAAAGTGGGTATTTTATAGGGTTAGGGGTCGGAGACGCGTTTAGGTAGGCTAGATGGCCGTTGGAGAACGATTTCATAAACAAGAGGTGAAAAGATCGCGGGCGTTTCTAGATCTGAAGATGCAACAGATCTGGGGGGTTAACGTCAACATCACTAGCCGCTAGTCCTGAGTTGGCTTCCATCGATGTGGCCGCAAACTCCCTATTAATGTCAACTCATGTTGACGCCAACAGGTCGTTTAGGCAGAACTTAAAAACTACAAAAAATTACACTTGCTCAATGGATGTACAAGAAATATACAATGTATACTTTAAGAAAAATAGTACTATTTATGCAATGTAAATAAATAATATGCACAATAAGAATATATATACATATATTTACAACAATACTCAATTAGTTTATATATACATATCTACACACACAAGCATAATTTCTTCACACAATCAAACACTTATATAAGAGGGTAAAATTCAAGGGCCTTATAGTCTATCTTCACGCAGCCACTAGTCTTCTATTTATATCTTCTTTGAAAAATGTAGTCGTTGAAGTATCCGTTGTCTCTATATTCAGAGAACGTTAGACTGCATGGCTTTTCTTTACAGTCAACGGTTCTTTGCATTCCATGCACGTAAGAAGAAAATCCTTCTTGATATCCTCCAGCTTCTACTTTATCCAACGTTGTATAGAGTCGTGCTGTCAGATACCTACACACATTAAATGCTAAAACATAGACAGCTAAGTTGTCTCTTGTTGTCAGTCAATGTTAGAGTGAGAATACATCAAAATAGAAATTCCATTCTATCTTTCCAAAAAGATATTAAATGCAGAAGCATAAGAATAGAAGATATCAAGACATGCATTGTGTAGAGAAATGTACGGTTATATTTAATGCATGGATGAAAGAGAAATACGTGGGATGACTTTGACTTGTCAACATATTTGAATATCAAGTCGTTATAGCTCATGAAATCGATATGAACGTGACTTATAGAATCGTTGTGTGAATGAGTCATTGTTCATGCGAATCGTTGTATGTTCATAACCAAATCGATATAACACAAATCGTTATATACTCATAATAAAATCATTATGATAGTGTAAGCAAATCGTTATGAGCAAGTCGTTGTGAACAAATCGATATATTGACCATGTCGTTTGTAACTTGTCGAATCGATGTAAATACCAAATCGATGTGAAACTTATCGAATCGTTATGCTCACTTACGAGGTTGATGTGAGATTTAAATCGTTATACTCACTTATCGAATCGTTATGAGAGCAAATCGTTATGCTCACTTACGAAATCGTTGTGAGATTGAAATCGATATACTCACTTATTGAATCGTTATAAAACAAATCATTGTGAGAGCAAATCTTTGTTCTCACTGATTGAATCGTTATGAAACAAAATCGTTGTGAGAGCAAATCGTTGTTCTCACTGATTGAATCGTTATGAAACAAAATCGTTGTATGTAACCAAATTGTTATGAGATCGAAATCGATGTGATCACTTAGCGAATCATTCTGAGATCGAAATCATGCGATTACTTAACGAATTGTTCTGAGATCGAAATCGATGAGATCACTTAACGAATTGTTCTGAGATCGAAATCGATGCGACAACTTAGCGAATCGTTCTGAGATCGAAATCGATGCGATCACTTAATGAATCGTTCTGAGATCGAAATCGATATAAACCTAAAACGATATGATACTTATGAAATAGTTATTCTTTGCTATGACTTATGAAATTGTTATGCTTCAAAGCGAGTTGATGTGTACTTAGAGAAATTTCATGCTCTGAAAATTAAAACCAACAGCGTAAGGATTTACTTACATGTCTTTGCTTGATTTATTTCCTGTGACTAAGCTTCATAAAAACATGTTAGATACTAATTGTTAGGATTTTGTTAATCACCAAAATGGATATATAATTCATGAAATTATATGGGGATGATCTGATCATCAATCTCCCCCTTTTTGGTGATGACAAAGCATAACAAGGATATAGATGCTTCTGAAAGAAAACTTAAGTAAAGGAATTTATTTTTATTTTTATGTATTTCAGAAGTGTGATATTTCTCCCCCTTTTTGTCATTAAGAAAAAGGATAACGCAAGGAGACAAAGACAGGAAGAGAAAAGATGAGGGGGGTCAAAGAATAGTTTTATTTATCTTGAGGGGTTAAGAGATGTAGAAAGCAGGAGACAAGAGAGAGGCGTGCCGTTGTATAATTGGCAAGGCTTGGCATTCTTGCTCCTCAAAATAAGCCTGAAAAGCCCCAGAAGATATAGAGTAAGAGGGTCCCATGTAAGGTAACATCTTTGGAATTTGGAGCCGCCGCTGAGTACCCAGAAAAATGCCATATTCAGCGGTGCCAAGAGAAAGTTTGTATGTACTGAATGAACCGAAGCTGGCAAGCCGAAGAAAGTGATCAATCTTCAAAGGATAGTGGATCTAATGTTGCAGGAGATCTTTCTTCATAGCCACAAAGACCTTGTATCTTTCAGTCCATAAATCATAAGAAGTTTGAATAAGGTGAAGAGAATTGGAGGCAAGGAACTGTCCAACAGTCAGCAAAGGCTGATTGGATTTGGCCTGAGAGGCATTTAGAGCCTTAAGCTGCTCAGCAGAAAGAGGATAAGCCTTTTCCCATTCGAATGGAGAGAGGCGCTCACATTCAGCCAAAATGGGCGCAAGAATATCGGACTTGATGTAGCCCCGACGGTACTCTCTAAAAACAAATCTATGAAATGAAAGGGAGAGGCCCTTTCAGCTGAAATTCTGGCCATTACCTGAGCAGCCCTTTCAAAGATCAAGGAGCCTACTGCAGATTCCATGATGAGAGAATGGAGAGATGGCAAGAAGACAACATCTGGAATCTCCAATTCTGCAAAATCAATCGTAAGGGATTCGGTGTGAGCATCATGGGAACCAAGAGCAGCAATAGCTTGCCGGAATTGGCCAAGCTGGACTTCAGGAAGATTATTCAGGTAGCAGTAGTTACAGTACATCTGATATTGCCTGATAAATTTGATTTCTTTTTGAATAAAAGGCCCCCAAGTATCCTTGTGAAGGATTTGGAACCACTCAGAGAGAGACAACTGATGATCCCTGGGTGGAAACCTGGCTGATTTAGCTCGAATGAACTGGCTGTAAAGAGATTTCTGTCCTCGAGCCCACTGCTCTTCAGTCTTAGCTTCAGCCATGGAAAAGATTTTGGTTTGTTCAGATTTAGAGAGAGAGGTATAATGAAGAATGGTATTCAGGTGATCAGTGAGATGGAGAGTGGGAAGATCAAGAATGGTGGCAAAGGTGGTTTTTACAAGATATTCCATGTACATAGGTTTATTTTTAGCGACAACTGTAAGGGAGAACCAAAGAGGTGAATAGCGAGGTTCAGAGGAAACAGGAGGATTGGAAGAAAGTTTCCTCTTCTTAGGAGCATGGCTGGAAGAGCCATTCCTATGAATATGGGTGCCGATGACCAGAACAGATCGAAGAATTGTTTCTTCGAATTCATCCTTGATGCCCTGGATCTCAAGGTGTTCAAGTTGAGCACCTTCTGGAATGATGGTTATACATGAAGGAGGAGTAGGAGGGTGAAGGAGAGAACGAGAGGTGACTAATGGTGGAATGGATGGTCCAGAAGAGGAGGGACCAGAAGAAGGGGCACCTGCTGATGAGGATGCTTGATGAACCTCAACAGAAGGAGGAGGAAGAGGAGGAGGAGATGTGGAGGTGACAGGAGATGAGGAGGATTGCAAAGGAAATGGTGTTGGAGATGAAATGGTGCGAGGCATGGGTTGTTTGAAGGTGGTAGGTGTTGGAGGAGCTGTGGATGAAGATGGTGGTGAAGGAGGGGCTGGTGTTTGAAGAGGAGAAGGAGCAGGGGCTTCTGGAGCTACAACTAGTTCTTCTACTTTTAAGTCTCAGCCTCGGAAACCACTGGCCTGATTGGCCCATAAACATCTTCTGCTGGCCCTGGTGGCCCAGTCTTCACAGATTCAACACTATCTTGCACTGGAGCAGCTACCTCATTAACAACTGTTGGCCCAGACTGCTCTACATCAACTGACCCTGAAACTGCCACTTATGCCACAACATTTGGCCTTGATGGCCCTGCTAGATCTTCAGAAACAACTTCTTCATGATGCCTAGACTGCTGAGGTACTGATGGAGTGGGAGCAAGAGGAACCTGAGCTCGCACAAGATTTGTCAACTCTGAAAAGGA
>CM024756.1:72920640-73035073 GCA_014218235.1 Colocasia esculenta
TGACTTCATACTGCTAAATTCGTCCCTCATCCATCTTAAAACATCTTTGTTAATTCTCAGTTCTTCCTTTACACTGTGGAGCTCAGCACCCAAAGCTCCAAATGAATTAGCTGACTGGCTCTGGCTTATGAATATTGATGCTATATCAGATTGCACAGAGTAGAGAATTTTCCCTTGTTCATCCAGTCGTGCAACAATAGGCTTTAGATTAAGCTTCAATTTCTTTTTCTTCAGCCTCTGATGAGGCTTCCTAGTAAGTAGGGGAATATCCTGAACCACTTCCTTCCCTTTGCCACTTGCCTTAGCAACGGGCTCTACATTATCAACATTTGCCTCTTCCTCTGAGGCGTTTTCCACAATGCCTTCTGTGAACTGATCATCAATTGGAACACCAGCAGAGTGCTCCCCCTGGGTTGGTGCTTCCTTTTCAACAGATTGCTCCCTCTGAATAGGAGCATCTTCCATCACAGTATCTGTACTATGGCCAGATGCTACAACCTCTGCAACTAGATCTACCAAGATCTCTGGCTCCACCTGAGTACTGGTTATAGAGTCCAGTACACTCCGAAGTATTGTAGCTACTTGTGAGGAGGGAGGTGCAACTTCTGAACTCAGTCTAATAGGCTCAATAAATTCTTAAGGAAAGTCTTCAATCCCGTGCTCTTCAATGCTGAGGTCTGCTGTATTTTCTTGATCATTTGCTGCTACTGCTGCTTGGTCTTCCTGTGCCACTGCAATTTCTGCCCTGACTGCTTCTGCCTCTACTAGAGTAGCCTCGTGTTGGACTTCTTTGACTTCTCCAATAATGGCTTCACCCTCAGCCACTGAGGTCTTGGTCCACACACCTCCAACCAACAAAAAACCACTCTTCTTCGAGTTTCTGCTACGAATAGCCGACCTTTTTTTCTCAGTTACAGCTCCGACGAAACTAATGCCATATTGCTGGAACACCCTGGTGAGCAAGTGTGCATAGGGAAGGGGCACATTTAACTTGCTCTTCTTGTCCCAAATTTGAGCACTGGCAAACTTCATCCTTTTCATAATCACCTGTGCCATATTTATGTCCTAGTTCTGGATAGTCCAGAACATCAGGTCTGAGTCCGCCTTTGTACAAGTAGAGTAGGTGGCACTCCTAGGGACAAAATCTGGCACACAATGAAATGTAGAATCTGGTTGAATGCATTCAGCTGGTTGATGTCTATTTTTCCATCCTTCAACCTGAATTCGGGTCCAACAATCCCTAGACCCTTCGCCTGGATATCGACAGTGTGAAATCCTCTGTGACCGATGGTGCAAATTCCAAATAACGATTCCAATAACTCATATGAAATCCTAATCTGGGTTCCTTTCACAGTGGATGTCAAAGACCCATCTTCCTCAGTCTTCAGGCAGACATAAAATGCCTTCACCAGGTCAGGATAACTTACCTCTGACAAGGGTGCCAACTTCGTCCACTTCATTTTGTCCATGGCTGCTATGATGCTATGCATTCCATGCTTTTCTAGGTCCACTACATCCACTGCCTTGTTCCCGCACAACTTGGTCTTCACTGATGTAAACCTTTCATGTTGTTCAGCGGTGAGGAACGCAGCTCCATAGCCCCCGACGCTGCCGAAAACTCCAGAAACGGCCATGGTTCTGAACTGGAAGTGATTCTTGATGGTCGTCAAGAGGATTGGAGCAAAATCCCCAAGGAGATTTTTCGCAGGAAGGGATGATAGCTTTGAAATCGCAAAGAATCGATGCTGGGGACAATAGGGTTTTCGTTCCAGCAAGACGAAAGAGATGAGAGCGGGAGGTGAATCGTTGCAACATAAATTTCTGGATATATAAGATAAAGATAAGGTGACTTTTGAGATGCTGACACCATAAAGGCAGAAAACGACAAGCAGAAATGATTTCGAGACGAATGAATGCTTTAAAATAAACGAACAGTCTCAGATAAATAATAAACAAGCAATATTTTAAAGAAATTTTGCTTAACTACAAGGGAGAGAATATTTGATTATTCTGAAATATTTGATATTTCAATTTTATACAGAAAACTCTTTCACAATTTGCACATGCCTAGTTCCCTTCTAAGAGATGTAAATCTCTCTTCAGGTAGGGCTTTTGTGAAGATATCTGTTAACTGATTTTGTGTATCAATAAAAGAAATATCTATGTTACCATTGGCTACACGATCACAAATAAAATGATACCTAACCTCTATATGCTTTGTCCTTGAGTGCTGAACTGGATTCTTGGTGAGATTTATTGCACTGGTGTTGTCGCACGACAATGAAATTGTCTTGATATGTAGTCCATAATCCTCAAGTTGCTGTTTGATCCATAAGAGTTGTGTACAACAGCTTCCAGTGGCCACGTACTCAGCTTCAGCTGTAGATAGTGCTACTAAATTTTGCTTCTTTGAGGACCATGATATCAGACATCTTGCAAGAAATTGACAACAGCCACTGGTGCTTTTTCTATCGATTTTGCATCCAGCGTAGTCAGCATCAGAATATCTTACTAAATTAATTTCACATGAATTTGTGTACCATAGTCCTAGATCATGGGTTTTAGCTAAGTATCTAAAGATTCTTTTAACACAAATTAAATGTGACTCTTTGGGATCAGCCTGGTACCTAGCACACATGCATACACTAAATAATATATCAGGTCTACTGGCGGTTAGATAGAGTAGTGAACCTATCATACCTCTATAGACTTTTTGATCTACCTTCTTACCATCCTTATCACTGTCCAATCTTGTTGTTGTGCTCATTGGTGTTCACAGTGGCTTGGCATTCTCGAATCCCAATTTCTTCAGTAATTCTTTAGTCTATTTCGCTTGACATATGTGTGCTCCTTCTTTTCCTCTCTTGATTTGCAATCCAAGGAAGTAGTTCAGCTCCCCCATCAAGCTCATTTCAAATTCTTCCTGCATAAGCTTCTCAAAATACTTGCAAAGAGATTCGTCAGTAGAACCAAATATTATATCATCTACATAAATTTGTACAAGCAATATATGTTTGACTTTAGACTTAATAAATAAAGTGCTATCTACTTGACCTCTAATAAAACCATGATTTAACAAAAATGCACTTAATCGTTCATACCATGCTCTAGGTGCCTGTTTCAAACCATATAAAGCCTTATGCAATTTAAATACATGATTCGGATAATCCATGTCATCAAAATTGAGAGGTTGTTCTACGTAAACCTCCTCCTTTATAAAACCATTTAGAAAAGCAGATTTTACATCCATTTGAAAGAGTTTTAAATTTAATACAGAAGCATATGCAAGTAAAATCCTAATTGCCTCAAGTCGAGCTACTGGTGAACAGGTTTCATCGAAATTTATGCCTTCCTCTTGGGAATAGCCTTGAGCTACCAGTCTGGCCTTGTTTCCTATGATCACACCAGCTTCATCCAATTTGTTCCTGAACACCCATTTGGTGCCAATCACAGGATGATTTGATGGTCTCGGAACAAGGGACCATACTTGGTTTCTCTTGAACTGATTTAGTTCATCTTGCATGGCTAATATCCAAGATTCCTCAGTCAGTGCTTCATTGACCGTCTTAGGCTCTATTTGAGATACAAAAGCTAAATAATCACATGGAATTACATTACCTCTTGTTCTTACCCCAACAGATGGATCTCCAATTATGTTGTCCAGTGGGTGATCCTTCTTATACCTCCATTCCTTTGGAAGATTGTCATGTGATGTATCCTTTTGTTGTAGATCTTCCAAGGGTGGATCTTCCTTATCCTCAATAGATGTGTTCTTTAGCTTCTTGGACAGTTCATTTCTATCATCAACATCACTATCTACTTCCTTTCTCAAGGAAGGGTTAGTCTCATCAAAAATAACATGTACCCTCTGTTCAATCAATAAACTATGTTTATTGAATACTCTATACCCTTTGGGTTTTGAAGCATACCCCATGAAAATACCTTCATCTGATTTGGAATCTAACTTACCAATATCTATTTTGCCATTGTTGTGGATGAAGATGGACATCTAAAGATTCTGAAATGGCTGATTTTTGGCTTTCTCTGCTTGTATAGCTCGTATGCAGTCTTCTTCAGGATTGGTCTGATCATCACCCGGTTGATTATGTAACAAGCTGTGTTGATGGCTTCGGCCCAAAAGTATCTTGGTAAATCATACTTTGACAGCATTGTTCTAGCCATGTCCAATAAGGTTCGATTCTTTCTCTCAGTAACTCCATTTTGCTGTGGTGTCCTTAGTGTTGAGAAATTATGTTCTATCCCTTGATCATCACAGAACTTTGCAAACTTCTCATTCTGAAATTCTCCTCCATGATCTGATCGGATACTAATAATGCTATACATCTTATCCTTCTGAACTTTCTTACTGAAGATGACAAAGCTGTTGAATGTATCATCCTTGTGCTCCAAAAAGGATACCCATGTAAACCTGGAGTAGTCATCTACTATAATAAATCCAAAATTCTTCCCTCCGAGACTTGTGGTTCTCATTGGCCCAAATAAATCCATATGTAGAAGTTCTAAGGGTTTAGATGTGGTTACCACAATCTTTGACTTGAAGGATGACTTAGTGTGCTTTCCTTTTGCATACGGCCCACATACACTACTCATTTTTGTACTTACCTTAGGTAGACCTTCCACCAAGCTTCTCTTGATCAACTTTCTCATGCCATCCAAGCTGCAGTGGCCTAGTCTTCGGTGCCATAGATCTGTTGACTACTCTTTATTTGCTGCCAAACAAATGTCCTGATCCTTTAGTTCTTCTAGATATAGCATATACAAGTTCTTTTCTTTGTTGGCTTCAAAAATGGCTGCACCGTCCTTTATGATACTACATTTTGATTCTTGAAATCTGATTTGATATCCTTTATCACACAGTTGGCTGATACTGATAAGGTTGTGCTTCAATCCTTTGACGCATAGAACATCTTTGATAATCTTTTTGCCTTTACTCCCTATTGATCCGCTTTCTTTCTATCACAGTCTCTTTCCATGTGCCTTGAGCATCCACTATCCAAGTACCATTTAGATGCTTGAAGGTTTACCTATAATGAAAACACTAAGCTTTAGGTACCCAAGTTCTTTTGGGTCTTGGTTGGTTAGTATCATCAATTTTCTTTTTAATTATCCATTTATTATCTGTAGTTGGACATGTCATTTTAATGTGACCTAACTTGTTGCAATGGCTACAGCAAGATATTTTACTAACTTTGTCATATGGAATATATTTAAAGTTTGACTTGTATGTAGTATCTTGTTCGGGTAAAAACTTAGGTGTTGGGTATATTTTAGGATATACTACTGTTTCTTCATCATCAGGGGAGTATAACCTAATCCATGTTTCCTTTTACCAGATCTTCTAGCTCCTTTTAATATTAAGGTTGTTTTCCCATTTGTGAATTTTTCTAATGTGCTAGATAATTTTTCATTTTCTGTTGTTAATGTGTTAATTTCCTGTTTTAGCTTATTTACTGTTTTCTGGTTATCTAGTTTTGCTATTTGTTCATTTTTATTTTTCAGGTCCTCACATAATAATTCATTTTTCTTTTTAGTTCAGTAATTTGTTTTTTCATTTGCTTATTTTCAGATTTTAAGTTTGAATTCATATTTTCTAAACATGCAAGATTTTTCTTACTGATTTTTAGTGATTTGCATACTTCTTTATATTTACAGTATAACTCATTAAAAGCTTCTTCTAAGTTGTCAGAATCAGATTCGTTGCATGAAGAAAAGGATGAGTCTGATGTTACCTTATCATCAACATTGGCCATGAAGACTAGGTTGGCCTTTTCTTCTTCTTCGTTGCTTGAACTCGACTCACTGTCCGAGTCGCTACTATTGTCCCATGCTACTGCCATGGCTTTCTTTCTGTGTCTTCTGAACTTCATGGAACTATCATTCTTTCTAAACTCAGTTCTCTTCAGTTTCGGACAATCAACTTTGATATGTCCGGGCTTCTTGCACTCGTAGCAAATTGGTTCATTCTTCTTCACATCCTTGACTTCAGGCTTCTTGAAGTCTTTTCCTTTCTTAAAATGCCTTCTTCCAGACTGATATTTTGTTTTCTTGGCTAGTATGCATTGTAGTCTTCTGGATAGAAGTGCTTCTTCATCATCACTGTCTTCATTGCTGACATTATCATCTGATGATTCTTCTAATAAGTCTTGTTCTGCCTTCAGAGCATTTGATTGTTTCCTTCTGCTTGACGACTCTCCCAACCTTTCCATGTTGATCTCATGGGCCATTAGGGACCCAATGAGTTTCTCCAATGACATTCTCTTCAAGTCATTTGCCTCTTCTATCGCTGTCACTTTAAGAGTCCATGACGCTGTTAGGGATCTCAAAATTTTCCTTACCATATCTCCCATTTCAAGGTCTTTCCAAGACCAGCTAACCCATTTGTGATATCTGTAAATCTGCTATACATTTAGGTTATTGATTCTTTTAGCTGCATCTGAAATATTTCGGACTGTGTCACCAGAATATCTATTCTGATTTCTTTTACTTTGTCTATGCCTTCATAGGTAATCCTCAGCCTCTCCCACATCCCCATTGCGGATTTACAGGCGGAGATTCTGTTGAATTCCTTCTTGCTGAGAGCACAACACATTATGCTCTTGGCCTTGCAGTTGAGAGAAATTTTCTTCTTGTCATCTTCTGTCCATTTGTCTTTGTCGTTGGTGACTAGAAGATCTCCTTCTTCTACAATCGACCAAATTTGATAGTCGAGCCCTTGAAGGAAGAACTCCATCCTTGTTTTCCAATATGTGTAGTCTTCACCATCAAACAACGGTGGCTTGTTTACTGACTGACCTTCGAAGTGACCTTGGGCTTCCATTTGATCTTTTCTCTTCAAATCGTTGGATCTTCTTCTTTGTCGAAGAGACTAGCTCTGATACCACTTGTTGCATAGCTAGCAAGCCCAGAAGGGGGGGTGAATGGTGTTCTTTAAAATTAGATTATCTAATACCTGTCCACAAAAATGTTCACACAACAAGCACTTCGATGGTTGTTAGCGTTAGTGAAAGGACAACAACAAACACAAAACAAGCAATCACACTACACAAGATTTTATCCTGGTTCGGACCTCCTCTCCACAGGAGTCCTACGTCTAGTCCCTGAGCAATAAGTCATGATTCACTACCCAAGGGTACAGTCCCCCTCAAGGACACTTACACACCCAGCCACAGCTGGTCTTCTCTTCACAACTCAAAGAGGAATACAACACCCTGGAACCCTCCAGGTCTTCCTTCAACACGAAGGGAAAAACACCCTGGAACCCCCAGGTCTTCCTTCAACACGAAGGGAATAACACAAAGATGTGTTCAAGGGATGATATGCCCCTGGACCAAGCTAATAGCATAGTGGTTGATCCGAAGGGAAGACTGAGAGGAAAAACATCTACAAAGAAGAACACTCTCAGTACACAAAGGCTCTCTGAAGGTTCTACACTAGACACATAGAGCTAAGAGCTACAACAAAATGATGGAGTGAGACTTGAGCTCTTCTATGGTGCTTGCTGATTTTGAATTCTCAAGATGTCTATCTTCACGTAGCCACCAGTCTTCTATTTATATCTTCTTTGAAAAATGTAGTCATTGAAGTATCCATTGTCTCTATGTTCGGAGAACGTTAGACTGCATGGCTTTCCTTTGCAATCAGCAGTTCTTTGCGTTCCATGCATGTAAGAAGAAAATCCTTCTTGATATCCTCCAGCTTCTACTTTATCCAACGTTGTATAGAGTTGTGCTGTCAGAGACCTGCACACATTAAATGCTAAAACGTAGATAGCTAAGTTGTGTCTTGTTGTCAGTCAACGTTAGAGTGAGAATACATCAAAATAGAAATTCCATTCTATCTTTCTAAAAAGATATTACATGCAGAAGCATAAGAATAGAAGATATCTGGACATACATTGTGTAGAGAAATGTATGGTTATATTTAATGCATGGATGAAAGAGAAATACGTGGGATGACTTTGACTTGTCAAGATATTTGAATATCAAGTCGTTATAGCTCATGAAATCGATATGAACATGACTTATAGAATCGTTGTGTGAATGAGTCATTGTTCATGTGAATCGTTGTACGTTCATAACCAAATCGATATACACACAAATCATTATATACTCATAATAAAATCGTTATGACAGTGTAAGCAAATCGTTAGGAGCAAGTCGTTGTGAACAAATCGATATATTGACCAAGTCGTTTATAACTTCTCGAATCGATGTAAATACCAAATCGATGTGAAACTTATCGAATCGATATGCTCACTTATGAGCTCGATGTCATATTGAAATCGTTATACTCACTTATCGAATCGTTATGAGAGCAAATCGTTATGCTCACTTACGAAATCATTGTGAGATTGAAATCGATATACTCACTTATCGAATCGTTACAAAGTAAAATCGTTGTGAGAGCGAATCGTTGTTCTCACTGATTGAATCGTTATGAAACAAAATCGTTGTGAGAGCAAATCGTTGTTCTCACTGATTGAATCGTTATGAAACAAAATCGTTGTATGTAACCAAATCATTCTGAGATCGAAATCGATATGGTCACTTAACGAATCGTTCTAAGATCGAAATCGATGCGATTACTTAACGAATCGTTCTGAGATCGAAATTGATGCGATCACTTAACGAATTGTTCTAAGATCGAAATCGATGCGACCACTTAGCGAATCATTCTGAGATGGAAATCGATGCAATCACTTAACGAGTCGTTTTGAGATTGATATCGATATAAACCTAAAAACGATATGATACTTATGAAATAGTTATTCTCTGCGATGACTTATAAAATTGTTATGCTTCAAAGCGAGTTGATGTGTACTTAGAGAAATTTCATGCTCTGAAAATTAAAACCAACAGTGTAAGGATTTACTTACAAGTCTTTGCTTGATTTTGCCTATTTTATTCCTGTGACTAAGCTTCATAAAAACTTGTTAGATACTAATTGTTAGGATTTTGTTAATCACTAAAATGGATATATAATTCATGAAATTATATGGGGATGATCTGATCATCAAAGTCCTCTGACCTTCAGAGGCAGAATACATGGTCACTTGTGTGTGTGACTGGCACACCTGTGCTCTATAATTGTGGATTTATTTCCCATTGGTGGCTTATGATCAGCATGTCAATGAGACTTGAATTTATAACATATTCACATGCCCACACATGCAAACATAAAATCATAAATTAAATTAAATAAGAAATTCCATTCATACAACTAGACATTCTTTCAAGCAAAATCTAATTAAATCTCTCTATAGGTTATCAAGAACACGATCCCTATATTTTCCATAATTTCTATCTTTCATATAAAGATTATTTTTGTAACGCCCCCTGACCCGGTCCATTTAGACCAACTCATATCGAACCAGGTGACACATCACAGCGGGATAAACCATCATATACACGCATGTTGAGAGTAAGACATTCATGAACTTCCTCATTATGGAACGATAATGAATAACCATCCCAACTTATAATACAATGTCCATAACCATAATAGAATTATCAGAGTATGCAGAACTAAAAAAAAAAGTAAATCAAGATGGCTAATCGATCTAATAGGCTTTAAGAGCAAACCCACACATATAATTTATTAGTGAAACAAGAACTAATTAGTCGACAAAATCTACTCCTCACGACCAATGTCCAATGACATGTCTAACTTTAGCTCCTGATCTCCTGAAAATATGTTAGGCTTGTGTGAGTCTTAATAGACCCAGCAAGCATGCATATCGGATAAATACCCAAACCACAACAAAGAGAGTCATCAGACATATCATCCACACCTAGACAATAATGTGGAGAAAAATGTAACTACGCAACACCTGGGACCATCCCCATCCCACCTAGTGGGCAAGCCCACATTAGATTTTTAATCTGGTTGCCTTCGGGTCATCAAAAATTTTACCATAAGGGTACATATATGGCAAACCTAAAACCCCTCTAAGGTGACATTATCTATAGCACAGTTAGATTAGTTAGATTTAGATTTATTACAATTAAATTTTTAAATAAAAGTGACAAGCATAATTTCTTATATCATATCATGTTGTCAAATCATAAGATTTAATCCAAATTTTAGACTTTCACATTTTTGGAACTTATAGGGATTTTTTAGGAATTAATAGGATTTAATAAATCATATATTTTCTTAAGATTTAAACTGCGGAATCATGATTGGTTGAACATAATGTTGAACTGCTCCTATATTTATCTTTTTGTTTTGGTAATAACAAAACCCATGTTTAACTTAAAATATCATTAATATATTTTATATCATATTTCTCCCATGAATACAATATATTCTTACATTATCATTATAGATTTACAATGAGTTTCAACTTCGTCATGCATGTTTTGATCATGTTAAGTTGAAGCTAGCTTCGTCATATCCGAAGCTACTCTTTATCATATCCGAAGTCCACTTCGACATATATGAAGCTGGCACTTCGTCATGCATGCATTATACTATATAACCCTTCCATTTAGTTGGTGTCAACACACTAAGCCTAAGTGTTTACACTGTCATTAAGGAAATTTTTCTAAGTACACATTATATACATATATATATCATGCTGACTTGGACTCTCTAGAAGTCGAAGTCTCACTCCGACTTCCATACATTCAAAGTCCACATCGATTACTGTTTTAATATCACATTGATTATTATTTTGTCCACATCGATTACAGTTAACTTAAACACTGATTCTCAGTCCACATCGATTACTATTTTAATATCACTTCGATTACTGTTTTGTCCACATCGATTACAGTTAACTTAAACACCGATTCTCAGTCCACATCGATTACTGTTTTAAGTTTACATCGATTATCTTAAAACATGGATTACATTGAAATATGGATTACATTGAAACATTGATTGCATTACATTGAAACATCAATTGTCTTTTCACTTAAACATCGATTACCGTAGAACATGGATTGTCTCAAACATCAATTGTCTTTTACAACGATTACCTTTCACTCAAACATCGATTGCTTCTATATCTCACATCGATTACTATTATTTTGATTGATCTCACTCCGACTCTTTGAAAGTCAAAGTATAACATCAACTTCCTTGATTATCTATACTTAGATGTTTTTAAGTATTTGTTATTATTTTTGCAGAAATGTTAATGTATTCTTAGTGCGATTAATGTTCTAATCATTATGGAATTATTTAATGAACAACAGATGAACACATGATGTACACTGTGACATTCTCTTCTCTATTCTTTTTGTTATCAAGTTCAAATGATTCAGTGGGAAAATTTGACTCTAATGTATTCAAATTTAAAATCTCATTTCCATTATCTTGAAACTTGAAAGATTTGTATATCTGCTCTCTCACTCACTATCAGACATATAGTTCGTACTTTGCATAACAGATGGTCTGCAGAAAATGCACTGGTAGGTATAAGCAGTATGGTCTATCTGTCAGAACTCACCTACTACATCTCACTTTCTGTTAAGACTGCACATTTTGAGGAGAAACTTTTTGCATGACCCATACAGCTCCTGTTTGTCTTTAAATGCACTATACATCTGTCTAAAATCCTTTCTATTTTACATATTTTCTGGTATCTCACCTACCTCCGAAACAATGGACGTATATATGTTTTTCTCTTGACCATGCAGATACTCAGCTACCTACAAAAGCATGATAGCTATCTTTCAGTCTTGGGCATGGAGCTTGCAGACATTTATTGAAGCTATCAAATGGAACCATGAAGCTATCTGCATAGCCTGAAGCCGTTGAGACTCAAGGGCTGAACATCTGATGATGGACATCTTAACTGTCTCAAGTCTCAAGACCCAGCGTTCAGATTCAAATGGCTATTTTCTAACAACCACTTTCAAACGGGAAATTACTGAAGCATATATATGAAGCTGAAGATTTGAAAGATAAAGATAAAACCATGAACAATACGGGCCGGTTTAGGGGGGGGTACCATGGGTAACTTGGAGTTACCCATGGGTAATGTGCCTTTTGCACTTTGGGGAGGGGGGGCCAATCTACCCAGGGGTACCCTGGGTAACCTAGGTTACCCCTGGGTAACCTAGGTTACCCCTAGGTAACTCTGCCCCACCTCAAGAGGTGGGGCAGAGTTACCCAGGTGGGTAACTTTAATTTTTTTTTTGAAAAATTGTATAAAAATGATCATTAAATTTTAAATATTATTTTATTAAATATCTCTGAAGATTATCTCACTTTTTAATTTCTAAAAAAAGATAAATTGAGTCAAAGTTTTAGTTGACTAAAAAAAATAAAAAGTGGGTAAATCTACCCTTGGTTAGTGGTGGTTAGTGGGGTAAGATGCCAAAGTGGGGTAGGGTAATTTTTGGGTTAAGGGTCCCAAAACAGTGAGACATACGTGAGTGCTTACAGCTACACAAAGAGAGAAGTCTCCACATAGAGAAAAGCGAGAGGCACACAAGATCTGAAGAGGGCCAGCAGATTCAAGCTTTGACTTCTTGCTCTCTTGCTTTCAAGTGTTCTTGGGTGACATTTGTACTTCTAGATTCTCTCAGCCCACCATCCTTGAGTCAGAAAGAGTTAGAGCTCTCAATCCCATTTGTAATCTCTTTCTGACCATCTGTGTTTGCCCATCTTTCAAAGCAGACACACCAGTGTTCATTTCTGTGTAAGAAACCAGTAGGGAGTTTGTTCCCTGTAGTGCCCCTCTGTGAAGGAAAGACCTACAGTTGTAGGTGGTTGTAATACCTCTCTGTGAATGGAAGACTTGCTTGGGTGCCAGTGGGTTGTAATACCTCTCAGGTTGAGAGAAGGCCAAGTGTTCTTGGCAGTTAGTGAAAATCCCAAGGGGTTCTTAGGGACTGGACGTAGGACTCCTGATTGATAGGAGGTCCAAACCAGGATAAATCCTTTGTGCACTTGTGTGATTGTTTCCGCTAAGTTCTCACTTGTTTCACACACACCACACTAAGTACTAACAATACTATCTAGTCTGATTTATTTTAGATAAAATTTAAAAGTGCAAGAAGTCCTATTCACCCCCCTCTAGGACATCTAAAGTGCCATGCCGATCCAACATGTGGTATCAGAGTGCGGTCTTCTCAGAAGAAACAAAAGATTTGAGAAGAGATGACAGCTGAAGCTCACAACTATGAAGGACATTTTGTTATAAGACCACCATTCTTTGATGGTGAAGACTATCAATACTGGAAGATGAGAATGGAATGCTTCATCCAAGGCACAGACTTTGATATGTGGCAGGTAATAGAGCAAGGTGATTTTACTATACTTGCTTATGGTACTTCTGCCTTATCGATAGTTGATAAAAGAAATATGCTTCTAAACTACAAAGCTAAGAATTATTTATGTTGTGCATTATCTAAAAAGGCATTTAATAGGTTATCTTCATGTAAAACTGCAAAAGAAATGTGGGATAATCTAAAAGTAACATATGAAGGAACAGATAAAGTTAAACAAACTAGAATAGATATTCTTTTATCTCAGTATAAACAGCTTAAAAATAATTTTGAAATGGAAACACACTAAGCACAGATGTTAGAGTTAGAGAGCAGCGGAAGTAAGATAAAACAATCACACAAAATGCACAAGGATTTTATCCTGGTTCAGACCTCCTATCACTAGGAGTCCTACGTCTAGTCCCCAAGCAAACTCTTGGGATTTCACTAACCAAGGGTACTGTCACGCCCCGATATTTAGCAGCAGAATAAATACCGGGATGCATGAACGATACAAATAGACGTACCACAGTTGAATAGCGCAGAGTCACAATTGAATATAATAACATAGTGGAAACTATAATATTGTCATAAAAGTACTCCTTATTCCATTCATTCAACTAATTAAAAACCTTACATCAATCGAGCCAATCAAAGGGCCCATTATTCAAATAAAAATGTTTCACTATTACATCGACTACTCAAATAACTATTCTTAGACTATCAACTCCTCATATGGTGGGTGCTCATCACTCTTGCCTGCCCCAACTGACTCCTCTGGTTCCTCATCAATACCTGAAAAGGACAGGATGATAGGGGTGAGCGAACTAGCTCAGTAGGATTTACATCTCGATATTGTGCGGGCACTAATATACATGATTAACATTTTAAATAGGCAGATATGCATATGAACATGATGACAATGCATGCTTTTCTAACAAGTTGAATAGAGGAATAGAATGGATGACATATCAAATCAAATATCGAAATGCATATACAATGGACAGGTAGTTCAAGAGTAGAATCATATCAAAATGAATTGGCCATATTCATATAGATCTCATGTATTCACATGAACAGACTTATCATGTCAAACGAAGGCATGTTCCCACAAATCTTGCTTATTTGTTTGTGCTATGCCAAGCACCAAAAGTCCATACTCCCGCGGTTAATAAGTACGTTGGGGCGCTCCTCCCCAGGACCAGACAGGGCCCCTATTGCACAGGCATTAGTCAAATGGACCGAAGTCCCAGATTGTGCTGAACAAACATATTCATATTAGGACCACAGAGTTTCAATAATAAGCTCAATGTAATAAGAACATGATCATCATAGAGTCGAGGTATGACAATAGCTCAAGAGAACAAAAGGGCAGTATAACGACGTATCTTATGTTTCATAATTCGTTAGTTTCTTGACATGAGGATGACTAATGACAGATCGTATGCGGAACATGTGCTCTCTATCTCCATGGTACTTCATGGTACAACCAGCTCGGCTTCTATGTGGGAATCCATAGAGAGCGGAGACTTACGGAGGTCTTAAGGAAAAGATCGCTAGTCTTGCCGATCCGGAATGACCGACAGAGAGCTCTCAATTCCCCAATAAGGGTGTGCCTATTCGTGCAAAGGTGTAAGTGACGTGTCACGGATCTTTCCTAACATGTATGCAAGTTATGAACAAATAATTTAACCATCGGAAAGCATATAGCTAAAGAAAACTTATATGCAAATCATGATAGCAACTTAACTAACGAGTCCATACTAACATGTATTCATCCACATATTCACATCAAATTCTTATCATTTCAATTTCATAACAAGCTAGATCACAAGATAATAGTCATAGTCAATGTTCATAAAAGAAAATCACATATCATACATTAGAATCATATTCATTTTCATTACCGTTTTCACATGGGTTGATTACTTTTAGGTCTATGCATACTATGTAACATGATGCAACATGCTAATAGACCCAACAACTAAACATGCTGACATTTAGACAAACACAGTAATCAGGGTGCGATATTCATGAAACACCTATATCTCTCTATATACTGACATTAAGATAAAACTCTAAACATGACAAATGTCGAGGACATCTATTGGAAGAATTTTTGTGTTGAGAGATAGGTCTGATTCGGTCTATAATGGCATGTAACATAGGAAAAACATAAGAAAGCCCTAAACATATGTGACTTCATTGCGACTTATATCTCAGGCCCGTAACTTGAGATATACTGATATTTAGACAAAACATGTAACATGAAAGATGACTAGAACGACTAGTAGAAGAACTTTGATGTTGGTGGCTTTACCTAATTCGGTCTCTAATCTTGTGAAAACATGAATAATGTACAGTTAAGTGCAATCCAAAAATGCAGTATCATATAGTGACTCAATTTCTAAACTTGTAACTCTCTAATTAATGACATTTCAACAAAATATTCAACATAAAGGATGACCGTCATGACTAGTGGAAGAACATTTATGTTGGGGACTTGACCTAATTCGGTCTTGAATCTCATGAAAAATAGGAAGAATATAAAGCTAAGTGCAGCCCGAAATCGCAGTATCATACAACGACTCTTTTACCATGCTTATAACTCTCTCTAACTAAAGACTTTTAGACAAAATGTTCAACATAAAAGATGATCATGACTACTAGTAGAAGAACTTTTATGTTGGAGATTTAGTCTAATTCGATCTTGAATCACATGCATGATAAGAAGAACGGAAAAATCCCTAACTATGCGCGACTTACGGAAAATTACTAATACACAATGTATACTCCATGAAAATTAGTTACATCAAGTGAAAATGAACCTAGACTCGAAGATCTACATGATGGTGTTGGTTTTCCTTAATCTTGGCCCGAGAACACCTACCTTTGAATGCTAAGAACTCCCTGCAGTTTCCTGGGTCGATGTAGAGCGAGGTTGAGGAAGACCACGTTTTCCCCAGCCGTTCTCGACTCCTCCAGCGCCCCAAACTTGCTGCTCACGACCCCAACTTGTTGCTAACCCTTCCCTAAACATGTTTTGAGGAGTTCTTATCGTTTTAGGGTTCTATTTCATGTCCTAATGGGACTAGGAAAGGGGGCTGCGATTTCTGCTTCCTACATTCCAAAATCTGGGATTCTCTCACCCAAAGGAGGTAGCAAAGGTTTAGGAAACCACCTCTTAGGGTTGGGTCCGGTTTTGGCTTACCTTACATGACTAATTACCCTAAATTGCCCTCACTAATTATTGCCTAATTACATACACGAATTTCTGGGTATTTTCTTGTCCCAATTTTCATCCTTGGGCCAAATGTGCTCTATTGGCCCAATCTTGTTAATGGGTTATTAATACATGATGCTGGAAGTCTCTCCAACATGTTTATTTAATTTATGGTGGGGTTATTTTTCCGCGTTAACAATTTTCCGACTTAGTTTCCTAATTCGGGTAGCTTGGTCACGTGTGACATATACTCGGCCAATCAGATTTTATGTTGCACGAATTCCTTCATGGAACGCTTAGGGATAATATTTGCGGTTGGTTTATAATTTTTACGGAATTTTTTGATGTGTTTTCTCACATTCGATAGTGGTACGTAAGTTCTATCATTCCGATAATACGAAAGTTATTTATTTACTAATTTCATACTTGAATTTGTTCATGGGTCATATGTTGTCCATTGATCCATTTCTTTTATGGACTATCCACACATATTGTTTGGAGTCCACCATAAATTTCTCATTTAGTTTATGATCTCATTTTATACACCTGATAATGGGTTGTCCAACTTATTTCCTAATTACGATAATAAGTCACACTAACTCTTAAATATACCTCAAGTGACTTTTATTCACCCAAATTTCTTAATGGATCATTAGAGGATATTATTTGAAGTCCATCTATGATTTTTATTTAATTTTTTGACTCATCTATGTATATGTGATAATGATTTTCTGACTTATTCTCTAATTACGATACTCAGTCGCAAAACGCCTTAAACTTGGACCATCCGATTTTTCATTGCATGAATTTCTTCTTGGGTCATTAGGGAGCATTATTTAGAGTTGAACTATGGTTTTTATGAAATTTTCTAATGGGTTTTTTTTGTATGTACGATAGTGGCACGTGCATTTTTACTATTTCACAAATATTGAATTTATCGTTTTCGATTTATTTCTAATTTTCTAATTTCTGAATTTTCAGGGTGTTACATCCTCCCCCACTTAAAAGAATTTGGTCCCCAAATTCACATGTGTTTACGAGCTGGACTTATGGAGAATCTAATTGTAAATTGCTCATAATATAACTATTGATTGGTGATGTACCTTTAGGCTCAAATAAAAGCGAGTTAGAAAAGAATACCTCTCCTTTACCTCCTATTTTGGGTTGTGCTGCCATTTTTACTGAGCTCGATTTCTCCTGTGGCAATATTTGATCTTGTGATCTTGGCTACCACAATGGAGAGTTTCTTATTGCGTTTCTTGCACTTATTTCTCTTGTGTGATCTGTTACTATTGTTAGGTCGTTTCTCTCTGGCCATGGGTTTGGAGTTTCCTATGGTTGTAATTTGTTCTTTCTTATTAGTTTCTCCAACTCCTTTGTCATCCATAGACCTTTCCTTTCCCTTTGTATCTCCCTTAGCCATTATTAGGGCATCCTCTAACAGTTGAGCAGCTTGTCGTAGTGCTTTGGTTAATCTTTGGACCGATCTCTGTCCGTCCATAGATGGCGTAGGTATATCCTCCATTCCTGTTTATTTAAGTTCCTTCAAAATAAATTATCACACGGTCAGTCTTCTTTACTCCTTGTTAGTGTCTTGAAATCTTACAATATTTAGTTACTAAATAAAATTTTGGACTTAACCCATGTTTCTACCCAATCTCACCAGGTAGGTATAGAGTTCTTGGCACAGGCTGAGGGTTCTAATGACACTTATCCTATCATTCCTGATTGCCTAGGACTTAGGAAAAGCCCAGGCTCTGATACCAACTATCACGCTATTTAGCAGCAGAATAAATACTGGGATGCATGTACGATACAAATAGACGTACCACGGTTGAATAGCGCAGAGTCACAATTGAATATAATAACACAGTGGAAACTATAATATTGTCACAAAAGTACTCCTTATTCCATTCATTCAACTAATTAAAAACCTTACATCAATCGAGCCAATCAAAGGGCCCATTATTCAAATAAAAATGTTTCACTATTACATCGACTACTCAAATAACTATTCCTAGACTATCAACTCCTCATATGGCGGGTGCTCATCACTCTTGCCCTGCCCCAACAGACTCCTCTGGTTCCTCATCATTACCTGAAAAGGACATGATGATAGGGGTGAGCGAACAAGCTCAGTAGGATTTACATCTCCATATTGTGCGGGCACTAATATACATGATTAACATTTTAAATAGGCAGATATGCACATGAACATGATGACAATACATGCTTTTCTAACAAGTTGAATAGAGGAATAGAACGGATGACATATCAAATCAAATATCGAATTGCATATACAATGGACAGGTAGTTCAAGAGTAGAATCATATCAAAATGAATTGACCATATTCATATAGATCTCATGTATTCACATGAACAGACTTATCATGTCAAACGAAGGCACGTTCCCACAAATCATGCTTATTTGTTTATGCTATGCCAAGCACCAAAAGTCCATACTCCCACGGTTAATAAGTACGTTGGGGCGCTCCTCCATAGAACAAGACAGGGCCCCTATTGCACAGGCATTAGTCAAATGGACCGAAGTCCCAGATTGTGCCGAACAAACATATTCATATTATGACCACAGAGTTTCAATAATAAGCTCAATGTAATAAGAACACGATCATCATAGAGTCGAGGTATGACAATAGCTCAAGAGAACAAAAGGGTAGTATAACGACGTATCTTATGTTTCATAATTGTTAGTGTCTTGAAATGAGGATGACTAATGACAGATCGTATGCGGAACATGTGCTCTCTATCTCCAGGGTACTTCATGGTACAACCAGCTTGGCCTCTATGTGGGAATCCATAGAGAGCGGAGACTTACGGAGGTCTTAAGGAAAAGATCGCTAGTCTTGCCGATTCGGAATGACCGACAGAGAGCTCTCAATTCCCCAAGAAGGGTGTGCCTATTCGTGCAAAGGTGTAAGTGATGTGTCACGAATCTTTCCTAACATGTATGCAAGTTATGAACAAATAATTTAACCATCGGAAAGCATATAGCTAAAGAAAACTTATATGCAAATCATGATAGCAACTTAACTAATGAGTCCATACTAACATGTATTCATCCGCATATTCACATCAAATTCTTATCATTTCAATTTCATAACAAGCTAGATCACAAGATAATAGTCAATGTTCATAAAAGAAAATCACATATCATACATTAGAATCATATTCATGTTCATTAGCATTTTCACATGGGTTGATTACCTTTAGGTCCATGCATACTATGTAACATGATGCAACATGCTAATAGACCCAACAACTAAACATGCTGACATTTAGACAAACACAGTAATCAGGGTGCGATATTCATGCAACACCTATATCTCTCTATTTATTGACATTTAGATAAAATGCTAAACCTGAAAACTGTCTAGGACATCTATTGGAAAAACGTTTGTGTTGAGGGTTAGGTCTGATTCATTCTATAATGGCATGTAACATAGGAAACACTTAAGAAAGCCCTAAACATACGTGACTTCATTGCAACTTATATCTAAGGCATGTAACTTGGGATCTACTGATATTTAGATAAAATGTGTAACATAAAAGATGACTATAACGACTTGTAGAAGAACTTTTATGTTGGTGGCTTGACCTAATTCGGTCTCTAATCTTGTGAAAACATGAGGAATGTACAGTTAAGTGCAATTCGAAAATGTAGTATCATACAATGACTCTCTTTCTATGCTTGTAACTCTCTAATTAATGACATTTAGACAAAACAGTCAACATAAAGGATGATCATAACGACTAGTGGAAGAACATTTCTGTTGGGGACTTGACCTAATTCGGTCTTGAATCACGTGAAAAATAGGAAGAACATAAAGCTATGCAGCCCAAAATCGCAGTATCATGCAGTGACTCTCTTACCACGCTTATAACTCTCTTTAATTAAAGACTTTTAGACAAAATGTTAAACATAAAAGATGATCATGACTACTAGTACAAGGACTTTTATGTTGGAGATTTAGTCTAATTCGATCTTGAATCACATGCATGATAAGAAGAACGGAAAAAGCCCTAACTGTGCGCGACTTAGGGAAAACTACTAATACACAATGTATACTCTATGAAAATTCGTCAAATCAAGTGCAAATGAACCTAGACTCGAAGATCTACATGATGGTGTTGGTTTTCTTTAATCTTGGCCCGAGAACACCTACCTTTGAATGCTAAGAACTCCCTGTCGGTTCCTGGGTCGATGTAGAGCGAGGTTGAGGAAGACCACGTTTTCCCCAGTAGTTTCCACTCCTCCAGCGCCCCAAACTTGCTGCTCCCGACTCCAACTTGTTGATAACCCTTCCCTAAACATTTTTTGAGGAGTTCTTATAGTTTTAGGGTTCTATTTCATGTCCTAATGGGACTAGGAAAGGAGGCTGCGATTTCTGCTTCCTACTTTCCAAAATCTGGGATTCTCTCACCCAAAGGAGGTAGCAAAGGTTTAGGAAACCACCTCTTAGGGTTGGGTCCGGTTTTGGCTTACCTTACATGACTAATTACCCTAATTTAACCCTAAATTGCCCTCCCTAATTATTGCATAATTACATACACGAATTTCTGGGTATTTTCTTTTCCCAATTTTCATCCTTGGGCCAAATGTGCTCTATTGGCCCAATGTTGTTAATGGGTTATTAATACATTATGTTGGAAGTCTCTCCAACATATTTATTTAATTTATGGTCGGGTTATTTTTCCGTGTTAACAATTTTCCGACTTTGTTTCCTAATTTGGGTAACTTGGTCACGTGTGACATATACTCGGCCAATCAGATTTTTCGTTGCACGAATTCCTTCGTGGAACGCTTAGGGATAATATTTGCGGTTGGTTTATAATTGTTATGGAATTTTCCGATGTGTTTTCTCACATACGATAGTGGTACGTAAGTTCTATCATTCCGATAATACGGAAGTTATTTATTTAATAATTTCATACTTGAATTTGTTCATGTGTCATACGTTGTCCATTGATCCGATTTCTTTTATGGACTATCCCCACATATTGTTTGGAGTCCACCATAAATGTTTCATTTAGTTTATGATCTCACTTTATACACCTGATAATGGGTTGTCCAACTTATTTCCTAATTACGATAATAAGTCACACTAACTCTTAAATATACCTCAAGTGACTTTTAATGACCCAAATTTCTTGATGGATCATTAGAGGATATTATTTTAAGTCCATCTATGATTTTTATTTAATTTTTTGGCTCATCTAAGTATGTGTGATAATGATTTTTTGACTTATTCTCTGATTACGATACTCAGTCGCAAAACGCCTTAAACTTGGACAATACGATTTTTCTTTGCATGAATTTCTTCATGGGTCATTAGGGAGCATTATTTAGAGTTGAACTATGGTTTTTATGAAATTTTCTAATGGGTTTTTCTTTTGTATGTACGATAGTGGCACGTGCATTTTTACTATTTCACAAGTATTGAATTTATTGTTTTCGATTTATTTCTAATTTTCTAATTTCTGAATTTTTGGGGTGTGGTACAGTCCCCCTCAAGGACACTTACACATCCAGCACCCGCTGGCCTTCTCTTCAACCCACGAAGAGGCAATACAACCACCTGTAGCAATAGGTCTTCCCTTCAACAAGGGGAACTAAACCACCTGCTCACAATAGGTCTTCTCTTCTCGCAGGAAGACAAACACTCTTAAAGAAGAGTAGAAGTGATGGCCCCTAGATCAAGCTTATACAACAGGCTTGCTTGATCTGAGGCACGAACTGAGAGAGGAAGAAAGTAGACTATCAAGCTTATCCTCTTAGAAGAACTAGCTCTCAAAGAGAAAGAAGTGATGGCTTCAGGAGTGCTCTGTGCATATGAGGTTGGAGTGAAGGTGCACTACTCTCAATGGTGGTTGTGAAGGTTTGTGTATACTTCGTGTATCCTTTCGTGTGTACTTTTCTACACAGCCATCATCTTCTTCCTTATAATCACTTTAGCTATCTTCAGATGTGTCCGTTGAAGTGTCTGTTGTCCGTTGAAGTGTCTGCAGTCGCAGTGAGTCTTACATTGTAGAAACATGTGACTATCGAAAACCTACAGGCATTAAATGCTAAGAGAGAGATCTTCAGTCAATGAAAATAGGTGTTATACAGAAATAGAAGTATCCATTCTGTCACCATATAAATCACATGAAGACTTGTTTTAAGATGGCAAACCGTAAAGTGCTTTCTCCAAGAGAACTGTGACCCGTGACTAAGTAAGCCACAGACAAACTTCTGTTCACAAGCAAAGCGTTAGAAGACTTACCATGAAAATAGTAATTAGTCAAAAAGTCATTCTGTAAGAGGATATCCTTGAAAGCTTTGGTAACAGATAGCGGGAAATTTGAAATGTACTTCTTTGAAAATTGGTTTAAAAAGTATTACGCAAGAGGATATGTTCATATCAAAGATTTATCATTAGGGCAATCAAAAAAATTTCAACCATAAGAAATAAGATTATTGCACAGATAATTATCAGAGTATAATTTGAAACTAATATATCTGAAATAGTAATGGATAATATAATGCAAATCAATGTTAAGACACAGTTGATGTTTAAAGAATAATCGCTGATAAGACACAGTCGATGTTTGAAAGATAATTGATGTTTAAGCAAAGTAATCCTTGTTTAAAACAATAGTTATCGATGTTATTTTATACCGTAATCCATGGTTAAGAGAGAGGTAATTGATATGTCATAGAAACAACATAAACGGTTGAAGTGAAAGCTTCGACTGGCCAAAATACAATGTTATCGGTCGAAGTGAAACTTTGGATATGACGAAGTGTAACTTCGGATATGACGAAGTGGCTTCGTATATGACGAAGTGGACTTCATATATGACGAAGTAAACTTCGGATATGACAAAGTGGACTTCGTATAAAACAAATCATAACGCTGTCGGTTGAAGTGAATCTTCGTCTAAAACTTCGGATATGACGAAGTATAGCTTCGGATATGAGGAAGTGGAACTTCGTATAAAATAGTTCAAACACTGTCAGTCGAAGTGAGACTTCGAATATGACGAAGTTAACTTCGGATATGACGAAGTGAACTTCGTATATGATGAAGTGGACTTCGTATAGAATGAAAGACAACGTAGTCAGTCAAAGCTTAAACCTACAGTCGGTCGAAGTGGACTTCATATATAACTTCGGATATGACGAAGTAGGACTTCAACTGATCACGACCAAAACATGCATTACGAAGCACCAACTTCGAATATGACAAAGTGGACTTCGGATATGACGATGCTAGTTTCGTATATGACAAAGTGTATGTAACGATCCTCTTTATACCGATAGGATTATACCAATCCACATCGATATAAAGTGCGCCGTCACAGTGGGACATGTACCCAACACAACAAAGTAGGTAGATATTTACATAAATAACGAAAGAAAGTACAGCAAAAATGAAAGATATTCTTATTCCATCATCATTCACACATCTCACAGTCTATATAGTAGCAATGAAAGTAAACCAAGTCTATAATTATACAAATCCATAGCATAACATCATTTGTCCACATACTAGTAAAAGTAAGTACAAGCTAACAAATAGTCCTCCACAATCTCGCTACTCCTCTCACTCAGAGTCGCTCCTCACAATGTCCTCAAGCACAGGGACACCTGTCTCACCTGTATGTTAAAGCAAGTATGAGTCATCACAAAGACTCAGCAAGTAACCCATTGGCACATCCCTACACATATCACATTCATGCTATTCTTTTAACAATAAAAGTAACCTTACCACATGGTTCATGTCATAACAACAAGTATAATAAGTAACCTATAACATGCTTTCTACACATGTCTTTAACTTGATTCATGGTATCAATTGCAATTCATTCACATCATATTTCTAAACAACTGATCATGGAATTAAACACATGCTTACTAACACACCTAGCATGATATCTATCACTTTTCACATGCTTTTATTTCACATAAATACACATTTTTCTTGTTGTTTTAACATAATTATCACATGTTCACATGGTTTCACAATATTTCACATGGTAACACATTAACACATCACTTTCACATGAACACTTTGCACATTTACACATATTTCACATCATTACACATTATTTGCTGTGACACATAGTCCGAACCACCATAAAGAAGGACATACATATCACATAACACATACCCATCACCTAGGCATTATAGTGACGAATCTTGGTAACTATGCAGAACTGGGATAAGCCCTCTCCACCCTAACCAGTGGTACTTGTCCACCTCCAAGATTTCATCCTGATGTCCATAGGATATCACATACACATTGAGCCTTCTCATAGTGACTTTTCTACATACGGCTCCACAGCCTTCTATGGTAGCAGTGTCAATTTCAGCACACATTCACATAATCACATTATCTCAATTAATCATATGATAAACATCATTTTATATGCACTTATTGGCCATTCACATGCATACCATTCAACACATATATATTTAAGTTTACAGAACCTATCATGATTGTCTAACAGTATTAATCATGTATAACAGTACCTAAACATGCTGCTAATCACTGAAAATATATTTTCTTAAACAATCATGCTAATATGGCTTTTAATACCTTTATAATTGCAAACAGTACCTAAAGACATCAAAATAGTCCCAATTTTAACCATAAACCCTACACATGGAACATATCATATGGTTACTTTTTCAGAATTTTCATGACAGTAACTCTATTTTTAACATTTAATAGGGGTCTCATGCAATTTAACAAGATAATTCAATCTGACACGATAAACAGTAATTAGTCGGGTCTAACAATCTCAAAACATGAAAATAGTAACCCTAGTTTCAGGTAATTTTCTGTAGCAGTATCATACATCATTACTAATTATTCTGAATTTAAAACCATCTAACATGCATATTTATGCCTAACATAATTTCTATAATTTGCATTATTTTCAAAAATTAACAGGAATTTTTTAGTTAACCTAATATCATACCTGAACATCCATAAATTTTATAGCATGTGAAAACATCAAAAAATCCCCAAAAATCACATCACACAAATCAAAACCACTGTTCAGAAAAACCAGATGAACTTGACGGCAAGGGTCTTGCTGTCAGGTGGGTTAACGACACAATCGATTGTCGTTAACTCAAGAACTTGGCGGAAATAAGGTTTCCATCAACCTCCTATCTGCAGGCAGTGCAAACTGAACATAGAAAAACACAGAATTTGGGGGTCCAGGACACGATCTAAAAATCTAGAAAAATACCTAAACTATAGGTGATAGGTCTAGCCACACAGTCAATGGCACAAAAGTTGCCGTCAACATGCTTTTAACGTCAAGCGATGTTGACGTTAAACAGGGATTTCAGGCAAAACCATAAAGCATCAAAACATATATATAGTACACAGAAATTGAGGGTAGTACAGTGTAGCTTCGACTGATGAAGACCAAAAACATGCATGACTTCGGATATAAGATGAAACTTGACTTCGATTGAAACTATGAAAAGATTATCAGTGATGAAAAACATGAACTTATGAATGACAACAAGGACTTACAAGAAATTGAACACCATCTGGAGAATTTGGTTATAATTGGAATACTTACAATGGTGATCCTTGTATAATTTATTTCTTTGAGTCTCCTACTGACAGACTTAACTAAAGTGATATTAAGGAAAATATACATGGTTTATAAAAGTATCCTGATAAGTTTTGTTATCACTAAATATATGATCATGGAGAAAAAGGAGTCAACAATCTCCCCCTTTTGGTGTTGACAAAACTAACCAAAATCATAATGCTCCGAAAGAAATATGATGATATGTATTTCAGAGTATTTCTCCCCCTTTTTGTCAATGACCAAAAAGGAAGGTGAAAGGAATAATAATGATGAAACCAACAAGAAGGAGGTGGAGAAAGATGTAAGAAGTCTCCCCCTTAGTCCATGACTCTCCCTCAGGGCAAGGCCCTCAGTTCAAAGCCAGTAAAGAGATAAAGGAGTTAAATGTAGAGACTTTGGTCAGAAGGAGTAGATCATAAAAATGACCCAAACAGATTGTGAGAGTGGTATTTAAATATTGGATCCTTATGAAGAGAATAGATGTTGCAATAGGATGATGATACAGGTCAACTTGTATGAAGGATGTGTCAACCTGATGTAAGGAGGTGTCGACAGATAAAGGAGTTGTGTCGACAGAGTCATGAAGTACAAGAAGTTTTTTCAACAATGATTAGGAGTCTTCATTTCCAAGGTACTCTGAAATATTAATGTCTTCAGTTATTTTTAGAAATACATCCTTTACAAATTACACATGCCTAGCTCTTTTCGGAGAGAGGTGAATCTCTCTTCAGGTAAGACTTTTGTAAAGATGTCTGCCAACTGATTTCAGTTTCTATGAATGAAATGCTAATATTACCATTTGTTACATGATCTCTAATGAAATGATATCTAATCTCAATATTCTTAGTTCTTGAATGTTGTACTGGATTCTTTGTGAGATTGATTGCACTGGTGTTGTCACATAACAGGGGTACAAATATGATGTTCAGTCCATAATCCTCAAGTTGTTGTTTGATCCATAGTAGTTGAGTGCAACAACTCCTAGCAGCAACATATTCAGCTTTAGTTGTTGGCAAGGCCACAATGTTCTTCTTTCTTGAGAACCAAGAGATCAAACACCCTGCAAGAAACTGACAGGAACCACAAGTGCTTTTTCTATCCAGTTTGCATCCAGCATAGTCAGCATCAGTGTATCCAATTAAATTCATCTTGCATGATCTTGGATACCATAGGCCTAATTCACATATATGTGCTAAATATCTAAAAATCCTTTTGACTGGAATTAAATGGGATTCTTTATGATCTGCTTGGTACCTAGCACACATGCATACAATAAATAAAATGTCTGGTCTAGTAATAGTTAAGTATAGTAGAGAGCCGATCATACCTCTGTAGGATTTCTGATCTACTTTCTTACCTTGAGGATCACTGTCTAACCTAGTGGAAGTGCTCATAGGAGTGGTTAGATGCTTTGCTTGTTCAAAACCAAACTTCTTTAGCGACTCCTTGATGTACTTGGTCTCATTGATGTGGGTTCCTTCCTTGTCTTGTTTGATTTGGAGTCCAAGGAAGTAAGTCAATTCTCCCATCAAACTCATCTCAAATTCTCCCTGCATTAATTCTTCAAAATACTTGCAAAGAGATTCATTAGTAGCTTCGAAATGATGTCATCAACATAAATTTACACAATTAAGGTATGTTGAGAGCATGATTTAATGAACAATGTGCTATCTACTTTGCCCCTAGTAAAACCATGTTTTAAAAGAAATGCACATAGTCTTTCTTACCAAGCTCTAGGTGCTGTTTCAGACCATATAGTGCCTTATGTAATTTGAAAACATGATTAGGATGGTCCATGTCATCAAAGCCAGGAGATTGTTCAACATAGACTTCCTCTTTTATAAAACCATTTAAAAATACAGATTTCACATCCATTTGAAATAATTTTGAATCACATGTAGATGCATATACTAGTAAAATCCGAATACCCTCAAGTCTAGCTACTGGTGCATAGATTTCATCAAAATCTATGCCCTCCTCTAGGAATAGCCTTGAGCTACCAGTCTAGCCTTATTTCTACTAATGACACTAGCTTCATCCAACTTGTTTCTGAACACCCATTTGGTGCCAATCACAGGATGATTTGATGGTCTAGGAACAAGGGACCAGACTTGGTTTCTGTTGAGCTGATTAGTTCATCTTGCATGGCTAAAATTCAAGATTCATCAGTCAGTGCCTCATTGACTGTCTTGGGCTTAATTTGAGAAACAACAACTAAATAATCACAAGGAATAATATTACCTCTGGTTCTTACCCCTTCATTGGATCTCTAATGATATTTTCTTTGGGATGATCATTCTTATATCTCCATTCCCTGGGAAGATCCTCATGGATTATATCTTTATGTTGTAATTCTTCTAGGGGTGGATCTTCATTATCTTTGATGTATACTTCCTGTATTTCTCGGATAGCTTCTCTGTACCTTCATCATCACTAACAATTCCTTCTCAAGGAACGGTTAGATTCATCAAATATAACATGTACGGTTTGTTCAATTAAAAGACTTCTTTTATTGAAAACTCTAAATCCTTGGGTTTGGAGGTGTAACCCATAAAACTATCTTCGTCGGATTTGGGATCCAGCTTACCAATGTTTGTCTTACCATTGTTGTGAATGAAGCAAGGACATCCAAATGTTCTGAGTTGACTGATCTTAGGCTTCTTCTGCTTGTACAACTCATATGTTGTCTTCTTTAATATAGGGCTTATCGTAGCTCTATTGATTATATAGCAAGTTGTATTAACTGCCTCTGCACAAAAAATATCTTGGCAAGTTGTATTTAGATAGCATAGTTCTTGCCATATCCAATAAATTCTATTTTTCCTCTCAACTACTCCATTTTGTTGAGGTGTTCTTGGTGCTGAGAAATTGTGCTCAATTCCTAGATCATCACAGAATTCTACAAACTTGTCATTCTGAAATTCTCTACATGATCTGATAGAAGACTTATAATACTAATCTTCTTATCTTTCTGAACTAGCTTGCTGAACTTAACAAATGCTTCAAACGTGTCATCTATGTATTCGAAAAAGAGACCCATGTATATCTTGAGAAATCATCAACAATGACAAAACCAAAATTCTTACCACCTAAACTGGTAGTTCTCATAGGTGCAAATAAGTTCAAATGACTAGTTCTAGAGGCTTGGTTGTGGTAACAGTTGTCTTTGACTTGAAGGAAGCTTTGGCATGTTTTCCCTTAACGCATGGTCCACAAACTTTATCAAGACTTGAGTTAATCTTTGGTAATCCTTTTACCAAGTCATGCTTGAAGAGTTTTCTGATTCCATCCAAACTTGCATGACCCAATCTCTTGTGCCAAAAGTTTTGCATTTTGCTCTTTGCTTGCTGCCAAGCATACATCTTGACCTTTCAGATCTTCCAATCATAAAACATAAAGATTTCTTTCTCTGTAGCCTTAGAAAACTATTATCCCTTCCTTGATGATCAGACACTTGGATTCTTGGAACTTAATTTGATGGCCCTTGTCGCATAGCTGACTTATGCTAATCAAGTTGTGTTTGAGACCTTCAACACAAAGTACTTCTTCTATCAATGTATTTTCTTTGCCCCCAACAGATCCACAGCCAATTACAGATCATTTTCCATTGTCCCCATATGTTACTATTCCTTCTTCAGCCTTCATAGATGAAAACAGTTTCTTGTCACCTATCATATGCCTTGAGCACCCACTGTCCAAGTACCACTTGGATGTTCTAAGGCTCTCCTGTAAATAAATCAGTGAGATTTAGGTACCCAAGTTCTTTGGGTCCTGAGTGGTTAGTTTCGATAGATTGATTTTTTCGTATCCATTTTAAATGTTTTGTTGGGCATGTGTTTTTTGTATGACCAAGTTTATTACAGTGTGTACAACAGGTAATATTATTTGAACATTTGATTACTTTACTATGTTTTTCTCTTTTTGTTTTGTAACCAGGTTCTTGTTCAGTTATAAATTTTGGTAATGGGTATTTTTTACGATATATAATTGTTTCTTCATTTTCTGATGGTTTAAAATCAATTCCATATTTCTTCTTACCTAATCTTCTTGCACCTTTTAGTATTAATGAAGATCTTCCATTAGTTAATTTTTCAATTGTTGCTATTAAATATTCATTATCTTTTCTTAATGTTTCTACTTCCTCTTTTGACTTAATCATTATTTCTTGATTTTCTAGAGTTAGTATTTCATCGTTTTTTGCTTTTTACATCTTCACTTAACAACTCATTTCTCCTTTTTAATTCTTGAATTTGTTTTTCTAGTTATTCCATTTCAGATTTAAGTGTGAGGCCCTCGAACTTTGTTCTCATTATTCAGATTTTCGTCATATTATATTTTTACTTTTGTATATATATAGTTTATGTGCATATGTATATATTGTTTATTTCTATAAATATTCTTTATTTAAAATTTATGCATATGGTGCTTAAACAATGTTGTACATATTGTATTTAAATAACTTGGTGTATAATGTATGTAATTTATAAGGAGAATGCATGTTTATCTGATTTTCTGTGTCTGGCCGAAATGCCAGTCAACATCAACATCACTTGACATTGAGGGCAGGTCGACGGCAACCACAGTGCTGTTGACTCTAAGTCGATGTCCAGATCGATGGCCGTTTAGTTCCTGTTGACAGTAGTAATGTGGCCGTCTACTTCTCAATTTCTGTTGCGATTTTAGATTGGGAAATGACTGCGTTTTCCCCAATTCTGGATTTGGAAACCCACCTCCAACGGTAGGATTCCATCCTTAATTCATACCCCGAAGCCTTAACCCTATAAAACCCAGATTTGAGAAACTTTTCTATGGAAAAAATTGATCTTTGGTGACTTTGATCCGGCGTTTGAGGATTTCTCCTGGTGATCTTCTGCGACTGGGAGGTACTCTTGGCATAGAAGAAGCTTCCCCGACTCCGGTGTGTGACCTAAATCGACACAAGGACCAGATCTGGGAGGACTTTGGGCACCTTCTTGGCTTGGCCGAGGAGGGCATCTTCGACTAAATAATCCCATTAGCAATTTTATTCTAGGAAAGTAATCAAGGGATCTCATCCCTACCAATGTCCTTTAGGTCCTAGGTATTTTTCTAGAATTTATCTCGTGTCTTGGAACCCCCAATTCTCTTGTATTTGTGCGTTCAGTCTGCACTTCTGCAGACAGGAACTTGACAGCCAACTTGCTGCCGTTAAGATCTAGAGTTGGAGGCAACATCGTGTGTCGTTAACCCGGTTGGCGGCAACCCCTTTGCCGCCAAGTTCTTCAGATTTTACAGAATGACTGTTTGATCTCTGTAGTGTGTTTATCGAATTTCTGGGTATATGTGCATATTGTGAAAATTATATTTAGTCAGGTATGGTCAGTAGGTCATGTCATGAGGATAGGTCGAATTTTGTACATAGTGTTATTTATTAAAATTTTTGTAAATAATTATTGAGCATGATCTGACCATGATAAATCTTGAATAAATAGATCCCTGGTATATTAGGGTTTCATAATTTTCCATGATCATATGTTGACTGTTTTCAGGTGTTGGAACTATTAGGTATGACTGTTTTACTGTGAATCATACTTAAAGGAATTTCTTGATAAATCTACATGTAATCTATTTTTAATGTTAAAATTTGCTTTACTATTCCAAAAATCTGAAAATTTAGGTGTGTGGTATATGATCTGTGTGAAGTCTGTGATAAAAGTTTCACACTATTTTGATAATGGTAGTATTGTTATTGGTTAAAACAATGGAAACTGACCATGATGAGCATGTTAAGTTTAATTATGTGAAATTTCATGATTAGGACTATGTTATGAGTTAACTGTCACTGTGAAACAACAGCATCATGTTATGAAACTTAAGCATGTGTAAGATATAGAATGCAGGTAAATGTGTTATATAGTGCATGTGAACAAGGTGATAAAATGTGATAATGTGTTTAATGTGAAATTATGCCGAAATTGACACAACTACCATAGACGGCTATGGAGCCGTACTATAGTAAAGTCCCTACGGGAAGGTTCAATGTGTGTGTTATCCTACGGGCATTAGGATGAAATCTTGGAGGTGGACAAGTACCACTGGTTAGGGTGGAGAGGGCTTCTCCGATTCTGTGCCGTTAACCAAGTTTCGTGACTGTGTTGCCTAGGTGACAGGTATGTGTATGTGTAAGGACAGGTATGTGTATGTGTAAGTGTCTCCTTTTAATGGTGGTTTGGAATCTGTGTCACGGCAACTATGTGTAAAATTGTGATTTTGTGAATGTGAACATATAAATTGTGCAAATGTGGAATATGAGCATGTGATAATGAAATGTGAAAGTGTTAATATGGGAAAATGTGATACCATGTGTAAATGTGAATTAGTGTGTTAAAGCGGCAAGCTAAATGTATAGATAAGTGTTATAATTGCATGAGAAAATGAGTAGCTATCATGCTAGGTAGGTTATTCACAATGAACATAATTGCATGCTTTAATTGCGCATAATTGTGAAATAATTTGAATGATATTTGAACCTTTGAATCATGTTGTATATAATGTGTAGAAAGCATGCTATAGGTTTCCATGTTTAACTGTTTAATTGGTATAAAGCATGTAACATGTGTTTTCTTTCATTTTTAAAAGCTAGCATGTGTATGTGATATGTGTAAGGGTGTTATCCTTGGATTGCTTGCTGTGTCTTTTTAGAAGACTCATTCTTGCTTTGGCGTACAGGTGAGACAGGTGTCCCCGCACCTGAGGATGACATAGTGAGGAGCGACTACGAGCGCGAGGAGTAGCTTCCTTTGTGGAGACTTCTACTTTGTTAACTTTCTTTCATAGTATGTAATCAAATGTAATGGGCAATGTAATTTATTTGGCGTTGTAATAATGTGGAGATTGGCAATTCTTTTATTGCTATTTAGACTGTGGATATGTGATGATGATGGAATGAGAATGAGAATATTTATTTATTTCCACTGTAATCTTTCGATATTTATGTACATCTCAATCTATTGTTTAGAGTTGGGTAAATGTCCCACTGTGACGGCGCTCTTTGTACCGACGTGGATTGGTATAATCGTACCGATATAAGGAGGGTCGTTACAGAGATTGGTATCAGAGCAACATGTTGAGATTGTACATGAATATGCCATCATCTTCACAATATGCAAAGTCTTTATAGAATTTGTCCATATATGTAGAAAGTACTAATAATGAATGAAAGATTGCTAAGAAAATGGTTAGGGCTAATCACTTAGTTTCTAACTAGATTAAGTTGTTTTGCAAGCTATGGCTACCCATGGTAGATGTGGTACCGAGGCTCGAGATGACGAGCAGAGGCATGAGGACAGGGGTGAGCAGTAGGCCCCAGCACCACAGGGTCCTATAGTACTTCCTCCACCACTGCCTGTGGATTATGGTGTATTTATGCAAGGTCTGGTCCAGGCGATGTAGACCCAGGCGCATGCTCAGGCGGCACTGCAGGCTCTACTGCAGGCTCAGGTTAGAATTGTTTGATAGAAGTAGCCTGTCTTATTAAAATGTATGATTGTTATGTGTTGCTTATATTGCTTGTTGTCTCAGGCTCAGGCTCTAGCTCCAGTCCCTCAGGAGCATGGCCATAGTGGTCCGTCCATCATGGAGAGATTCAAGAGGATGGCTCCACCCTCTTTTAGGGGGAGAGTCAGCCACTGTTAGCGGAGAGCAGGATGAGGGAGATTGAGAAGATCTTCCGAGCCATTAGGTGTGCCGAGGAGGATAAAGTTAGCTTGGCCACCTATATGCTGCAGGTATTTATTATATATATATATGCATGTACTTGTGTAGAGTATGGTTTTGTTAGATTGGTGCTTATGAGTTGTGCTTTGCAGGAGAGAGCCGATGTGTGGTGGGCCTCTTTGCTTCGCACTAGATTTGAGGAAGGCGTGATTGAGGTATCTTGGGATGAGTTCACGAGGCTATTTCGGGCCAAGTTCATCCCCGAGCATATCCAAGACAAGATGGAGCAGGAGATCCTTTCTCTCACTCAGGGCTCCATGACGGTGCTAGAATATGAGGCCAAGTTTTTCGAATTGTACAAGTATGCTCCTCACATAGTTGTTGATGAGCGCATGAAGGTGAAGAAGTTCGTGATGGGGCTTAAGCCATCACTGAGGTCAAGGTTTGTGGTGTTTGACCACCATACGCTAGACGAGGCTCTCAATGTTGTGTGCAAGCAGGAGAGTGAGATGGAGCAGTACCTAGAGGAGAAGAAGGCATCACAGAAGAGATCCACGCCACCTTTCCAGTGTCAGGACAGGAAGAAGGCAGCGTACCAGTCACCGCATCGCTCAGTGGCAGCTAGTAGTCAGTAGACAGTTACACCACGATCCCCCAGCGTCAGGCCCATTGACAAGAAGATGTGCCCTCACTGCGGAAGAGCACATGGTGGTACTGAGTGCTAGAAGCTAGCCAGGAAGTGCCTAAAGTGTCGTAGCAGCGAGCATCAGATCAGAGATTGCCCTACACTTCAGCATGGTATTCAGTGTGGAGCACTAGCCCCAGCAACAACACCAGTCACAGGGAGACCAGGAAGGCCTCGAGCCCAAGCTCGAGTGTTTGCTTTAGCACGAGAGGATGCAGAGCAGGCAAAAAATGTCACAGAAGGTACGGTTCTAATTATGGGGTATGCACGCTCGGGTTTTTCTTTGACACGGGTGCCACACACTAGTTCATTTTCGAGCGGTTTGCAAAGTAATTAGTGGTAGAGTCAGGGGTAGAGGCTGAGGAGTTAGCGGTTCCTTTGTCTGTGCACACACCAGCAGGTATGATATCGACTAGGAAGTGTTTTCCTTCTTTACCTGTGTGCATTGAGGACTAAGGCTTATTTGGGTGCTTCTATTTACTCAATATGAAGGACTATGATGCAATTCTAGGTCTGGATTGGCTTGAGGAGCACTATTCTTTGGTAGATTGTCGTGGGAAGAAGATTACTTTCTGTATTCCTGGTGAGGATGAGTTCTCACATCCGTTGCCAAGGAACTTAGCGGGAAGGTTTGTGATCTCCGCCATGAAGGCGATGAGGATGATGATCAGGGATGTGACACTTTTCTTGCCCACGTGGTCTTAGTACCGAAGGCTGACCAGTCACCGACCCTTGAGGGGATTGAGGTAGTGCAGGAGTTTCCAGACGTGTTTCCTGATGATTTGTCTGGATTGCCACCGGATAGAGAGATAGAGTTTACTATAGAGTTACTTCCAGGCACCTCTGCTATCTCGAAGGTTCCATATCGGATGGCACCTGTGGAATTAGCTGAGTTGAGGAAGTAGTTGCAAGATTTGCTGGACAAGGGATTCATTCGCCCAAGTGTGTCACCTTGGGGTGCACCTATATTATTCGTGAAGAAGTAGGATGGTTCCCTCAGATTGTGCATTGATTATAGGAAGCTCAACCAGGTGACAGTAAAGAACAGGTATCCCTTACCTTGGATTGATGATTTATTCGATCAGCTGCAAAATGCATCTATATTTTCTAAGATTGATCTGTGGTCCGACTATCATCAGTTGAGGATCAGAAGTGAAGATGTGTCCAAGACAGCCTTTAGGACTCGTTATGGGCATTATGAGTTTTTGGTGCTTCCATTTGGTCTGACCAACGCCCCTGCAACGTTCATGGATCTCATGAACAGGTTTTTAGACCTTATTTGGATAGCTTTGTAGTGCTGTTTATTGACGATGTGCTAGTCTATTCCCCTGATGAGGCTACACACTGTGATCATTTGAGGATTGTTTTGGAGGTTCTTCGAGAGCACAAGCTATATGCAAAGTTCAGCAAGTGCGATTTCTGGATGCGCGAGGTTCATTTCCTTGGGCATGTTATCTCAGGCACTGGAGTTGCGGTTGATCCGGCGAAGGTTCAGGGTGTTTTGGAGTGGGAGACTCCAAGGACTCCATTAGAGATTCATAGTTTCCTTGGTTTATCAGGTTATTATAGGAGATTTATTGAAGGTTTTGCATCTATCGTCGCACCTTTGACTTAGCTAACCAGGAGGGGATGAAGTTTGTCTGGTCCGAGAATTGCGAGAGTAGCTTTCAGTTGCTGAAGGTGAAGCTTACATCTGCACCCGTGTTGATCTTGCCGAGTGGTGTAGAGTGTTTTGCTATCTATTCGGATGCATCTCAGATTGGTCTTGGCTGTGTATTGATGTAGCATGGTAGTGTAGTGGCATATGCTTCTCGTCAATTGAAGGAGCATGAGCGTAACTATCCGACTCATGATTTGGAGCTTGCGGCAGTGGTTCATGCACTGAAGATCTGGAGACACTATCTTTATGGTGTCCAGTTCGAGGTGTTCACTGACCACAAGAGTCTGAGGTATCTCTTTTCGCAGAAGGAGTTGAACTTGCGGCAAAGGAGATGGATTGAGTTCCTTAAAGATTACGACATCGAGCTTCAGTATCATCTAGGGAAGACGAATGTTGTGGCGGATGCGCTTAGCAGGAAGGGGCCTTTACTCCAGCAGGATTGGAAGTGTTGGAGGATCCAGCCTGTGCGATGACTGAGTTAGATCCATAGTTATGTCAGGCTTTGTGGCTCAGTTGTCTATTCGGTCCACTGTGCTAGATGAGGTGATTGAGCAGTAGAAGGCTGATCCTAGGCTTCAGGAGATGGTGGGCAAGGCAGGCATTGCTCGAGATGAGGACGGTGTCATTAGATTTCAGCACCGAGTTTGTGTTCCCGATGTTGTGGATGTCCGTGAGCATGTTCTTGCAGAAGCTCACAGGTTGACGTTCTCTATTCATCCAGGCAACACTAAGATGTACCAGGATTTGAAGAGATCATTTTGGTGGTCTGGTATGAAGAAGGATGTGGCCGAGTTTGTATCTAGGTGTTTGGTATGCCAGCAAGTGAAGGCTGAGCGTCAACGACCATCTGGTCTTATGCAGAAGATGGAGATCCCAGTATGGAAGTGGGAGGCAATCACTATGGATTTCGTGACGGGTTTGCCCAGATCAGTGAAGGGCAATGACTCGATTTGGGTGATTGTAGACCGTTTCTCCAAGACAGTGCATTTTTACCTATGAAGAAGAAGCAGTCTGTGGAGAGTTTGGCTAGGTTGTATGTGAGTAGTATTGTGAGGTTGCATGGCATGCCGAAGTCCATTATTTTGGACCGAGACCCGAGGTTTACATCGAGGTTATGGCAGGGTCTTCAGGATGCTTTAGGTTCCATTGAAGCTTAGTTCGGTGTTCCATCCCCAAACAGATGGACAGTTCGAGAGGACTATCCAAACACTCGAGGATATGTTGAGAGCGTGTGTGCTGGATTGGAAGGGTGATTGGGAGTGTCATTTGCCTCTTGTAGAGTTCGCCTACAACAACAGCTTTCATGCGAGCATTGGCTTGGCTCCATTTGAGGCTTTGTATGGGTGGCCCTGTAGATCCCTTTGTGCTGGGAGGAAACAAGTGATAGGTAGTTGATTGGTCCGGAGTTGGTGCAGGAGACTTTAGATAAGATTCAGCTTATCAGGCAGAGGCTTGTTACGGCGCAAGATAGGCAGAAGAGTTACGCCGACAACAGAAGGAAGGATTTAGAGTTCAAGGTTGGCGAGCATGTTTTTCTGAAGGTTTCGCCTACCCGAGGCGTTGTCAGGTTTGGCAGGCATAGCAAGTTGAGTCCTAGATTCATTGGCCCGTTTGAGATTCTTAGGCGGATGGGCAGCGTGGCATATGAGCTAGCTTTACCCCCAGCGCTTGCGAGTGTGCATCATGTTTTCCACGTATCTATGCTCAGAAGGTATGTGCGAGATCCGTCTCACGTTATTAGTCACGAGCCAGTGGAGATTCAGCCAGACTTATTGTATGTTGAGAAACCAATAGCTATCCTTCATCAGAAGGTTCAGCACCTCAGGAACAAGAGCATTGCGTCCATAAAAGTGCTATGGCGAAATTTCTCGTGAGAGGAGGGTACATGGGAGCTTGAGGATGCTATGATGAAGAAGTTCCCCGATTAGTTTGGTTAGTATGTCGTTCTAACTTCGAGGACGAAGTTTTCTTTTAGGGGAGAGGGTGTGAGGCCCTCGAACTTTGTTCTCATTATTCAAAATTTTGTCATAATATATTTATTTGCTTTTATATGTATAGTTTATATGCATATGTATATATGTATATATTGTTTATTTCTGTACATATTCTTTATTAAAATTTGTGCATATGGTGTTTAAACAATGTTGTAAATATTGTATTTAAATAACTTGTGTATAATGTATGTAATTTATAAGGAGAATGTGTTGGATCAAAATGGCTAACAAATAGTCCTAGAAGGGGGGGGGGGGGGTGAATAGGACTTTTTACCTTTTAAAACTTTCTTCTGAAAAACACAACACTAGATGAATATGTCAGTACTTAGTGTGGTGTGTGTGATTCAAGTGTAAACTAGGCAGAAACAATCACACAAAGAAATGCACAAAGATTTTATCCTGGTTCGGCTCTTCCCACATGGAAGTCCTACATCCGGTCCTCAAGTCAACCACTTGAGATTTCCACTAATCTGCCAAGAATTTGGCCTTCTCTCACCTTGAGAGGAATTACACACCCACTTGCTCCTAAGCAAGTCTTCCCTAATTAGGGGTATAAAGACTGCCTTTTACAAGGCCTTCCCTTCACAGGAGGGGCAAATGCAGAACCTAACTTCTGCAGAAAAATTACAAACAGAAGTGGAGATTAAAACACGTGTGTTTGCCTCAAGTCTGAGCAGAAACACACACTGACTTCAGAAGGATAAAAAGATCAGAAGATGAAAACTGAATCCTATCTAAAGCAATAAGGGTGGACTTGAAGAATAATGACAATTACAGTTGCCACCCAACAGAATTTCTCAAAAGAGAATTCTAACAGAAAGAAGCTCTTAGATTGGCTAGCTGGAAAGCTTAAGAAAGAGCTTGAAAGACTTGAATGATGCTTTTCTCAAGAGATGTAGGCTTGTATTCAATTCCTCATGCATTGTATTTTCCTTTCCTCTTGAGCTCCTTTTATAGACTTCAAAATCTAGCCGTTTGAGAAGATAGCCGTTGGAGCTTGGTGACCGTTTGCAATTTGGCCGTTTGAAGAGAATTTCTGGGATCCTTTGGATCTTGAAGAATTTGTCCAGTAGGTCTTCAAAATTGCATGTTCCCAAGGACTTCAGTTTGTTCATAGCTAGAAGATAAGCTCTTGTAGGACACAGCAGAGAGAGAGACATGCTAAACACATGCTCAATTAATGCCTGTGGAATGGACAAGACAAAGAAGAAACGCATCTCCATACCCTTGTGGTAGGTGAGTCAGTGAGTACAGCACATGATATGGAACCTAGTATCCCACAATATTTTAAATAAATAAATAAAGTAGACAAACAAAAAGGTAAAGCATGGGTCTGTCAGTGGTAGGTGAGATGGTCAGATGCCATGTGTCTGAGATTTACATAAATGCTTTGTGTCTTGTGAATGATAAAATAAAGCAAGAGCATCAAGACTAAAAGATTTCAAAAAGACATTTCAGAAATAGGTTTTGTACAGGATGAATGTTTTAAGAATGACAAGTCATATTCTGTCAGAGAAATATTAAATAATAATATTTTTGAAGCTTCAGTAAGAAATTCATATAACAAGCTTTTATAAACAAATTAAACTCATGACATATCAGAATCAGGATAGACTTATATATATATATATATATATATATATATATATATATCTTGGAAGATACAGAACTGACAGTGAAAAGGTAAAGTACAAGTACCTCTGACAATGTAGTCGAATGTATAGAAACAAATAATTCGACTGAGGAAATAAGAATGATTCGACTAAAAAAAAATCAAGTGATTCGACTTTAGGGAAGAACAAGGTAATTCGATATAGCAGTCGAATACAGTGTAGAGAGTTCTAAGGTATTCGGCTGTATGAGTCGAAGTTATTAATCGAATGCAGAGTAAAGACATTCGGCTGTATGAGTAGAATACAGAGAAGGCATTCGGCTGTATGAGTCGAAGTTATCAATCGAATGCAGAGTAAAGACATTCGGCTGTATGAGTCGAAGTTATCAATCGAATGCAGAGTAAGGACATTTGGCTGTATGAGTCGAAGTTATCAATCGAATGCAGAGTAAAGACATTCGACTGTATGAGTCGAATCCAGAGTAAAGACATTCGGCTGTATGAGTCGAAGTTATCAATCGAATGCATAGTAAAGACATTCGGCTGTATGAGTCGAAGTTATCAATCGAATGCAGAGTAAAGACATTCGGCTGTATGAGTCGAAGTTATCAATCGAATGCAGAGTAAAGACATTCGGCTGTATGAGTCGAATACAGAGAAGGCATTCGGCTGTATGAGTCGAAGTTATCAATCGAATGCAGAGTAAAGACATTCGGCTGTATGAGTCGAAGTTATCAATCGAATGCAGAGTAAAGACATTCGGCTGTATGAGTCAAAGTTATCAATCGAATGCAGAGTAAAGACATTCTGTATGAGTCAAATACAGAGTAAAGACATTCGACTGTATGAGTTGAAGTTATCAATCGAATGCAGAGTAAAGACATTGGCTGTATGATTCGAAGTTATCAATCGAATGCAGAGTAAAGACATTCGGCTGTATGAGTCGAAGTTATCAATCGAATGCAGAGTAAAGACATTCGGCTATATGAGTCGAATGTTATGCAATGAGGTGGACTTAGTAGATTTTCAAGGCTTTTGACTGAGTTTCTGAAGGAGTCAGATTTTGTAGTCAAAGGCATCAGTCGGATTCAGTAGGCTATAAAAGTAGTTTGTGGCCTTAGAAACTTTTGAGTGTTCATGAATTTTTATCTGTATAGAATTTTAATACATTTGGTATAAAACATATATTTAAAGATTTGTCATAGCAAAAATAATATTCATAGAAATTTATAAAATTCTTTAAATTTCTTTGGGGTAGTTGCTCAACAATTCTCCCCCTTTTTGTTAATGAAAAAAAAATTCTTTAAATAGATAGTAGGCAAACTATTCTTTCTTTTATACCTTTTCTCCCCCTTTGTGACATTAACATAAAGGATAAAACTCAGAAGAACACAAAAGTAGGAAGAAATTGCATCTATATAAATAGTGCAGAAATACAAAGTTTTAAGGCAAACAAAGTTCAAACTCTAGCTGAACGGGGTAAATACAGAGGAGCAGGGATTTTTGCTAAAAAGGTTGGAGGAGTTCCCAGAGCTTTTGCTCATTTTTGACAAAGGAGTTGTCAATCAGTTCACCATCAACATTGTAAGTTGGATTGGTGGAGGGTAATTTCTTGATAGACTTGATGTGGCACCTCCTGAACCAAGCAACTCTGTGATGAAATTTGTCTAAGTCGAATCGCACTTTGAGGGGAACAAACTGTTTGGTGGCTGCCAGATGGAGGAATTCATTGAGGGTGATATTCCAGTAGAGACCATTGGAGATAGCTATATCCTTGGCTTGATAGTAGACAAGGTACCTTCGAGCCCATCTATAACCAATGTTCTTGCGAAAATCCATGAGACTCTTAGAGTGGAAATCATTGAGGGAAAGTTTCATCTTCAGACATTGGAGTGATAGGATGGATAAGCTGCTTGCCATTGCTCAGGGGTGAATCTTTCAGTTCAGAAAAACATAACTGAATGTCTAGAAGATGATGAGAGTTCTTGGATAACTGGAGAAAGATGAACCTTTGGAAGCTTAGCTTGGATTTGTACTTGATCTTGAATCTGGTGGAAATCCGGATGAATCTGTTGAAGATTGCTTCAGCAAAGGCTCCTCTGTAGGAAACGGCTCCTACAAGGGGAGGGTGAAGACCTGATGGCATAGCCACTGACATGGATGGAACAATTTCTCTTTGCCCTCTTAGTAGATTCTCATACTGCCCTTTGGATACATCATGCAATCCCAGTTTGAACCTTTCATAGTTGAAAGTTCTCATTGCAGGTACTTGGCCTGAGATGCCCTGAGATGTTCTGCAAATAAAGCATGGAACCTTAGGGAAAGATGATGTCCGACTATCAAGAAGTGGGTCTGGCTTGGTTTTCTTGAAACCTAGCTGCCTCATCAGGATAAAGATCAACAAATTCTTGGGGTGTGAGGAAGTGGCTCTTCTGAGAGATGAGTTGAAGATCTGAAATGGAAGTTGGGACATTTTTATCAAAACAGGAAGCCAATGTTCAAAAGTGAACCTGGCAATCCATGGACTTCAAGAAATGCTCTTATTACAAGATATTCTCTGAACAGATTCATATTGAGTTCAGAGTGGTGGACAAAGGCATTCCAGAATGGAGGAAGCAGTAAGGAGGGTATGTCTCCCAATTTGGGTCCACTGGAAGCTGACAGTTGGATACTAGGAAGTATCTCAACTAAATGAAGTAGAGTTTTCTTGGAGTCAGACTTGGAGGCAGTGGGAGAGAGGAATAGTAGTGTGGGGGTTGAGTGGAAAGATTTGGTGAACTCTTTACGTGGTTTGGCTTGGAATTTCATGGGGTAGATGGAAAATTTTGCATCTAATGAAATGCCTGCAGGAGGAGGAGAAGAGGAGGAGTGTGAAGGCTGTAGAGGGGTTGATGCCGAGGGTGCATTGGTTTGGGTTGCTGCTGAGTGACCTTAGAAGGAGGAATAACTGGTGGAGAACTAGCCCTAGAAGATGGAGAAGGGAGGACAGGTGCACCATTCTTGACTAGTCTTCTCTTCACCTTTCTCTTAAAGAACTGGATATCTTAAGAGGGCTCAAGGGTTCTCTTGGCTGAAGATTCCTTCTGGGTTGACTGATCCTCATGGCTGGAACCTTCTACAGCTGCTGCCACTTCTTCTGGCTACTTTTCAATTTCGGGCTCTTACTGCTGCTCAACTGGAGGTTCAAAAACCACTACTGCTAACTGAGCCTGCTGCTCAGTAGGCTGCTCATCTTCCTACTGCTGGGACTCAACTGATATAGGTTGCTGATCAACCTGGATTGCTGGACCTTCTTCTATAACAACTGATTGCTTAATAACAGGGTCCTCAGGTGTTGGCACTTGAGGTTCTACTTGGTTTTCTTGATCCTGAGCAGGGGCTTCTTCTTCTTGCTGCTGTGAGGAAGCAGGCCCTGATGGCCTAGAAGTGCCCTGTTGGCACACTAACTGAAGCAAAAGATCTTTTATCTGCTTGACCTCATCAGACAAGCTATCAAACTTAACATCCAATATCTCAACTTGCATATGGAGAACAAACAGGTTCTAATGCTGGCTTCTCACTAAATCTAAAATAGTATTAATACTTTTACTGCTCTCCCCCTGAGACCTTGGCCGGGTCTCAAACTGAGATGGAGAGAAGTGAGTCTCTCTCTCTTCAAATTGATGTTCCATAGGGGTGGAAGCAGGCACATCTTCAGAAGCTACTACTTTTCCTCTGAGATCTCTCAGATCTTCATTGATGGTATCTTCAGGAGTGTCCTGAACAGGGTGGGAGGAGAAATGTTGGAATTGATCTTCTTGATGAGGAATCTGAGCTTGAGCTTCAGATCTAGCTTGAACCTCAGGAGCTTCTATTCTTTCAGAAACAACTTGAGTGGGTAGGGAGATAAGAGGTTCATCAGAAAAGACTTCATGTTCACATTCTGGCACAGTGTCTTTGAACCACAAATTTTGCTTCTTGCCCACCAAGGAGTAATGGCTCCTTCTTAGAGTGAAAAGGCCTATTTTCTCTTTTGTTCCAACCAGAAGCTCTCCCTAAAGATCAACTGAAAAACTCTTGAAAATAAGAGTCAGCAGAGAACCATATGGAAGGGATTCCTGCAGATCTTTTGAAGCTATCATTTTCTCTAGGATTACTGCGGGCAAATTTACTTGTTGTCTCTGAATAGCCTAAAATAAGAGATTTCCATCTCTTGCAGTAATGGATGAGTGAGTTCCTACTCTCGGGGTCACTATATTTGTGATCACTGAGTGGATTAGCCTCTTCTCAGCAGATAACTCATTAACTTGAAGTCCTCTCTTGCTGATGGTCCCCAAATTTCCAATAATCCCTATTTTTGCTTCTCAAGGGAAACGAACTCACTGAGTTTGTGTCCAGAGTTTGGACAATCCAACATTTTCACTAATAGCTCCTCAGAAATGGTAATCTTGGTTCCTTTCACATAGCCTATCACAGACTTCTCGGATGAAACTTATAGGGAAGCATAAAAGGCTCTAATTGCAGACTCGACAGACGGCTCAGAAATCTGGCACAGCTTTGTCCAACCCATGGCACTGAGGGTCTCTTCTACCCAAGATAGACTTCCAGTGAGGTGAGAAAACTCTACAGCCTTTCCCGGACAGATTGGGATTTTGGCCAGGCGTTGAAGCTGATCGGGGGTCAACTGGACAGATTCAGGAGCCCTAGATGATGCCATCTAGACGAAAGAAAGAGAAATCGCTCAGGAAACCGGCAGAGGAGAGAAAGAATCACAGAGGAGAGGTGAAAGATCCTACCTTTCTTCCAAAAAAAATTCTTTGAGGTTCCTGACTGTCCTTCACCATGGAACAGTGAAGGCGCGAAGAGCAGATGAGGACAAGAGAGTCGAAGACAGATTTCAAATGGGTGTGTTGAAAGATAGGTGTTTGCTTATATAGAAAGGGGAAAAGTAACTGGCGCTTGATTTCAGGATGAACGGACGTGATTGAATGATTTGACCGTTAAGTCATGAAGAGACGCGTCTTAATGCGGTGTCAGTTACCTAATTTTAAATAGTAAGCACCGTTCCATAATTTCTTAATGAATCGAATTAGGTATTCGACTGCATCAGTCGAATGCAACATTATAACATGAATTGAATGCATCAGTTCTTCATGAGTCGAATGCATGAGTCGAATGTAGGACTTAGAGATTTTTCAGGATGAGTTTTTACAGTGAGTTCACATGTCTTAGCACTTAATTCAAACATAACCTTCATAAGTTAATCAGGATTACACATACCTATTTCTCTTCTAATTGATGTAAATCTATCCGCAGGAAGAGGTTTTGCAAAAATATCTGCAAGTTGATTTTCTGTAGAAACAAATTCAAGTGAAATATTGCCATTACTTACATGGTCCCTGATGAAGTGATGTCTAACCTCAATATGCTTTGTTCTTGAGTGCTGGATAGGATTTTTGGTTAAATTTATTGCACTTGTGTTGTCACAAAGCATTGGAATTTCCTGGAGCTGGTGACCATAGTCTTCTAATTGATGCTTGATCCATAAAGTTGAGTACAAACTGCCAGCTGCAATGTATTCAGCTTCTGTGGTGGATAAAGCTACTGAGTTCTGCTTTCTGGAAGACCAAGATATTAAGAACCCTGCAAGAATTTGACAAGTACCACTGGTGCTTTTTCTATCTAATTTGCATCCACATAGTCAGCATCACTATAGCCAAGTAACTTGAAATCTGAACATCTGGGATACCATAAGCCTAAATTACTAGTATTTATAAGATATCTAAAAATTCTTTTAACTGCATGAACATGAGATTCTTTTGGATCAGCTTGGAATCTTGCACAGAGACAAACACTGAACATTATATCTGGTCTACTTGCAGTGAGGTAGAGCAGTGATCCTATCATTCCTCTATAGATCTTTTGATCTACCTTTTTGCCAAGAGGATCACTGTCTAACTTAATGCCTGAGCTCATGGGTGTCCCTAAAGGCTTACACTTGTCAAAACCATACTTTGAAAGTAAATCTGAAATATATTTGGTTTGACAAATGTGAGTTCCTTCCTTGGTTTGTTTAATTTGCAGCCCAAGAAAATAATTTAGTTCACCCATCATGCTCATTTCAAACTCACCTTGCATCAAATTTTCAAAGAATTTACAGAGTGATTCATTTGTAGATCCAAAGATAATGTCATCAACATAGATTTGCACAATTAAGATTCCATCTGAAAACTTCTTTATAAATAAGGTGCTATCTACTTTACCTCTTATAAAATCATGTGATATAAGATAAGCACTTAATCTATCATACCAAGCTCTTGGAGCTTGTTTTAGACCATACAGTGCTTTCTTTAAATGGAAAACATGATCAGGATACTATTATCTTCAAAACCAGGTGGTTGCTCAACATATACTTCTTCTTTAATAAAACCATTTAAAAAAGCACTTTTAACATCCATCTGAAATAAATTAATGTTAAGAGAGCAAGCATATGCTAATAAAATTCTAATTGCCTCTAATCTAGCTACTGGAGCATAGGTTTCATCAAAATCTATGCCTTCCTCTTGGGAATATCCTTGAGCTACAAGTCTGGCTTTGTTCCTAGTTATTACCCCTGATTCATCCATCTTATTTCTGAAAACCCATCTGGTTCCAATAAATGAATGATCAGTAGGTCTAGGCACAAGGGTCCAAACTCACTGCGTTTGAACTGATTAAGTTCTTCTTGCATAGCAAGGATCCAAGATTCATCACCCAGTGCATCATTGATTGTCTTAGGCTCAATTTGTGAAACTAAGGCAGAGAAATCACAAGGAATTTGCATACCTCTTGTTCTTACCCTATCTTGGAGATCACCTATTATGTTTTCTCTAGGGTGGTCCCGGTGGTACCTCAATTCTCTAGGTAGCCCTTCTTGTGGTTCTTCTTGTTGTTGAAGATCTTCTAATGGAGGATCTTCCACTTCTTCATCTTTTCTTCTTCAAAGAGAAGTCTTTTCAAGATTCCTGCAGAGATCATCAACACATTCTTCTTCTTCTATCCTTTTGATAGAAGGGTTAGTTTCATCAAATAGTATATAACTGATTGTTCTATGGTTAATGTTCTTCTATTGAACACTTTATAACCTCTAGGTTTTGAAATATATCCTAACAGAAAACCTTCATCACTTTTAGCATCTAATTTCCCTAATTATCCTTACCATTGTTTAAGATGAAGCACTTACATCCAAAAGGTCTGAGATGGCTGATATTGGGCTTTTTATCCTTGTACAGCTCATATGGTGTTTCCTTCAGAATGGGTTTGATCATACATCGGTTAATTATGTAGCATGCTGTATTTACTACTTCTGCTCAGAAGTACATTGACAAATTATACCCATTTAGCATTGTTCTGGCCATATCCAGCAGTGGTCTATTCTTTCTTTCTGCTACTCCATTCTGTTGAGGAGTTCTTGGAGCTGAGAAGTTGTGTTCAATTCCATTTTCTTCACAGAACTCCAGAAAATCTTCATTCTTGAACTCACCACCATGATCAGATCTAATACTGGTAATCTGAAATTTCTGATTCTTTTGAACTATTCTGCTAAACTTCAGAAATGCTTGAAAAGCTTCAGATTTGGCTTCTAAAAAGGATACCCAAGTGTATCTTGAGTAGTCATCAACTAACACATAGCCATAGATTTTTCCACCAAGACTGACTGTCCTCATTGGTCCAAACAAATCCATGTGAATTAGCTCCAAAGGCTTGAAAGTTGTAACAATTGTTTTGGACTGAAAAGAGGTCTTGGTTTGCTTTCCTTTTGCACAGGCTGAGCATATTCCATACTTCTTGAGCTTCATTTTGGGAAGACCTTCAACTAAATCATGCCTTATTAATTTCTTGATCACTGAAGTGCTAGCATGACCAAGTCTTCTATGCCACAAATCAGACTCATTACTTTTGGTAGTAGCCAGGCATAAATTTACTTCTTTTAATTCTGCTAGTTGCAATGTATACAAATTCTTCATTCTTTGTGCTTCAAAAATTGTCTTGTTATCCTTCTGAATTATACACTTATCATTCTGAAAACTTACCAAATGCCCTTTATCACATAATTGACTAATACTAATCAGATTGTGCTTCAAACCTTCTACATACATGACATCTTCAATCAGGTTCTTTTCTTTAGTACCAATTGTTCCACATCCTAGCACTTTTCCTTTTCCATTATCTCCATAAGTTACTTGACCAGTTTCTTCTCTAAAACTTGTGAAAAGCTTTCTATCTCCTGTCATGTGTCTTGAGCATCCACTATCAAATACCATTTGGATGCCCTCAGCCGACCCTGCAAACAAAGCTACATGTAACTTTTGGTACCCAAATTTTCTTGGGTCCTTGATGGTTAGTTTTAGGAATCCATCTAAAATATCTAGTGGTGCATGTGCTGACAGTGTGTCCTAATTGGTTACAATGAGTACAACACAAATCAAAGGAATTTTTCTTATGTGTATTGTTGCTGAATTTCTGTCTTTGTTTGTAGACCTGTTGATTTACCCTTTTTGAATTTTGATTTCTTTTTCTGCTACAAACTTAGGAGTTGGATATACTTGTGGTCTAATAATTTCTTCTTCGTTTGGTGGAGGTGTATATCCTAATCCATACTTCTTTTTCCTGACCTAGCTCCTTTGATTCTAACAAATAGTGAGGTTTTACAGTTGGAAATTTTTTCAATAGTGGCTTTTAGATAATTGTTTTCTTCTTGCAATTTTTCTTCATTTTTGAGTTCCTTAAGATTTGATTCAATTTCTAGGATTTTACTGTTTTTTTTTAAGTCTTCACATAGTAATTCATTAGTTCTTTTGTTTCACTTAAACTTTGTTTAATCTTTCTGTTTCATTTTTAAGAAAGGTGTTAGCTTTTCTTGGTTCAGTAGATTTAGCTTAACTATTTTTATTTGTTTTACTACTATCTTATATTTTTCATAAAGTTCATTGAAGGCATCTTCAAGGCTATCAGAATCAGATTCAGAACATGAAGTAAAGGAGGTTTCTAAGTTTACCTGTTCTAGTCCTGCCATGAGGGCTAGATTTGCCTTCACTTCTTCTTCTGATTCTGAGCTGGATGATTCTGAACTTGTAGTTTCTTCATTGTCCCAAGTTGCTGCCATTGCCTTTTTTTGAATTTTTTGAATTTCTTCTCTTTTCCCTTCTTCTTATCTGATTTTTCTACTTGGTCCTTCTTCTTGAGCCTGGGACATTCAGATTTGTAATGTCCTGGTTGATTGCATTCATAGCATGTTGGTTCCTTCTTCTTGTCTTTCTTGAAAAATTTCTTGACCTTAACTTTTTTTTTGGCTAAGATTCTTTGCAACTTCCTTGAGAGCATAGCCACATCATCACTATCATCTGTCTTTTCTTTGGAGTCTTCAGATGAAGAGGAATCTGCAATCTTCAAAGCATTTGAAATTTTCTTTTTCGAGGAGGTTTCTGAGAATCTTTACATGTTTATTTCATGTGCCATGAGGGATCCTATTAACTTATCAATGGATAATTGTGTTAGGTCATGGGCTTCCTCTATGGCTGTCACTTTAGGGGTCCATACATTAGTTAGAGATCTTAAGATTTTCTTACTGTTTCTTCATTGGTTAGGACTTTCCCTAAAGCACTTAATCCTACAATTATATTTGAAAATCTAGTGTACATTTGAGTTATATTTTCATTTGGGAGCATTTTAAACTGTTCATATTAAGATACAAGTATGTCTATTCTAGTTTGTTTAACCCTATATGTGCCTTCATATGTTACTTGTAATTTATCCCACATTTCTTTTGCTGTTTACATACTGAAAGTCTATTAAACTCTCTTTTCGATAAAGCACAGCAAAGATAATTTTTTGCTTTGAAATTTAAAGACATATTTCTTTTGTCTGCAATTGAAAGGCACCAGAAGAGGATTCTGCAAGGACTTGAAAATCACCTTGTTCAATTACCTGCCATAGGTCGAAGTCAGTACCTCTGATGAAGCATTCCATCCTCATCTTCCAATATTGATAATCTTCACCATCAAAGAAGGGTGGCCTTGTGACTGATTGGCCTTCATAGTTGTGAGCTTCGGATGCCATTTCTTCTCAAATCTATTAGATTCTTTGAGAAAACCTAGCTCTGATACCACTTGTGGATCGAAATGGCTAACAAACAGTCCTAGAAGGGGGGGGGGGGTGAATAGGACTTTTTACCTTTTAAAACTTTCTTCTGAAAAACACAACACTAGATGAATATGTTAGTACTTAGTGTGGTGTGTGTGATTCAAGTGTGAACTAGGCGGAAACAATCACACAAAGAAATGCACAAGGATTTTATCCTGGTTCGGCCCTTCCCACATGGAAGTCCTACATCCAGTCCTCAAGTCAACCACTTGAGATTTCCACTAATCTGCCAAGAATTTGGCCTTCTATCACCCTTGAGGAATTACACACCCACTTGCTCCCAAGCAAGTCTTCCCTAAATAGGGGTACAAAGACTGCCTTTCACAAGGCCTTCCCTTCACAGGAGGGGCAAATGCAGAACCTAACTTCTGCAGAAAAATTAAAATAGAAGTGGAGATTAAAACACTTGTGTGTTTGCCTCAAGTCTGAGCATAAACACACACTGACTTCAAAGGATAAAAAGATCAGATGATGAAAACTGAATCCTATCTAAAGTAATAAGGGTGGACTTGAAGAATAATGACAATTATAGTTGCCACCCAACAGAATTTCTCAAAAGAGAATTCTAACAAAAAGAAGCTCTTAGATTGGCTAGCAGGAAAGCTTGAGAAAGAGCTTGAAAGACTTGAATGATGCTATTCTCAAGAGATGTAGGCTTGTATTCGATTCCTCACGCATTGTATTTTCCTTTCCTCTTAAGCTCCTTTTATAGACTTCAAAATCTAGCCATCTGAAAAGATAGCCATTGGAGCTTGGTGACAGTTTGCAATTTGGCCGTTTGAAGAGAATTTCTGGGATCCTTTGGATCTTGAAGAATTTGTCCAGTAGGTCTTCAAAATTGCATTTTCCCAAGGTCTTCAGTTTGTTCATAGCTAGAAGATAAGCTCTTGTAGAACACAGCTGAGAGAGAGACATGCTAAACACATGCTCAATTAATGCCTATTGAAAGGACAAGACAAAGAAGAAACGCATCTCCATACCCTTGTGGTAGGTGAGTCAGTTAGTACAGCACATGATATGGAACCTAGTATCCCACAATCTTTTCAATAAATAAATAAAGCAGATAGACAAAAAGGTAAAGCATGGGTCTGTCAGTGGTAGGTGAGATGGTCAGATGCCATGCGTCTGAGATTTACATAAATGCTTTGTGTCTTGTGAATGATAAATAAAGCAAGAACATCAAGACTAAAAGATTTCAAAACAGATTTCAGAAACAGGTTTTGCACAGGATGAATGTTTTAAGAAAGACAAGTCTTATCATGTCAGAGAAATATTAAATAATAATATTTTGAAGCTTCAGTAAGAAATTCATATAACAAGCTTTTTATAAACAAATTCAACTCATGATATATCAGAATCAGGATAGACTTAAATATATATATATATATATATATATATATATATATCTCTCTTTGAACATACAGAACTGACAGTGAAAGGTAAAGCACAAGTACCTCTGACAGTGTAGTCGAATGTATAGAAACAGATAATTCGACTGAGAAAATAAGAATGATTCGACTAAAAAAAATCAAGTGATTCAACTTTAGGGAAGAACAAGGTAATTCGATTATAGCAGTCGAATACAGTGTAGAGAGTTCTATGGTATTCGGCTGTATGAGTCGAAGTTATCAATCGAATGCAGAGTAAAGACCTTCGGCTGTATGAGTCGAAGTTATCAATGGAATGCAGAGTAAAGACATTCGGCTGTATGAGTTGAATACAGAGTAAAGACATTCGGTTGTATGAGTCGAAGTTATCAATCGAATGCAGAGTTAAGACATTCGGTTGTATGAGTCGAAGTTATCAATCGAATGCAGAGTAAAGACATTCGACTGTATGAGTCGAATACAGAGTAAAGACATTCGGCTGTATGAGTCAATTGTTATGCAATGATGTGGACTTAGAAGATTTTGAAGTATTTTGACTGAGTTTCTAAAGGAGTCAGATTTTGCAGTCAAAGGCATCAGTCGGATTCAGTAGGCTATAGAAGTAGTCTGTGGCCTCAGAAACGTTTGAGTGTTCATGAATTTTTATCTGTATAGAATTTTGTGATACATTTGGTATAAAACATATATTTAAAGATTGTCATAGCAAAAATAATATTCATAGAAATTTATAAAATTCATTAAATTTCTTAGGGGTAGTTGCTCAACAGAATGCATGTTTATCTGATTTTCTGTGTCTGGCCGAAATGCCAGTCAACATCAACATCCCTTGACGTTGAGGGCAGGTCGACGGAAAGCATAGTGTCGTTGACTCTAAGTCGACGTCCAGATCGATGGCCTTTTAGTTCCTGTTGACGGCAATAATGTGGTGGTCTACTTCTCAGTTTTTGTTATGATTTCAGATCGGGAAACGTTTGCGTTTTCCCCGGTTCTGGATTTGGAAACCCCCCTCCAATGGTAGGATTCCATTCTTAACTCATACCCCAAAGCCTTAACCCTATAAAACACCCAGATTAGGGCGAGGTTAGGTCTTTTGGCTCTTGAGAACCTAGGGTTTGCTGTGGAGAAAATTGATCTTTGGCGACATTGATCTGGCATTTGAGGGGTTCTCCTTATGATCTTCTGCAACTGGGAGGTACTCTTGGCATAGAAGAAGCTTCCCCGACTCCGGTGTGCGACCTACATCGACACAAAGACCGGATCTAGGAAGACTTTGGGCACCTTCTGGCTTGGCCGAGGAGGGCATCTTCGACTAAATAATCCCATTAGTGATTTTATTCCACGTCGAGGGATCTCATCCCTACCCATGTCCTTTAGGTCCTAGGTATTTTTCTGGAATTTATCTCGTTTCATGGAACCCCCAATTCTCCGATATTTGTGCATTCAGTCTGCACTTCTACAGATAAGAACTTGACAGCCAGCTTGCTGCCATTAAGATCCAGAGTTGGCGGAAACATCGTGTGCCGTTAACCCCGGTTGGCGGCAACCCCTTTGCCGCCAAGTTCTTCAGATTTTACAGAATGACTGTTTGATCTCTATAGTGTGTTTATCAAATTTATGGGTATATGTGCATATTGTGAAAATTTTATTTTGTTAGGTACAGTCAGTAGGTCATGTCATGAGGATAGGTCAAATTTCTGTACATAGTGTTATTTATTAAAATTCTTGTAAATAATTATTGAGCATGATCTGACCATGATAAATTCTGAATAAATAGATCCATGGTATATTAGGGTTTCATAATTTGTCCATGATCGTATGTTGACTGTTTTCAGGTGTTGGAACTGTTAGGTACGACTGTTTTAATGTGAATCATACTTAAAGGAATTTCTTGATAAATCTACATGTAATCCATTTTTAATGTTATAATTTGCTTTATTATTCCAAAAAATCTGAAAATTTAGGTGTGTGGTATATGATCTGTGTGAAGTCTGTGATAAATGTTTCACACTATTTTGACAATGGTAGGTATTGTTATTGCTATGATGAGCATGTTAAGTTTAATTATGTGAAATTCAATGATTAGCAGCATGATTAGGACTATTTGTGAGTTAACTGTCACTGTGAAACAACAACATCATGTTATGATAACTGAAGCATGTGTAATAAATGAGAATGTAGGTAAATGTGTTATATAGTGCATGTGAACAAGAGGATAAAATGTGATAAAGTGTTTAATGTGAAATTATGCCGAAATTGACATTGCTACCATAGAGGGCTGTGGAGCCATACTATAATAAAGTCCCTACGGGAAGGTTCAATGTGTGTGTTATCCTACGGGCATTAGGATGAATCCTGGAGGTGGACAAGTACCACTGGTTAGGGTGGAGAGGGCTTCTCCCAGCTCTGCGCAGTTAACCAAGATTCGTCACTGTGTTGCCTAGGTGATGGGTATGTGTATGTGCAAGTGTGTCCTTCCAATGGTGGTTTGGACTCTGTGTCACGACAACTAAGTGTAAAAGTGTGATTTTGTGAATGTGAACATGTAAATTGTGTAAATGTGGAATATGAGCATGTGATAATGAAATGTGAAAGTGTTAATATGTGAAAATGTGATACCATGTGTAAGGTAGGTTATTCACCATGAACATAATTGCATGCTTTAATTGCGCATAATTGTGAAATGATTTGAATGATATTTGAACCTTTGAATCATGTTGTATATAATGTGTAGAAAGCATGTTATAGGTTTCCATGTTTAACTATTTAATTGGTATAAAGCATGTAACATGTGTTTTCTTTCATATTTAAAAGCTAGCATGTGTGTGTGATATGTGTAAGGGTGTTATCCTTGGATGACTTGCTCGGTCTTTTTAGAAGACTCATTCTTGCTTTGGTGTACAGGTGAGACAGGTGTCCCTGCACTTGAGGAGGACATAGTTAGGAGCGACTCCGAGCGCGAGGAGTAGCTACCTTTGTGGAGACTTCTACTTTGTTACCATTCTTTCATAGTATGTAATCAAATGTAATGGGCAATGTCATTTATTTGGCGTTGTAATAATGTGGAGATTGGCAATTCTTTTATTGCTATTTAGACTATGGATATGTGATGATGATGGAATGAGAATGAGAATATTTATTTATTTTCGCTATAATCTTTCGATATTTGTGTACATCTCAATCTATTGTTTAGAGTTGGGTAAATGTCCCACTATGACGACACTCTTTGTAACGATGTGGATTGGTTTAATCGTACTGGTATAAGGAGGGTCGTTACATTAAGTCTGAGTTGGTTATTTCAAGACATGCAAAATTTTTCTTAGTAGTTTTTAGATGTTTGCATACATCTCTATATTTTGCATATAATTCATTAAAGGCTTCTTCCAAATTATCATAATCAGAATCATAACATGAAGTGAAAGAAGAGTCAGAGGTTACCTTATCATCAATGTTGGCTATAAAGGCTAGGTTAGCCTTTTCTTCTTCTTCCTCACTAGAGTTTGACTCACTGCTTGAGTCTGTTTCATTGCTCCAGGCAGCAGCCAATACCTTCTTTTGTATCTGTTGAATTTTTTGGCATTTTTCTCTTTTTGAACTCTCCTTCTTTAGTCTTGGACAATTAGCCTTGAGATGTCCAGGCTTCTTACATTAGTAGCAAATAGGCTCAGTCCTTTTGAAATCTTTGATTTTCTTGAAATCCCTTTTTCTTGGCTGATAATTCTTTATGCCCAATATTCTTTGCAGATGTCTTGATAGGAGAGCTTCTTCTTCACCATCTGCTTCACTTCTTTCATCTTCTGAATCGCTTTCAAAAGTGTTTTCTGCTTCTTTCAGAGCATTGCTATATTTTTTCTTGGATGAGGATTCTCCTAATCTCTCCATATTTATCTCATGAGCCATTAGGGACACAATGAGTTTTTTGAGTGACATAGCCATAAGATCATTTGCTTCCTCTATAGCTGTAACCTTTTGAGTCCATATAGTTGGTAAGGATCTTAGTATTTTCCTCACCATGTCTCATGTCTCATATCTTTTGCCTAGACTAGCCAGGCCTTTTGTGATATCAGTAAACTGGATGTACATATGGGAGATAGACTCTCCAGAATGTATTTGGAATTTTTCATATTGTGCTACCAATATATCTATTCTAATTTCTCTTACCTTGTCAGTCCCTTCGTGGGTGGGATAAGTTTGAATTTCAACTTATCCCACATTTCTTTGGCCGACGTGCATGCAGATATTCTATTGAATTCCTTCTTGCTTAGTGAATAGTATAGTATGCTTTTGGCCTTGCTATTTTGAGACATCATTTTCTTGTCACCATCTGTCCACTTTTCTTTGGAGTTTAGGACTATCAGATCTCCATCTTCTATTATAGTCCATAGTTGATAGTCTAGACCTTGAAGAAAGAACTCCATTCTTGTCTTCCAGTAGTTGTAGTATTCTCTATCGAACAGTGGAGGCCTGTTGACAGACTGACCCTTTGCATATCCTTCGGCTGCCATTATCTTTGCTCTTCAGATCGTGAGATCCACTCGCTTGAAGAGACTTGGCTCTGATACCACTTGTTGACCAGGTTGCAAGCCCAAAGGGGGGGTGAATGGGTTGCTTCAAGAGTCTCTTAAAAAAGTTTCTGTTAAAAATAACTTTGAAATAGAAATACACTAAGCACAGATGTTAGAGTTAGTGAGCAGCGGAAGTAAGATAAAATAATCACACAAAATGCACAAGGATTTTATCCTGGTTCGAACCTCTTATCACCAGGAGTCCTACGTCCAGTCCCCAAGCAAACCCTTGAGATTTCACTAACCAAGGGTACAATCCCCCTCAAGGACACTTACACATCCAGCACCCGTTGCCTTCTCTTCAACCCACGAAGAGGCAATACAACCACCTATAGCAATAGGTCTTCCCTTCAGCAAGGGGAACTAAACCACTTGCTCAGAGCAGGTCTTCTCTTCTCACAGGAAGAGGAACACTCTTTAAGAAGAGTAGAAGGCATGGCCCCTAGATCAAGCTTATACAATAGGCTTGCTTGATCTGAGGCACGAACTGAGAGAGGAAGTAAGTAGACTATCAAGCTTATCCTCTCAGAAGAACTATCTCTCAAAGAGAAATAAGTGAGGGCTTCAGGAGAGCTCGGAGTAGATGAGCTTGGAGTGAAGGTGCACTACTCTCAATGGTGGTTGTGAAGGTTTGTGTATACTTCGTGTATCCTTCCGTGTGTACTTTTCTTCACAACAATCGTCTTCTTCCTTATAAGGACTGTAATTATCTTCAGATGTGTCTATTGAATTGTTCATTGAAGTGTCCGTTGTCTCTCATTCCTTGGTGCTCGTTTCCATGCAGTCGCGACGAGTCTTACATTGTAGAAACATGTGACTACCGAAAACCTGCAGGCATTAAATGCTAAGAGAGAGATCTTCAATCAACAAAAAAAAGGTGTTATACAGAAATAGATGTAACACCCCATATAAGAATATATGTAACGACCCTCTTTATACCGGTACGATTATACCAATCCACATCGATACAAAGAGTGCCGTCAGAGTGGGATATTTACCCAACACAACACAATAGGTCGAGATGTACATAAATAACAAGTGAGAGTAAAGTAGAAATAAAAGGTAAATCTTATTCCATCATCATTCACATATTCCACAATCTATATAGCAATAAAGAAAATAACAAATGTCCATAATTATACAAGTCCATATGAATAACATTGTCATTGTTCACATACTAAATGAAAGAAATATGTAAACTACGTAGCAATCTCCACAAGTGCACCTACTCCTCACGCTCGGAGTCGCTCCTCACTATGTCCTCCTCTAGAACGGGGACACCTATCTCACCTGTATGTTAAAGCAAGTATGAGTCGTCCAAAAAGAAAGACCCAACAAGCAACCTAAAGGCACATCTTTACACATATCACACACATGCTATTCTTTTAAACAATGAAAGAAATATATGTCACATGATTCATTTCAATTAGGCAAATATACATGAACAACTTACACATGCTTTCTACACAAATATGTAACATGATTCATGATTTAAACTTCTATTCATATCATTTCACAATTCTACACAATTAGATCATGGAATTTATGCACATAGTGACTAACAATCCTATCATGATAGCTAACATTTTTCTCATGCTTTTATGACACATATACACATCTTTACCTTGCTGTTTTAACATAAATAATTCTCATTCACATGGTTTCACATCTTTTCACATGATATCACATTCACATAACACTAACACATGTTCACATTGCACATATTCACATTTTTCACACTTTTACACTTAATTGCCGTGACACATAGTCTGAACCACCATAAAGAAGGACACACATTCACATAACACATACCCATCATCTAGGCAATATAGTGACGAATCTTGGTAAACTGCGCAGAACCAGGAGAAGCCCTCTCCACCCTAACCTGTGGTACTTGTCCACCTCCAGGATTTCATTCTAATGCCCACAAGATATCACATACACAATGAGCCTTACCATAGGTACTTTTCTACAGTACGGCTCCATAGCCTTCTATGTTAGCAGTGTCAATCTCAACACATATTACACATTAACACTTAATCACATATTTTCATTCACTTATATGCACAATTTAACCCCTTCCACATACACTTTAAATAAACATACATATCTTAGGTTACATAACTTAACACTATTGTTTCACAGTGATAAATTAAACATAAAAGTGCCCTAACATGCTGCAAATCACTTGAAATTACATGATTTAACTCACACATACTTAACATGGCTTAAATACCCTTGTTAAAGCAAACAGTACCCACGGGTGTCAAAACAATATCAAATTTTAACCACAGACTTCATATAGGTAATATGTCACATGTCTAATTTTTCAGATTTTTTGCAACTATAAAACTATTTTTTTTTACAATTTAAACAGATTCTATGCAATTTAGGAAGATATTCACTTTAACATGGTATATAGCAAAACAGTCAGTTCTAATAGTTCTAAAATATGTAAACACTAACCCTATGATCATGAAAATTCTATGAAGCCTTAACATGCAGTAAATCTATTTATTCAAGAATTAACCCTGTCATACCATGCATAATTCATCATGATAGAATTATATTAAATAAAATCATATTCATAAATTCGACAAAACCTCATGATATGACCTAAACACCATACTTGACCAACCCTAATTTTTATAGAATGTACAGAAAACCAAAGTTCAAAATCATAGCACAGAGATCAAGACCACAGTTCTGAAAAACCTGAAGAACTTGGCGGCAAGGGTCTTGCCGTCAACATGGGTTAATGGCACACTATGTTGCCACATCAACTCAGGAACTTGGTGGCAACAAGGTTGCTGTCAACCTCCTGTCTACAGAAAGTGCAGACTGAACTCATATAAAAGAGAGAATTGGGGGTTCCAGGACATGAATTAAAATCCCTAAAAATACTCTAACCCTAGGGAACATGTCTAGGGATGATACCCCTCGATTACTTGCCTGGAATAAAATCTCTAAAGGGTTCAATTTATCGAAGAAGCCCTCCTCGGCCAAGGCAAGAAGGTGTAGATCTCCCCCTCCAAACCCGGTCTTCCTGCTTGTGCAGATGGTCCTCCGGAGTCGGGGAAGATTCTTCAATAGCAGGAGCACCTCCCAGTTAAAGTAGATCACCGGAAGAAGCTCTCAATCGCCGGATCAAGCTTTGCAAATGTCTGGTTTTCTCACAAACGAACCCTAGGTTTTCCTCTGAGCCGAAGGACCTAATCTGGCCGAAAACTTTAAGTTTTATTGGGCTATGAGTCGGGGTGCGCCTAGGATTAGGTTTTCCTACCGTTGGGATGGGTTTTCTAATTAGAACCCTGAGAAAATGCTTCCGTTTCAGATCTGGAATCCCAGACATAAACGGAGAAGTAAACGACCACTTTATTGCTGTTAACAGGAAGTAAACGTCCATCGATTTGGACGTCTATATCCCTTGACCATATAGTCAACGACACATAGGTTGTCGTCAACTTGATGTTAACGTCAGGTGATGTTGACGTCAACCAGGGATTTCAAACAAAACATAAAATGCATCAAACCAACATATATCTATACAAAATAAATAAATATAACATGCACAAAATTAAATAAACATACTATGTACATAAACAAGTAAATACCATATCCACATAATATGAACAAAATTCGAGGGCCTTACAATAGAAGTGTCCATTCTATTACCATATAAATCACATGAAGACTTGTTGTAAGAATGGCAAAACTGTAAAGTGCTTTCTCCAAGAGAACTGTCACCTGTGACTAAGTAAGTCATAGATAAACTTCTGTTCACAAGCAAAGCGTTAGAAGACTTACCATGAAAATAGTAATTAGTCAAAAAGTCATTCTATATGAGGATATCTTTGAAAGCTTTTGTAACAAATAGTGGGAAATTTGAAATGTACTTCTTTTGAAAATTGGTTTGAAAAGTATTGCGCGTAAGGTTATGTTTATATCAAAGATTTATCAATAGAGCAATCAAAATAATTTCAACCATAATCAATAAAGTTATTGCACAGATAATTGTTAGAGTATTTGAAACTAATATATCTAAAATTGTAATGGATAATATAATGCCAATCAATGTTAAGACACAATCTATGTTTAAAGAGTAATCGCTGATAAGACACAGTAATCGATATGTCAAGGAAACAACATAAACAGTCGAAGTGAAAGCTATAATTGGCCAAAATATAACGTTATCGGTCGAAGTGAAACTTCGGATATGACGAAGTGTAAGTTCGGATATGACGAAGTGAACTTTGTATATGACGAAGTAAACTTCGGATATGACGAAGTGGACTTCGTATAAAATAAATCGTAATGTTGTCGATTGTAGTGAATCATCGTATAAGACTTCAGTTATGACGAAGTGGAACTTCGTATATGACGAAGTGGAACATCATATAAAACACTTCAAAACACTGTCGGTCGAAGTGAGACTTCGGATATGACGAAGTTAACTTTGTATATGACGAAGTGAACTTCGTATATGACGAAGTGGACTTCATATAGAATGAAAAACAATGTAGTCGGTCGAAGCTTAAATCCGCGGGTGGTTGAGGTGGACTTTGTATATAACTTCAGATATGACGAAGTAGGACTTCAACTGATCACGACCAAAACATGCATGACAAAGTGCCAACTTCGGATATGATGAAGTGGACTTCGGATATGACGAAGCTAGCTTCGTATATGATGAAGTGTAGCTTTGACTGATGAAGACCAAGAACATGCATGACTTCGGATATAAGATGAAACTTGACTTCGATTGAAACTATGAAAAGATTATCAGTGATGAAACACATGAACTTATGAATGAGAACAAGACTTACAAGCAATTGAACACCATCTAGAGAATTTGGAAATACTCGGAATACTTACAATGGTGATCCTTGTATAATTTATTTCCTTTATGTCTCCTCTTGAAAGACTTAACCAAAGTGATATTAAGAAAAATATACATGGTTTATAAAAGTATTCCTGATAAGTTTTGTTATCACCAAAATATATAATCATGGAGATAAATAAGTCAACAACAGTCAGAAAAATTCTTAGATCATTAACTTACTCTTAGACTCCCAAAGTCACTGCTATTGAAGAGGCGCATGATCTTACTGAACTTCCTATTGATAAACTAATTGGCTCTCTCATGGCTCATGAGATTTACATGGAAATATTTTCTAAAACCTCTTCAAAAAAGAAATTGCCAAATGATTTGAAGGTTGCAAATTCCTCTTCATCATCCTCTGATGACTCAAAAGAAAAAATCTGAAGACAGTGATGATGAAGCTATGCTATCAAGAAAACTTCAAAGGATCCTTGCCAAGAAAAATAAGCTTGGCTCAAAGAGATACTTCAAAAGGGAAAAGAAGGAGGAGCCAACATGCTATGAATGCAACCAGCTAGGACATTACAAATTAGAATGTCCTAAGCTCAAAAAGAAAGATCAGGCTGATAAGCATGAGAAAAAGAAAGGCAAAGAAAGAAAGTTTAGAAAATACAAGAAGAAAGCAATGTCCGCAGCATGGGACAATGAGGAAGTGACAAGCTTAGAAACTTCAAATTCAGAATTAGAAGGAGAAGAGCAAGTAAATCTAGCCCTCATGGCAGGACTAGATCAGGTAACCTCTGAAACATCATTTACTTTATGTTCAGAATCTGATTCGGATAGTTTAGAAGATGCATTTAATAAATTGTATGATAAATATAACACTATAATTAAACAAATGAAAGTAGTTAAATTAAATCTGATAAACCAAAAAAAATTCAACACCTTTCTAAAAATAAAGTAGAAAGATTAGGACAACACTTATCAGAAACTAAAAGAATAAATGAATTGTTATGTGAGGATTTAAAGACTAAAAATGGTAAATTTAAAGAACTCGAAACAAATCTAAATTAATTGAAAATTGAAGAAAAATTGAGAGAAGAAAATGATTACTTAAGAGCATTCTTGGATAAATTAACTAATTGTAAAACATCCTTAGTTGTAAAACTAAAAGGTGTTAGAACAGGTAAAAAGAAGTATGGAGTAGGATATACACCTCCAATAAATGTAGAAAAAATTGTGTATCCTGAAAAATACCCAACCCCTAAGTTTGTAGAGAAAAAGTAATTAAAAATCTTAAAAATGTTAATCATTATGTTTACAAACAGAAACTTAAAGCAAATAACACTACAAATTAAAAGCATGCATATGATTTATGTTGTAGTCACTGCAATCAATAAGGACACACAGTTAGCACCTGCACCACTAGACACTTGCGCTAGATTCCAAAAACTAACCATCAAAGACCCAAGACAATTTGGGTACCAAAAGTCTCAACTTAATTCTGTTTGCAGGGGTGCCTGAGAGTGTCTGAATAGTATTTAGATAGTGGGTGCTCAAGGCATATGACAGGAGATAGAAAATTATTCACAAGTTTCAGAAATGAAGTTGCTCAAGATAATGGAAAAGGAAAAGTGATAGGCTGTGGAACAGTAGGAACAAAAGAAAATGATTTAATAGAAGATGTTATGTGCATTGAAGGATTAAAGCATAACCTCATTAGTATCAGTCAGTTATGTGATAATGGTCAGTTGGTAAAATTTCATAATGACAAGTGTGTTATTCAAAAGAATAGAAAAATAGTCTTTGAAGCTCTAAGAGTTAAGAATATGTACACTTTACAACTTGAAGAACTGAAAGAAGTCAACTTATGCCTTGCAACTACGAAGAATGAAGAGACAGACTTATGGCATAGAAAACTAGGACATGTAAGCACTTCAGTGATCAAGAAATTAATCAAGCGTGATTTAGTTGAAGGTCTTCCAAAGCTGAAATTGAAGAAATCTAGAATCTATAAAGCTTGTGCAAAAGGAAAGCAAACCAAGATATCATTTTAGTCCAAGACATTGGTAACAATCTTCAAACCATTGGAACTAATTTACATGGATTTGTTTTGACCTATAAGAATAGTAAGTCTTGGAGGAAAAGTTTCTGACTATGTAATTGTGGATGACTATTCAAGATGCACTTGGGTATCATTTTTGGAAGCCAATCAGAAACCTTTTCAGCCTTTCTGAAGTTCAGCAAACTTGTACAGAAAACTCAAAAACATTAAATAATCAGTATCAGATCTGATTATGGTGGAGAATTCAGGAATGAAGAGTTTGTCAGATTCTGTGAAGAAAATTGCATAGAACACAATTTCTCTACACCAAGAACACCTCAGTAGATTGGAGTAGCAGAAAGGAAGAATAGAACACTATTGGACATGGCCAGAACAATGCTTACAGAATACAATCTACCAAAATACTATTGGGCAGAAGTAGTCAACACAGCTTGCTACATCATCAATAGGTGCATGATCAGACCAATTTTGAAGAAGACACCCTATGTGCTATACAAGGAGAAAAAACCAAACATCAATCACCTTTGACCTTTTGGTTGTAAGTGTTTCATTTTGAATAATGGTAAAGATAATATAGGTAAATTAGACGCTTAAAGTGATGAAGGTTTTCCATTAGGGTATATTTCAAAACCTACAGGATATAAAGTGTTTAGCAAAAGAACTTTGACTATATAACAGTCTGTTCATATTTTGTTTGATGAAACTAACCCTTCTATTAAGTGAATAGAAGAAGAAGAAGATGTTGTTGAAGAATTGTGCAAGGATCTGGAACAAGCTTCTCTTGAAGAAAAAGGTGAAGACAAGGAAGATCCTCCACTAGAAGAACTACAACAACAACAAGAAGCACATGAAGAACTTCTTAGAGAACTGAGGTATCATAGAGATCATCTAAGAGAAAATATAATAGGTGATCCTCAATATAGGGTAAGAACTAGAGGTATGGCTATTCCCTGTGATTAGAATGTATTTCTTTCTCAGATTGAGCCTAGGACAATCAATGATGCACTAGGAGATGAATCTTGGATCCTAGTCATGCAAGAGGAACTTAACCAGTTCCAACACAGCAATGTCAGGACACTTGTACCTAGACCTTCTGACCATTCAGTTATTGAGACCACGTGGGTCTTCATAAACAAAATGGATGAATCAGGGGTAATCACTAAGAACAAACTAGACTGGTAGCATAAGGATATTCTCAAGAGGAAGGCATTGATTTCGATGAAACATATGCTCTAATTGCTAGATAAGAGGCAATCATAATTTTATTAGCATATGCATGTTCTCTTAATATCAATTTATATCAAATGGATGTTAAAAGTGCTTTTCTGAATGGTTTAATAAAAGAAGAAGTGTATGTTGAACAACCACCTGGCTTTGATGATATTAAATATCCAAATCTTGTTTTTCGATTAAAGAAGACACTATATGGTCTGAAACAAGCTCCAAGAGCTTGGTATGAGAGACTAAGTGCTTATCCTCTATCACATGGTTTTTCAAGAGGTAAAGTAGATATCACACTATTTATTAAGAATTTTTCTGAAGGGATCCTAATTGTACAAATATATGTTGATGATATTATCTTTGGTTTTACTAATGAATCAGTTAGCAAATTCTTTGAAAACCTTATGCAAAATGAGTTTGAAATGAGCATGATGGGTGAGCTTAATTACTTTCTTGACTTGTAAATCAAGTAGACTAAGGAAGGAACTCACATTTGTCAAAGCAAGTATATTTCATATTTGCTTTCTAAGTATGGCTTTGACAAGTGTAAGCCTTTAGGAACTCCCATGAGCTCAAGAATAAAATAGATATTGATCAAATTGACAAGAAAGTAGATCAAAAGATCTATAGAGATATGATTAGGTCATTACTCTATCTTACTGCTAGTAGACCAGACATAATATTCAGTGTATGTTTGTGTGCCAGATTTCAGGCTGATCCTAGAGAATCTCATATTATTGTTGTTAAAAGAATTTTTAGATATCTTATTAATATAAGTAAATTGGGTTTATGGTATCCTAGATGTTCTGAATTTAAATTGCTTGGATATAGTGATGCTGACTATGCTTGATGCAAAGTAGATAGAAAAAGAACTAGTGGTACTTGTCAATTTCTTGCAGGATGCTTAATTTCTTGGTCTTCCAGAAAACAAAACTCAGTAGCATTATCCACAACAGAAGCAGAATACATTACAGCTGGAAGTTGCTGCACCCAACTGTTGTGGATCAAACATCAACTGGAAGACTATGGTCACAAATTGCATGAAATTCCAATGTTGTGTCATAACACAAGTGCAATTAATCTGACCAAGCATCCAATCTAGCATTCAGGAACCAAGCACATTGAGGTCAGACAACATTTTATCAAGGACAATGTAAGTAATGGTGATATTTTACTTGAATTTGCTACTACAGATAATCAATTACCATATATTTTACTTAACCTCTTCCTGAAGATAGATTTACTTCAATTAGAAGAGAAATAGGGATGTGCAACACAGAATAAATTACTGCTTATTTCTATACTTTGATTAACTATCTTTTATTAAAAGAATTACATGATGACTGTATGCTGGAAGCACCTACTCTAGGGGAGCAACAGGAAGCTCAGGTTGAGAGGGAGCTTCAAATTTTCTCAAAGAGGACATCTCTCAGGAAGAAGTAGTCACATATGTGTTTAAATTCTTAAATGTCCTTTAACAGTACTACTAAGAAATTTATTGCAAGTATCTTTTTATGAATAAATGCAAGGAGACAGGTCAACACACATAGGAGACAGGTCGACACAACTGTCGATAGATAAATGCCAAAGTAGTCGATAGATCAGAAAGAACCCATGAAGATCTGACAAGCATCAACTGAAGGGGAGCCTCACATTAAGGGGGAGCAAGTACAAATGGGAAATGATAATTCATGACACATATTGTTGAACCCCTCTCCTTCAAACCCACAGTTGATTGGTAAGAAGTCTCTCTAAAAGAGGTGAAAGCAAAATGGTAAAATCCTCCTTTTTAGTTTTTGACAAAAAGGGGGAGAGTATTTTATGTTATGAATTTTCTGTATTGAATATTTGTAGAAACTTCACATGAGTTTATCATCACCAAAAAGGGGGAGATTGTTGTACCACTCCTATATTTTATCCTTTTATTTGGTGATAACAAAACCCATGTTCAACTTAAAATATCATTAATATACTTTATATCATGTTTCCCCCATAAATACAATATATTATTGCATTATCATTATAGATTTACAATGAGTTTCAACTTCGTCATGCATGTTTTGATCATGTTCAGTCGAAGCTAGCTTCGTCATATCCGAAGCTATACTTCACCATATCCGAAGTTCATTTCGTTACATACGAAGTTGGCACTTCGTCATATATGCATTATAATATATAACCCTTACAGTCAGTTGGTGTCAACACACTAAGCCTAAGTGTTGACACTGTCAACTTTTATTAAAGAAAATTTTCTAAGTACACATTTTATACATATATATATATATATATATATATCATGTTGACTCCGACTCCCTTGAAGTCGAAGTCTCACTCCGACTTCCAGACAGTCGAAGTCCACATCGATTACTATTTTAATATCACATCGATTATTGTTTTGTCCACATCGATTATAGTTAACTTAAACACCGATTCTCAGTCCATATAGATTACTATTTTAATATCACATCGATTACTATTTTATCCACATCGATTATAGTTAACTTAAACACTGATTCTAAGTCCACTTCGATTAATGTTTAAAGTTTACATCGATTATCTTAAAACATCAATTACTTTCAAACATCGATTGCATTACATTGAAACATCGATTGTCTTTTCACTTAAACATCGATTACTGTAGAACATCGATTATCTCAAACATCAATTGTCTTTTACAATGATTACCTTTCACTCAAACATTGATTGCTTCTATATCTCACATTCATTACTATTATTTTGATTGATCACACTCCGACTATTTGAAAGTCGAAGTATAACATCAACTTTCTTGATCATTATACTTAGATGTTTTAAGTATATGTTATTATTTTTCTGAAATGTTAATGTATTCTTAGTGCGATTAATGTTCTAATCATTATGGAATTATTGAATGAACCACAAATGAACACATGATGTACACTGTGACATTCTTTTCTCTATTCTTTTTGTTATCAAGTTCAAATGATTTAGCGGGAAAATTTGACTCTAATGTATTCAAATTTAAATTTTCATTTCCATTATCTTGAAACTTGAAAGATTTGTATATTTGCTCTCTCACCTACTATTAGACATATAGTTCATACTTTGCATAATAGATGGTCTATAGAAAATGCGGTGGTAGGTATAAGCAGTATGGTTTATCTGTTAGAACTCACCTACCACATCTCACTTTTTGTCAAGACTCCACGTTTTGAGGAGAAACTTTTTGCATGACCCATACAACGCCTGTCTGTCTTCAAATGCACTATACATCTGTCTGAAATCCTTTCTATTTTACATATTTTCTAGTATCTCATCGACCTCCGAAAGAATGGAGGTATATATGTTTTTCTCTTGACCATGGAGATACTTAGCAACTTACAGAAGCATGATAGCTATCTTTCAATCATGGTCATGGAGCTTGCAGACATTTATTGAAGCTATCAAATGGAGCCATGAAGCTATATGCATAGCCTAAAGCTGTTGAGACTCAAGGGCTGAAGACCTGATGATGGACATCTCAGTTGTCTCAAGTCTCACAACCCAACATTTAGATTCAAACGGCTATTTTCTAATAGCCACTTTCAAATGAGAAATTACTGAAGCATATATATGAAGTTGATGTTATGAAAGATAGAGATAAGACCACGAACAATACAAGAGCAAACAGTGAGACATATGTGAGTGCTTACAGCTACACAAAGAGAAAAGTCTCCACATACATAAAAGAGAGAGACACACAAGATCTGAAGAGAGCCAACAGACTAAAGCTTCAACTTCTTGCTCTCTTGCTTTCAAGTGTTCTTGGGTGGCATTTGTACTTCTAGATTCTCTCAGTCCACCATCCTTGAGTCAGAAAGAGTTAGAGCTCTCAATCTCATTTGTAATCTCTTTCGTTTGTGTTTGCTCATCCTTCAGAGTAGACACACCAGTGTTCATTTCTGTGTAAGAAACCAGCAGGGGGTTTGTTCCCTGTAGTGTCCCTCTGTGAAGGGAAGACCTACGGTTGTAGGTGGTTGTAATATCCATCTGGGAAGGGAAGACTTGCTTGGGTGCAAGTGGGTTGTAATATCTCTGAGGTTGATAGAAGACCAAGTATTCTTGGCAGTTAGTGAAAATCCCAATGGATGCTTGGGGACTGGACATAGGACTCTTGATTGATAGGAGGTCCGAACCAGGATAAATCTGTTGTGCACTTGTGTGATTGTTTCCGCCAAGTTCTCACTTGTTTCACACACACCACATTAAGTACTAACAATACTATCTAGTGTGATTTATTTTTAGATAAAATTTAAAAGTGCAAGAAGTCCTATTCACCTCCCTCTAGGACATCTAAAGCGCCATCCCGATCCAACACATAAAGGTATAAAATAATTAATTGGAATCATATCTATAGTGTATCAGTCAGGGAGCAACTCTAAAAATTTTCCTAAAGTATTCTGATTTATTATAATTTAAACAGGTTGTGATTACATAGATCTTTCTCATGAAAAATTCATATCTCGGTCACATGAACTCAAAATAGGCTCAAATTTTTATAACATATTTATGAGAATAATCTAAGGTTATAACAATAATTTCAGAGTTTTAAGATTAACATAATAGTAATTATAATTCAATTAATATCATGGATTTTAACAATCTGATTTAAAAATGAGTCACAGATGCTGAAAAATCATTAAATTTTATATTTAGGATTCAAGCACGGTAGGTATCACGTGGAAAACAAATTTTATGATAGAGATATAATCTGCAGTAAATTTTAAAATAGAAATATAAAAATAGACTTTCAGACTAATAATCATAAAACTAAAATAATAAGCTTGAAAAATCTCAATGTTTTGGCTATGCTTAGAACCTTGTTGGACACCTACAGAAAAAGTTTCAAGCAAAGTGGAGAAGAATAAACTTTAATGCATATTTTGAGTTTAAAAATAATCATGGATATCCGAATAAAGATCAGCATGCAGTTTTAATTAGAACTAGAGTGGTCTCGTACGATGTAAATAATTTTAAAACAAATTTAGAAATAATTATAACTACATAATAAAATATAATTAAGGAAGAATCCCATCATCACTTGCCTTCAAGAAAATATTTTCCCCTCTACCCGGTTTAAGCTCGAAGACGTCTGCCTACGGCTAGGCGGAATGCACTCTCAAGTTTCCCACAACATGAACTTCACATCCTCCCAAGTCTACATCGCGTGATTCCAAGGCCAGCACACCACGTAGAACATCCGAAAGAACACCCTTCTATAAGAACAATTGGTCTAAACTTCTCCCTTTTTTTTAACCCTCTTTCTCTTATGTTGGGTTTTTAAAAGAACAAGGAAGAAAGGATCTGGGTGATGGAAATTTCCCGCCCTCTCTATCTCTTCTACTGTGGAAGAAGGATGGGCTTCTCTCCCTCTCTCCTTTCCTAAATTTATAGTGGCCAAGTTACATAACCTCCAAAGCCAATTTAAACTACATTACTAAATGCTAAATTAAACCTTTTTTCTTAAAAGTGAGAACCACCTAGACCATTTACTACTCTTCCCAAGCCATATGGTTTTGTCACAATCCATATGTTACCCAAGGAAAAACTTAACTCACTTTTAATTAGAACTATATGAGACTAAGCACATTCTTAAAGGCTTTGGATACCACATTTTCTCTCCCATGAAAGGGTAACACTTGAAACTCTTGAGAAATAACTCTTCTAATAATAACCCACTTGTTGTCTTAAAAGAAAGGCTCTTTCTCTCTTCCAAACTCCAAGAATTGGAAGTCTCGTTGGTGGCTGGGGGTTAGATAAAAAGAGTTACCAAAAAATGCTTTTAACATTCAATAACTTTGAGATTTTATTTTTCTTAATCTATTTAGTTTGGGTCTAAACCATTTAGTGACCAATATTTATTTAGTCTCTATCTTTAATTATTAACAAAGCAAATAAGTACAAATAAGAAACTTAACATGACTAGTGTCGTAGGTGTGTGGCACTCACATATGTTCATACACATGTGGAGCATTAAATGCTCAAACACTCTAACCTTTTATTTCTATATTTATGTTATATACGTCTTCTATTTATTATTTTGTTTCTCTATACTTTATAGACATTCTTTGAAACTTTCACTTAATTCTTTCTTAAAATATTCTTCACAAAATTTGTAGGTCTAAGACCTCTCCAATGGTTCAAAAATCTAAGCAATGGGAGTTTTTTATAGTAGTTATAATTATTTATTAAATTTCATATTTTTAGAATAATAATATATATATATAAGATATATATATATAAATTCAACTTACAAGTTGGTGTATCGAACTCGGCTGGTTCAAGTTTAAAAATTTACTGGTTATTACAATTTTACATTTAAAGATCATGAACATGTATGTACTTACCCTTTTTCTTGTTCTTAATCCATGTTCAACCCATGTTTACATGTCAATATCATGATTTCTTTGCGTTTAGAAGCAAGTTAGCTTTGTTTTAAAACTTGTTTCATAATGTTTCATGATTTCTATCGCAACATTTAAGTGTTTTACTACTTGTATATCATCCCAAGTTTGTTCCATGATGAATGTGGTGAATATAGAGTCCGCCATCTAAACATAGTCCCGTGTTGACTTAGGGTTATCGTGATGGACTTATTGACCACCTTCTGAATGCAGGCATCCCTTGACCGTGTTCAGACTGTGGATCATGAAACCCCAATTTCCCTATAAGTTGTGTTTTAATTCATGCTATTTGTACTGTTAAGCATCAGTTAATGTCATATGCAATAACATAAGATATGTTAATGATTAAATATGGTTTTATCCTTAAAAATCTTAAGTCTACATGATCTCACTCATATCCCTTGATTTCTCTTAAATTAGTTACACTCTCATGTCCTCAATGTAACGTCGCGCATTTTTTAGATCCTCGTGGATTCTCGTTTAGTGGTTGTGGTGGCAGTGTGTGGCCAATGACGTGTGTTATAGGTTTACGTAGGTTTCGGGGCTCTGTGGTCCAACAGATCGGGCCCAAAGCCCCCGTTGGTTCACTGTCCATAAATGCGACAGGGTTGGGCGTCACGTTCTGAACACGACGGCCCTGGGTGTGATGTTCTAGTTGCTGCCACAGAGCGGTCCTCATCTACATGTCTGCACGTGTCGCGCACTGGGCGGCCTGCTGATGTCGACATGAGAAGGCGACGACCTTCTTCGTCGCGTTCAGGTCGCGACGGTACGGTGCGTCGCGTTCTCAACTACAAAATGCTCATAACCTAGGTCGGCCAGACAGAGCCTAACAAGCTCTGTTTGGCCAGGGGGAGCTTTCACGGGGTTTTCGGGTGATTGACGTGTGGGGTTCTTTTCGGCGTGGTCTCGTCGCGAGGACGTAACACGGAGCAGGGGAAATGCCGGTTGGTTATCGTTCTTCACGTTCTTCATGAAGGTAGGGGGATTCCGCTCGTTTTATGTTGCAAATGCTTGTGAAGCTTGAATAGCTTGTTATTTTCTTTATAAATGATAGATACCATGCTAGGACGTTGAATAGAGCATGAAAAATAGGTTTTTACATGGTTTTACATGGTTTGCATGGGTGATCCGGATATGGGATCTTGGATTAGGGTTTCTATCTCTGAAGGCGACAGACCTTCCTTTCTCATTCTGAATGCAACAGGCCGACCCGTCATGTTCCGCTTATGAACGCGACCTATCGGGGTGTCACATCTAGAAGGCGACAGTAGCCCCCATCGCGTTAGCAGTTCGACGGCTTTTGTGATTGTGCATGATAGCATGGTTATCAGATTCTCGAAAGATGTTGTGTGTGGTTAAAGTAAGTGGTGCATTGACACCTATAGCGCTCGAGGAGAGTGTTGTTCACATCGTTAGCGGTTCACGTGATTGTGTGGTGTGCACATGGTTTTTGTGCATGGCGAGTAGTACGACGCCTACCGTAGTTACCGCTTCAGTTGGGAGCCCCAGGTTCTGTGTGAGCCACGCACGTAATTCTCGGAGTCTTGTCCCGGTACTTGTGTATTGCTAGGGTCTATGTCGTCTTCCTGGACACCCTCACTCCGTAGTTTGAGTAGTACATCGGGCTGAGGGAAAGACAACAACGAGACAGCAGCTTGTGTGTTGTGGGGTGTACTTAGTCGCTTGTAGCGCGCTCTTGGTTGGGGGACGGACACCGATAGACATATTAGTCCCAAACTAGTCCTTGTTTCCAGTGCCTCACTTTAGGGTGCTCGGGCAAGACACCCTAAGGGTGCCAGACATGGAGCTGTAGCCGTGAGAGCTGTAGTTGTGGTGTGTGTTTGTCTCCATAGCTTGTTGGTTCTGTTGTGGTGGAGCGTGCTGCCCAGGTAGCAAGCCCAGAGGGGGGGGTGAATGGATTGCTAAAAATTCGTTTAGAATAAAACTTGTAAATAAAACACTAGACAAAAGACACTCAATTCGATAGTTAGTGTTAGTGTAAAATAGAACACACAAGCAAACACACAGACAATAGAGGATTTTTATCCTGGTTCAGATCTCCTATCCCAAGGAGTCCTACGTCTAGTCCCCAAGCAACAACTTGGGATTCCACTAACCAAGGGTACCGTCCCCCTTAAGGACACTTACACATCCAGCAGCAGCTGGCCTTCTCTTCTCTACCATAAGAGGAACACACCACTTGATACACCAGGTCTTTCTTCACAAACGAAGAGGAAAGCTCACAGAAAAAGAGTTTTTGAGGAGGGCCCCAAGACAAGCTTAAAGACAATGCTTGATATGAGGCGAAGATCGAGAGACAGAAAGAATAATCTAAATAAACTCTCTCTCAGATCTACGCTAGCTCTAGAAAGCAATGCAATGTTTACACTGAGAGCTAAGAGATATGAAAAACTAGAATGGATGAGAAGGCTCTTCTTCTTCAACGACTTAGGCTTTACGTCTTTTTAAAAATGAGTGATCGAACTGTTCCTCATGGAGTCCCAGTCTTGCATTTATCTTCTTGAAGTATTTTGACAGTTGCAATGTCCGTTGAAGTATCTGTTGTCTCACAGTCTTCATGCACGTTAGATAGACTTGCCCGAAGCGTAGAGTAGGTGAGCCTGCAGCTATAAATGCTAGGATTAACTCTTACATCTTTAAGGAAAGATTGTCTGAATCTTCCATCTTCATGACAGGTTAACAAGTTCATCTTTGACACGCTTTACTACAAAAGTCCTGCATACAATAAATGCTGACAACTTCTTTTTGTCTAGACTGTCAGTCAACATTAGTAGTCGTGCAGTATGGAGATATACAAGAAGGGATATGTTGTTCTATCAAATATAAGGCAAGACTTCATGTGATACTGTGATGTAAGCAAAGATATATTATACTGGATGAATAATAGAAGTCACACATGATACAGTATGATGCGCGGGAAGCCTTTAGAAATCCACAGAGATTTGAAGTTATATGAATATTTAAAGATTATGTGGAGTGACATTTTGCTCAGAAGACTTATTCAAAGGTGGCCTAACCTTTATAAGTATAAAGATGATGCTCAAAAGACATTTAGTAAAGAGAGAGATGATGTTCACGTCAAATCGATGAAATAGAATATATAGAGACGCAATCTATGTTGTATCAGGTTGATGTGAACATATTCTATGTATTAATGACGTGAAATCGATATTCAAACAAGAAGTCGTTGTTTAAGTGAAATCGATCTTGAAATCGTTGTTTTACTTAGATCAAATCATTGTTGTAACCAAATCGTTCTTTAAGTCAAAGCAAATCGTTGTTTGTGATCAAATCGTTCTTTAAGTGAACTGAAATCATTTTTTGCAACCAAATCATTATTTAAGTGAACTAAAATCATTGTTTCGATCAAATCGTTGTTTAAGTAAAGGCAAATCGTTGTTGCGATAGAATCGTTGTTTAAGTAAAGGAAATCGTTGTTGCGATTGAATCGTTGTTTAAGTAAAGGCAACGTTGTTGCGATCGAATCGTTGTTTTAAGTAAAGGCAATTGTTGTTGCAATTGAATTGTTGTTTAAGTAAAGACAAATCGTTGTTCTATCAAATCATTGTTTAAGTAAACCAAAATCGATGTGAGACCGAAATCATTGTAGCGATGGAAATCGTTGTTTTACTTATGAAATCGTTGTAGCGATGGAAATCGTTGTTTTACTTATGAAATTGTTGTAGCGATAGAAGTCGTTGTTTACTTATGAAATCGTTGTGTTACTTATGAAATCGTTGTTCTATAAAGGAAATTGATGTGAACTTAGAAGAAATACATGCTTCAAACTTTAAATGATTAAGTGGAGAATAACTTATAGATTTAGCTTGACTTATTTCCTGTGGATAAACTTCAGAAAAGATTGTTATGAAGTATTTATTGAGGTTTTGTTAATGACCCAAAAAAAATTGCATAAATAAAATATTATATGGAGATAGACTGATCATCAATCTCCCCTTTTGGTGATGACAAAACATAAAGAAATACAGATGTAAAAACAATAAAATGAATTTTGACAAAAATTGAAGTATGTGTATTTCAGATATGTATGTTCTCCCCCTTTTTGTCATTAAGCAAAAAGAAACAAAGTCTTCGAAGAAAGAAGATAGAGAACAAAGAGAAATGGGAGCCAAGAGAAGATATTCTGTTAATTAATGGGGTTGAGAAATGTAGAAGGCAGGTGACAAGAGAGAGGTATGGTGAGTGATTATGGGCCAAGCCTGGAGTTCTTGCTCTTCAAAGTGATTCTTAAAAGCTCCCCAACTGATGTTGTAAGAGGGCCCCATATCAGGAACCATTCTCTAGAGGTGGAGCTGCCTTTGAGCTTCAATGAAGTTGGCATACTCTTCCTTGCAAAGAGAGGTCCGGAAATGATTGAGGGAACCAAAGCTGGCATGCTGCAAAAACTGATCATGAGGTATAGGATAGAAGATCTTGAGCTGATGTAGTTCCTTATTCAAAGGTACATAAACCTTGTACCTCTCAACCCAAGCAGCAAGAGGATCCTGAACGAGGTGAATGGAGTTCAGATCCAAGAACTGTTCAGCAGATAAAGTGGGTTTTCCTGAGCTGGCCAAGGAAAGGTTGGTTTGGTCCAACTGCTGAGCATAATGGTGATAGTGCTTCGCCCAATCAGAAGGAAAATGCCTTTCACATTTAGATAGGAGTGGAGCAAGCACATCAGACTTGATGAAGCCCCTATGATACTCTCTAAATAAGAATCTGTGGAAGGCAAGAGGAGCACTCTGCTGAACGGTTGATTCTGCCCATCACCCTAGCAAATTTTTAAAAAATAATTGGGCCAACTAATGAATGGACACAGGTATTCTTGTGGTGGATGACAAACCACTCAGATAGAGTCAGTGGGTGATCCTGGGAGGAAATCTATCAGATTTGGCAAGCAGATACTTTCTGTGGAGAGACTGATGGCCTCGAGACCACTGGTCTTCAGTCTTGGACTCAGCCATGGAAAAGATTTTGGACTGATCAGCTTAGGATAGAGGAGAAAGAGGAAGAATAATGGTGAGGTGTTTTGTGAGGTTGAGGTGAGGAAGGCCCAAAAAGAACAGAAAATGTACATTTTTGTAGGAATTCACAATATAGGGATCCCTTCTATTTTCAACAGAAAGAGAGAACCAAAAGAGAAAGAAATTTAGGTGCAGAAGAGACAGCAAGGTCCTTGAAGACTTTCCTCTTCTTAGGAGCAGGACTAGAAGAGCTTGTCCTATGGACATGAGTGCCAATGGTCAGGAATGAGCGAAGAATTGCTTCTTCAAACTCATCTTTGATGTTCTGAATAATGTGGCCTTGTACACGAGCACTCTCTGGAATTAGAGTGATGAAGGACGGAGAAGTAGGTGGATGAAGAGAAGAGAAAGAAGTAGGAGGAGGTGGTGCTAATGGTCCAGAAGATGATGGACCGACGTAAGAGGTGGTAGTGGAGAAGTGTGTCTGGGAAGGGGTTGCTTGAAGGTTTCAGGTGCTAGAGGAGTAGTGGGCGAAGATGGTAACTGCATTTGAAGCTAGCTACCCAGACCTAGCCAAGGCGTTCTATACCTGCCTGAAGACTGAAGAAGATGGGTCCCTTTCCTCCACTATTAAAGGTACACCCATCCATATCTCTTATGATCTTTTGGAGAGGTTGTTTGGTGTATCTACCGTCGGTCATAGTGGGGTGGACTCCGTAGACATTCATGCAAAGGGATTAGGAATCATCGGATCAGAGTACAAGTTGAAAGATGGGAAGATAGATATCAACCAACTGAATGCGTTCAATAGAATTCTTCATTCATAGTCTGCCAGATATTAGTGCTTAGGAGTGCCACTTTCTAAACATGTCCAAAAGGTGACTCCGATATGATGTTTTGGGGCCATCCAGAAGCAGGATATCAATAGACACAAGTTATAATTGAGAGAATGAATTTGATGCATAGATGATATGGGACAAGAAGAATAAATTGAATGTATCTCTTCCATATGCCATTTATTGACCAGGTTTTCAATCATTATGGCATTGATCTGAAGGGAGAAGTAATGGAGAAGATGGGCTAGCCTATTCGGGTCCAGGAATTTGAAGAAGAGTGGTTCTCTCTTGTGGGAAGTGTGTGGTCAAAGACCTCTGTGGCAGAAGGAGAGGCAATTATTGGAGAAGCTCCTGAAATTCAAATTGTCCAAGAGGAAGAAGCAACAGTTAGGGTTGAAGAACCTGTTGCAGGTGCAAGAAGGATAGAAGAAATAGCTCCTGAGTATATTGAGCCCGTTGGGCAGCCATCTGGAGTTGAGACCCCCTCAATAGTCATTGCATCTATTATCGAAGAAACTTTGGAGACTGTTGCTCATATTGCGGGGAGCAAGAAGAGACTCATGAAGAAATCATCCCAAATATTCCTACTAAAGATGTTAATATGGAAGAAAGTCAGGAAACATTTTTTCCAGAAGTTGTGGCTCTAGGCCACAGTGAAGACTTGCAAATGGAAGATGCTCCACTTCAGGGGGAGCCTGAAACTCAAAGGAAGTTGAAATTCAGGGGAACCCCAGTAAGTGCCCTGGTTGATAAATTTAAAGAAGGCTTAGCGGAGAGCACCTCAAGTGATGATGTTGATATTGAGCCAGCTGTCAGCTTAGGAATGAAAGGAAAAGTGTTGCAACTAAAATTCCATTGCTTACCAGGAAAGTACACCGGAGATCGAAGAAGAAGAAGCTTTAGGTGAACTTAAAGCCAATCATTGATAGAATGAACGTTCATGGGGAGATACTATGATCATTACAATCAGATGTCTCATCTATTTTATGAGTTAGAGCAGTGGAGCTAAGGATTAGAGCAGTCAAAACTGAGCTCCAAGAGATGAGAGGTGTGTTGGGAAGCTTGAGGATTCTAATGACAGATCTTTCAGACTTTGTAAGGGTGCATTTATCCTCTCCTGCACCTCCTACTCCCACTCAACCAGTATCAGAGGTGCCTGTAGTAGGGCCATCTGGGCCAATTGTTGAGGAATCAGGGCCATCAGGGCCAATTGCTGAAGAGGAATCAGGGCCTCCAGGGCCATCAATTAAAGAGTCAGGGCCAACAGGGCCATCAGTTGGAGAGTCAGGGCCATCCGGTCCATTGGAGTCAGAGGCAGAGCAAGTCAGCATTGAAGAACCTGTAGTAGCTGCTGTTGTGCCCCCAGAGCCCCCAGAGCCTCCTGCTTCTTCTCCTCTTCAGACTCCACCCCTCCTTTCTTCTCTCCTCTCATCCTTTAGATAGCTTCTATAATACTGTGCATCCCATTCTTCTCTAAATCTGCAATATCCACTGCCTTGTTACTACACAACTTGATCTTGACAGTTGCGAATCGTTCCTACTGATCCGTCGACAGGAAGGCGACGCTGTAGCCTCCTACGCTGTCGGAACTCCCAGAAGCGGCCATCGAATCAAACAAGGAGAGTTTCTGGAGGATCGTTGGGAAGGAAGGAACAGAACCCCTCAAGAAATTTGAGCTGGAACAGAAAGATCCTTCGAAATCGCACAGAAAGGATTCTGGAATCGATAAGGTCTATCGCTCCAGGCAAGTCGAAAGAGATAATAGAGAGAGAAGAAATCGATGCAACATGGATACGGATTTAACGGTAGGTAATAAGGTCGCTTTTTGAAATGACAGAGTAGTAAATGTAGATAACGACAAAATAGGAGAAGATGGCGCAAATAATATAGAATTAAACTGAAACATCATAGCACTTTATGACGCAAGCAGTAAAGGATTTACTTAAATTCTGAGGGAAGGATAAATATTATTCTGAAATTTTATTATTTCAGTTGCGTGCAATCATATCTGTTACAAATTACACAGGCCTAATTCCCTTCTAAGAGACATAAATCTCCTTTCAAGTAAGGCTTTTGTAAAGATATCTGGTAACTGATTTGAAGTGTCTACAAAAAGAGATATTAATGTTCCCATTAGCTACATGATCTCTAATAAAATGATATGTAACCTCTATATGCTTTGTTCTGGAGTGCTGAACTGGATTTTTCGTGAGATTTATCGCACTTGTGTTGTCACATAGCAGTGGAATGGTCTTGATGTGCAGTCCATAGTCTTCAAGCTGTTGTTTTATCTATAGTAGTTGAGTGCAACAGCTCCCAGCAGCTACGTACTCAGCTTCAGCCGTTGATAGTGCTGAATTTTGCTTCTTTGAAAATCATGAAATCAAGCATCCTGTAAGAAATTGACAACCACCACTGGTGCTTTTTCTATCTATCTTGCATCCAGCATAGTCAGCATCAGAATATCCAACTAAACTAATTTCACATGATTTTGGATACCATAAACCTAGGTCATGAGTCTTAGCTAGATATCTAAAAATCCTTTTAACAGATAGTAGATGGAATTCTTTCGGATCAGACTGATATCTAGCATAAATGCATACACTAAATAAATATCAGGTCTACTGGCTGTCAAGTAGAGCAATGACCCTATCATACCTCTATAAAGTATTGGTCAACTTTCTTACCTTCCTTATCACTGTCTAACCTGGTGGATGTTCTCATTGGAGTCGACAGTGTTTACCATTATCGAATCCAAATTTCTTCAGCAATTCTTGGTGTATTTGCTTGACAGATATGTGTACCTTCTTTGCCTTGCTTGATTTGTAATCCAAGGAAAGAGTAGAGCTCTCCCATCATGCTCATCTCAAATTCTCCCTGCATGAGTTTTTCAAAGTACTTGCACAACGATTCATTAGTAGATCCAAATGTAATATCATCTACATAAATTTGTACAAGTCATATATTTTGACTTTTGACTTAATAAAAAGTGTGCTATCTACTTGTCCTCTAGTAAAACCATGATTCAATAAGAATGCACTAAGTCTTTCATACCATGCTCTAGGTGCTTGTTTTAACCCATATAATGCTTTATGCAATTTGAAACATGATTTGGACACTCTACATCATCAAAACCACGAGGCTGTTTCACATAAACTTCCTCCTTTATAAAACCATTTAAAAATGTGAATTTTACATCCATTGAAAAAGTTTAAAATCTAGTGCACATGCATATACAAGTAAAATTCAAATAGCCTCTAGTATAGCCACTGGTGCATAGGTTTCATCGAAAACTATGCCTTCCTCTTGGGAATAGCCTTGAGCGACCAATCTAGCCTTGTTTCTAGTGATAACACCAGCTTCATCCATTTTGTTCCTGAACACCCATTTGGTGCCAATCACTGGATGATCTGATGGTCTCAGAACAAGGAACCAAACTTGATTTCTTTGAACTGATTAAGTTCATCTTGCATGGCTAATATCCAAGATTCATCAGACAATGCTTCATTGACTATTTTAGGTTCAATTTGAGATACAAATGCTAAATAGCCACAAGGAATAACATTACCTCTAGTTCTTACCCTAACCGATGGATCTCCAATGATGTTTTCCTTTGGGTGATCCTTCCTATATCTCCATTCCTTGGAAGATGATCATGTGTAATTTCATTTTGTTGCAGTTCTTTCAAGGGTGGATCTTCATTATCCTTGATAGATGTGTCCTTCAATTTCTCGGATAGTTTTCTACCTTTTCATCATCACTATCTACTTCCTTTCTCAAGGAAGGGTTAGACTCATCAAAGATAACATGAACGATTTGTTCAATTAATAATGTACTTTATTAAAAACTCTATAGCCTATGAGTTTAGAAGTGTATCCCATGAAGATTCATTCATCAGATTTGGAATCCAGCTTACCTAAGTCTTTCTTACCATTGTTGTGAATGAAACATGGACATCCAAATGTTCTGAAGTGGTTGATCTTTGTCTTGATGATCAGTCCATCCACATATAATTTTACTTATTATATACAATTTTGGTGATTAACAAAACCTTAACAAATATTTTCTAACATGTTTTTCTGATGTTCATCCACAGGAAACAAATCAAGCGAAATCTGTAAGTTATTCTCACACTGTCATTCAAAGTTCAGAGCATGCATTTCTTCTAAGTACACATCGATTTCCTTTATAGTATAACAATTTCATAAGTAAAAGAACAATTTCCATTGCTACAACAATTCGCTAAGTAAATCAACGATTTCCATCGCTATAACAATTTGATAAGTTAAAACAACGATTTGATGCTGTAACGATTCGATAAGTTAAAACAACGATTTGATCGTTGTAACGATTCGATAACTTAAAACTACGATTTGATCACTATAATGATTCAGTAAGTTACACAATGATTCGATCGCTGTAATGATTCGATAAGTTAAAACAACGATTTGATCACTATAACAATTCAGTAAGTTACACAACAATTTGATCGCTGTAACGATTCAATAAGTTAAAACAACGATTTGATCGTTGTAACAATTTGATATGTTAAAACAATGATTTAATCACTATAATGATTTGGTAAGTTACACAACGATTTGATCGCTGTAACGATTTGCTTGAACAACGATTTGATAGCAAATAACCATTTGATCGCAAACAACAATTTGCTCATACTTGAGCAACGATTTGCTTACATTCAAAGAATGATTTGCTTAAACAATGATTTGCTCTCATTAAAGAACGATTTGCTTCTATTTAACTAACGATTCTTTCACACAACGATTTCATATTCATTTCATCATGGATTTTATTTATGCATAGACTACGATTATGAAATCAATTTTATGTATACATCAACTTTCTCACAAAATTTATGTTTTGAATGAATTGTCATGCTCTTTTATTATTATCCTTCCAGACAGATTTGAAAATATCTATTCTTTCTGATATTCAAACATATTTTCAAAACTCTGTGGAGCTCAAGTCTTCCCGTGTATATCTTTGTACCTTGCACCACGTAGCATTTATTGTGATTGTACACATCTCTGCATGTCGCATATCTGTGTGCTTTCTACACCTATGTTTCTATAGGAAACACTTTTCACGGTGACAGAATGGCATTTCTATTTTGGTGTACACTCTTATAGCATGTCTTCTAACGTGACTGACAGCTTACAGATAGTCTAGTTGTCTGTGTCTTGGCATTTATTACGTGCAGGTCTTTGCCAGTACCAAATCTTTCACCGTTGAATAATCTGAAGTGAAAATATCTGGATGAATCTTCTCCTTGCGTATGTGTCTTCTAGAGCATTAAATGACTGCAGGCTTACCTGTTCCACATCTCGGACCATGTAGTCTAACGTGCTTCAAACATAGAGACAACGGACGCTTCAACGAACACCTCAACAGATATATTTTTCAAGAGAAGATATATACAAGACTGATGACTCTGTGAACAAAAATACGACACGGATACTCACAGGAGATATACTTTTGAACCTACCAAGAACTTGCGAGCATCAGCAAAGAGAGAGCTCATTCGTTTCATTCCAAAATCCTTTAGCTCTCAGCTCTCTGTTTTCATTTGCTTAGCTTTGGAGAGCTTTTGTAGTTCTGAGAGATTTCTTGTTGCAAATCTTTGTCTCTCAGACATTGCCTTAGATCAAGCAATCTGTTGTAAGCTTGGTCTAGGGGCCTTTCGCCTTTTATACATTCTCTGTGTGTTCCTCTTCGGTTGTGAAGAGAAGACATGTTGGAAATAGGTGGTTGTTATTCCCTTCATTGGGGAAGGAAGACCTGTGTATCAGGTGATGGTTTGTACCTCTTCAGGGTTAGAAGAGAAGCCCAGCTGCTGCTGGATGTGTAAGAGTCCTTAAGGGGGATAGTACCCTCGGTTAGTGAAATCCCAAGTTGTTGCTTGGGGACTGGAGGACTCCTTGGGATAGGAGGTCCGAACCAGGATAAAAATCTCCTGTTGTTGTGTGTTTACTTATTTGTCTTCACTCTCACTAACAAAACTATTGATATTAGTGCTTTTCTGTTAGGTATTTTTGTTTACAGGTTTTATTCTGAAAAGATTTTTAGCAATCCATTCACCGCCCCTCTGGGCTTGCTCTCTGGGCAACACATCTTTCTTGCTTATAAAGCTCATATGCTGTCTTCTTCAGAATTGGCCTGATCATTACTCTATTTATGATATTGTCACGTCCGAGAATTACGCAGCGGATATTATTTCGAATAATTCGAGTCGATATCCTGAGACGTGAACAGTCGGCAAATAAGCCTCTAGCTAGCACGTACTAAATGTGTATCAACACAACATCATAATAGGGCCCATATGTTGAACTCAATATAAATTGTATTCAAATCTCAACTTATTGTATTCATAGTGGAAACTGTTACAGGACTAAGACTCATTAAAGCAAAAGTACATGATACCTCACTTCCTACTACAAGAATCTAACACTCAAAATAAACTAAGTATAGGTAGACTCATAATTGGAACGCTCTTCACTCGGACGCATTCCCATCCTCGGCTTGCTCTTCTTCTTGAATGTCATAGTCACCTAGATTGGGTAAAAGTAGGGGATGAGCAAACTAGCACAGTAGGATTTATATCTCAATGTGCGGGCAATGATATAAGTGATTAGCATTTTAGAACTAGGTAAGCACGAAGAATGTCATGATATGCATGTGCGAATAAAACTCATTAAAACACGATACATGAAACAAGCTAGAGAGAGTGATTATGGTAGAACAAGAGTTGTGAACCAGATGACAAGATAGAACTAGCAATAGATCACTTTGTACAAGCACGCAAGATTACAATTGATGTCAAGAATGCAAGATCTCACTAATTGCATTAAATGCAGGATGGCCATATCACGCAAGCAAGCAAGCAAGATTGTTCAAGCACGAACAAGTAACACTAATCAGGCACGTAGACACTAATGTACACCAAGGAAAGATCCACCAAGAGTGCACACAGGTCATGTGTATGTGGTTATGTATCTAACATTCAACAAGCAAGAAAGTACTCCTAGCGTAGATGCAACGCCAGTAATCATTATACCCTATGGTTAACAGTATATCTATGACTCGCCGTCATTGGGGCTAGATTGGAGCCTTGGACACACGCCGTGCCCTGTCAGCATCTCATGTAAATTTTTAAATGAAGATACCCACAGTCATTATTAATGGCCAATGAGAGTTTCAATAAGTAAGCATGTGTATTGTCATGTTCATGATGATGATGAGAACAAGTAATAAGTAATTGAACATGATTTCATGAGAACAATGGTCAAGAGATAAATTCGGCAGCATAACGGTACGATTTATACTTTCGTTTAATCTTTACATTAATGGCTTTAGTCTAGTTTGTAAGTCACACTCACGAGATCAAGAAGAGAAAGGAAGTGCACGCTATCTCCGGGGAACTTCAATGGTACAACCAACTCGTCGGCCATGTGGGAATCCATGGTCAGAGGAGATTTACGGAGGCCTTGGTGAAAAGGTCGCTAGTCTATAGATTCAGAATGACCGGTAGAGAGTTTCCAATTTCCCAAGAAAGGGGCTGCCTAATAGTGCAAGTGTGTAGTGATGTACGTCTCTCAAATCACAAACTATCGGTCTCAAACTCGCGGGAAGCACTTAACCATATAACATGGAATAAACTATGCACTTTGACAAATCATGGTTTGCAAGATTTTATGATAACCATTATCATTTAAACATGGAAGAATAGTAGGAAGATTAAATCACAAGAAGCATGAATGGATCATAACATTTAAGGAGCACTTAGAATAGCATTCATGTAATTAAAGCTTTTAAATGGGTTAATCATTTTTAAGCCATTAAATAACAATCATGTAATGATCAGACCAAGACAGGCAACTTACACAGTAATATCACATTTAAACAGACCTTGGGTGTATACGGTAAAATTTGCAAGAAATAAGTGGTTTCAGGTAAAGATCCTGAGAAGGCGACATAGCCATATAAGGATGGCGACAGGGTCTGTCAGGCCAGGGTCAGATCGCGACAGACTCATGTAAGGAAGGCGACAGGTCGGGACCAGAAGGCGACACAGGGGTGTGAGCATCGCGACAGGGAAGTCAGATCAGGCAGGTAGATAGCGACGGAGCGCACGTCGCATTCAGAAGGCGACTAGAGGGGTGTCGCAACAAGACCTATAAACGCGACCTATCGGGCCGTCGCGTTCACAGGGTCCGTGCCTGGCTCTGATAGAGCAAGGACAGTGCCTTGGATTACGGACCAGACTTCCTTCCTTTGACACATGGTACTTCTAAAATAGAGAACAATTTGTACAGGGTATGAAAAATAATAAACCAGTTTGAAAACAACCTAGACATACAAGGGTACTTCCAGTAAATCGGAATTGGAAAACAAGGATGGTTTTGGTAGGTTTTAATCAAGTTGAATATGAGGTCAGACCAAGAGTAATCCAGAAGACGTAGTTTCATGCAGCAACCTTATTATCACGCTTATAACTCTCTAACTAATGAGATTTAGTCAAAACGTTTAACATGAAAGATAGTTCGGTCTTGAAACACGTGCAACATATTAAGAACGGGAAAAGCCTGAACAGTGCGTGACTTTGGCAAAACGCTTATAATTCAAAATATACTAAATGAAATTCGATGAAACCAGTGGGAAATGAAAGTTAACTTGATGATCTACACATTGGTATAGGATATGTTAAGGTTTGGCCCGAGAAAACCTACCTTATGGGTTGAAGAAGTCCCATTACTACAGAAAACCCGTGTTCAGACCACTTGGAAGAAAACACTTACTACTCCGTGTATACTGCATGGAATTTGGGAATTCCACTTGGGTTAGAACGTATAATTGACCCTCTTTCCAGGGGAATAGGCCTTGCAAGGTTTGGTTTAGGTTTGACTCACCTTTGGTCGACTTCAAGAGGGTGGTTTGTGCAGGTCGCAGCAGACGAGAAGGGGGAAAATAACGGCTTGGTGTGGACGATCTCCTGCTCCCCAGCCACCAAGAACTCCTCCACACGACCCCAATAAGTTCTAAATTCGTTCCTAGGGTTTGGGTGAAGAGTATTTAAGTAACCATGGTGTTTAGGAGTCCTATTGTAACTAGGAAAGCCAAGTTGCGGTTTTGACATGTTAGTTTCCTATTTTTGAGGATTTCTTCCTCCCTTTGAGTGTGTGAGGCATTAGGAAACCTCCACTCATAGTTAGGCACGAATTTGGGTTGCCAAGAATGCATGATTGCATCCCAATTCAACTCAAATTGCCTCTTTCTAATTTCATCCTATTTAGAGTTACGAATTTCCATGCATTTTCTAGCTTTATTTGATTTTGGGTCATATGTTGTCCATTGGCCCAATTAAGATATTGGGTCATTATATATATGTTGGAAGTATCTTAACATTTTTATTTAATTTATGGTTGCGTCGTATTTCCGTGTTAACGGTTTTCCGACTTGTTTCCTTATTTAGATAATCGGTCGCGATAACTCTTAAACCTCGTCCGAATGATTTTTAGTGACCCAAATTTCTTGATGGGTCATTAGAAGATATTATTGGAAGCCCATATATGATTTTTATTTAATTTCCGACTCATTCAAGTACGGGTGATAATGATTTCTCGACTTATTCATAAATTACGATAATAAGTCGTGAAACACTTTAAACTTGGCTAATACAATTTTTCTTGGCACAAATTTTTTGTGGAACATTTGGTAATAATGTTTAGGGTTGATTTATAATTTTTACGGAATTTTCCGATGTGTTTTGGTACATACAATAATGATACGTATGTTTAAATACTCTGGTATTATGGAAATTATTTATTTCTATTTATTTGAATTAGTATGTAATTAAAATTTTTGGGGTGCTACAGATATAACACGCTATGTTAATAGTTTCTACCCAGAAATATCTTGGAAGGTTGTATTCTGATAGCATGGTCCTGGCCATATCCAATAAAGTCCTATTCTTCTTCTCAACTACTCCATTATGCTGAGGTGCCCTTGGTGCTGAGAAGTTGTGTTCTATACCTTGGTCATCACAAAATTCTGCAAATTTATTATTTTGGAATTCACCTCCATGATCTGAACGAATACTTATGATATTGAACTTCATGTCCTTTTGAACTACTTTGCTGAACTTCACAAAACTTTCAATGTGTCATCTTTGTGTTCCAAGAATGCAAATACCCATGTAAATCTTGAATAGTCATCAACTATGACAAATCTAAAGTTCTTTCCTCCTAGGCTTGAAGTTCTCATAGGTCCAAACAAATCCATGTGTAGCAGCTCTAGAGGTTTGTAAGTAGTTACTACGGTCTTTGATTTGAAAGAAGATTTTGCATGCTTCCCTTATGCGTATGGTTCACAGATGCCTTCAAATCTTGAGTTTATCTTTGGCAGACCTTCCACTAGATCATGTTTGATGAGCTTTCTTATTTCATCCAAGCTGCAGTGACCTAATCTCCTATGCCACAGTTCTGCATTCTGTTCTTTGTTCGGTGCTAGGCAAATATCTTAATCCTTTAATTCTTCTAGATGTAGTGCATAAAGATTCTTTTCTCTGCTGGCTTCAAATACAACTGCACCATCCTTGATAATTAGACACATGGATTCCTGAAACTTGATTTGATGACCCTTATCACACAGCTGGCTGATGTTGAAGAGATTGTGCTTGAGTCCCTTGACACACAAAACGTCTACTATGAGGGTTCTATCTTGACTTCAATGGATCCACATCTAATGACTGACCCTTTTCCATTGTCGCCATAGGTTACTGTGCCTTCTTCACTCTTGATATGAAAAAATAGCTTCTTGTTACCTGTCATGTGCCTTGAGCACCCGTTGTCCAAGTACCACTTATATGCTCTAAGGCATCCCTGCAATCAATCAGTGCGATTTAGGTACCCAAGTTCTTTTGGGTCCTGATTGGTTAGTTTCTTCACAATTTCGTTTGGGAATCCATTTTAGGTGTTTTGTTGTACATGTTATTTATGTGTGACCCAATTTCTTACAGTGTGTGCAGTAAGGAATATTGTTTATTATTTACTTGGTTTACAGTTTTATTGGTCTTAGCTTCATGGCTAGGATGTTGTTCAGCTACAAACTTCGGTGATGGATAAATTTTAGGGTGAATTATAGTTTCTTCATTTTCTAGTGGGGTGTATCCTAGGCAAAACTTTTTCTTTCCTGATCTTCTTGCTTCTTTTAGCATTAGGGATGATTTTCCGTTAGTGAATTTTTCAATTGTGGCAGTTAGATATTCATTATCATTTGTTAGTATATTAACTTCATTTTTTAGTTTACTAGTGGTTTCTTGATTTTCCATATTTGATATCTTTTCATCTTTACCTTTATGTCTTCACATAATAGTTCATTTCTTCTTTTAAGTTCAAAAATTTGTTTCTCTAGCTGTTCAGTTTCAGATTTTAAATCTGAGTTTGTAATTTCCAAACATGCATAATTTTCTTGGTTGTTTTAATACTTTACAAACATCTTTATATTTACTGTACAGTCATTAAAAGCATCTTTTAAGCTATCAGAATCTGATTCATTATAGGAAGTAAAGGATGAATCAGAAGTTACCTTTTCATCAGTGTTTGCCATGAAGGCCAGGTTGGCCTTTTCTTCTTCTTCACTGGTAGAGCTTGACTCACTATCTGAGTCACTCTCGTTGTTCCATGCAGCAGCCATGGCCTTCTTCTTGTATCTTTTGAATTTCTTTGAGTTGTCCTTCTTCTTGAACTCAGTTTTCTTTAATTTTGGACACTCGGCTTTGATGTGTCCAGGCTTCTTGCACTCATAGCATATCGGTTCTGGTTTCTTAATATCTTTGCCTTCAGGTCTTTTAAAGTCTTTACCTTTCTTGAAGTATCTTCTTCCTGACTGGTATTTCTTATGGGCTAGAATGCACTGCAGCCTTCTGGAGAGAAAGGCTTCTTCATCTTCACTACCTCATCACTTCTTTCACTTTCTAACTCATCCTCAGAACTACCTTCAGTGGCCTTTAGAACATTGCTATGCTTCTTCCTGTTGGAGGATTCTCCAAGCCTTTCCATATTTATCTCATGAGCCATTAATGACCCAATGAGTTTCTCAAGTGACATTCTCCTAAGGTCGTTGGCTTCTTCAATGACTGTCACCTTTGGAGTCTATGAGGCTGGCAGGGATCTTAATATTTTTCTCACCATCTCTGATATCATATGTTTTCCAAGCCCAGTCAGACCATTTGTGATGTCAGTGAATCTACTGTACATTTGAGAAATGGACTCTCCAGATTGCATTTGAAATCTCTCGTATTGAGCTACCAAAATATCTATTCTAGTTTCTTTTAACTTATCAGTTCCTTCATATGTGAGCCTTAGCTTTTCCCACATCTCCATAGCTAACTTGCAAGAGGAAATCCTATTGAATTCTTTGTTACTGAGCGCACAACACAGTATGCTCTTAGCTTTACTGTTCAGGGATATTTCCTTCTTGTCTTCATCTGTCCAGTTTTCTCTATTGTTGAGCACCACGAGGCCTCCTTCTTCAATGATTGACCATAATTGGAAATCGAGACATTGAAGGAAGAACTCCATTCGAGTCTTCCAATAGTTGCCCTTGAATTTTATCCTCTTATGGGGTGTTTGATTGTGTGAAGAACTTATGCTTGTGTGTGTGTAGATATGTATATAAAACTAATTGATGTATTTTTGTAAATATATGTATATATATATATATATATTGTATATATTATTTACTTACATTGCATGAGTAGTATTAATTTTCTAAACTATACACTGTGTAGTTCATGTTCATGCATTGAGTAAGTGTAGTTTCTGCAGTTTTTAAGTTCTGGCCAGGCGACCCATTGGCGTCAATATGTGTGGATGCCAACCCAAAGTCAGCGGCCACATCGATGGACGCCAACTCCATATTGGCGGCCAGTGATGTTGACGTTAGCCTCCTAGATCTGTTGCATCTTTAGATCCGGAAACGCCTATGTTTTGGTAACTGACCTCCAACGGTCAGAAAACCTTATCTAAGCGCCTCTCCGACCCTTGACCTTATAAAAACACCCATCTCTGACCAGATCTGACACTTTTGCTCTCTTGAGAAAAACCCTAGTTCTCTTGTGCGAAAAACCTGAACATTGGACCCTTTGATCCGGTGATTGGTGGATCCTTCCAGTGATCTTTTGCGACTGGAGGGGAGCCTAAGCATTAGGGAAGGCTCCTTCGACATCAGGTGGCTATCTGCATAAACACAAAACCCGAATTTGGAGGACTTTTGAGGCTCTTCGGCTCAGGCCGAGGAGAGCTTCTTCCACCCAATCCTCCGTTTGTAGATTTTTCTGAAGGCAAGTTGTTGAGCAACTACACCTAAGAAAATCTAAGATTTGAAGATATAGTATATATCATGTTTTTGCTATAACAAAATCTTTAAATAGACTATCTACAAAATAAATGTATCTCAACATATATATGCATACAACTGTGTGATAAACTTCATCGCTAAAATTTTCTAAGTCCACAGACTCTCAGTACATCATACTGTATCCGACTTCAGACTCCGACTGTTGACTCCGACTCCTTAAGAATCGAAGTCAAAACCATCCTGAAATTTTTCTAACTCCATACAGCTATACATGATTCGACTGTTTACTTCGACTCATACAGTCGGATGCTTCATAAATCCTAACTACATGATTCGACTGTTCACTTCAACTCTTACAGTCAAATGTTTTAGAAATCAATCTCCATAGTATCCGACTGCTAAAGTCGAATTGTCTTATTACCTCAGAAGTCGAATCATTCTATTTAGTATCAGTCGAATTCTATTGATTTCTTCTGAAGTCAAATTATTCTTTCTGAAGTCGAATCATTCTATTCCACTCTGACTTCTATATTCGAATTGAAATCTTTATTGAAGTCAAATTACTCCTTCTAAGTCGAATTATTCCTTTTCATCTCCGACTTCTGTACTCAAGCTTAGTTCCTATTAAAGCCGAATCACTCCTATTCTATCCCCAACAGTTGAATTGTATGATCCTTAAACTTGACTTCACTGTCAGTTCTGTACTTAAATGCTTTTCTGAAGTCTCTGAGGATAAACATATAATCTAATCCTATTTCCTAATCATCTTGGACATAGTTTATAATGAGATCTTCATTGACTAAATATTTTATTGATTCATCAAATTATCATTATTATTTCTCTAACATGACAAGATATATTATACTTAAAATATTCATCTAAATCTTGTGCTGATTATTTCACAAATATTTTAAATTGAGCTTTGTGTTCTTCATGTCTTTGTTCCAGATTTTCTTGGATACAATAGATACAGTGCATTAATGAATTCTCAGGCGCATGGCATCTGACAAGACTCACCTACCACTGTCAGACCCATACCCTACTTTTTAGCATATCTGTCTGACTCCCTTTTCTGTCTGAAAGCATGCCTATCCGAGGTTTCCATACCTTCTTTTATTCTCCTCTGACTTACCTACCTCCAAGGTATGGAGATCCCTTTTCTTTTTGTCTTGTCGTTGCTGCAGACATTTATTGAAGTACGATTTTAGCATGCCTCCTTCACAGTCCACTCTGAGAGAGAAAGAGCTAATCTTCTAGCTGTGAAGACTGCACCTCCTCTGAATACCTTGGAAAGAAGCAAAACTGAAGGACTCCTGGATAACAAGCTCATCAAGATCCAAAGGATTCTGGAGTTATCTTCAAACGGCCAGATTGCAAACAGCCACATTTCCAATGGCCATCTTTCAAACGGCTATATTTTGAAGAATATAAAAGGAGCTGAAGTTTGAAAAGACAATAACAAGAGTGATAGCAGAAGCTACTCAAGCCATTGAAAATTCTAGTGAGCTTCACATTTCAAAAAGCTAGAATTCACAAGCCTTCTTGCAAGCCCAGTGAAAGAGCTTCCCATTTCAGTAGAAATTCTCTGAAGCTCTCTGAGTCTCTTAGAAGTCTTGTGTTCGGGTGGCAATTGTAACTGCCTACTTTTCTAAAGTCCACCCTTCTCATTCAGATAGGATTTAAGTCTTATTTCTGATCCATCAAAGTCCTTCTGAATTCGGTGTGTTTGTGCTCAGCTTTGAGGCAAACACACAATTGTCTTACTATCTATTTGGTGTGTAATTTCTATAGAAGTCTGTTTCTGCATTTCCCCTCCTGTGTAGGGAAGGCCTTGTGAAGGCAGTTGTTGTACCCCTGTTTAGGGAAGACTTGCTAGGGTGCAAGTGGGTGTGTAATTCCTCTCAAGGGTGAGAGAAGGCCAATTTATTGGCAGATAGTGAAAATCTCAAGTGGCTGACTTGAGGACTGGACATAGGACTTCCATATAGGAAGGGTCAAACCAGGATAAATCTCTGTGCATTTCTGTGTGATTGTTTCCACCCTGTTTACACTTGAATCACACACACCACACTAAGTTCTAACAAATTTATTTAGTGTTGTTCGTTTCAGAATAAAATTTTAAAACAAAGAAGTCCTATTCACCCCCCTCTAGGACATTCTTAGTGCCATTACGATCCAACACAAGTAACCCATACCCATCATCCATACAGGCGTCTAGTAGGTCTCAGGAATTTTATAGATTTTAAATCGTGTCCTGGAACCCCCTTTCTATCGAATTTTTGGAGTTTAGTCTGTGTCTTGCACAGATAGGAACTTAACGGAAACATTTGATGCCGTTAAGATCCGAAGTTGGCAACGGCCTTTGTTGCCGTTAACCAGATAGACGACCACCCCCTTGCCGCTGAGATCTTCACGCGGGGACAGTTTGTCTGTCTACCCTTAATAATATATTTTCCAGATTTCTACGCATGAGGATATACTGTAAAAATTATATGTTATGTAATACCTCTAGTGGATCATGTTGAGCAATTTTTATGAATTTTTTGTTGAATGTGTTATTTATTAAAATCCCTGAACCATCTGTCAGACATGCTTAATCTTGTAAAAATATTGTTGATATAGTTCCATGTTGAATTTCGATACTGTAAAAATTCTGTAATATGTGCACCAGTATCAGGTCATGCTATGGAAATTGGGCAATTTCTGATGTTTGTGTAAATAGTTATATTTTCTGAACTGTAAAACGGTGAGCATGCAATATCAATTTAAATTCACAAATAAATTGTATGGAAGTAGTTAAATTCCTAGAAATTTCATGTGAAATCATGACTGTCAGATGCATGTTGTAGGATGGTTAATGTACCTGTAGCACTGTGAACCATGCAAGTTTGATTATTGACCAATTTTATGATATAACTTTTATAATTTTCATAATTAGTGTCTAGTTCTGAAAAAATATGAAATTTGGCATGCATGATGTTTAACCTATAATCTGTATGTGGTAAAAATTTCATGTGAATTGAACAATAGTAGGTACTGTTTTGTTTATTACATGATGAAATGACCAATTAAAGCATGTTTAGTCTAATTAGTGATAAATTAGATAATTGCAACATGATTAGAATAAATTTGTAACTGTTTAACATTGTAAACAGTAGTACCATGTTAAGAAATCTGAACCATGTACATGTATGTGAATTTGAAATTAGTGTGTTAAAAGGGTATGCAAATAGTGTGTGTTTAAAAATGGAAATTTTGTAAATGTGCCATGGGTGACACTGCTACCATAGAGGGCTGAGGAACTGTACCATAGTAAAGTCCCTACGGGAAGGTTCATATGAGTATGAGATCCCATGGGCATTGGGATTAAATCCTAGAGGTGGACAAGTACCACTGGTTAGGGTGGAGAGTGGTTCTCCCGGTTCTGCGCAGTAACTAAGATCTATCACTATATTGCCTAGGTGATAGGTATGTGTGTGAATGAGAAAAGTATGTGTCCTTCTAGAGGTTGGTTGGACTATGTGTCACGGCATGTAATGAGAATAATGTGATTTTTATATATATGTGAAATGTGCATGTGTAAAATGTGTAAATGATCATGTGGAAATGTGAACTAATGTGATAATATATGGAATTGTGAACCAATTTATAAATGTGTTTTATCCATGTCAAAACAACCAACTATACATGTTTATAAATGTGTTATGAATGTGGGAATGTACATAGAATCCATGCTAGGAATACCTCTTCCAATATGTGCAATACCATTCTTAACTTATTTTTATAATGTAGCATGAATGGAACAAGTGTTGACTTAAAATAGCATGTTAAAGAATGTGTAGAAAGCATGTGATAGGTTTACTTTATTGTGAAAGAAACATAAGGATGTACTATGTATGATAAACTTGTGGAAGTATCATGTTTAGGCTTTCTTTAAAGGTTGTCCAATCCATGTTATACACATTAGTTGTTTTGTTTAGATGGTAAAATGTCCATGTGATGCATGTATGCTTAATGTGAATGGAATTACTTGCTGGGTCTTTTAGACTCACTCTTGCTTCGGCGTACAGGTGCAGATATTCCTATTTCTTCCGAAGAGATAGTCAGGAGTGACTCGAAGCATGAGTAGGAGACTTTCGTGGAGAATTTTAATTTTGTACTTTTTTTCATAAGTATGTAATAAAGGGCGACATGTATTTAAGTCGTGGACAATGTATTTGATTTAAATTTCAGTTATGGGAACTTTAGTTCTTTCTTGTACTATATAGACTGTGGATAAATGTGGATGATGGAATAATAAATTTACATGGAGTTCTTTTATTCTGCTATTATGTGTTCATATTTGTGTACGTCTCAGCCTATTGATTGTGTTGGGTAAATGTCCCACTGTGGCGACACTTTCTATATCGATGTGGGTTGATATAATTGTACCGGTATAAAGAGGGTCGTTACAGAGATTGGTATCAGAGAAATAGGTTGAGATTGTACATAAATATAATTATGCCATCATCTTCATTATATGCTAAGTCTTTATAAATTGTCCACATAGTTAGGAATTAGATAGTTTACTTCCTAATCGGGAATAAATGTTTTTGCAGGCTATGGCTTCTCGAGGTAGGCGTGTTGTTCCTACTCGTGATGATGAGCAGAGGAGAGAGGAGAGAGTAGAGCCTAGGCGTGAGGATCAGGGTGAGCAGCAGGCCCTAGAACCCCAGGGTCATGTGCTTCCTCCACCACCACCAGTGGATTATGAAGTGTTCATGCAAGGTCTAGTTCAGGCCATGGAGACGGCACTCCAGGCTCAGATGGAGGCTCAGGTTAGATCAATAAGATAGAGTAGTCTGTTTTTTAAATTATATGTTTCTATGTTGCTATATTGTATATGTGTGTCTTATGTTGTTTGTTGTAGCAGGCTCAGGCGCCAGTTCCCCAGGCTCATGACCATGGTGGACCCTCCATCATGGAAAAGTTCAAGAGGATGGCTCCACCCTCTTTTAAGGGGGAGAGTGATCCGTTGCTTGTGGAGAGCTGGATGAGGGAGATATAAAAGTTCTTCCGAGCGATTAGGTGTGCTAAGGATGACAAGGTCACTTTAGCCACCCATATGCTACAGGTATGTGTAAATTGTTTATATAATTATTTCTTTAAGCCTAGATTGTTTGGATTGGTCCTTATGGAATGTTTTGGCAGGAGCGAGCCGATGTGTGGTGGTCCTCTTTGCTTCGTACCCAGTTCGAGGATGGTGTTGTAGAGGTGGCTTGGGATGAGTTTGTGAGGCTCTTTCGGGCCATGTTTGTTCCGGAGCACATCCAGGACAAGATGGAGCAGGAGTTTCTCTCCTTGACTCAGGGCTCCGTGACCATACTGGAGTACGAGGCCAGGTTTTCCGAGCTATCGAAGTATGCCCCTCATATCGTTGCTGATGAGTGCAGGAAGGTGATGAAGTTCGTGATGGGTCTATGGCCATCACTAAGGACGAGGTTGGTAGCATTTGACCATCGTACCCTCGATGAGGCTCTTAGCGCGGCTTGTCATCAGGAAGGAGAGATGCAGCAGTATTTTGAGGAGAAGAAGGCTTCGCAGAAGAGGCCTGCAGCTCCATTCCAGAGGCAGGAGAAGAAGAAGGCGGCGTATCAGTCATCACAGCATCCCGTAGTATCCGGCAGTCGTCAGGTATCTTCTCAGCATTCCCCCAGTGGCAAGAAGGAGTGTCCTCATTGCGGGAGGGAACATGTTGGTACAGAGTATTGGAAGATGGCGGGGAAGTGCTTGAAGTGTTGGAGCAGCGAGCAGAAGATAAAGGATTGTCTCAGACTTCAGCAGGGAGTCCAGCGCGGACTAGCTCCAACAACGGCAGCAGCAGTAGCGCCAGCGACAGGTCGACCACGGAGACCTCGAGCCCCAGCTCGAGTGTTTGCATTAGCTCGTGAGGACGCCGAGCAGGCGGAGCATGTTACCGAAGGTATGGTTCTTTTCATGGGTGTGCACGCTCGAGTTTTATTTGATATGGGTGCCACTCACTCGTTCATTTTCGAGTGTTTTGCTAGGTAGTTAACTTTAGACTCAGTATTAGAGTCTGTGGAGTTAGAAGTCCCTTTGTCTGTGCACACACCTGCGGGAACGGTATCGACTAGGAAGTGTATTCCATCTTTACCAGTGTGCATTGAGGATAGAGTTCTAGAAGGGTGTTACTTCTTGCTAAAGATGAAGGACTATGATGCAATTCTTAGTCTGGATTGGCTAGAGGAGCACTATGCGTTGGTAGATTGTCGTGGAAAGAAGATTGTCTTCCGCATTCCTGGTGAGGATGTGTTTTCACATCCTTTACCAAGGAACTTAGCGGGGAAGTTTGTCATCTCTGCCATGAAGGTATGAGAATGGTGAACAAGGTTGTGACGCTTTTCTTGCCAGCGTGGTATTAGTACCCAAGGCTGATGAGTCACCTACTATTGAGGAGATAGAAGTAGTGCAGGATTTTCCAGATGTCTTTCCTGATGATTTATCTGGATTGCCACCAGCTAGAGAGATAGAGTTTAGTCTAGAGTTCCTTCCAGGCACCTCTCCTATCTCAAAGGCCCCTTATCGGATGGCACCTGCGGAGTTAGCGGAGTTAAAGAAGCAGTTGCAAGATTTGTTAGATAAGGGATTTATTCGCCCTAGTGTTTCTCCGTGGGGTGCACCTGTATTGTTCGTAAAGAAGAAGGATGGGTCACTTAGGTTATGCATCGATTATAGGAAGCTAAACCAAGTGACTGTGAAGAACAGGTATCCCTTACCTCAGATTGATGATCTGTTTGACCAGCTGCAGAATGCATCGGCCTTTTCAAAGATTGATTTTCGGTCTGGTTATCATCAGTTGAGGATTCGGAGTGAGGATGTGTCCAAGAAGGCATTTAGAACCCGTTATGGACATTATGAGTTTTTGGTCCTTCCGTTTGGTCTGACCAACGCCCCCGCAGCGTTCATGGATCTCATGAACAGGGTGTGTAGACCTTACCTAGATAGTTTTGACATGGTTTTCATCGATGATGTGTTGGCCTATTCTCCGGATGAGGCCACACACCGTCAACATTTGAGGGTAGTGTTGGAAGTTCTCTGAGAGCACAAGATGTATGCAAAGTTTAGCATGTGCGATTTCTGGATGTGCGAGGTTCATTTCCTTGGGCATGTTATCTCCGGTGCTGGTGTAGCGGTAGATCCAACGAAGGGCCAGGCTGTTTTGGATTGGGAGATTCCCAGGACCCCTTCAGAGATTCGTAGTTTCCTTGGTTTGGCGGGTTATTATCGGCGATTTATTGAGGGATTTTCATCTCTCGCCACCCTATTGACCAAGCTAACCAGGAAGGGTAAGAAGTTTGTTTGGTCCGAGGAATGTGAGAGTAGCTTTCAATTATTGAAGGCTAAGCTTACTTCCGCTCCAGTATTGGTATTACCTAGTTGTGATGAAGGTTTTGTCATTTATACGGATGCATCTCGGATTGGCCTTGGTTGTGTATTGATGCAACAAGGAAGGGTAGTAGCGTATGATTCTCGGCAATTAAAAGAGCATGAGCGTAACTATCCGACTCATGATTTGGAGCTTGCGGCAGTGGTTCATGCACTGAAGATCTAGAGACACTATCTTTATGGTGTCAGATTTGAGGTGTTCACTGACCACAAGAGCTTGAGGTATCTGTTCTCCCAAAAGGAATTAAACCTTAGGCAGAGAAGATGGATTGAGTTCCTGAAGGACTATGACTTCGACCTCCAGTATCATCATGGAAAAGCGAATGTCGTAGCGGATGCCCTTAGTAGGAAGAGGTCATCACTCCAGCAGGATTGGAAGATGTTAGAGGATGTGGCATGTGCGATGACTGAGTTAGAGCCATCATTATTTCAGGATTTTGTATCTCAGTTGTCCATTAGGTCTTCGGTGTTGGATGAGGTGATCGAGCAGCAGAAAGCTGACCCTAGACTCCAAGAGTTGGTGGGAAAGGCAGGCATTGCTCGTGATGAGGACGGTGTGATTAGATTACATCATCGTGTTTATGTTCCCGACATTATAGATGTCTATGAGCATGTTTTAGGAGAAGCTCATAGGTCAAGATTCTCTATTCATCTGGGTAACACTAAGATGTACCAGGATTTGAAGAGATCTTTTTGGTGGTCTGGCATAAAGAAGGATGTAGCGGAGTATGTATCTATATGTCTTGTATGCCAGCAAGTGAAGGCCGAGCGGCAGCGACCATCTGGTCTTATGCAGAAGATGGAGATCCCTGTATGGAAGTGGGAAGCCGTCACTATGGATTTTGTTACGGGTTTGCCTCGATCTAGGCGGGTAATGACTCGATTTGGGTAGTAGTAGATAGATTCTCAAAGACTGCGCATTTCTTGCCTATGAAGAAGAAGCAGTCAGTAGAGAGCTTAGCTAGATTGTATATTAGTAGTATTATTAGATTGCATGGTGTGCCAAAGTCGATCATTTCGGATCGAGATCCGAGATTTACTTCGAGGCTGTGGAAGGGTCTTCAGGATGCGTTAGGTTCGGAAATGAAGCTCAGTTCGGTGTTCCATCCCCAGACCGATGGACAGTCCGAGAGGACTATCGAAATGCTCGAGCATATGTTGAGGGCGTGTGTTCTGGATTGGAAGGATGATTGGGAGCACCATTTGCCTCTTGTGGAGTTTGCATATAACAATAGTTTCCATGCGAGTGTTGGTATGGCTCCATTTGAGGCATTGTATGGTAGGCCTTGTAGTTCTCCTTTATGTTGGGAGGAGACCGGTGATAGGCAGCTGATCGGTCCGAAGTTAGTCCAGGAGACTTCGGATAAGGTCTAGCTTATCAGGAAGAGGCTTGTTGCGGCAAAAGATAGGCAGAAGAGCTATGCCGACAACATGAGGAAGGATTTGGAATTCGAGGTAGGTGAGCATGTCTTCTTGAAGATTTCGCCTACTCGTGGTGTAGTTAGATTTGGCAGGCATGGTATGTTAAGTGCTAGATTTATTGGCCCGTATGAGATTCTCAGACGTTTGGGCAAACGGCATATGAGCTAGCTTTACCCCAAGCATTAGCTAGTGTTCATCCTGTTTTCGACATATCTATGCTCAGGAGGTATGTCAGAGATTCATCTCATGTTATAAGTCACGAGCCAGTGGAGATCCAGCCAGATCTATATTATGTGGAGCAACTAGTAGATATTCTTTACCGGAAGGTTCAGCATCTCCGGAACAAGAGCATTGCAGCGGTGAAGGTGTTATGGCGCAACTTCTCGCGAGAGGAGGCTACTTAGGAGCTTGAGGATGCAATGAAGAAGAAGTATCCTCAGTTGTTTGAGTAGTATCGGTCTAACTTCGAGGACGAAGTTTCTTTAAGGGGGACAGGGTGTAAGGCCCTTGAATTTCATCCTCTTATGGAGGTGCTTGATTGTGTGAAGAACTTATGTTTGTGTGTGTGTAGATATGTATATATAACTAATTGATGTATTGTTGTAAATATATGTATATATATATATATATATATATATATTATTTACTTACAATGCATGAGTAGTAGTAATTCTCTAAAGTTTACACTGTGTAGTTCATGTTCATGCATTGAGTAAGTGTAGTTTCTGCAGTTTTTAAGTTCTGGCCAGGCGACCCATTGGCGTCAATATGTGTGGACGCCAACCCAAAGTTAGCGACCACATCGATGGACGCCAACTCCATATTGGCGGCCAGTGATGTTGATGTTAGCCTCCGTGATCTGTTGCGTCTTCAAATCCGGAAACACCTCCGGAAATGTCGCCTATGTTTTGGTAACCGACCTCCAACAGTCAGGAAACCATATCTAAGCGCGTCTCCGACCCTTGACATTATAAAAACACCCATCTCTGAGCAGATCTGACCCTTTTTCTCTCTTGAGAAAAACCCTAGTTCTCTTGTGCGAAAAACCTGAACTTTAGACCCTTTGATCTGGCGATTAGTGGCTCCTTCCAGCGATCTTCTGCGACTGGAGGGGAGTCTAAGCATTAGGGAAGGCTCCTTCGACATCGGGTGGCTGTCTGCATCAACACAGAACCCCTATTTGGAGGACTTTGGAGGCTCTTCAGCTCAGGCTGAGGAGAGCTTCTTCGACCCAATCCTCCATTTGTAGATTTTTCTGAAGGCAAGTAACCCATACCCATCATCCATACATGCGTCTAGTAGGTCTCAGGAATTTTATAGATTTTAAATCATGTCCTGGAACCCCCTTTCTATCGAATTTTTGGAGTTCAGTCTGTGTCTTGCATAGACAGGAACTTAATGGCAACCTTTGATGCCGTTAAGATCCAAAGTTGGCGACGGCCTTTGTTGCCGTTAACCAGATAGACGACCACCCCCATGCTGCTGAGTTCTTCAGGCAGGGACAGTTTGTCTTTCTACCCTTAATAATCTATTTTCTGGATTTCAACGCATGAGGATATACTGTAAAAATTATATGTTATGTAATACCTCTAGTGGATCATGTTGAGCAATTTTTATGAATTTTTCGTTGAATGTGTTATTTATTAAAATCCCTGAACCATCTGTCAAACAAGATTAATCTTGTAAAAATACTGTTGATATGGATCCATGTTGAATTTGGGTACTGAGAAAATTCTATAATATGTGCACCAGTATCAGGTCATGCTATGGAAATTGGGCAATTTTTGATGTTTGTGTAAATAGTTATATTTTCTGAACTGTATAACGGTGAGCATGCAATATCAGTTTAAAATCACAAATAAATCGTATGGAACTAGTTAAATTCCTAGAAATTTCATGTGAAATCATGACTGTCAGATGCATGTTGTAGGATGGTTAATGTACCTGTAGCACTGTGAACCATGCAAGTTTGATTATTGACCAATTTTATAATATAACTTTTATAATTTTTATAATTAGTGTGTAGTTCCGAAAAATATGAAATTTGGCATGCATGATGTTTACCTATAATAAGACCGTGGTAAAAATTTCATGTGAATTTGAAAACAGTAGGTACTGATTTGTTTATTACATGATGAAATGACCAATTAAAGCATGTTTAGTGTAATTAGTGATAAATTAGATAATTGCAACATGATTAGAATAAATTGTAATTGTTTAACATTGTAAACAGTAGTACCATGTTAAGAAATCTGAACCATGTACATGTATGTGAATATGAAATTAGTGGGCTAAAAGGGTATGCAAATAGTGTGTGTTTACAAATGGAAAATTTCTAAATGTGCCATGGGTGACACTACTACCTTAAAGGGCTGAGGAACTGTACCGTAGTAAAGTCCGTACGGGAAGGTTCAAATGAGTATGATATCCCATGGGCATTGGGATTAAATCCTGGAGGTGAACAAGTACCACTGGTTAGGGTGGAGAGTGCTTCTCCCGGTTCTGCGTAGTAACTAAGATCTATCACTATATTGCTTAGGTGATAGGTATGTGTGTGAATGAGATAAGTGTGTGTCCTTCTAGAGGTGGTTTGGACTGTGTCACGGCATGTAATAAGAGTAATGTGATTTATATATATATATGAAATGTGCATGTGTAAAGTGTGTAAATGATTATGTGGAAATGTGAACTAATGTGATAATATATGAAATTGTGAACCAATTTATAAATGTGTTTTATCCATGTCAAAACAGCAAGCTATACATGTTTAAAAATGTGTTATGAATGTGAGAATGTACATAGAATCCATGCTAGGAATACTTCTTCCAATATGTGCAATAGCATGCTTAACTTATTTTTATAATGTAGCATGAATGGAACAAATGTTGACTTAAAATAGCATGTTAAAGAATATGTAGAAAGAATGTGATAGGTTTACTTTATTGTGAAAGAAAACATAAGGATGTACCTTGTATGATAATCTTGTAGAAGTATCATGTTTAGGCTTTCTTTTAAAGGTTGTCCAATCCATGTTATACGCATTAGTTGTTTTGTTTAGAAGGTAAAATGTCCATGTGATGCATGTATGCTTAATGTGAATGGAATTACTTGCTAGGTCTTTTAGACTCACTCTTGCTTCGGCGTATAGGTGCAAATATTCCTACTTCTTCCGAGGAGATAGTCAGGAGTGACTCGGAGCGTGAGTGGGAGACCTTCGTGGAGAATTGTACTTTTGTACTTTTTTTTTCATAAGTATGTAATAAAGGGCGACATGTATTTAAGTCGTGGACAATGTATTTGATTTAAATTTCAGTTATGGGAACTTTAGTTCTTTCTTGTACTATATAGACTGTGGATAAATGTGGATGATAGAATAATAAATTTACATTCAGTTCTTTTATTCCGCTATTATGTGTTCATATTTGTGTACGTCTCAGCCTATTGAATGTGTTGGGTAAATGTCCCACTGTGGCGACGCTTTCTATATCGATGTGGGTTGGTATAACCGTACCGGTATAAAGAGGGTCGTTACAGTTGTAATCTTCACCGTCAAATAGAGGAGGTCTGTTGACGGACTGACCTTCAGCATATCCTTGAGCTGCCATTTATCTTTGCTCTTAAGACCGTGAGATCTTCTTTCTTCAAGAGACTCGGCTCTGATACCACTTGTTGCCCAGGTAGTAAGCCCAGAGGGGGGGTGAATGGATTGCTAAAAATTCGTTTAGAATAAAACCTGTAAATAAAATATTAGACAGAAGACACTCAATTTGATAGTTAGTGTTAGTGTAAAATAGAACACACAAGCAAACACACAGACAATAGAGGATTTTTATCCTGGTTTAGATCTCCTATCCCAAGGAATCCTACATCCAGTCCTCAAGCAACAACTTGGGATTCCACTAACCAAGGGTACCGTCCCCCTTAAGAACACTTAGCTTGCCTTCTCTTCTCTACCAGAAGAGGAACACACCACTTGATACACCAGGTCTTCTCATCACACACGAAGAGGAAAGCTCATAGAAAAAAAGTTTTGAGGAGGGCCCCAAGACCAAGCTTAAAGACAATGCTTGATCTGAGGAGAAGATCGAGAGATAGAAAGAATAATCTAAATGAACTCTCTCTCAGATCTATGCTAGCTCTCGAAAGCAATGCAATGTTTACACTGAGAGCTAAGAGCTATGAAAAACTAGAATGGATGAGTAGGCTCTTCTTCTTCAAACGACTCAGGCTTTTCGTCTTTTTGAAAATGAGTGATCGAACTGTTTACATCTTCAAGGAAAGATTGTCTGAATCTTCCATCTTCTTGACAAGTTAACAGGTTCATCTTTGACGTGCTTTACTATAAAAGTCCTGCATACAATAAATGCTGACAACTTCTTTTTGTCTAGACTGTCAGTCAACATTAGTAGTCATGCAGTATGGAGATATACAAGAAGGGAAATGTTGTTCTATCAAAATATAAGTCAAGACTTTATGTGATACTGTGATGTACGCAAAGATATATTATACTGGATGAATAATAGAAGTCACACAGGATACAGTATGATGCGCGAGAAGCCTTTAAAAATCCACAGAGATTTGAAATTATATGAATATTTAAAGATTATGTGGAGTGACATTTTGCTCAGAAGACTTATTCAAAGGTGGCCTAACCTTTATAAGTATAAAGTTGATTCTCAAAAGACATTCAGTAAAGAGAGAGATGATGTTCACGCCAAATCGATGAAATAGAATATATAGAGACACAATCTATGTTGTATCAGGTTGATGTGAACATATTCTATGTATTAATGATGTGAAATTGATTTTCAAACAAGAAGTCGTTGTTTAAGTGAAATTGATCATGAAATCGTTGTTTCACCGAGAGCAAATCGTTGTTGTGACCAAATCGTTCTTTAAGTCAAAGCAAATCGTTGTTGTGATCAAATCATTCTTTCAGTGAACTAAAATCGTTTGTTTGCAACCAAATCATTATTTAAGTGAACTAAAATCGTTGTTTTGATCAAATCATTGTTTAAGTAAAGGCAAATCGTTGTTGTGATCGAATCGTTGTTTAAGTAAAGGCAAATTGTTATTGCGATCGAATCGTTGTTTAAGTAAAGGCAAATCGTTGTTGCGATCGAATCGTTGTTTTAAGTAAAGGCAAATCGTTGTTGCGATCGAATCGTGTTTAAGTAAAGACAAATCGTTGTTCTATCAAGTCCTTGATTAAGTAAATCGAAATCGATGTGAGACCGAAATCGTTGTAGTGATGGAAATCATTGTTTTACTTATGAAATCGTTGTAGCGATAGAAATCGTTGTTTTACTTATGAAATTGTTGTTTTACTTATGAAATCGTTGTTCTATAAAGGAAATCGATGTGAACTTAGAAGAAATGCATGCTCCGAACTTTAAATGATAAAGTGTGATAATAACTTACAGATTTAACTTTACTTATTTCCTGTGGATAAACTTCAGAAAAGATTATTAGGAAATATTTATTGAGGTTTTGTTAATCACCAAAAATAATTGCATATAATAAATAATATTATATGGTGATGGACTGATCATCAGAGCGGTAGCTGGACCTTTCGTCCTTGGCTTCGAGACTGAGAGGTGGTCCTGTGTGGTTTGTCCGGGTCGGTTGCTGGTGTCACGACTAGTCTTCGTGGCCGAGGTGGCATTTTCCTACTTTAGTACATACACCTGGTTTGGTTTACTGTTTATTTATTAAAGCCATTTTTGTTGATAGCATGTGGTAACTAGAGTTTACAGCTTTAATATCCTGCTTGGCTAGTTCTATAAATTGCGAGTGTAGCTTCCTGCTTTTGATGCTTGTGAGTTTGGTTTGCTCGGTTTTTGGGGGAGTTTCCCTACTGAGCGAGTGACTTGTGAGGCTCACCCCTACTCCTTTAAGGTGAGGGAGAGCAGGAGGCTTCACATCCATCTTCTAGTCCCGAGCTGCATCGCAGTGGTGTTGGGTCGACGCCTCCAGCAATGTAATTTACTTTTCTGTTGTACCCCGGGGTATGCCCTAGGTCTTTGTACTTTGAATTTTATTGAAATTTGGCTATGTAAATCTATTGTAATTATGTGTGGGATATTGGATCTTATATATATATATATATATATATATATATATATATATATATATATATATATATATATATATATATATATATCAGTGTGTTCTTTTGTGTTTTCACGGACACGTGTGTGATATCCCTGGCGAGGCTTCGGACTGTCCGCGAGAGGCGGAGTCGGGTCAAGCCTGTTATTAGGTTAAGGGTTTGAACGATGTGGTCTGTCACACTCAAAACCCTAAATTCCATAAAACACCTCATAATGTATATGGTAACAGGATTGGAAAATTACACATAACACCCTAATGATTAAAGGACTTGCTTTCATGTTCTATCACCATTTTGGAGCGTCGTTACTGCCTATCTGCTATTCTATAAGTCCTCTATTATGCCGAGCATCTGTTTCAACACTTCTATTAGTATTTTGAGAACCCCCCGTCAGGTATTCCTCCTATCAGACTGAAACTCCTTTATCGAGGCCTTCATCAATCTCTGTGAGCCTAGAATTTCTCAAGGATGTTGAGCTGGTTGTATCATAAACACCTATACACCATAGGGGAACATGCTAGACTTTTATTGCATGATCCAATCAACCTTATATTTTCTCTATGAATGCGCCCTACTATTTCCTACATTCTTAATGCAACGCACAAGGGCATTGTGACTTATTTAGATATTGTGTTCGACCGCCTAACCACATTATTGTCGTAGCCTTGTGGTAGGATGCCTTGTCTACCATACTTTTAGTACTCAAGAGTATTGTTCCAATGGTTACTATTGTGGTTTTCACTTACTGTTTCTCGCGCATGACCCCTGTATGTTTAGAAACTGTTATCTAGTCACTTCTCTCTTATCTATTCTCTTTCTCTCGTGATACTCTCCTCTATTCAACTACTTTTCTCGCCGGCTTGCTTATTAATCTGCATGGCCATTGACTATTTTTCTAAAGATAGTAAAAACATAACTAATGTCAGGCAATTAAGGGGCCCGGTCTTGTCCTAGGAGGAGCACCCAAAAGTGCTAGCACTCGCGGGAGTTTAATGATCAGGGTGAAAGACACGTATGTGCGATGATCAACTAAGAGGGGAGGGCTGAATTGGTTATGGCCTGTTTAAAATTCTTTCACACAAAAAAGATTAAACTTAATTAAGCAAATCTAACATGTGAGATGCATAGCAGAATAACCGAACTTAAGACGAAACCAACTATCCTAACATGTGTAGAAAGAAGATAGAAGACAAGGAAACAAACCACAAAGTGCACGTAACAATGAGAGTGGTTCAGCCAACACACCCCATGTGTGCCTACATCCACTACCCTACACCCCTATGAGGATTTCCACTAATGTTTTTAACTGAGTACAAGCTACAAACCACTCACACCCACACACAGTTGTTTCTGGGCACAACACCAAACCCACTTCGTGTCTAGGACGAGACAACCCTATGTGTAGTGCACAGTCCGCACCACACACATCACCGCTCACAAGGAGCACAACACACAATAATTTCTGGTTCAATCAAGAACTAAAACATGAACACGAGGAATAAGGAAGATAACAATAGAGTATCGATTCTCTCAGTTTAGAGTTGAGGAGTCACTGTAGAACAACGTGTGTTGATGAAGAACACAGCTTGAACTCTTCAACGAAGCCTTTTGGACATTACTTGGGCGTAGCACAACCTTTAGTACTTGACATCAACTCTATGCAGTAGCTAAAACATGTGGAACACCTATATTTGAAGTTTGCTACAGGCTTCTTCAAAGGATCGCCCAAAACCCTAGCTTTAGAGAGATAGAATGCTTCTGCCACGATGAGTTCTTTTGGGGCTTGGAAGGGGTGTTATATATATAGCCCAACCCAAAAGATAACAACTTAGATGAATCCTCAGGCAAAGACCTAATGGAGGAAAGCGTCCATCCAATTTAGGAAATGACATTTTTTCGTAATCGATCGACCAATTTTACCAAATTGGTCGTTCGATCATGCATTGTCCACAGACCAAAGGTACTGGGAAAATTGGTCGTGCGATTTCCTATTTTGGACTTGAAGTCAACTTGCTCCTCATCTATGAGTCGTCATGATCTCCTATGTGTCGACATGCAGCGCTCATGTGTTGACACTTTCTCTTGATCGGTCGACCGTTTTCTCACAATCTGTAAGACCCGGCTTTCCACTTGGTGTCTGGGATGACTGGCACTAATGCGCCCTAGCTAGGTGATGCGTTAGTGTCGCGTCGGGGGTTCCCAACGTGACAGTTATCCCTGTTGCGATGCAGGTGTGCGCCGCATTCTTGTCGCACTCGGGTCGCTTGTCGTGTTTTTGTCGTGACCGGTCAACGGGCCGCGACAGTGTTTGTCGTGTTCCACTGTTGGTTGTCTGACGCCTGTCAGAATGGCAGGTGTGTCAGTACGGCCTGTCGTATTGTCATGGCGCCCTTGGGGGGCGCGTTCTTGTCGCGGTCCATTGACCCGTCGCGTTAAGGTTGTTAACGCGACGGGGCGGTCCGTCACGTTCTGGGTGTCGGGGCTTAAGGCACTGACCGGCTACCCCATTCCCCTCTCTCTCCTCTTCTTCCCTTTCCCCTCTTCTCCAGCGTTGGGAAGGCTCCCCTTCGGCGATCCGTGCATGGAGCGGCCGACAGCTCATGGCAGAGCGTGGGAGCAGTGTCGTGGAGCAAGGAGGAGGTGGTCGTGCGTCGTGAAGGCCCTTCATGGGTTTGGTTCTTCGTGAAAGGTAGGAATTTCTTGTGCCATTCCCAATCCGGGTGGATTGATAGCCCTCGAGGTTTATAGTTAGCTTTACTGCTTTCCCCATGCTCCCTCCCCCTTGTGCTATGATTGTATGGTTTGTGGGCTACCCGGGATTGAGGATCCCATTGGTTTGCCTCTCTGCTAGTGTCGCGGCGGCTCGGTGCGTCGTGACATCAGAGGAGGTGTCGGCCCGCTCCAGTACGACCTTATCACGATGCGGTTGGCGGTCACGATAAGGCTGTTGTGCCGCGCTTCCGGTCGCGACAGATTGCTGTCGCGGCGTGTTTCTGGGTCGCGACAAGGTTGCTGTCGCGGTGCCCTTCCCCGTCGTGATGGTGTCGCGACGGCCTTGGGGGTCGTGACAGTACCTGTGTTGCCTCGGGTGTTTCTGTGGGCCTGGTTGTTTGTCAGCGTGTGCCCCAGGGCAGGCCTTGCCCTTAGGACCTTCTGGTAGGGAACACAGCTGGTTGCCTCCCTGTGTTCAGTGACCGAAGGTGACACCTTCGTGGCCGTGTCCTGGCAGCGGTGCCAGGAGGGTCGCATCTATGTAATAATCGATTGACTGGTGGTCAATCTATCATTAGCAGAGTAACGAGTTTTCGTATTGCTGGTAGTGTTCTGAGGCTCTGGCTTTTCCGTGTGTGTTTGGTTGGCCGACGGCCCTCTTGAGGGTCTGTGCGTGCCTCGTGCTCGCTGGGCTTGTCATGTGCTACAAGCCAGTGGTTTGACGTGGTTTTGTTGTGCTGCCCCGCCTGTTCACCCGTTGCTTGGAATTTAAGGGCTTGTCCCAGATCTAAGAGGTTGTTACCGTTACCTGGGACCCCCATCCTCGGGAGTCTGTTGAGGGAGTGCTCTGGGCTATGAGCGTGCTCGAGTTGGCAGCCGACTTGAGGCAGACTCTAGAGCTGAGGGGAAAACAGTGGTTTGGGGTAGCGGCGCTGAGTGATTTGCAGAGCTCTCTTGTCTCGGGTGGGACGCCGAGGTCATGGAGGTGGTTCTCTTCCCGGCGCGGCCCAGATAGTCCCTTGTCTTACTGCCTCTCTCTGCGTTGGTTCTGGAGCCACGAAGTGGTGTCAGGCGTGAGGCCGCAGCTTGGCCAGGCTGCGGTGTTGCGTGCGTTGTGTGTTCCTGTGGCGGCTCTATCTTGCCCTTGCGCGGGGGTGGAGGCAGGAGCTAGGCTAGTGAGCTGAGCGTGCGGACTGCGGGTCCCCTCTTTGGCGGCTACCGGCGGTGGCTTGGTTGTTGTTGTTGTGACGGCGTTTCCACACGACGTTTCCAAGTGTTATCTGTTGCCCTAGCTTGCATGGCGGTTATAGCCTGGCTGTGCTTGTTTCCGTGGGCATCGTTGGTCTGTCCTTATGCAAACCGTGCTTCTGGTGGTTCCCGCTTTGGTGTTCCCTCGGTTCTGTGGTCCCGTTCTCAGGTGCCAGTCCATGGTGGCACCAGCGTGTGTGGTTTCCCGACCTTGTGGCATGTCCACGGTCCGAGGTGGTTCTTCTTGTGGGCCCTCAACCTTGTGGAGGTTGAGGAGGCCATGCTTGCTGTGAGACGTCGTTCTCACTGGTGTTCCGTGGTCTCGGCAGGTGTGCCGAGCGTTGCTTATGCTGTGTGCCCGACTCCGTTGGTTTCTGCGGGAGTCGTGTGTGTGGCCCGACCTCGGTTGGTGGTCGTGGAGTTGCGCTGTTCTCTTCCATTGCTTAGTAGTATCATGCTATTGGTGTTACTCGCTTTATAGCTTTCTAGTGTAGTTTCTTGTTTTTGGAGTTCCTATTGCTCTAGCTGGTGAGGGACTGGTAATCCCTACTGGGCCTTGTTCGTGAGGTCACCCCCCTACTTCCTTCAGCTAGGGGCCCGTCGTCGTAGGAGGTCGGTGTCGGACGGGTTGCGGAGGCGGCTGTGGCGCCGTGTGTTGTCAGCAGTAGTGAGAGCGAGTGTTGTGAGCTCTTGTATCCAAGTGAGCTGAGAGTTGTGCTTTGCAAGTCCTCAGGGTATGCCCCTTAAGGACTGCAACTTTCTTCTTGTACCTGTGCTTTTGCTTGGGATGCGTTGTACAGACCTTTGTATAATGTACATATTGTTATAGTTATTTAAATTCAGTATGTATCTCACTAGACTATTTCTTCTAACCCTTCCGGATCTTCGGATCCGTGGGTGGCGGCGTGACCCTCAGGACCCCTGGCGAGGGTCCGGGAGGTCGGGTCGTTAAAGTGGTATCAGAGTGAGGAGTCTACTGAGATTTGTAATGAAATAAACTATAGTGTCCCAATGAAAGGTACTAGTGCACTGCTGACACCGTCCGACTAGTGTTAGGCTTGTGCTTTCAATTGTCTTGCAGGTGTGCAGTTTCCCTGCAAGTTTCGTGTGCGCGCTGCAGGAGGGTTGCAGTTGTTACTTTGTCGCGTGCGTGGCGAGGCTGGTCGCTCGGTGTATTTGTGCCGTTGTGGCACGGTTGGCGGTGGACTTGCTGGCAGTGTTCTTCCTCGTATAGAGGAAGGTTGCAGGCAAGTCCAGGTGCGGTGCTCCTGGTCATCTTCGGTGCATTTGGGTGTGTGTGTGCCGCTGAGGCTGAGAGAGCCTGCATGTGGCATAGCCTTCATCGGTGCAGGGTTGTTTCTTATGGAACTGGTGAAAGGTATCTCTGCCTTGTTGGCTGCCCCTTAATTGTTGGGGTGTCTGTTGCATTTGTTGTGTGTGTGGTCTCCTGTTTGTGCGCTATTGTGCACTGTGCTCTGCTCAGCCGGCATTGTTGCTCGAGCTAGTTTAGCGTGTGCACCTCCGCTCAGCCGGCATTGTTCTGTGTGTCGTGTTGCATCGCTGGTTCAGCGTTGCAACACTTGCTTGTGGTTGTTGTCGACCTGGTGCTGGCTGGTTGTGAGCTCTGGTGAGGTGCTCCCGGAGTCTTTTTCTATTGGTTCTGGCAAAAGTGAGGTTTCCCTAGAACTATGTTGTGCTCATTTTTGGTTACTATTGCGCTGCCCTTGAGGCTGAGGTGCATCGCTTGGTTGCCCTATGTTCTGGTGAGGTTTCCCAGAACTGTTTGTTGTGGTCCTAGTGAGGGTTTCTCTTAGGATTGTTCCGTGCTCGTTTCTGCTATTGCTATGCTACCTCAGGGTCTGAGGTGTGCTGTTGGTTTGGCTGGTGCGTTCTGGCGAGTTTTCCCAGAATGGTGCCTTGGTGGTTCTGGTGGAGGTTCTCCCAGAACCGATTTGCTTCTGCAGTTCTGCTTGTTGCAGTGTTCTCTCTGATGGTCCCTGTTGTTTGGTCGTTGGGTTGTACATTCTGGTGAAGGTTCTTCCCAGGATTGCCCTTTGTCGCTTCTGGTGGAGGTTCTTCCTAGGAGTGCTCTATGTTCGTTTCGAGCCACCGTTGTGTTGCCCTGTAGTTCGAAGTGTGCCATTTGGTTAGGCTGCGTTCTGGTGAGGTTCTCCTAGGACGACTCTGGGCGCTTTTGGTGGAGGTTCTCCCCAAAGCTGCTTCGTGTTGTTTTGGTTGTCGCTGCTCTCTCTCTGTGTGGAGATGAGCTGTCATTGTTGCTGGGTTGACTGTCTGTGTTATAGTCTACTTGGGCGTTCTCGGTCAAGGTGTTGTGCGCTTGGCCATGCGTCTGGCTACTGCGTTGGCCAGCTTGCCACGTTTTCATTCTGAGTTTCTCGGCTACGTTGGTAGGACTTCATGTGTCCCTGTGGTCAGTGGTTTACGTCGTTTCTTGTGCCCTGCGTGCTCTCCCAGATGGTGGTCTGGTGAGTGCAGTGGGTGTTTGGCTGGCTGTGCTTCTTGTGGAAGCGTCAGTCTTGCGTTGTGGTTTTCCCTCTCGCGCGTGGAAGAGACTCATTGTGTGTGTCTCCTTCCCCTGCCTTCCGTTGGTTGCTCGGGGTGGCGATGCTCCACTGTGGTATTGTGTTGCCAAGGTGCGCATCGTTGCGACCTTCTGGTGGAGTCATCTTCCCTCGAGTTGTTTTTGGGTTGAGCTGGTTGCTCCCCTCGTGCTGTCGTTTCCTTGTGGTACCATGGGTCGGTGGACCTGTTCGTGCCGTCATCGTTGATTGTTTCTTGCTGCCTGCCTGAACAATTTGGGGCATTGGATCCCTGTTGGTTTGGTGCGAGGTAGTACTGTTTTCCTATTGGGCTGCAGGCGTGAGCGTTGCTCTGCTGTGCACCGGTCTTTTTGCTTGGCTTGCTCGTGCGAGCGTTTCTCCGGTGTGTGCTTAATTGTGCCTCGGCTTGTGCCTTGGAGGTTTTTCATGTCGTCATCTTGGTGGTTGGCCTCTCTATCTGTCGGGATAGAGGTGGTGCCTCTTGCTCTTGTGTGCTAGGGAGTCGCTGTGTTCTTTTGCTCCCCATGCGGCAGAGTCGAAGCTTCGTGCCTTTGTGCCTTAAGGGCCAGGGCTGGCGCGGCCTATTGTGCCCTCTCAGGCTTGTGGTTTTTGTGTGTGGCTTTTGGGCAGGTCTCTTGCGGAGAGTCCTTCCCATTAGCCCATGTTGTTTCGGCCGCTGGTGCACCTGTGTTGCACTTTGTTTAGTTTTGGGTGCTTGTGGTAGCACCGTGTGCTCGTGCTCGAGTGTTTTGGTTTCGTGCCGTCTGGAGCTTGGGTGCATTACATTGTACCTTAGGTGGCTCCCGGTGCTGGTGATAGCACCATGAGTTGTGCCGGGTGCCTGTCCATGAGATTTGTGTGTCGTCTCACGACTTCGCTCGATGTGTTGGCCTATGCCTCGTGGTCATACCGTTACCACTGTGGGGTGGCTGCTTTGCCTTGTCTATGTAGCCCTATTGGTGGTATGCCAGGCTTTGGTCGTGGCCAGTGTCCCGTTTTTCCGTCTCGCTCTGGGAGTGAGTGTGTTTGGCTGTAGTACCCTACTTCGGTCTGGGTCCCTCTGAGGTCGACGTGTTGTCCTCAACCTCAACGGTTGTTTCGGTTCCCGTATGGTTATGCGTCTTTCTGGTGGTTGGCATGCTGGTACCCGCACTGAGCCCTGTGTGCGCGTGGTGGGTGTGCTTCCAACACTCGTTGTTCTTCGGGTGTGTGTGGTGTTGGTGAGTCTGGAAGCCGATGGCAGAGTCTCCTGTCGGTTTGTTCAGTGACAGTGAGGCATATTGGCCTGCTAGTACTCGGCCACATGGTTTGTCGACGTTGTGAAGTGTCTGGCTTTGGCTTGACCTCAGACGTCTTTCGTGTTTCCGTCGTGGTGTGTCACATTGTGGAGTGTGTAACTCCCAGTTTTTGTGGCTCTACGGGCGTTTGGTGTCCTTGTCGAACCACGAGGAAGGTCTGAGTGAGACCTAGTGGTGACAGTGGACGCCGTTTTCGCGTGTTGAGGTTTCTCCGCGTGTGTTTGCTGTCCCTGTTGGACCGCGAGGATGGTCTGGTTGAGACCTAGTGGTGTCAGTGGACCTCGTTCTGTGTGTTGCGGATCCTCCGTGAGCGTGATGTTGCTCTGGTTCTTGTCGCTCGCATGGCATCTTGGTTGGGCTGGTGACCGGTGCTAGCTGATGCTAGTAGCGTGAGGCCATTCCCCTGAGACTTGTGGTTGGTTCTCAGGCGATTCTTGTGTGCTGTCGGCAACTGCGTCCTCTGTCGAGTTTTGCTAGTGACAGAGTGGGTTTCCAATCAGTTGGTCCCAATAGCGAGGTCTGTTGGTGGCCGCAGCCGTATAGTTTCGGCTGGCATCTTCCACTGTTCAGGCTGGATTTGGCATCGCTCGGCACCGGTGGGGTTGTCGTTAAGTTTGGGCGCCCCACGTGTGGCTGGAGTGAGCCGTTGGCTTCTCGCCTTGGTGCTCCAGGTGTGTTGGAGCATGTTGTGAGCCGTTGGGTTTTCAATTCTGTGCTTCCCATGTGTTTGGAGCCCGTTGTATGAGCTGTTGGTTTTCTGGCTTCGTGTGCCCACGTATTTTGACTGTGCGATTATTGCTGCGAGGAAGTCGTGTTGAGACTTAGTAGCTTTTTCCCATTGTCTTGCGGTTGCTCCCTGTGATTCATTTCGTGCCTTGGGATCTTCTGGGCTTGTCCCAATTTCGAGGATGAAATTGTTTTAAGGGGGGTAGAATGTAAGACCCGGCTTCTCGGCATTCTGCCCGGTGTCTGGGATGAAGGGCCACTAACACGTCCCAGCTGGGCGACGCATTAGTGTCAGGTGTGCGCCGCGTTTTTGTCATGCCTGGGTTGCCTGTCGCATTTTTGTCGCGACTGGTCAACGGGTCGCGACAGTGTTTGTCGTGTTCCACTGTCAGTCGTCTGACGCCTATCAGAGTGGCAGGTGTGTCAGTACGGCCTGTCGCGTTGTCGCGGAGCCCTTGGGGGTGCATTCTTGTCGCAGTCTGTTGACCCGTCGCGTTAAGGTTGTTAATGTGACGGGGCGGTCTGTCGCGTTCTGGGTGTGGGGAGCTTAAGGCACTGTCTGGCTACCCCATTCCCCTCTATCTCCTCTTCTTCCCTTTCCCCTCTTCTTCGGCGTTGGGGAGGCTCCCCTCTGGCAATCCGGGCGTGGAGCGGCCGGCGGCTCGTGACGGAGCGTGGGAGCGGTGTCGTGGAGCGAGGAGGAGGTGGTCGTGTGTCGTGAAGGCCCTTCGTGGGTTCGGTTCTTCGTGAAAGGTAGGGATTTCTTGTGCCCTTCCCGATCCGGGTGGATTGGGATACCCTCGGCGTTTATAGTTAGCTTTACTACTTTCCCTATGCTCCCCTCCCCCTTGTGGTGTGATTGTATGGTTTGTGGGCGGCCCAGGATTGAGATCCTGTTGATCTGCCTCTCTATTGGTGTCGCGACGGCTCGACATGTCGCGACATCAGAGGAGGCGTCGGCCCGCTCGGGCGCGACCTTATCGAGATGCAGTTGACGGTCGATAAGGCTGTCACGCCGCGCTTCCCAGTCGCGACAGGATTGCTGTCACGGCATGTTTCTGGGTCGCGACAGAGTTGTTGTCGTGACGCCTTGCCTGGTCGCAACAAGGGCTGTCGCGGTGCCCTTCCCCGTCACGATGGTGTCGCGACGGCCTTGGGGGTCGCGACAGTACCAGTGTTGCCTCGGGTGTTTCCGGGGCCCGATTTGTGTCAGCGTGTGCCCCTGGACAGGCCTTGCCCTTAGGACCTTCTGGTAAGGAACGCGACTGGTTTCCCCCTGCGTTCAGTGACTGAAAGTGACACCTTCGTGGCCATGTCCTGGCAGTCGTGCCA
>CM024756.1:73035173-73424298 GCA_014218235.1 Colocasia esculenta
TGAAACAAATTGTGTCTTGAAATTAAAACATCTCTTGGTTGCAACTGATGTTGGATAAAATTGATTTCTATCTTACAAAAACTCTTAAAAATTTTGAAAATTCAACAGAGCAATGACATTTGAGCTGAGAAAACTGCACACTTTCACAATGAATGAAGTGACATGATGTCATGAAGCACTAATGTTATCTCTGTTCAAAGGGGAGATAAAAATTCAAAACTGAATTCAAAATACAGCAAAAATGTGATATACTTCTTCATGATGATGAGTAACTAAATATTGACGTCTACAAAACGTATATTTTCATGTCAAAAGGTCATCATTTACCCCTTTGAGACTTAATAATGCATAAATCTTAAGTATCCAGAGACTATGTGTGTAAAAAGCACTAGTACTTGAGTGAAAAAGATTTATATCATTTGATAGTCTGTTAAAAAGACAAAAATATGTGTTGATGGAGTTTTGTTTAGAAAAAATCATTTTCATTCATCATCAAGTTATTCTTTAAGATTATGTTTTATTTTCAAACCAATTGTATTTAGTCAAGAGGATATCTTTATTTCTTTAACGTTGAGAAATATGGTAGAGATAGTTGATTGTTAGATATAATAATCCCTCAAATCATCATTTCATTGACTCAAGTTTTGAATGCTCATATCCTATTGGAAATTGTTTAAAACTTGAATTGTGGTGAATTTTTTTGCAAAATATAACAAATGAATTTTTAAGTCTCTTAAACATCCTTGAAATGACTATTTCTCTCATTAGTTATCATTTTAAAGAAATCCAAAATTCTCAAAAATTCTCACACAAAAATTCAAATTTTCTTCAAAGGCCAGGTCGACACATCCATCCTATCTCGTGTCGACACATATTCTAGGTCAGGTCGACACTATTTTCTTCCTGGTGTCGACACTGACCTCTTGCCAGAACCTTTAAATCGTGGGTTTCGGATAAGCCTTGTTGTTCCTGCGGGGTATTGCACCACTGCAAACCCCTTTTAGGCATCAGGTCGACCCGCGATGCTCTTCTTCTCATTTCGGCAAGAAAACCTACGCTTTTCTCCTCAATCAAAACCCTTTCTCAATCATCTCTCCTCTCTTTCATCAACTCCCGATTCCACTCCATCCTTGCCACCATGGTGAGAAAGTTGGATCCTCGCCGTGGAGCAAGATCTCAGGCGTCGTCCAGGCCAGTTCCGGCAGAGGATGATGTCCTCAGTTCGAAAGGAGAACAAAAGGAGGAATGACCCTGCACAGCAACCAGGGTCCTCCTCTGCACCTCAGCCAGCACCCAAGAGAGGTAGACCATCTTCTTCAGGCAGAGGTAGGGTTTCTAGAACAAAGAATCCGGGCTCCCCTTCTGGAGACTCTTCAGAATCATCATCATCATCTTCAGAGTCTTCCAAGTCTCAATACACCACCAGTGAAGCCAAGCTTATTCTAAAGCCCAGGATAGTGGATTTAGCAGATATTCAGCTAGCAGACACATTTCCAGAAATTTAGACCTATTTCTCTTTTCAGTCTTGGTGATATTCATTTATGAGTTTAAATTAGTATCCAAGACTTGTTAGAGAATTTTACAAGAATCTGAAATGCACAGAGGATGGATATAAATCAAAGGTTAAGAGCATGTTATTGACATGCCAACTGATACAGCTGCCTCTATTTTCAAAGTACCAGATGAAGGGGCAGATTATCATGAAGTTGAATTTGATCTTCATGAAGCCTATTCCATCATGACAGGCCTTCCTGCTGATGCCTCTGATCCAAAACAAACCCATGTTACCAGATTCAACACAAATTCCTTTCCCCCTGTGTTGAGAGTCATCCACCACATTTTGACCACAATTATTATCCCTCAAGGTGGTGGAAGGGACAGACTAACAGACATACAAAGGTTCATTCTTTATTACATAGTAAAAGACATCAAAATCAACCTCCATGTAAAATGTATCAAATCATATCTGAAACAACCAGGAAAGACCTCAAGAGATCTCTTCCTATGCTGCACATCTGACCTCAGTGTTCTAACACTTTGGTGTGCCCTTGGAGAATGAGAAATCCCAGTCTATCCCTAAGTCCAACATATACCTTTAAGAATATTCAGAAATTTATGGGATTTAGACTGGAGGGGTACTCAAGTTAGGAGAGGGTCAGTTGTGGTTGAGGCCCCTCAAGCTCAGGAGGAACAGCCTCAAAATCAAGGGGACCAACCCAAGTTCAAGAGGACCAGCCTCCAGCTGAAGGGGACCAGTCCCAAGTCAGGAGGATCAGCCTCCTTTGAATGAGGAACAGCCTCAAGTCCCAACTGAAGGTGATATCCCAGTTCATGCCCTCTCTCACCTCAGTTTCAACCCTCATTCATACACTCTGAATCTCCACAACCCACATTTCAACCATCCACATCCTCTGGTGGACCTTCTGTTCCACCAGAGTTGTTCTCCTTCTTAAATGAAAAATGAAACCTTGAACTCCTCCATTCAAACCATGTCAGAAACCTTGAGTTGAGGATTCAACGGTTGGAGAACACTGTATCTGCCAAATTCATAGAACAAAAAGCTGCCTCAGACTATGCAGCTCAAAGATTCAACAGACTGATTGTACCATGGCAGATGCCTCATTACAGCTTAAGGAGCACCAGCAAAAGTTAGAGATAGTACTTAAGGGAATTTTGGCAAATTCTCAAATGATGTCTTTAACACCAACCAGACATTACATGAGATCACCAGCACTAGACTGTCTTTGCTCATTTGTGGATGACTTGGAGAGCATGAGGAACTTCAATGCACACATTGACACACAGATATCTGATTTGACAAAAGAATTCAAGATATTGCAAAGGCCTGGTTGGTCAGCTGGATCTTCCTCTTCACAACCCATTGCAGCTGATCTAGCAAGAATTCAAACTACCTTGATAGAGAATTCAGATAGAATGAAACACTTCTTGCACACCAAACTCAAACCATTCAAGATCAAATCAAGTCCAGTTGACTTTTATGGAGAAAAGAATGTTTGACATTGAGACCATCTTACTTCCCCTTCCTCCTCCTCCTCTCTATCTTCTACTTAATGTAATTTTTCTTTTGATGATGTCAAAGGGGGAGAAGAAAGAAAGAAAGAGAAATGTTCTTTTGTAATCTTTCTGGAATGATTGTAATGGGTCTCTTGAATGAAATGAAATGCATTTTGCTTAGCTTGAATGATTTTCTCAATTGTGACTTCAATGTGATTGAAAATTTTATGTGAATGTGAATGAATGAATGCTTGTCAAGTTGCTGACCTTCTTATGCACTAACTTACTTCAAGTTACTTTGTACTTCTTTAGTACAACCATCAATTGTGAATGAGCCATATTAAAGGTCTTTAACAAGCATGAACATGAACAAAAATAAGGACATTGAATAACCAAAAAATGTTTAAAATCACATCTCATCAAAACCTCATTGACATATGGATTTAATATTGCCATCATCAAAAAAGGGAGATTGTTGGGTTGAGTGTAATTTCATATCATTTTCCCTCCTATTTTGATGATGACAAATGTGATTTAAATGCAAATTATTTGAAACATGATAAATACATTTCACCTGAAATTATATTCAAAAAACATGTCTCAAAGCACACTTATCATTTGCACTCATAATAAAACATTTTACTAATGATATATGTGTTTAATTTCAGGTACAAACACTTTTTACAAAAGAAGTGTCGACACAATAACAAAATTCAAAAGTAAAGATGAACAAATGTTGAGACTGTGTCGACACATGTCAAAGAGTGTGTCGACACGAGTTGCAGATTCCGGAAATCAGACTACTCACGTCAACGCACTCTCAGGGCAGGTCGACACCAGAGCTTGTTCCCAGAACAGCAGTTTTCAGAATTGGGGACAGCAGGTCGACGCAACACCAGAGCAGGTCGACACTGGATCCTGCTCCCAGAACAGTGTTTTCAGAACCGGGACAGCAGGTCGACACAATACCAAAGCAGGTCGACACTGGATCAGTTCCCAGAACAGCCTGTTTCAAGATTTGGGACAGTGTGTCGACACCACCACCAGGGCAAGTCGACACACTACGGAAAGTTTGCAACTTAAATTGGATGTTTGCCACGTGTCAGCCTAGGGCGATGGGGTATCAACCTAGGATCGTATGCCCTTGTACCTAAAGGGTATCTTTGAAATCTTTTGGGTATAAAAGCCCCCAACTGGCCGTCCATCAGAGAAGACCCAACGAACTCTCCAAGCCTCCAGAAAAGTTCCCTTGGCGGCGAGAAGAGCTCATCTCCCTCCTCTGCTCTCCTGGTGCCTTCTGAAGACTAATTCTCATCAATTCGATTGAGAGAATTGGAGTTTGATCTCTGAAGAAGCAATTGAAGCGCCTCAAGGAAGCAGATCAAGTAGGAGCATCTGTTGGAGAAGACTTCAAGAAAGATCCCCAACTTCAATAGTGCAGATCATCGGCTGGGACTTCAAGGATTCAAGCCTCTTCCAATCTGAGCTTCTACAAGGGAGTACACTGAAGAACAAAGCCTTTAACACTATTCTCAATGTACTTTTTGTTCTTCTGAGACTTCTTGAGATTGTGCAAGTGCTTCTGCATAACTCTCATGAATGTCTCATGTCTGACATGATCTGCTGCTAGAAGATCCATGTCGTGTGTTGGTGTCTAGCATTGTTATTTGTGAGCCGTCGTGCTCAGTTTGAGTGTCTAACTCAAGTGTTTGTTGAGCAGTCTTGCTCAGGGATCTAAAATAGTCTGCTCTAGAGGTGTGTGAGTTGTAAACTCAAATGTTGGAGTTGTCTGGCTCCAGTGGGTGTGTAACCCAGGTTGATTAGTGAATCCTCACTGGGGTGTGAGGGGTGGATGTAGGAATCACATGGGTGATTTGCGAACCACCTAAAAATCTCTGTGCTTGTCTATTTGTGGTTTGATTTTGTCATCCGTTAGATGCTTGCATAGATCGATCAAGATTCATTTAATCAACTGGTTTTTACATTATTTTATCAACTCACTTAACTTTCATCAGATCTGTGTTTTTTTCACTGATTAAAATTGCCTCTGATTCTAAAAATATTTTAAATTGCTTAAGCTTCCGCAGAAAGTGGCATAGATCTATTCATCCCCCATTCTAGATCTTATCCACACTTTTCCTCGATCCTTCACGTAATTCTCAAGACGTGGCAATCAATGACTTATTTGACCAATTACACTCGGCTTCAGTGTTCTCGAAGATTGAATTGAGATCAAGCTACTACTAGTTGAGGATCTGAGGTCAGATATCGCAAATCAACCTTCTGTACCCACTACACCACTTCGAGTTTGTTGTGATGCCTTTTGGGCTCACAAATGCACCATCAACTTTCATGGAGATGATGCACAGTGTGTTCCGAGAGTACCTAGACAGGTTTGTGGTAGTGTTCGTGGATGACATCTTGATGTACTCAGCGACAGTGGAGGAGCATGAGGTACACTTGAAGCTTCACTAAAAAAAAAACGTAAATAGAGACCGACAAATTTGATCTCTATTCGGTCACAATTCTGTGACTAACGAGAATAGTGACCGAATTGAGATCGAATAGAGACCGAATTTGTCAATCAAGAATTTTTTGTCACAAATCTGTGACCGAATATATTCGGTCACTATTCGGTCTCAATATTGAGACCAAAAATTATTAGTCTCTATTCAGTCTCAAACAATATTAATGACTGAAAATATTCGGTCACAGATTCGATCAGACTAAATTTGTGACCAAATATTTTTAGTCTCAAAACAAAAGTTTAAAAAATAGTGACCGAAGTAATTCGGTCACCAATTCGTTCTCAAATCTGAGACCGAATTGAGATCGAATATTTTTGGTCTCAAACAAAAAGTCCAAAAAATAATAATATAAAAAATTAGTGACTGAATCTGTTCGGTCACAAATTCGGTCTCAAATTTGAGACCAAATTTATGACCGAATAACTTCGATCTTAAAATAAAATCTAAAAAATTAGTGATCGAATCTATTCAGTCACAAATTTAGTCTTAAATCTGGGACCGAATTTGTGACAAAATAAGTTCGATTTCAAAATCGGTCTTTATTTGTTTATTTTTTTAAAAAATAAAATAAATATAAAAACAAATATTTACAAATAATATAATAAAAATAAAAATATCACCACAATCATTAAAGAAACATACAATATAAATGAAAAGGATCTGTTGTAAGCTAATTGATTGCTTCCCTGAAGACCCTGGTATCAATTCAAAATGCAAGCCAAAGAAAAGATAAACAAATCACTCTGCTAGTTACCCGCATATTGGAGGGAGGCAGAATATGCGACGTTCTATAAACACTAAAAAATCAAGGAATCAATTAGAAAGCACAAAAATCATTTTAGCTTTGCTTTGTCAAGCAATCAAATGAATGCAGATATACCAACACCGCAACTCTTACATAGTCACAAAGTGAATAAATTTCCAAATGATCTTCTTCTTTTTTTCCACATGAAATTCCATGGACCCACAACCTGGACCAATAATCTAAACATTTTAATAATAAGAGATCAGTTAGTTTTGAGGCCACAGGTGCATAATTCATTCAATTGCATACTTTACTAAGAAATTTAGGATGGAATGTAATACTGAGAGAATCAATTAATACTGTCCAACAAGATTGTCATGACATAGATGTAGTAACGTGCACAGACCCAAGTGGGTGACACTAGATCATTCATTACTAGGAATATCCTATTTGTGTTCTCATGCAACAGGGTTATAGGGGTAATTTAGTCATTATTCATGTGTTTTTTAGGTCAAATAACAACTAGAGAGAGGGGAATAATTTTATTTTATACTTCAAATAGTGTACAAGTTTTAAGTGGAATGCTCTTACCTTTCTCAAACTCTGAACTGATCATCATCATCCATATCCTATGGACAATAAAAATGTGAATACAAAGAATAATGGCACATTAAATATAATTACAGAGCTAGGATATGAGTCGTACAATCTGAAAGGGGCTTAGAGTACATCCAGTTAACATACTCGAGAATTGGACTATTTTTCTATGCACATGCGTGGATTATATCATTTGCCTAATTTTTAGTAAACAAATTATAACTTGATGGAGTAAGTTTCTATAGAGTAATTTATGAGAATAAATATTCCAACATGACAAGTGCGCGAATACGATGATATATGATGAGTAAAAATAATTATTACAAAACTCCAATAAAGTTGTAAATTTTGAAAGGAAATTAAAAAATAATAAGCTATGAGATCAAAAGCAGAATTACATGAGAACAATTCTAGTAATTAGGCTCACATGTATAGACAAGCTAACCCATGGAAAATATCCATTAAAAAATGCAATATCTAAGAGAGAAGGTTGCCCATTTGTCTCCACTAAGAAAATAGTCAATAGATAGGTTGTGTAAACAAAAGGCATATTAGACATGTGAGACTGAAAATACTCTATGTAACTGAAATATTAAAAGTGCCACCTCCAAGGTAAAACAACAATGTACACATTTTTAAGGCATAAAACATCTAGACTAGAAATATGGCCAACATCTCTTCTTACAGTTCTATACAAGATTTGTTGGGCACTGGAGTGTGTTAAGGTGGTGAAATGTGAAAGTTATTTAAATAACAAGTTGGTCATCTATAACATTATAACATATACAAATGAACAAATTAGATAATAAATTTAACAATAGTTGTGTGTGTACATATTAACAATTCAAAGAATTGTTAGACATATAGAAAGAGACAAATAGTTTCATTGTGGACTTGGTCTAGAACAAGATAGATAGATGTAGAATAATATTGCCTCATAAAATTTTTAGCACGCTTTCCAAGAACTAAGGAATTACATACTGGACTGTCTGGCAATGACAATTGGTAGAAATTTCTGCATTCAACTATTTTTATTGAGACCTAAATACAGGTGGTAGAAATGGAAAAACACCAAATACAAGTCATCAAGAACTAAGAACAACAACATTTCATACAAGATTGCAGGCAAATAGAAAATGGAGGAGCAGAACAACACAATCTTGGAAGACTTGCAAACATATATACTCCACAATCAAATGAATCAGTCCAATGATCAGAGATAGAGAGGCAAAAGATGAAGTTCTAATAGACTTCAACAGAGTTCTATAAATTTTCAATAGCCAGATCTGAATATAGAAGATATGACTTATGGAAACAACAAATCATGACCCAGGTTGTCCAATTAGTAATAATAAGACTACTATAGCAATGAACATAATGAATAATAGATGATATTTCCTCTTTTACCAAATGAAATAAGCAAGGTTGCTTTGTGTCACTAGGATGCTGATCTTGTCAATGGCTTCTATGATAATAGAAGATATTTCCAATAAGAATGCCAACCTTTAGATCCAAGCGAAAACTACCATAGTATCAATAGGTCCTTCATGTCACTTGAATGCAGATCAGCAAGGTTCCCATAAAAACTAATAAAAAATACATGAATCTAAAACATGGGGATCAAAGATTGCAGCACCACTCAAATGTAAGTTCAAAAGAAATTTAATGTTGAACTATATATGATTGGCGTATATATAAAACATCAATGTTGAAAAATAAACAGCACATTCATCTACCTCCTTCCTCTTTTCAGCACGTTAATCCAACCTGAAAAACAAAGCCACCAGCACCATCTTTCTTCTGAGATGCACATCAAGAGCATCATGCAAGTAAGCAGACCAATTGAAAAAAATGTATGTATACATATACACCATTATGAAATACTGCTGCATTAGATATTAGAAAAATTACTTTGACCATATTGCTCCAAGAAATTCATAACATGGATATGCCTATCAAGATGCCACAACATTTACACTATATTAAGCTACTGATCTAGGAATCAAACAACCGAATCTAGAGGAGGAGATAGAGATTCTATGAATCACCAATCCTTTTAAACAGGCCTTATGATTTTTTATAAAAATTTTGAAAGAGAAAAATAAGGTACAAGGGAACATTTTTTAGTCAGTCCTAAAAATACATTAAAATTTCCTCTGTCAAAATATTATCACTTGTTTTCATAAATATCCCATAGATAAGATTATGACTGTCCATTTCTTTTGGCCTTCACTGAAGGTAGCAGAGAGAGGCTGGCGTGGACTGCAGCGACCGTTGAAGCAACTGCGTAGGCGACGATGGCGCGAGGCGGCGGGCTCCGGCATGGGTGTGAGGGGCGAGCGCAGGCGTGGTCGGCGGGCTCCGGCATGGGTGTGAGCGGCGAGCGCAGGCGTGGTCGACGGAGGGCGCAAGCGATGTTTGCGGCATCTCCTATCGCAGCAGGGGACGGGATGCGATGCAGGCGAACCTTGCTGGGGGCCGTCTGGCGGGGAATCCCTGAAAGAAAATCGGGAACTCCCCCCCCCCCCCCACGCCGCACATCCACACACACAGATTACATAGAGAGAGAGAGGGGGGGGGGGGGAGGGGGACTGGGTTGGGGGCGAGTGAGGGGGCCTCGCTTGCCTTCTAAAGAGGAGGGAAACCAGCTGAGGGGGCGACAGGCGACATGGACTCCTGTCGTTCCCGGAGCAGAAGAGAAGTATTGCTCCTCGTCATCGTCAGCTCCTTTGGGGAAGGGGAATGGTGCTCACTGGGAGAGGGGGGCGAAGAAGAGAAGCCACAGTGATGTCGTTTGGGGAAGAACCCGCCTCCGCCACGACGCTGTCCGACGAAGCAGAGGAGAGAGAGGTCAGAAAGTGAGAGCGTGAGGGAGCTAGTGTGGGGAAGGAGCAGAGGGGGAGGGGAGGTGGCACCGCTGCAATTTGCAAGACCAAAGGGAGAGAGGCGAGAGAGAGAGAGAGAGAGAGAGAGAGTGGGCAGGAGAGCAGAGGGTGAGTGCGGTTGGAATGGGACGTGGGTTTTTATTTTTTATAAGAGAAGGGAGGGAGATTGCGCGCCAGTCTAAAAAGGAGGAGTTTGCGCGCCATTGTTTCATCAGAATTTTATGGTTTTTCCTGTCGATTCGTATATGGGTATATATACTTAACTATAGATGGAAATATTTTGATAAAAATTATTATATATAAATTTATATACTTAACTATACATGGAAATATTTTATAAAGTTATTATATATGATATATATATACTTAGCTATACATGTAATAATACTAGTTTGATAACAATAAAATGTTATAGAGATCACCATGTCTGTGTTATTTTTCTAAAATTTACACATTTGTCAAATTTATATATTATTTCCATCGTAGATCCTCGATAATTTGCGACGAAATATTCTCCCATTATTTTCTTGCTATTATAAGTCTAAATATTATAAAGTTTAATAATACTAGTTTTGAAATTAACAAAGTAATCACTAAAATAAAATTTAAATTTATTATTACAAATAATTATTTAATAAATATTAGGAAATAACAGTCAGAATCCAATCGTTGGATTCACTCCCGATCTGACAACTAATGGATGGAATCGCTCAGATCTATATATGATCAAGATCCGACTGTTGAATCCAATAACAATCGAAACCCAATCGTTGAATTTGATCTCAATCTAAAATCTGATAATTTGATCAATATCTAATGATCGGATTCACTCTCGATCTACATCTAATCATGATCCAACCATTGAATCTTCTAACAATAGAAATCCAATCGTTTGATTTGATCCCTATTTAAAAAATTGATTGTTGGATTCGTTGTCAATCTATGTACATTTGATCAGTTGGATTTACTCTCAATCTAACAATCTGATCAAGATCCGTCCATTAGATTTGCTTCGGATGTAAATGTTAAATGTTGGATTTATGTTCAATCAATATCTTATGGTTGGATTTGTTCTCTATCTATATATCTGATCAAGATCCGACCGTTGAATCTATTATCAATCAGAATCTAATCGTCGGATTTGATCCCGATCAACAACCAATCATTGGATTGGCTCCCGACATATGTACGTCTGATATGTTGGATTTGCTAATGAAAGATGTGCGGAATTGCCTATTATGGTAATCTAGAACGGGGGTTGAATAGATTACTATCAATTAAAAACACTATGACCTTCTTTTCGATGGAGATACCGACTTATCGAAATCTCAAACAGATTTAGAATCGAACCAAGATGTGTGTTAATTGTAAGTAGAAGGAACAACAATTTATCTAGCGTGTGAAAGACCAACGTGCCTACCAATCATCGAACGTAAAATGTTCATATCATAGACACGATGATTTAAGGTGGTTCGGAGTACACAACTTGTGTATCCTATGTCCACCGTCCACACACACACGCAAAAACAACTGCTTATGAGCGAGTTCCACACTACAACTCACACACACACGTTGTCTGGTGTGAACACACTATCAGAACAACATAAGCCACGTGAATCAAGCACAAGGAACGCTTGAATCACAACCACACACACAGAAGTATGAGAAATAGGAAAAGACCTGAGTTCTGAGATGAAAGAACACATCCAGATGAAGAACTCTTTTCGTTGGTCGTCCAAAAGAACTCCAAGCTTCGTTGAATGTAGATCAGTTGATGGAGAAGCTTGAGTCGTGGACAGACCGGCTTCAACTCCGCTCGAAAGATGGTTCTTCTTCGCTCTGTACGGAGGCTTGAAGTAGAGCAGTAGGGAGAGGCTTTCTCTCTTGAGTTTTGCTTAGGGTTTTGGTATTGTGGCTTCTTGCTTCAAAATTAGTTCCATATGATCTATATATATGGGTGTCCAAACATGGAGAGTCGTGCTTAAAAGAATCACCCAAATATAGATCATATCCTGACCATCGGATCTTTCCAAAACTACGTCTGTCGACAGGCCCTTCATAGCTGTCGACAGCTACTGCTTACTTCTAGTTTTCCAGAACTCTTCAAGTTGCTGGAAGACTGGATCTGTCGACAGCCGATTTGCTGCTGTCGACAACTACTGCAAAAATCTATTTTCCAGAAATGTTAAAGTTTCTGGAAGACTGGATCTGTCCTAGTTGTTGTTCCAGTGCCTTTGATATTCCTGGATGATCCATCTGTCGACAGGAGCTTGCCTGGCTGTCGATAGGTGCTGTCTTGGAACCTTTTTCAAGATCTTTTGAAGTTGACTTTGGGTACTTGTCTTGTATGCATTCACACCTATATAAGAAAACATTCTTAGTAAGATATAATGAATACATATGTTATCATTTTATCACTTTGTTATGTCATTCATGTCTTTAGCAAATATGGCATTGTACAAACATCAATTACAACATTCATTGAATTCACATCATCAAAAACATTTAATCTCATATTAACCCAACATTCTCCCTCTTTTTGATGATGACAAAATTTCAATTTATGCACATTGATGTTTCTCCCCCTTTTGACAACATCCAAAAAGGCAAAATATGCACACATGGATAACAGAGAAGCAAAGGAACTGAGGCTTTCATTCATTACACTCAGTTACAAAAGAGTACCACTACATTACATGAAATACAGAGAAATCAAAAGAAGGAAAAGTACAAGACTGACCCTGAAGACTAAGTGACCCAATACCCAAAGCTAGAAACTAGAATCTAGATAACCCAAAGACTCTCTAAACATCGTCATTCTCGGAAGCAGTTGGATGACGAAATTCACGAAAGTCCGTAGAAAGCCTGGTAAGCCTATGCTGAATATGCACTTGGGTGTCGGCCAATGCATCCATCCTCGTATCAACATGATCAAGATGGGCGTTGAGATGTTCAAAGCCCATGGTGAATTGGAGTTGCATTTGAGCCATCTGACCAGCTATGAAATCTCTAAGAGATGGAGCTGGTTCCTGGTGTTCAGCATCAGCATAATCATCATCTCCCTGAGCATCCATTGGCTCTGCCTGGGAGTCTTCATTATTACCATCATCATCTTCATCTTCAGCAGACACTTCTTCAACATCTGGTTCCTGACCTTTGAGAGTTCTTGTAACTCTCCCATCCACAAGCTTGTATCCCATGTGATGAACGACAGTGAGATCAAATGCACTGCGTGACTTCACGGTGACAAGTTCATTATCAGGGATATGGATGTCAATGAAGAAAAGAAGTGAAGTGATCAGACAAGCATATGGCATTGACTTCTTAGAATTGCGAAAGCATTGATTGAGGAGATCAAGCATAAGTAAGGGGAGATTGATTTGCTCAGTCCGAAGAAAGTAATAGAAGAGGGATTTGTGGACTGTAGTGACAAGTTCCCTGCTTCTGTCTTTCGGAACAACAAGTGTGGTGAAGATGTGATGAATAAGGCGATTCAATGGAGGGAATGTATTGGCATTGAGTTTCAGACGAACCACACTAGGATGGTAGAGTTGATGGGTGATGAGGGTATAGTAGTCAGAGGCAGAAGGAGGATTAACAAGTATGTTTTCCCCTGAGTTTGTAATTTGAAAAGCACAACAAAGAGATTTGAAAGGTTGTACCCTGACCGTGGTGAAGAATGCCTCATCAACGATCGACTTCTCCAGGTTGTCGAAGAACTCGGTCACAGCGGCAGGAGAGTACCACTTGTGAGAATAGAGAAACTCTGTCCAACCCTAGGTGTCGAACAGGGGCTGGAGACATGGAAACATGTCCTCCAGGGACTCGAAGTCCACGTAACGTGGCTGGACGAACTTTGAAAAGGAACCCCGGACCTTAGCCATTTGGCGGTTGGGAGGAACAACAAGCTCCGGTAGACGGTCGTCCCGATGCTTGCTCCGACGCTCTGCAGGAGCCCTGAAACCTTCGCCGGCTTCAGGCAAGAGATGCTGTCGACGGGAGACAACACGTTTGCCCTTGGGAGCCATGGAGAAGGAGAGGTTGGGGTGGAGAGGGATCTCTAAGAGGAAGATGGGAACCGGAGGAAGGAGAAGCAAAGAGAACAAGACTCTGGGTTCCGGTGCGCTGGATGGAGGAGATTAGGGTAAGAAAGGGAGGAAAGGTGTTGTAGAGGGGTGGAAGGGAGAAGGGGTCGTGGGTTCTCTTTTAAAGGAGTTGGATAAGAGTTTTAAATAGAAAGTGTCCCACAAAATCGGCCAAAAGTCATGCCATTTGGGCTTCTGAACCGCCCTGGGCCGCTGGTTGTCTACAGCAACCTTATGGTTGTCGACAGCTTCTGAGCAGTTTTGGGCCAGAACTGAGTTTTCAAGGAATTTGAATGGAAGTGAGCATGCACTTATGATTCTAAGGATGAGAAAAAGGTTTTATACTCAATACCAAGGGTCATAGCCAATAGTATGAAGACACAAAAATATTCTACAATGGTTGAGAGATAATACTCCGGGAATCTTAAGTTATGGTATTTAGAGAACTATGCTCAAACACAAATGAAATAAAGAGAATCCCATTGAATAAAACCATTGAAGAAAATCATATGACTTAGTGGTGATGTTCATTTGATAAATGAAGACAACGGCTACATGACTTATTGACAATAGACAACATGTTTCCCTTGAGTTGAGATAATGGAGGCTTCACTCTATTTCTTGCAATGTGGGATTTTCCTTTTATTCAAGTAATATTTGAAAAATGATAATTAGGTTCATGTACACCTTTTGACGTGAAAGTAGACATTTGTGATGCCCATACCCTCAGTTACTCAGTGTGAGTGACCATCATATCATTGAACAGAGATAATGAAATAACTTTTTGACACGAACACAGACATTGGTGATGCCCATGTCCCCGGTTACTCAGTAAGAATCATCGTTGCTCTTCTTTTATCCCATTTGAATTTTTAACTTGCATGATTTTTGAAATAGGTAGCTTTTCTCCTTTTTTTTGTAACTTAATTAACAGTCAAGGTGACTGGTTATGTAAGGTCAAAGGCCAATGTAAAACATTAAGTTCAAGTACCATCTTACTTATCAATCCATGTTAGGGATATGATCATCCTCAAAAGAATTATTCAATTGAATTAAGTTGAATTCACTTGAGTTACCCAAAGTTTTCTAGATGACACAACCTAGATCCAAGCTCAAATTATTATGTCAAAATCATTGAGAGTAAATTAATATCTTGGATACTATGTGAGTATGATAGATGGTAATGAACATAAAGTCCTTATTCTCCCCTTATACAAAGGTTGTGAACATACTCATTGAGAAAGGATGAGAAATGTTGAAGAATGGACAAAAGGAGAGTATCTGTTGACAGCTAGGAATTACCTGTCGACATGTACTGAATTCCAGTGAAAGGTGTTTCTGGGAGAAGACATCTGTCGATAGGCAAAGGAGGATCTGTCGACAGCTACTGAATTTCAGTAAGAGGATGGTTCTGGAAGAGTCTATCTGTCGATAGAGTGAGAGAGCATGTCGACAGTTACTGAAATCTATCAAAACATGTGTTCTGGGAAGGCTTTGCTGTCGACAGCTAGGTTGGTGGCTGTCGACAAGCACTTGGAAAATCAGTGTTGAGGCTTTGTTTAAATATAGATTTTCAACCAATGAGTGAGGGATTAAGATACATGAAATATGAAGGGTATCCCTTAAGGAACTCACTCACTTAGCCTTACCTTGCTCCCCCATAGTGTGTGCATGTGTTGACTCATCATTTGAGCAAAACAACATGATATTCACAATCAAGGCAAACATTTACACACAAAGCAACATCCATAAATGTGAGCATGTGAAATTCATTAATTGAAGGAAATGTATATGACAAAATTGAAGAAAACCAAATACCCTATTGTGAAGTGTATAACCTTTATGAAGAAGGAGACTATGGATACTTGGCGGAGGATGTTTCCTCACGCATAATGATAGTTTCCGAACAAGCTGAACTTGTTCTTTCACGTATCCCCATTTGATATACCTTATAGTCACTACTCACAAGGTTTGATTACCTATCAATTTGATATTGGTTTCATTGAATTTTGCATAAACCCAATTCTCTTCTTAGGGATGTGAACCTATCTTCTGACAAAGGTTTGGTGAAGATGTCAATCAGTTGCTTTTTAGTGGGTATGAAGCTAAGCTCCAAGGACTTGTTGGCTACCTCATCTCTCAAGAAGTGATGTCTTATTTCTATGTGTTTAGTCATTGAGTGTTGGATTGGGTTCTTTGAAAGGTTGATAGCACTAGGGTTGTCACAGAGGATTGGTGTGCATCCAATATCAATATTATAGTCACACAATTGACTCTTAATCCACAACACTTGTGTCGCACAACTCCCTGTAGCAACATATTCTGCCTCTGCAGTGGAGAGTGCAACCGAGTGTTGCTTCTTGGATGCCCATGAAACCATGCAACCAACAAGAAATTGACAGTACCCACTAGTGCTTTTTCTATCAATTTTGCATCCAGCATAGTCAGCATCAGAGTATGAAATCAAGTTAAAGTCACTACCTATTGGAAACCATAAACCTAATTCTTGTGTACCTGAGAGATATCTGAAAATCCTTTTCACTGCAACCAAGTGGCTTTCCTTTGGACTAGATTGGTATCTAGCACAAAGGCAAATGGTGAACTATATATCTGGCCTACTTGCAGTAAGGTAAAAGAGTGAGCCAATCATACCTCGGAATTGCTTTGCATCTACCATTTTATCTTTCTCATCATTTTCCAGTTTAATGCTTGTGCTCATTGGGGTTGAGGTAGGTTTGGCTTGTTCAAAATGAAATCTTTTGAGAAGCTCCTTAAGATATTTTTCTTGGTTAATGAAGAAGCCGTCTTCATGTTGCTTTACCTACAAACCAAGAAAGAATTGAAGCTCCCCCATTAGACTCATCTCAAATTCACTGTGCATGTGTTTAGAAAACTCTTCACACAGTGATGGGTTAGTGGAACCAAATATGATATCGTCCACATAAACTTGAACAACAATTATATGATTGCGAACTTTCTTAGTAAAAAGTGTTTGGTCAACTTTACCTCTTGAGTAGTTTTTACTCACCAAGAAATTGCTTAACCTGTCGTACCAAGCTCGAGGTGCCTGCTTCAAACCGTAAAGAGCTTTGTGCAACTTATAAACATGGTAGGCATTTCATTATCTTCAAAACCAGGTGGTTGAGAAACATAGACTTCCTCTTTGATGTAGCCATTCAAGAAAGTAATTTTAACATCCATTTGAAAAAGTTTGAACTTATTTAAGCATGCATATGCTAACAAAATCCTAACTGCTTCAAGCCTAGCTATAGGTGCAAAGGATTCTTCAAAATCTATCCAAATTCTTGGTTATACCCTTTTGCCACCAGTCTAGCTTTGTTTCTCACCACTTTGCCCTCTTCATTTAGTTTATTCCTAAACACCCATCTTGTGTCTATGACAGAAATTTCAGGGGTTCTAGGAACTAAACTCCAGATATTATTTCTTTGAAACTGACCAAGTTCCTCATGCATAGCATCAATCGATGAATTTTCTTTTAGAGCCTCTTCAACATTTATAGGTTCCACTTGAGAGACAAAAGCTAAATAATCTTGTTCAACTATTTGTCTAACCTGAGACCTAGTTTGAACTTTATCATTTACATCTCCTATCACATTATCAAGTGGATGATCTTTGGAGTACCTCACATTTGTGATTGTTGAAGGGCCAGGTTGATCTTGAACTTGAGGAAGGTGATCTTGTGGAGGTTGTTCTTGAGGAGGGTTTGCTTGAGGAGTTTCACCTTGAGGTTCTTTCTCTTGTGGATCTTCTTCACATTCATCATCTTGCTTTTTGAAAAGTATACCATCATCATCATCATTGTACTTGCGAAAATATTCACTATTAGTTTTTGGTGCTACTTGAGAATTTCTTTTTACTTTTGCTTGTTGTTGTTCCCCAAATATTTTCCTTCATCTACATCATCATTCCTGTGTAAATTTGAACTGTTAGACTTTGCATGATACTCATCAAATACAACATGTGGAGTTTCTTCCACAGTTCGATTTTTATTATTAAACACTCTATATGCTCTAGAGTGTTCTGAGTATCCAGAAAAATTCCTGGATCACTTTTGGCTTCAAACTTCTCTAAATCAACTTTATCATTGTTATGTATAAACACTTTGGAGCCAAAGACTCTGAAATACCCAATACTGGGTATCTTACCTTTTAACAGTTCATAGGGAGTTTTCTTCATCACATGTCTTACCATGGCTCTGTTAAGTATGTAGCATGATGTGTTCACCGCTTCTGCCCAAAAACTCCTTGAGAGTTGGCTTTCGACCAGAAGAGTGAGAGCTATTTCCACCAATGTTCTGTTCTTTCTCTCCACTACACCATTTTGTTCCGGAGTCCTTGGAGAAGAGAACATGTGATCTATCCCATGGTGCCTGCAAAATTAGAAAAAGGAGTTGTTATCAAACTCTCCCCCATGATTAGTGCAGATTGAGTATATCTTATTAACATTCTCATGCTCAATCTTATTAAAGAATTCCTCAAAGACTTTCAGTGCTTCATTCTTGTGAGCCAGAAATTTGACCCAAGTGAACCTAGAGAAATCATCCACAATGACAAAGCCAAAACATTTTCCATTGAGACTAAGTGTTCTTGTAGGTCCAAACAGGTCCATGTGCAACAATTCATACGGTTTTGAGGTGATTACCGGTGCTTTTGATTTGAAAGACTTCCGGGTTTGTTTTCCCTGTGCACATGCATCACAAAAACTTTCATTTTTATTTAAAAAAAAATGTAAGGAAGTCCACTTACCAACTTCAGCTTCATGATCTTGTGCAATACATTGTAGCTCGCATGGCCAAGCCTATGATGCCACAAAGTCAACTCATCCTGTTTATTTGCAACAATACACAAATTTTTATTTTCTGGTTCATCTAAATCAACTAGATAAATGTTGTTCACTCTCTTTCCAGAAAACTTAAGGCTTCCTATTTCTTTATCAACAATTTGACATGCATTAGTTTCAAAGATGACCTTATGGCCTTTATCACACAATTGGCTTATGCTGAGTAGATTGTGATTTAGACCATCAACTAATAACACGTTGTCTATTGACTTAGAGGCATACTTACCTACCTTACCTGTGCCAATTATTTGGCCCTTGTTGTTACCTCCAAAGACAACTTGACCTCCATCTTTTTCCACCAACAAATAGAATTTGTCTTTGTCGCCCGTCATGTGCCTCGAGCAGCCACTATCCAAGTACCATCTGTTTTGATTTTGGGCTGTTAGGCATTCCTGCATAGGTGGATAAGACAAGAGGTTTTGGTACCCAAATTACTTTGGGTCCCAATTTTTCATTCATGCCAAAAAGTAAATGCTTTGGAATCCAAACTTGCTTGCATTTCAGTTATTTGGATTATTCCAGCATAGTTTTCATCATGGCCAGACTTCTTACACACATTGCATGATGGAGATTTTCTCAAAATAGTTGTTTTATTATTTTGATGAACATTCATTTGTACTTTACCCTTTGGTTGCCTGGATGGCTGTCCTTTGGCAGCATATCTCCAGGCCTGTCGACAGACTTCTTATTTTGTTGGGCAGATGAAGTCTCTTGGATTGGTTGGTGCTGCTTTCCTTTTGTTTGAGTTTTATTGTACTTGGGAGGAACCTGTTTGCTTGTGCTTGGACTATCATCAACAAAGGAAGTTATCAACGTCTCTCCAACTTTCTTTTGTTTTATTGGTTGGTATCCAATTCCATGTTTTGCAACAAAAGTATTTGAGCCCAAAATACCGTCAAGATTTTGCTTTCCCTTAACAAATCTTGTTAGATCTTCATATTTTCCTTTAAGATCATTTTCAGCTTTTTCCAACTTTTTCTTAGTCTCTTGATTTTCATGTTGACGAATTTCAAGGGAGTTGCTTAGACTTTGTTTTTCTTTTTCACTCTCTTGCAATTTTACTTTTATGCAATCTATTTCTTCACAGTGAGCTTCCTCATCAATTTTCATCATTTCAATCTCTTTATTTAGGATTGCAATCTCTTCATCATTAGATGTGTTGTGAACAATTGAATTGATCTTTTTCTTAAGTGCTTTATTTTCAGACTTATACTCACAGAATTTTTCAAACAACATAGTGTATGCTTCTTCCCATTCATCAACATTATATTTCTCAAAGGAAGAATTTACCTCAGTGGAGTCCTCACTCCTTGCCATCAAGCAGTGAATGTCTTCATCTCCAGAATTAGCTTGTTCGTTCTCATCTTCATCTTCATCACTCCAAGTTGCCATCATTGCCTTGGCTTTCTTGAAGGTGAATTTGTCCTTCTTCAGTTTCTTCTTGAGCTTCGGGCATTCTCCTCTCATGTGTCCTGGTTTCTTGCACTCATAGCACACAATCATGTCAGATTTTTTGTTAGAATCAAATTTATTTGAAAAAATTTTCTTTGGAAATGATTTGAAGTTACCTGGACCTTTCCTTTGAACTTAAGAAATTTCTTGAATTGTCTAGTGAGCATGGCCATTTCATCGTTCTCACTGTCACTAGATGTTTCATTGTCATCACATTCCTGTTGAAGATCCTTTTTGGAGCTAGAGGAACTTTTGTTGGAAGCTTTTAGAGCAATAGATTTTCTTGGATTTTCTTCAATTTCTTTCCTCTTTACATTTATTTCATAGGTCATCAAGGAACCAATTAACTCATCTAATTTCATTTTTGAAAGATCTTTAGAATCCTCAATGACAGTGGCTTTAGTATTCCATGGAAGAGACCGAAGTATCTTCCTAACTAAGTCACTTTCTGAGTATTATTTTTTAAGACCTTTCAACCCATTGATTATTAGCATGAACCTTGCAAACATATCTGATATGGTTTCATCATTTTTCATTTTAAACATTTCATATTCAGATACTAGCATGCTTGCTTTGGTTTCCCTTACCTCGGACGTACCTTCGTAGATGAGTTCAAGCTTGTCCCACATCTCTTTTGCTGAGGTACATGTGGAGACTCTTGAATACTCCTTGGGATGTACAGCGCACTGCATCATGTTCAATGCGCTCCAGTTTAGAGTTACCTTTGCAATTTGGTCCTTTGTCCAAGTCTCTTCATCCTCGGGCAGAACATATGCTCATTTGCTGACGATCTTCCAAAGCTCAAAGTTTAGAGCTCTCAGAAAAAATCTGCATTCGATTTTTTCAATAAGGATAGTCAGTGCCATCAAAGAGGGGTGGCCTGGACACTGAATGTTCTTCAGCCATATATCCCTTGTTAGATTCCATGAGATCGAGAATCTCCTGATCGTAAGATCAAGCTTTAAGAGCAATAAATCAGAGAAACCTCGCTCTGATACCAATTGAAAGAAGTGCGAAATTGCCTATTATGGTAATCTAGAAAGGGGTTGAATAGATTACTATCAATTAAAAACACTATGACCTTCTTTTCGATGGAGATACTGACTTATCGAAATCTCAAACAGATTTAGAATCTAACCAAGATGTGTGTTAATTGTAAGTAGAAGGAACATCAATTTATCTAGCGTGTGAAAGACCAACGTGCCTACCAATCATCTAACGTAAAATGTTCAAACCACAGACACGATGATTTAAGGTGGTTCAGAGTACACAACTTGTGTATCATACGTCCACCGTCCACACACACACGCAGAAACAACTGCTTATGAGCGAGTTCCACACTACAACTCACACACACGTTGTCTGATGTGAACACACTATCAGAACAACATAAGCCACGTGAATCAAGCACAAGGAACGCTTGAATCACAACCACACACACAAAAGTATGGGAAATAGGAAAAGACAGGAGTTCTGAGATGAAATAACAAATCCAGATGAAGAACTCTTATCATTGGTCGTCCAGAAGAACTCCAAGTTTCGTTTGAATGTAGATCAGCTGATGGAGAAGCTTGAGTCATGGACAGACCAGCTTCAACTCCACTCGGAAGATGGTTCTTCTTCGCTCTGTACGGAGGCTTGAAGTAGAGCAGCAGGGAGAGTCTTTCTCTCTTGAGTTTTGCTTAGGGTTTTGGTATTGTGGCTTCTTGCTGTGAAATTAGTTCCATATGATCTATATATATGGGTGTCCAAACATGGAGAGTCGTGCTTAAAAGAATCACTCAAATATGGATCATATCCTGACCATCGGATCTTTCCAAAACTACGTCTGTCGACAGGCCCTTCATAGTTGTCAACAGCTACTGCTTACTTCTGGTTTTCCAGAACTCTTCAAGTTGCTGGAAGACTGGATCTGTCGATAGCCGATTTGCTACTGTCGACAACTATTGCAGAAATCTATTTTCTAGAAATGTTAAGGTTGCTGGAAGACTGGATCTGTCGATAGATATCCTGGGGCTATCGACAGCTACTGTCTCAATGTTGTTCCAGTGCCTTTGATATTCCTGGATGATCCATCTGTCGACAGGAGCTTGCCTGGCTATCGACAGGTGCTGTCTTGGAACCTTTTTCAAGATCTTTTGAAGTTGACTTTGGGTACTTGTCTTGTATGCATTCACACCTATATAAGAAAACATTCTTAGTAAGATATAATGAATAGATATGTTATCATTTTAGCACTTTGTTATGTCATTCATGTCTTTAGCAAATATGGCATTGTACAAACATCAATTACAACATTCATTGAATTCACATCATCAAAAACATTTAATCTCATATTAACCCAACAGCTAATAATTAAAAACAATCTCATTGAGATATGCCTATTGGATTTGCTCCAGATCTAAATGTTAAGGATTTACATTTGATCAAGATCTTACAGTTAGATTCGCTCTCAATCTACATATGATTAAGATCATACTATTTTATCTATTAACAATCGAAATCCAATCATTAGATTTGATTCCAATTTAAAATTTGACTGTTGAACTATGTACATTTGATCAGTTGAATTTTCTCTCAATGTAAAATAATTTGATTAAGATCCATTTGTTGGATTTGCGTTTGATCAAGATCTAATGATTGGATTTGCTCTCGATCTATACATATCTGATCAAGATCCAACCAGTGAATCTACTAATAATGAAAATACAATTGTTGGATTTGATCCTAATCTAAAATCCAACCGTTGGATGCGCTATCGATCTTTGCACATCAATTGTTGGATATGGATTCCGTCCCTAGATTTTTTATATTTATTTAGAAAGAATTATTTCTAATTAGATTAGAAACCGAACTAATTTTCGTCCCAACTCGATCCCTAATTTGGGATGGGTTTCATCCCGATCTAAAATCTGACCGTATGATTCGCTCTCGATCTAAATTAAATCGATCAACTACATAATATTAAAAATTATAATATATCATAATGTAAAATATAAATTTTAAATGTCATTGATTTGAAATTGTTGTAAATAATTTAAATATTGTTGAAAACAAAGTTTTATTACATGTATATTCACTAAACAAATATAATACATTCACAAATACACAAATATAATGTGTGTATATATGACAAATATAATATATATTTAGTAAAGTGAAAATATTACTTATAAATGTACAATTTCTATATATATGTTTTATATTCAAAATAATTATATAAAACTATATATATATATATATATATATATATAAAAGTAAACCATTAATAGATAGAGTAAATTATAGCATAACATAATTAAACTACTAATAAACAATGTATCTAAGACCGAATATTATTCGGTTACAATTCGGTCTCAGATTCGTGACCGAAATATTCGGTCATAAATCAGTCACAAATCTGAGATCGAATTGTGACTGAATTTTATTCGGTCTTAATAACTTAAAGCCAATAAACAATACATCTGAGACCGAATATAATTCGGTCACAATTCGGTCTCAGATTTGTGACCGAAATATTCGGTCACAAATCAGTCACAAATCTGAGATTGAATTGTGACTGAATCATATTCCTTCTCAATAATTTAAATAATAAATAATGAATCTGAGACCGAAAAGAATTCGGTGACAATTCGGTCTCAAATTTGGGACCGAAATATTCTGTCACAAATTTGAGACCGAATTGTGATTGAATGACATTTCGGTCTCAAATTTGAGACTAAAATATTCAGTGACAATTCGGTCACAAATCTTAGAACGAATTGTGACTGAAAATTTGGTCTCAGTTCGGTCTCAGATTTGTGACTAAATTGAGATCGAAAATTTCAGTCTCAAAATCGATCTCTATCTATGTATTTTCTTGTAGTTCTTGTGTTGGAGGCACTAAGGAGTCACTAACTTTATGCCAAATTCAACAAATGTGAATTTTGGTTAAAGGAGGTGCACTTTTTTGGTCACGTTGTCTCAGATGCAGGAGTGACAGTGGATCCTGCCAAGGTCGAGGCAGTGGTTTCTTGGAGCCAACCCACTACAGTTGTAGAGGTGCGTAATTTTCTGGGGTTGGCAGGGTACTACAGGCGGTTTATGTAGGACTTCACCATGGTTGCTGAGCCATTGACGAGGTTGACCAGGTGAGAGACCAGGTTCGTATGGATAGTGGAGTGCGAGCAGAGTTCCAGGAGCTGAAGAGTAGGTTGACTTTAGCTCCAATCCTTGTTGTACCATCTGGAAGTGGCGGATTTGTTGTCTACACCGACGCTTCGGGGACTAGTCTTGGTGTCGTGTTGATGTAGCACGGAAGGGTAGTCACTTATGCTTCTAGACAGCTGAAGAAGCATCAGCAGAACTGTAACAACTTGGATTTTTAAATCCCAAATAAATGGAGATAAATTGGTGGACAAGATTAATTAAGGACTCAATCTGGATAATTAAAGTAAAGAAAGTCAATAAAGGAAGTCTTGGGATACATGAGAAATTCATGAAAAGGGAACACTGGTACCCCCTCAACTAGTTGTAGCTCACCAACCCTTCAACTGGTCAAAATATAATGTTGACAGTCAAAGTAGAGCTTCGGATATGAAGAAGTGAGACTTCGTATAAAACTAAAGAAAATGCTATCGGCCAAAGTGGAACGTCAGATATGATGAAGTGAGACTTCGTATAAAATAGAAGAAAATGCTATCGGCCGAAGTAGAACTTCGGATATGGCGAAGTGAGCTTCGTATATGACGAAGTGAAACTTCATATAAAACAAAAGTGAATGCAGTCAGTCGAAGTAGAACTTCGTATATGACGAAGTGAGGCTTAGTATAAAATAGAAGAAAAAGCTATCAGCCGAAGTAGAACTTTGGATATGATGAAGTGAGCTTCATATATGACGAAGTGAAACTTCATATAAAACAAAAGAGAATGCAGTCAGTCGAAGCAGAACTTCATATATGATGAAGTGAAACTTCATATAAAACATAAGAAAAAGTAGTCAGTCGAAGTATGACTTCGTATATGACGACGTGGAACTTCGTATAGAATAGAACAAACACCGTCAGTCGAAGCAACACTTCGTCTATGACGAAGCAGATGGCAAAGTGAAACTTCATATAAATAAGAAGGAAACGCTATCGTCCGAAGCATGACTTCGCATATGACGAAGTAGCTTCAACTGATCACATTGAAAACGTGCATGGCGAAGTAGTAATCGATGTCCCTTTAGTAATCGATGTTCAAGTGAATAATCGATGTTCCTTTAGTAATAGATGTTCAAGTGAACAATCGATGTTCCTTTAGTAATCGATGTTCAAGTGAATAATCGATATTCCATTAGTAATCGATGTTCAAGTGAATAATTGATATTTCCTTTAGTAATCAATGTTCAAGTGAACAAATCGATGTTCCTTTAGTAATTGATGTTCAAGGAGACAATCGATGTTTAAGTAGTAATCGATGTGGGTTCATAATTGATGCTTTCTTCAGTAATCGATGTTTCTGATCAAATGAATGTTGGTTAATAATCGATGTTTTCTTCTATCGATTGCCCTATTATATAGCAATCGATATGGCTCTTGAATATAAAGCGATGGAGGCCCTGTCCCCATCATAACAAGATTACCTAGAGACTTAAATATTAGAAAGATTTGGATAGTTTATGCTTAAAACAGACCCTTAGGCACACCACTTTAGGAGTTGACAAAAAGGCATGGCCCAGGCATGGCGACCAAAGACCCCTTAAATAAGCTACACGACCCTTCTTGGCCGAACTTTATGCCTTCTTCCTGTCCTAAAGGCTGTTTGCAGCCTTTCTCCCTATGCACCCATTGCCTTGGCCAGAGAAGAACCGAAGGTGATCTTGGAATTTGAAGAGCTGGAGGAATGATCCTGTAGTTTGGAGCTTGAAGCTTGGAGCTCTTCATCCTTGGACCACTTCCTTGACCTGTAGAAGCTAGAGGTTAAGAATATGTTCTTGGCCTCTTCTGCAACCTTAGGAGTTTGGATTTGAAGAGCAACCCAAAAAGGTAGGTTTTCTCAGCACAAATGAAAATGCATGTTCTTGTTCAAAGTATTCCTGGATATGTTTATGCTAAGAACCTAGTGGAACATTTTTGATTTGCATAAATGTCTGATCAGTAGAGTGTTAAGATTTCCTGAACCTCACAGCCTCGCCAGATTCACCTTGCTTCGGCCTGTTTCTGGGAAACCTGACCTTTGTTCCTAGGAAACATGGCCAATTTCCCTTGACCATCCCAGATAGAAACCCATCTAATTTGTCCATGTCACCATGCATTTTTGGAACCATTAAATTGGACATGAACACTCCAAGATTGATCATATGCTGGTTCCATCAACCTCCTTGTTGGAATCCTTGTCTAAGTCTCTTGACAACATCGACTATTCTTTCTTGTTAAGCTTGAAATGACCCTTTAACCACCTCAATTGTTCTCTTTTGACAAACTTTGACTAGCCTTGTGGCACTCTTGATCTGCACCTTTGACTAGCCCTCATAGCAACTTCGACTATCAACTCCGACTGTCCACTTCGACTGTCAACTTCGACTGACCACTTCGACTGTTCTCTTTGATAAATTATGACTGGCCCTTGAGGCAATTATCACTGGCCCTTTGTGGCAACTTCGATTGGCCCTTCTGGCCACCTCGACTGTTCCTTCTTGTACATTTCGACTATCAATTTGATTGGCCCTTCCGACCACCGCGATCTGTTCTATAGAAGAGCAACCAACATAACAACAACCTTGGTATCTTGTACATGTTAAAAGTGATAAGAAGGTGAAGATTATTCTAATGACTCTTAAATCATCTTGATTTCTGTCTCCTCTGTATTTCAACTGAAATCCTACCTTGAATCTATTTATCTTGAATCTGAAACCAAAGGAAATGTATAGGGAACCCCTTTGAGCTTGCTTGCATGACTTGATCCATCTTGATAGCTTGAATCCTTGCCAATTTATACTCTTGAAGTTCCTTGATCTGAGCTTATGTTATTGGACTCTTTGATATCTTACACTTCTGTCCTTCTTGACTCTAAATGGCCATAATGATTTGAATTCAACACTACTGTTGGGATGATATCCCTGACCAAATGCCTGTGCAATAGGGGTCTGATGTGGTCCTAGGGAGAGCACCCCGACGTACTAGTATAGATCAACCAAATTTGAGTGGTGCTTGGCATTGGCATCCATATGTATGCAAGATTGGAAAGTGCCTTTTGTTATATGATATGAATGAAGAATGATGTGCTATTTGATATGATATGTTTGATTCGTTCGTTTGACTTGATAAGTTTGATTCGTTTGAAATGGCCAATATCTGTTCATCTGTCTCATGTTTGACTGGATCATAGTTTGACTATTGTATCATTCACATGGCTTGACAATTAGCATGATTCACTTGGAATTATGTAGTATGAAACTCTTGTCCGCTACCTTCATGCTTCCTGTTTACCTTGATTATTCTACATGTTATCCTTGAAATTCAGTTTGTTAATTAAGTAGATTTGCCCTCACCATGAGATATAAATCCTACTGGGCTAGTTTGCTCATAAACGTATTAACATTTCATGTGATTAAAGCATGTTTAGCATGTAGCCGACCCACTGTTGTGGAGCTTGGAAGCGCTTTGGAGGAGTTTAATTTCTGAAATTTTTTGTGTGAGGAAATCATGTATCATATTTATAGACCACTGTGGTCGGATTTGTATGGTGTGTTCTTTAGAAATTAGTGTTTGTACAAACCATGCAATGAATAAAAGAAATAGTTGATGATTTATCTAGGTGTGCATTACAGATGTAGGAATCACATATTCATCATGTTGTGTTTTATGTGTTGGGATTGTATGATTATCGTGGCAAACTTTATTGCAATGGGATGAGTCAAATTCTGAGATTTAAATGTGAATCTTGTTGCGACAGAATCTTGTTCTTAGTGAAATTAATTTGTAGGCCCTAACGAAATGGTTAAGGCTCGGTCCCTTTCATCCTCTCCTTTTCGTTTGATTTGAGTGTCGCGCCTCGGTGTGTCTTGAGGTATTGGCTAAGATTTATGATTATTTCAGATTTTGAATTTTTCCTGCAATTCTGACATGAATTTTGGGGGCATGACAAAGGTGGTATTAGAACATCCCAGTAGTCTGGGTGCATTAGAAGTGGTAATATCAAAGAATCCCAGTATCCTGAGTGCATTAGAGGTAATATTAGAGAATCCACTAGATCCTAAGATGGACAAGATAGAATTATCAGAGCATCCATAGGTGGATTAAGGCGTTATCATAGCACTCTTGGTTAGATGTAGAGTAATATTGGAGCATCTGCCTTATTTGTCTTGATCCTTGGCTAGATAGATGGGAGTATCTGAATCTTTAACTCTTAGATTCTAGGACTGAACAGGAGAGATATTGGAATGCCAACCATGATCTTGGATTGGACTAAGAAATATTTAAGAGCTGACACTTGATCCTAAGATAGGTAAGAAACCACATTGGAAATATCCCTTGTGATTTTGGAAGGATGAGACTAATATTAGAATGTCAGTTGGGTAAGAGTAGCATCAAGGTTTTCATCTTGAACCTTGGCTGGTTAGGAATGACATCAAGATTTGGCCATGATCCTAAATGGGATCTCAGTCTGGACAACTAAAAGATCTGTCATGAGGATTTAGGTTCCTTGTGTCTGTCCCTTGCTAGCACCTAGTGAGTGGGTGGAGCTTTGTGCTAGACCCGACCGTTTCCTTTATAAAGAAGCATTACCAGAGCCACGTATGCTCCGAGTTACAGCCTTATCATACGAACCTCACCTTATGGACCTATATTTACCTAATGCTAGATGTGTTAGGAGATACTAGAGCCTAAGTATGGAACCTAAACTATGAGACTGTGTTGAGAGAATCCTTGAATCTTGAGAATCTATGAGTCTAGCACCAAGATAGGACTCTTGTTAGCACCTGGGAACTAGTATTAAGTTCCAAACCTAATAAGGCATGGGTTGAAATTCCAGAATGGATACCTAGCCTTGATACCCAAAGGTTGTAGGTTACCCTGAATATAAGAAGGATGTCTTAGGTGATGGAGAGATTTGATAGAAGCCATGGACTAGACCTAGAACTTTCGTTGATGAAAGTTTATAAGATTTGTAGGCTAGAAGCAAGAAGCAACAGAGAAACTGACAATCTTGGTGTTTATTTTGAAGGAACTTAGACGAATGACAACTGATGAACAATCCACAACACTTATGGATGGACTGAGGTCGATTTAGAAGATAACCAAGGCCTTACTGTGGGATCGAATATGTAGGATGAACAGATCTAGAAGGGGGGGGGTTGAATATATCTAACAAAAAACTCAACGAAAGCTTAAGCAATTAAAAATCACTTCAAATTATAGATCCATAAAGATAGACAATCTTATTGATCTGATGTGTGGGTGTGTGTAGTTGATGTGTGAAGCAATTTGACAAGTAGTGTGAAGGCGAAATTCCTATATATGCATCTAGCGCAGAAAATAGATCAAACCACTACACATGAGATTTTTAGGTGGTTCGAAAATCACACCAGTGATTCCTACATCCACCCCTCACATAATGAGGCCACACTACTCAAATCTGAGTACAACACACACACTTGAGCTCGACGGCTCAAACCACACACACATTAGAGCTCGACGGCTCAGACCACACACATGAGCACGATAGCTCAAACCACACTAGCTTGATCAAATTCACAAGAAATCAGATCCTCTAGCACTGATCTAATTCACACACTTACACACACAGAAATCTGCACAGAACACATGTACAGATCTCACGAGCACCCAAAGACAAATTGAGAAAAACACTCCAATAGAGATGGATAAAAGAGAGATGAATTGGATGTTCATTTTTTGAAGACGATCTGTAGAAGCTTGAATTGAAGGTCCTTGAGAAGATCAGCTGGAGTACTCTTTTAATCCACGATGCTCTGTTTTCAGATCTACTGCTTTGCACGATTTCTCCTTCTTCCTCTGTTTCTCTTCTACTTGATCTGCTCCTCTTTCAGCACTCCAATGCTTTCTCTCACTGCTTGGCCTTGATCCCCACATCCTCTATGATGGATTCGATGGATGGCTGTTCCAGATGAGACAAGAGACCTTTTATAGCCTTTGTGTAGTCCCTTTTACGTGGGAGACAAGTGCATAGAAACCTAGGGTTCACCCAAGGTTTCCACGTGTCCAAAAGTCCCTCTTTTCATTGCCACTTGGATGAAAGGGTATTTTGGTAATAAGAAAATCTCCCAGAAGTCTCCAGAGATAAGTTACACCCTTTGGAAATCATACCCTTTACGTTTCCGAGTTTTCATGCAATGTGTGTCGACACTAGTTTGCATGTGTGTCGACACTACTGACTAAGTATTAGTTTCAACTTATAGGCAGGACACTAGTGCCAACCTGATTAGCAACTTATGTCAACCTGACTGATAGTTATTGTTGCTCAGCTAGCAAGCCTAGAGGGGGGTGAATGAGATATTAAAATTTTTTATCACTTTAAAACCTGTCCACAAAAATGTTTACACAAAACACACTTCGATGATTGTTAGTGTTAGTAAAAAGAGGATAGCAAACACAAGGCAATCAAACACACGACACAAGGAATTATCTTGGTTCGGATCTCCTCTCCACAGGAGTCCTACGTCCAGTCCCTGAGCAATACCTTAGGATTTCACTACCCAAGGGTATAGTCCCCCTCAAGGACACTTACACACCTAGCCACAGCTGGTCTTCTCTTCATAACCCAAAGAGGAATTACAACACCCTGGATCCCATCAGGTCTTCCTTCTACACGAAGGGAAACAAACACCCTGGAACTCCCAGGTCTTCCTTCAACATGAAGGGAAATAAACACCCTGGAATCCCCAGGTCCTCCTTCAACACGAAGGGAAATAAACACAAGAATGTGTTCAGGAAGACAAGCCCCTAGATCAAGCTTAAAGACCAACACTCGATCTGAAGCAACAACTGAGAGGTAAAGATCTACTATGAGGAACACTCTCAGTACACAGAAGCTCTCAAGACTAACATGATGACCAAACTTTCCCCATATAAATTAATTCATTTATTTATATATTAATTTTGATGATCAACAAAACAATACTAATAAATTAATGGAGTCTTGAGGACAGGAAATAAAAGAAAAAGGAAGTTCAAGACATTCAGGTAAAACTTTCACTTCATATTTCTCTAAGTCATCACATCAATTTCTTCACACACTGTAACGATTTGCTAAGAGCTCGTAACGATTTGCTTGTCGCAACGATTTCTAAGTTGTCATAACGATTTCTTAAGAGCTCGTAACGATTTGCTTGTCGCAACGATTTCTAAGTTGTCATAACGATTTGCTAAGAGCTCGTAACGATTTGCTTGTCGCAACGATTTCTAAGTTGTCATAACGATTTGCTAAGAGCTCGTAATGATTTGCTTGTCGCAACGATTTCTAAGTTGTCATAACGATTTCTTTAAAACTCGCAACGACTTGCTAGCCATAATGATTTCTTTAGTTCTCGTAACGATTTCTTTGAAACTCGTAACGACTTGCTAGCCGTAACGATTTCTTTAGTTCTCGTAACGATTTCTTTAGAACTCACAACGACTTGCTAGCTGTAACGATTTCTTTAGTTCTCGTAACGATTTCTTTGAAACTCATAACGACTTGCTTGCCGTAACGATTTCTTTAGTTCTCGTAACGATTTCATTGAAACTCGTAACGACTTGCTAGCTGTAACGATTTTTTTAGTTCTCGTAACGATTTCTTTGAAACTCGTAATGACTTGCTAGCCGTAACGATTTCTTTAGTTTTCACAACGACTTATATATCACAACGATTTGTTAAGGGTTTCACATCGACCTCTTCTGTAACAGAACGATTTGCTATGACTCATAACGATTTCATACTTCTTCTGTCTCAAACGATTTGTTATGACTTATAACGATTTCATAAGTCATTGAGCCATCGACTTGTATATCTCTCATCGACTTGATTTTATCTGTGTTGACTAGTCAAAGTCCACGTATGCATCTCTCTGACGCACCTGCATTTAATGTGACCTGTACGTATCTCTGCATGCATGCAGAAGATATCGTCCATTATCGTGCCTATTCTGTAAACGTCTTTTAGATTCAGCCATTTGGTCTTACTATTTCCATGCTATTCTTTCTAACGTTGACTGACATCAGAGACAGCTTAGCTGTTTGCTATCTGAGTTTGATAAGCGTGCAGATAACAGATCCAGCTTTACTTTGCAACGTTAATTCAAATAGAAGACAAAAGATATCTAAAAGATCTCTTCTCTTTGCGTGTTCAAAGTGTTCAAAGACTGTTGACTGGAAGCTTCCAAGATTCCAGACCTCTTTTAGTCTAACGACTACTTCAAGAGAGAGACAACGGATCCTTCAACGTTCAAAATTTCAAATTTCAATTTGAAGATATATATACAAGTCTGAAGCTAAGAAAAAAATCTAAGGGGAATGAATTCAAGTGAACGAACTCAGAGCTTTTCATAGAACAACCTTCTTGAGAAGAAAGTTCATAGCAACACTCCTGAGAGACCAACACTCATCTTGCTCAAGCCTTCAAGTCTCCAGAAGAGAATTCGAGAAGCCTAGATTTCCATTCTCATTGGCTGTAGCTCTTTGCTCTCCATTTGTAGTGAAAGATCTTTTGAAGAGAGCTTGTGTAGTTCTGAGAGTGAGCTTAGATTTAGATTCTTTGCTCTCAGTGCTAGGTCCTTCAGATCATTGCTTTTTGTAGTTTGATCTAGGGGCTTGTCCTACAATCCTTTCTTTGTGTTGTTCCCTTCGTTGTGAAGGAAGACCTGGTGGTATCCAGGGTGTTTTTCCCTTCTGTGTGAAGGAAGACCTGGTGGGGTATCCAGGGTGTTGTTCCCTTCGGGTGTGAAGGAAGACCAGCTGAGCTGGGTGTTGTTGTGTCCTTAAGGGGGACTGTACCCTTGTTAGTGAAATCCTGAGATATTGCTCAGGGACTGGACGTAGGTCTCCTGTGGATAGGAGTTCCGAACCAGGATAAAAACCTTGTGTCTTGTGGTTGTGAGTTGGTGTGTTTGCTGTTTCATTTCCTCTAACTCTAACTCTCGTTTAAGTTGGTGTGCAATCTTTTCAGTGAACAGGTATCAGTCTAAGATACAATTTTAATAACCCATTCACCCCCCCCCTCTGGGCTAGCTAGCTGGGCAACAAGTGGTATCAGAGCTAGTCTCTTCGACAAAGAAGAAGATCCAACGATCTGAAGAGCAAAGATCAATGGCAGCCCAAGGCAACTTCGAAGGTCAGTCAGTCAACAGACCTCCTTTGTTCGATGGTGAAGATTATCCGTATTGGAAGACCAGGATGGAATACTTTCTACAAGGCCACGACTATCAAATCTGGTCGATAGTAGAAGAAGGTGACCTGGTCGTCACAAATGAGAAAGCACAATGGACAGACGAAGACAGAAAGAAAATCTCCTTGAACTGTAAAGCCAAGAGCATTCTATGTTGTGCTCTAAGCAAGAAGGAGTTCAACAGAGTCTCAGCCTGCAAATCCTCCATGGAAATGTGGGAAAAGCTAAGGATTACGTATGAAGGTACAGACAAAGTAAAGGAGACAAGAATCGACATTCTTGTCACTCAGTATGAGAGATTTCAAATGCAGTCAGGTGAGTCAATCACCCAGATGTTCAGTCGATTCACTGACATCACCAATGGTTTAGCCAGTCTAGGAAAGTCCTATGAGATTGCAGATATGGTAAGGAAAATTCTCAGATCCTTGCCATCTTCATGGACACCAAAGGTCACAGCTATCGAAGAAGCTAATGACCTTAAGAGAATGTCAGTAGAAAAGCTCATCGGGTCCCTCATGGCCCATGAGATCAACATGGAAAGGCTAGGAGAATCATCTAGCAGAAAGAAGCACTCCAATGCCTTGAAAGCAGAAGAAGAATCATCAGAGGCAAGTTCTAGTGGGAGTGATGTAGACAGCGAAAATGAAGAAGCAATGCTCTCTAAGAGATTGCAGCGCATCCTGGCCAAGAAGAAAAAGTTTCAATCCGGCAGAAGGTACTTTAAGAAAAATAAGGACTCCAAAAGATCAGATGGCAAAGAAATGAAGAAAGGAGAGACCATCTGTTATGAATGCAAGAAGCCTGGACATATCAAGGCAGATTGTCCAATGCTAAAGAAGAATGATCACAAGAAGAAGGACAGCTCCAAGAAGTTCAGAAGATACAAGAAAAAGGTAATGGCAGCTGCTTGGGAGAACAGCAGTGACTCAGACAGTGAGTCAAGCTCAAGCAGTGATGAAGAAGAAGCCAACCTGGCTCTCATGGCCAACATCGAAGAAAAGGTAACTTCTGACTCCTCTTTCGATTCTTGTAATAATTCTGATTCAGATTCTGACAATTTAGAAAGTGCCTTTAATGAACTTTACGATAAATATAAAGAGGTGTCTAAATTACTTAAGGTTAGTAAGAAAAATAATACATGCTTAGAAAACACTAACTCTGACTTAAAAACAGAAAATGAAGAACTAGAAAAACAATTAATTGAACTAAAAAGAAGAAATGAATTATTGTGTGAAGACTTAAAAGTTAAAAATAAACAAATAACAAAGTTGGAAAAACAAGAAAGTGTAGATGAATTAAGAAAAGAGATTAAAAATTTAAATGTAGAGAATGATAAATTAGCAAGCACATTAGAAAAATTTACAAATGGCAAGAATCCCTTAATATTAAAAGGAGCTAGACGCTCAGGTAAGAGAAAAGATGGTATAGGCTACACACCACCTGAAAACGCAGAAACTATAATTCCACCTAAGGTATATCCAACTCCCAAATTTGTTTCTGAAGAAAATACAGCCTATAAAGCAAATTTTAAGTATATTGAAAGAGTAACAAAAACATCATGTTGTAGTCACTGTAATAAGCTAGGTCATTTAAAATCCACCTGTCCAACAAGACATAAGAAGTGGATAATAAAAAGTAAAAATAATGATACTGACCCATCAGGACCCAAAAGAATTTGGGTACCTAAAGCTTGATGTCTTTATTTCAGGTTAACCCTCGAGCATCCAAATGGTATTTGGATAGTGGGTGCTCAAGGCACATGACAGGAAACCTGAAGCTGTTTTCCCATCTCCAAGCTGAAGAAGGAACAGTCACTTATGGAGATAATGGGAAAGGAACTGTGGTAGGCAGTGGATCAGTAAATAGCAAAGGAAAAACAGTCATAGAAGATGTGCTATTAGTCAAAGGATTGAAGCACAACCTCATCAGTATAAGTCAGCTGTGTGATAGAGGTCATCAAATTAAATTTCAAGAGTCAAAGTGCAGCATACTAAAGGATGGAGCAGTCATCTTTGAAGCAAATAGAGAGAAGAATCTGTACGTGCTCTACCTTGAAGAACTCAAAGAGCAAAATGTGTGTCTGGCAGCCAGCAAAGACAAATCAACTGAGCTGTGGCACAGAAGACTAGGCCACTGCAGCTTGGATGGATTGAACAAGCTCAGAAAGAGGAATCTTGTGGAAGGTCTACCAAAAGTCAATGGAAAATTGGAAAGTGTTTGTAGACCCTGTGCTAAGGGAAAGCACACAAAGAGTTCCTTCAAGTCAAAGACAGTGGTGACCACCTCAAAACCCTTAGAGCTCCTACATATGGATCTATTTGGGCCAATGAGGACTACCAGTCTTGGAGGAAAGAATTTTGGATTTGTCATAGTAGATGACTACTCAAGATTCACATGGGTATCATTCTTAGAGCATAAAGATGATACTTTTGATAATTTTGTCAGTTTCAGTAAGAAGGTCCAGAAAGATCAGAAGTTCAGTATTGTGTCCATTCGATCAGACCATGGTGGTGAGTTCCAAAATGAAAAGTTTGCTAGATTCTGTGATGATCAAGGAATTCAGCACAATTTCTCAGCACCAAGGACACCACAGCAAAATGGTATAGCTGAAAGGAAGAACAGAACTCTCTTGGATATGGCAAGAACCATGCTCTCTGAATATGAGCTACCAAGATATTTTTGGGCTGAAGCAGTCAACACAGCCAGTTACATTGTCAACCGAGTAATGATCAGGCCAATCCTGAAGAAGACTGCATATGAGTTGTTCAAAGGAAAGAAGCCAAAGATCAGCCATTTCAGAACCTTTGGATGTCCTTGCTTTATACACAACAACGGAAAAAGGGACATTGGTAAGTTGGATGCCAAGTCAGATGAAGGCATCTTTATGGGGTATACTTCTAAACCCAAAGGCTATAGAGTTTTCAATAAACGCTCATTATTAATTGAACAAACTGTGCATGTTATTTTTGATGAAACTAACCCTTCCTTGAGAAAGGAAGTAGATAGTGATAATGATGATACAGATGAACTGTCCAAGAAGCTTAAAGATACATCAATTGAGGACAAGGATGATCCACCTCTGGAAGAATTACAACAAGAAGAAATTACTCATGAAAATCTTCCAAAGGAATGGAGATACAAGAAAGATCACCCACTTGAGAACATCATTGGTGATCCATCCGTAGGGGTAAGAACAAGAGGTAATGTCATCCCTTGTGATTATTTAGCTTTTGTTTCTCAAATAGAGCCTAAGACAGTCAATGAAGCTTTAACTGATGAATCTTGGATAATAGCCATGCAAGATGAATTAAATCAATTCAAGAGAAACCAAGTATGGTCACTTGTTCCTAGACCATCAGATCATCCAGTTATTGGCACCAAATGGGTGTTCAGAAACAAATTGGATGAAACTGGTGTAATCCTAAGAAACAAGGCCAGATTGGTAGCTCAGGGCTATTCTCAAGAGGAAGGCATAGATTTCGATGAAACCTATGCACCTGTAGCTAGACTTGAGGCTATTAGAATTTTACTTGCATATGCATCAGCTCTAAACTTGACACTATTTCAAATGGATGTTAAATCAGCATTCCTAAATGGTTTTATAAAAGAGGAAGTTTATGTGGAACAACCTCCTGGTTTTGATGACACAAAATTTCCTAATCATGTTTTCAAACTCCATAAGGCATTATACGGTTTAAAACAAGCACCTAGAGCCTGGTATGAAAGGCTTAGCTCTTTTCTGTTAAATCATGGTTTCAATAGAGGCAAAGTAGATAGCACATTATTCATAAAGTCAAAGGTCAATCACATACTATTAGTTCAAATCTATGTAGATGATATCATTTTTGGTTCTACTGACAAATCTCTTTGCAAGTATTTTGAGAAGCTTATGCAGGGAGAATTTGAAATGAGTATGATGGGGGAGCTAAACTACTTCCTTGGATTGCAAATCAAGCAAGGGAAGGAAGGCACCCACATCTGTCAAGCCAAGTACACCAAGGAACTCCTGAAGAAGTTTGGATTCGATAATGCCAAACCACTGTCAACTCCAATGAGCACATCAACCAGAATGGACAGTGATCAAAATGGTAAAAAGGTAGATCAAAAGAACTATAGAGGTATGATAGGGTCTTTACTTTATTTAACAGCAAGTAGACCAGACATCTTATTTAGTGTATGCATGTGTGCTAGGTATCAAGCAGACCCTAGAGAATCACACTTAATTTCTGTAAAAAGAATATTTAGATATTTAGCTAGAACTCATGATTTAGGTCTTTGGTATCCGAAATCATGTGAAATAGATTTAGTAGGATATTCTGATGCTGACTATGCTGGATGCAAGATAGATAGAAAGAGCACCAGTGGTTGTTGTCAATTTCTTGCAGGATGTTTGATATCATGGTCTTCAAAGAAACAAAACTCAGTGGCACTATCAACAGCTGAAGCTGAATATGTAGCTGCTGGAAGTTGTTGTACACAACTCCTTTGGATAAAGCAACAACTTGAAGACTTTGGATTAAATATCAAATCAATTCCATTGCTGTGTGACAACACCAGTGCCATTAATCTGACCAAGAATCCAGTTCAGCACTCAAGGACAAAACATATTGAGGTTAGATATCATTTTATTCGTGATCATGTTGCAAATGGAAATATAGAAATATCTTTTATTGATACAAATAGCCAACTAGCAGACATTTTCACAAAAGCCTTACCTGAAGAGAGATACACATCTCTTAGAAGGGAATTAGGCATGTGCAATTTATGATAAAAAGCTGCTTACAACTGGCATATTAATTTTCAGATTTAAGCTATTTTTCCTTCATGTCTTTAAGCAAAAGAAATTCATCAATTATCCTTTGTAACCGCTCTTTCATTGAAGTCGGTTTGAATAGTCAACAACCTTTGTCGTTTACCTCCGCCTTTTGGCGCCTCCTTTTTCGATAAAGAATTATTTTTAATCCAATTGTGTGGGAACGACTCTTCTTCCACCTTTACCCTTCTCCTTTATCTGTTCGCCCAAAGCCGATGCCCTAACGATTCCGGCATCGACTCTCTGCAAGATTTGAAGTCTTCTCCTCTTCCCGCGAAGAATCTCTTGAGGGCTTTCTTCCCTTCCATCATTTCCTCCTCCAGAACCTTTCTCTCCTCTCTACTCATGGCCGCTCCAGTAATCTCCGGAAGTGTCGGGGGCTACAGTGCTGAGTACCTGTCCGCAGAGCAGCAGGAAAGATTCACCTTCGTGAAGACAAAGGTATGCGGAAACAAGGCAGTGGATGTTCCAAATCTCGAGAAGAATGGCATGGGAAGTATAGCAGAAACTCTGAGAAGGATGCAGTGGATGGAAATTGCCACTTTCACCGAGGTAAGCTATCCCGACCTGGTGAAAGCATTTTATGTGTGTTTAAGGTCAGAGGCAGATGGGTCCCTTGTATCATCGGTAAAGGGAATCCAAATTAAAGTCGATCATGAGTTGTTGCACATGTTATTTGGAGTGAAGACGTCTGGATTCAGTGGGGTTCACACAGTGAACGATGAAGCAAAGGGCCTTGGCATTATAGGTCCAGGGTTCAGGCTAAGAGACGGGAAATTGGATATTAATCAGATGAATGCATACAACCGTCTTCTTCATTTCATTATCTGCCAAACTTTAGTTCCTCGCAGTGCCACCTTCTCAACGTGCACTAGGGCAGATTCTGATATGATGTTTTGGGCGATTCAACAAAAGGAGATTAATATGGCCCAAGTCATGTTGGAAAGGATGAAATTTGCCCGAGATCAAATATGGGATACAAGAAGTAAGTTGAATGTCTCATTGCCCTATGCTCATCTACTTACAAAGGTTTTCAAACATTTTGGAGTAGATTTATCTGGGGCAGTTGTGGAGAAGATGGGCCAGTGTATAAGGTCCAGAAATCTCAAGAAAAGTGGTTTCTCAGTAATTGAAGGTGTATGGTCTAAGACCACTGTGGCCGAGGGAGAGGCCATAATTGGTGATGTAGAAATTCCTGATGTTCAGGAAATGGCAGCAGTAGCACCAGCAGCAGAACAACAATCAGTAGCACCAGCAGCAGAACAGCAATCAGTAGTACCAGCAGCACAGCAGCAAGCAGAAACACCAGCAACTGAGCAGCAAGCAGTAGAGTCAGCAGCAGAGCAGCAAGCAGTATCACCAGCAGTTGAAGAGCAGGCAGTAGCACCAGCAATTGAGCCAGAACCACTTACAGCTCCAGTAGTTGAGGAGGAAGTGGCAGATAAAGCCAGTGATCTGCCTACCTCAATAATTGGTTCAATTCTTAGGAGTTTGGTTGAATCAGGTCTCACCACACCAGTCCACTCACAGTCTGGTGAAATTGAAATGGAAGAAGCTGTGGCAGAAGGCCACATTGAAGAATCAATTCCTGTGGAGCAGTCCAGTGCTCCAGTAGATCCAGTTGAAGAGGAAGCTCCTGCTCAGGGGAAGCAAATGGAAGTTGAAGAGGAAGCTCCTGCTCAGGGGGAGCAAATGGAAGTTGAAGAGGAAGCTCCTGCTCAGGGGGAGCAGTCTATTGAAGAACCAGCACCTCAGAGGAAAGGCAAGAGGATAGTTCACAGAAAGCACAGAAAGAGCCACAGGAAAGTCAATCTGAAACCTGTTTTGGAATTGTTGAAGGCTCAGGGAGAGATTCTGTCAGCAGTGCAGTCTAGTGTCCAAGGAATAATTGCCAGCCAAGCTTCAACTACTTCTGAACTATCCTCAGTCAGAAATGCTATGAGGTGGTTCAACAAGGAAATGGCAGACATGAAATCGATGTTATCTGTGCTTTCAAGGACAAGTGGTGGACTGTCTCCTTCTGCTACTCAGAGCAGACCTACAGCTGTTCCTCGGCCAACAGGGCCACCTGCTCAAGAGTCAGGGCCATCTGGGCCATCTGTGCAAGCTTCAGGGCCAACAGGGCCATCAGCTCAGGAATCAGGGCCATCAGTGCAGGAGTCTAGGCCATCTGGGCCATCTGAAGGTGCCAAAGAAAGTCAGGATAAAGGGAAAGAGCCTGTAGCAGCTACATTGGCCCCTGCACCTTCTACTCTTGCAACTCCTCCCATCTCCTCACCTCCTTCATCTTCTTCAGCCCCTCCAGCTCCAAAAACCTTCAAACAACCTCTGCCTCGCACCCAAACCTCATCTTCTATCATTCCCTCTCAACCTTCCTTCTCTCCCATTTCTTCTCAAACTTCAGCTCCATCTTCACCCTCACCTTCTTCACCTAAAACCACTCCAATTCACCCATCTACCTCTTTCAATCCCAAACATCTCTTCCATCCTCCTACTCCTCCTTCTTCTGTCACCTTCATCCCGGAGAAATCTCAAGTTCATAGTGTCTTTGACACTAATATTCCGGATGACCTTGAGAGAAGTACCCTCATCTCCATCTTATCCCTTGCCACTCATATCCACAGGACTGATCCTCCCAGTCCTGTCCAGAAAAAGAGGAAACTTTCTTCCTCTATCAGCATTCCATCTTCACCCTTATTTCCTCCTCTTTGGTACTCTCTAACCCTTGAACCTCAGAGAAGGTGTATCTATAGGGAATACCTTCAGAAATGTATTCTTTCCAACCTCTATGGTATCCCTTTCCTTAACCTCTCTGAACATCTCAACATTGTTCTTCCTCTGTGCCAGTTGTCCCACCTGCAAAAATCCAAAATCTTTGAGGGCACTGAGTTCAAGACTGAAGACCAGTGGGCCAATGTAAAGGGCAACAAGTCTCAATATTCCAAGTTTTTGACTGCCCGTGCAGAAACTCTTACCCACAGAGATCACCCACTCACCCTTTCTGAGTGGTTTATCCTTCAGCACAAGACTTCTTGGGGTCCATTTATATTGCAAGAGATCAGGATAGCCAAGAACTTTCAGCTGTACAGTAATTACTGCTACCTGAACAAGATCCCAGAAGTACAGTACTCTCAGTTTCATTCTACCATTGTGATGATGAGGTCAGAACATCCAGTCAATCTTCCACTCACAGTCAATTTTGCTTCCCTCAAAATCACATCCTCAGTTTTGCTGCCGAAGCTACACTCCCTAGTTTTTGACTCAGATGCTGGCTCACAAGCCCTGGATATGTTTGCTAAACAGATGGGCAGAATGTCAGCTAAGCAAGGCAGATTACCTTCTTTTTGGCGGTTTATTCTCAGAGAATATCACTCTGGCCGCATTTCTTCCCAGGCTTTAGCTCCACTCATCTCTGAGTGTGAGAGGCTTTTTCCCTCCGAATGGGAAAAGCTCTACAAGGAATCACACCTTCAGCTGCAAGCCATCAACAGTTCCTTGTTTAGTCAGAACAAGCCCTCTCTGTCAGCAGAAGCATTCTTGGATCTAAACTCAATAAATCCTATTCAAGAGATCTATGTGCAGTGGGCAGCCAGATACACTGCATTCTTTGCCTTGAAGAAGGATCTTCTTGATCAGCAGATTTTCTATCCTATTTCTATTGACAGATTTCTGCACAGAGCAAGTTTTGGAAAAAGCACTTACTTCCGATTCATTCTAGACAAAGTTCAGTATGGAGAATTCATGGAACAACAGCGGCATCTTTACATTCAGAGGCTCATTCCATCCATGGGCTCTTCTTTTTCAGTTGATCCTGGTGTTTTCCACCAGTTGTTTGAAGACATGGAGCTCAAGGCATGGACTGTTATTTCACAGCATGCCTCTCTTCTGTCTCCCTTGTATTATCTGTCTTCCACTTAATCCAAATCTTCTCACTTCTTTGTCTCATAGACTATCTTTTTGCTTATTGACAAAAAGGGGGAGAAAAATACAGCAACTCTGAAAAACATTTTTTTGTGCTTAATATATTTGGAGAAAAATCTGTTTAATATATTTGGAGAAAAATACAGCAACTCTAAAAACATGTTTGTTCTATCATGCTGTTTAAGTATATTTTGTCATCATCAAAAAGGGGAGATTGATGACCAAACTTTCCCCATATAAATTAATTCATTTATTTATATATTAATTTTGATGATCAACAAAACAATACTAATAAATTAATGGAGTCTTGAGGACAGGAAATAAAAGAAAAAGGAAGTTCAAGACATTCAGGTAAAACTTTCACTTCATATTTCTCTAAGTCATCACATCAATTTCTTCATACTCTGTAACGATTTGCTAAGACTCGTAACGATTTGCTTGTCACAACGATTTCTAAGTTGTCATAACGATTTCTAAGAGCTCGTAACGATTTGCTTGTCGCAACGATTTCTAAGTTGTCATAACGATTTGCTAAGAGCTCGTAACGATTTGCTTGTCGCAACGATTTCTAAGTTGTCATAACGATTTGCTAAGAGCTCGTAACGATTTGCTTGTCGCAACGATTTCTAAGTTGTCATAACGATTTGCTAAGAGCTCGTAACGATTTGCTTGTCGCAACGATTTCTAAGTTGTCATAACGATTTCTTTAAACTCGCAACGACTTGCTAGCCGTAACGATTTCTTTAGTTCTCGTAACGATTTCTTTGAAACTCGTAACGACTTGCTAGCCGTAACGATTTCTTTAGTTCTCGTAACGATTTCTTTAGAACTCGCAACGACTTGCTAGCCGTAACGATTTCTTTAGTTCTCGTAACGATTTCTTTGAAACTCGTAACGACTTGCTAGCCGTAACGATTTCTTTAGTTCTCGTAACGATTTCTTTGAAACTCGTAACGACTTGCTAGCCGTAACGATTTCTTTAGTTCTCGTAACGATTTCTTTGAAACTCGTAATGACTTGCTAGCCGTAACGATTTCTTTAGTTTTCACAACGACTTATATATCACAACGATTTGTTAAGGGTTTCACATCGACCTCTTCTGTAACAGAACGATTTGCTATGACTCATAACGATTTCATACTTCTTCTGTCTCAGAACGATTTGTTATGACTTATAACGATTTCATAAGTCATTGAGCCATCGACTTGTATATCTCTCATCGACTTGATTTTATCTGTGTTGACTAGTCAAAGTCCACGTATGCATCTCTCTGACGCACCTGCATTTAATGTGACCTGTACGTATCTCTGCATGCATGCAGAAGATATCGTCCATTATCGTGCCTATTCTGTAAACGTCTTTTAGATTCAGCCATTTGGTCTTACTATTTCCATGCTATTCTTTCTAACGTTGACTGACATCAGAGACAGCTTAGCTGTTTGCTATCTGAGTTTGATAAGCGTGCAGATAACAGATCCAGCTTTACTTTGCAACGTTAATTCAAATAGAAGACAAAAGATATCTAAAAGATCTCTTCTCTTTGCGTGTTCAAAGTGTTCAAAGACTGTTGACTGGAAGCTTCCAAGATTCCAGACCTCTTTCAGTCTAACGACTACTTCAAGAGAGAGACAACGGATCCTTCAACGTTCAAATTTCAATTTCAATTTGAAGATATATATACAAGTCTGAAGCTAAGAAGAAAATCTAAGGGAATGAATTCAAGTGAACGAACTCAGAGCTTTTCATAGAACAACCTTCTTGAGAAGAAAGTTCGTAGCAACACTCCTGAGAGACCAACACTCATCTTGCTCAAGCCTTCAAGTCTCCAGAAGAGAATTCGAGAAGCCTAGATTTCCATTCTCATTGGCTGTAGCTCTTTGCTCTCCATTTGTAGTGAAAGATCTTTTGAAGAGAGCTTGTGTAGTTCTGAGAGTGAGCTTAGATTTAGATTCTTTGCTCTCAGTGCTAGGTCCTTCAGATCATTGCTTTTTGTAGTTTGATCTAGGGGCTTGTCCTACAATCCTTTCTTTGTGTTGTTCCCTTCGTTGTGAAGGAAGACCTGGTGGTATCCAGGGTGTTTTTCCCTTCTGTGTGAAGGAAGACCTGGTGGGGTATCCAGGGTGTTGTTCCCTTCGGGTGTGAAGGAAGACCAGCTGAGCTGGGTGTTGTTGTGTCTTTAAGGGGGGTTGTACCCTTGTTAGTGAAATCCTGAGATATTGCTCAGGGACTGGACGTAGATCTCCTATGGATAGGAGTTCCGAACCAGGATAAAAACCTTGTGTCTTTTGGTTGTGAGTTGGTGTGTTTGCTGTTTCATTTCCTCTAACTCTAACTCTCGTTTAAGTTGGTGTGCAATCTTTTCAGTGAACAGTATCAGTCTAAGATACAATTTTAATAACCCATTCACCCCCCCCTCTGGGCTAGCTAGCTGGGCAACATAACACAATGAATGTAGAGAGCTAAGAGCTAGACAAGTAAAGGAGTGAAGCTTCACTCTTTCAGATGCTCGCATAAAGCTTGTAAAAGATTGTCGTAAGTGTTCTCTGTTTCTGGAGCTTCAGTCTTCTATATATGTCTTTCATTTGAAAATTGAACGTTGAAGTGTCCGTTATCTCTAAGCTTTTGTTTACGTTAGACTGCATGTCACTGTAGAGCTTCTTGTTCAACAGTCTTTAGCTTTCCATGCACGTAAAAGAGAGAGGATCTTCTTGATGTCCTTTATCTTCCATATTGTCCAACGTTGTATTGAGGTGCGCTGTCAGAGACCTGCACGCATTAAATGCTAAACAATAGATAGCTAGGCTGTCTCTTGTTGTTAGTCAACATTAGAATGATTTATATCGAAATAGCAGTTCCATTCTGTTCTTTTAAAAATATGTTTCTAATATAAGCATAAGAGTAGAGAATATCAGTGCATGCATTGCAATGATATGTTCAGTCGTAATAAATGCATGAATGTGAGAGAAACGCGAGGGAAGACTTTGACTTTTCAAACTATCTGAGAATAGGTTTGAATATCAAGTCGTTATACACCATGAAATCGATATGATCATGACTTATAAAATCGTTGTGTTGATGAGTCGTTATTCATGTAAATCATTATACATTCATAAGCAAGTCGATATACACACAAATCGTTATGCATTAGTAACCGAATCATTGTAGAGACAAATTGTTATGATAGTGTCAGCAAATCGTTATGAGCAAATCGTTGTTTCACTTATCGAGTCGATATAGTGAACGAATCGTTGTTTAATGTATCGAATCGTTACGGCGACCAAGTCGTTATGTAACTTAATGAATCATTACAGTGACTGAGTCATTGTGTAACTTATCGAATCATTATGGACCAAATCGTTGTGAATGGCAAATCGTTATGAGTATAAGAAAATCGATGTGAGAGAATCATGTTCTTACTTATCGAATCATTATGGAAGTAAATCGTTATGCTTTCTTAGCGAATCGTTGTGAGATCGATGCGATCACTTATCGAATCGTTATGGAAGCAAATCGTTATGCTTTCTTAGCGAATCGTTGTGAGATCGATGCTATCACTTAGCGAATCGTTATGGAAGCAAATCGTTATGCTTTCTTAGTGAATCGTTATGGGAGCAAATCGTTATGCTTTCTTAGCGAATTGTTATGAGAGGCAAATCATTGCGATCTCGAAATCGATAAGATACTTATGAAATCGTTATAATACCTAAAATAGGTAAACCACATAAAGTCGTTATGAAAGTGAGGAAATCATTAAGAGATAAAAATCAAAATAAATTGGAATGACTTATGAAATCACAAAATCATTACAGCATGTAGAAAATCGATGTGTACTTAGATAAATTTTGTGCTTTGAATTTAAAAGCTACAGGATGATAAAACACTTACTAATTTTGCTTGTACTTCCTTGATTTATTTCTTGTGCTCAAATCTCATAGAAAAACTTGTAAGTTTAAACTATATCTGAGTTTTGTTAATCACCAAAATAGATATGTAATTTATTTAAATTACATGGGGATAAATTGATCATCAGTTATTGTCGACCTGATTAACAACTAGTGTCGACCTCCTGTGTATTTCCTCAAATATGGCTCACTGGAAGGGTACTAGTGTCGACTTTATTTTCAACTAGTGTCGACCTAATTTTCAACTAGTATCGACCTGATGTTCAACTTGTGTCGACACTACTTTGACAAAATTATGTAAACCTGTATATATGAAATGTGAATCATCAAAACATGTCATAATAGTAAAAATATGAAATGTGAAGCATCAAGAACATGTTTGTTAGTCATCATTATAATATGTACAATATGTCATCATCAAAATAAAAGTATAAGTGTGTAAGCCTTATCCACAACCAAATGTTTTAGTCATCATCCAAATTAATACACAATCAAATGTTTTAGTCATCATCCAAATTAATACACAACTCAACAATCAACACAACAATCTCCCACATATATGCAATATGACATCAGATCGTGTATAATATGTCATCATCAAAACACACAACTAAACAATCTCCCCCTTTTTGATGATGACAAAACATGTCAACATTCTTTCAAAGAATAACACTCTTTCCCCCTTTTGGACATGCAAGACAATGTGAATCTTTCTCCTTTTTATGTTTTCGCCCATGAAAACAAACTCCCTCAAGATCAAGAGTATGACTAGAGGCCTCATAAAATACACAAATATGCGGCATTCTCCCCTAAGTGAAACAACTCTCCCCCTTTGACAGTATCGGAGTTGTCCACCGCCAACTGAATGGGGACAAACAGAAATGATGTGAAACCAATAGTAGTGATGAAAACAATTGATTGGGGCATAAAATCATAGATCAACAATAAAGTTGCTCCCCTTGAACAAGAGATTGTATTGCAAGGAGCACAAATAATTTGATTTTGAAGGGGTCATTAAGATATCAAGGTACATAATGATTTTAGTATATGAAAGATACTATAATTGTACCTTTCATATTGTGCAGCAAGGGTAAAAAAAATAAAGATGATTTTTGATTGAGTTCTCATGTTAGTTCTTTATCATCAAAATCACTTCAGAAATTTTATTTACAAATGTGAGAAGATTTGTGTGACCTAAATTGAGTTGTCAAGAGTGTATATCATTAGAAAATCAAGGTTTTTGTAGTGACCTTGGAATTTATGCCCAATAATGCTCCATATCCAAGTCCGCCACCCGCGATCGGATCGGACTCTCACAAGGGATATCACACACAAGTGTCCAGTAAGAATATAAAAGACAACCACGAGAGTATAATATACAAGAAATGTACTCATTTCCACAAATTACATTGTCCCAATACATTATTACATGTCCAAGAGAAAAGTAAAACTACCTGGGGCATACCCCGAGGGAGCAAAGCTAACACTAACACAACTAGAACTCAACTGCTGGTGGTACAAGTCTGCCCCAACGCTGCTGAAAGCCAAACACATGGCAAGCCCTGAAAAGAACTGTAGGGGAGTGAGCCTTAACAAGTCAGGGGCTCAGTAGGAACCACAACCAACAACGGAAAGAAGGAACCAAGTCCTCAACCCCTAAGGGTTTCACTGGTAACGTCGATGGCCAAACCACAGCATGCACTCATTAATCATATATATACTGCAATTAAATATAACACATCAACTACTACAATTCTCGGAAAGTAAGAGGGAACAACAGCACTAGCACCGCACCACTAGTCTACCAAACAACTGAAGTGCCTAAACCACAAGCCTCACAGGCCAACCACTGCTTAGGCTACGAGTCTCACATGCAAACCTTAAACACGAGCATAACAGGACTGCTAACCAGAAGCTAGTCCGTTATACCTAAACCACAATACACCGGAAGCCACCTCAAAAGGGTACAACACAGCAAGTGGAAGGTCCTACAACACGACCTCCACAGAGCATAGCTCCACCTCAGCACCTGAGAAGGGCTGGTACACAGTGTACCACAACAAAAAACTACCCACGAAGGGTACAAGTACCTACTACCATAAGGTACCACCACAAAACCTCAACGCAACTATACCTCCAACAAAGCACACTGCAACGGTAAAACTTCAGCCAATGAGTGACACACACACAAGCCACAGCTAGTGGCAAGCACAAGTCGGAAAGAACGACGCCACCACACGGGAACAGACTACTGGTTCATGATGCCAGTATCCAATCCGGACAACATAGCACAAGAACTACCTCTCAATCTCGCAGTCATGGACGAAAGGTCCAACTACTGCTCCACAACCACACGGTAAGGCCAAAGAATAGTGGAGACCAACCAACACCTCATCTGCAGACCACACACACCTACAAGCCCATGTCTGGCACCTTTAGGGACTCTGGCCTAAGCTCCCTAAAGTGAGGGAATGGAAAATCAGACTAGTTGGAGACCAGTGACGTCTACTGGTATCTGTACCCCCAACCACGAGTGCGCTACAAGCGACTGCACACCCACAAACAAAAGTCGCTACCCTTTGTCGTCTATCGCTCTGCCGGACCTACAACTCAAACACAACACAAGAGTGAGGGTGTCCAGGAAGACGACACAAACCTCTATGGTACTCGTAGTACCGGGACAAAGCCCGAGCACTAACATGACTGGCTCATACAAAACCTGGGGTACCCGACTGGAGAGGCAATTCAGAATAGGCGCTGGACCACCAAACTCGACAAGCACATAAACCACGCCGATCACTTAACACCCCAGTAAAATTTATACCACAACACATTTAACATAATCTGCTCATCACTGGTCACCACGTGACCTCCAAGCTAAAACATGCCATAAAACACGGGATCCACATTATAACCTTGCATGTCATTGACCATCTCGTGGCCTCCATGGCAACGCACCCCAATGTACATAAACCACACATATGAATTACATAAGCTTTATAATATAATTAACATAACTAACATAACCATTAACATTACTCACTCATTAACCACCAACTATTCCATTAACCTAATCATGCTTACTAATCATTAATCCACTTAAAACAACTAAAATATCTTAAAACGACCTGAGCTAGGTCCACACACAGGACCCTTTGCAATGTTTCTTTCTGGGCTGCTTCACTTGCTTAAAACCCTTTACTATATATTGCCATTCTAAGGTGCTCTGCTATATAAAACCATCGTTAAATTCTCAAATTCTTCGGTGCCATTCCATTATCTACCTTTCACTGCCAACTGTTACTCTGTCTCAACTTTATTCACATTCTCAACTGCCACCTTCTCAAAGAAAATCACATTACCATAACTGAATTTTCTGCCTCTTTATACCATTCTGCCCATACTATCTTAACTCATATCTGGCCATAAACCATTGTCTCTTTGTCCAATTATGCAAAAATCTTAAACTTCCCTTTAATCATTCAAATCTCGGATAACCTATGAATATTAGCTCTTCCATGCTTCCACTGCGCTACTCTGATTACACTGGATACTCGGTAAAATATTCCATAAACTCTGCTCCCACTATTACTTACATTTACTTTCTTCTCAAATCGCTTTACTCCATTAATTATCACTGGGAAACATACCAGAACTTCTGAACTGCTTTCTTTAATGCTTCAACTCTATCCGTGCCACACTGAATTCTAGCATACTGCTACTGATATGCTTTACTCCTTACATACTTATCTTTCTTCAAATAATATTCTCTGACTAAATCAACAACCAAACTCATAACTCTTCACAATTTCCATTCTCATTGTTGTGACATTCTACTCTCTGATCAAGAAACAAAACTGCTCAACTAATTCTGCACATATTTCATCTTCATCTTTATCGAACTCTCTCTCTCAACCAGGTGCCATCTGACCCAAAATACTTTGCTGCTTAACTGATCACATTTTTCCTTTGTATATTCTACAATCTATTGACTTTAACAATTTCAATTTCCATACATTCTTGTTCTTTCCACTGTATTCTGTCATACTTTAATCTGCTTACTATACTTTAATTGACCTGTTGTAGCTTTCACAACAAACTCTAGAAATACCTTTATAATAAAACTCCTCTATCCATCTAAATCACTTTCTGCACGCTGCCACATAAACTTTCTCTGAACATTCCGTGTCTTCCTTTAATTAATAACACTGAGCTTAAACTGTACTGACAATCATATCGAGTATAATACCATTTCTGCAAAAAACTTTCCTTTAATTATTCCACTATCTAACTAATCTCACTGTATTACTTACACTAAGTGTGACGGCCCTCGTTACACCGGTACGGTCATACCGACCATGTCGATATAGCGAGAGTCCTCACAGTGGGACATTTACCCAAACGATACAAACAGCTGAGATACACGCGAATATACAACAGAGTAGCGGAAGTAAAAAGACATCTGTCTTCATTCATCATCATCATCCACATTAAACATACATGCAGTTTGCAATTAACAAAAAGGAACTAAGAGTTCACATAATTTAAATTGCTGAAATTAAATACAAATGTCCACACTTATACATCCTTTTCATGATACTTCTAGTACAATGTTCCAAATTTACATACTATGAAATACACAGTCTCAAAGAACTCTAACAACTAGCTAGTCTCCGCGCTCGGAGTCCGTCTCCACCGTCTCCTCAAGCGGTGTCGTGTCACCAACTATACCTGTAGCCGAAGCAAGGAGTGAGTCCAAGGACTCAGCAAGAAACACTACCCATAACATTCACGTACAAGTCCTAGTGGTTTCTACGTGCACATTTACAATTCGCAACACAAAGCATGTAGTCAATTCAAGTTTTCAACCTATCATGAAAGTTCTACAATTTTATACATAACTCATGCTTTCAGATTTCTAAAAAAAATCACCTATCACATGGTCTCTATTCAATTACTCATGAAACTTTAATCTTTAAAGAATCAAAACATGAGAGCTATCAACATGAACTTTTACATACATGGAAGGGAAAACACAACTAGCATGGATTTTACACATTTTTAAACACATACATGAACCTTTTCACATGCTTTAGGTTGCTGATTCATATGGTTTCATGGCTGAAAACCTAGGCATGAGAGCTACAATAATGCATAAAACATATCACATCAACAACCATTCATGCTATCTTGTGCCCGTGTTCACTAATTATCCCTAACATGGATTCTAAGCATCTTTGCACATTAAACATAATGATAATAATATGAATTTACTTAATTCACATGATTTCAGATTTGTCTCACATGGGTTTCAATAACCTATTTCCACATCTTTAGTTTCACATATTTATTTACACAAGTTTTCTCTTTCACATGGTTCACTTACACATACACATTCACATTGTCACTTACACATTTACACATGGACACATACACATTACACATTTCACATTACACATTTTTAGGTGCCGTGACACATAGTCCAAACCACCAAAGAAAGACATATACACATCACATTACACATAGATGCCATCTAGGCATTCCAATGGCGACTCTTGGACTGCGCAGACCGGGAGAACAAGTCTCACCCTAACCAGTGGTACTTGTCCACCTCCAGGATTTCCCCCTAATGCCGTTAGGGTCACATAACACAATGAACTTTCTCAGGGGAACTTTTCCCTGATACAGCTCCACTGCCCTCTACGGAAGCAGTGTCACATTGACACAGTTACACATTTACACATTTACCGTTTTACACATGGTTTACACTTTACACTTTCATCACATTCACTTTCTCACTCACATGAATATCTCTGTTTTTCCTAACATGGTACTACATAATTTAAGAGTTTAACACACAGTAAACACACTAATCATGTTGGTTTTAAATAACTAATCACATTACGATCATATGCCTGAATTATCACATTTCACATGAAAACACACCTTTTTATTTACTGATCCAAATGACCTGAAATTTTAACCACATGCTGTTTTCGGGTTCAAGATGATACCCTCAATTTTTCAGATTTTTCTAAGCTTCATGGAATTTACAATAAATAAAACACCAAATTAGCATGCCATTCACAATTTAATTTAACATGGGGTTTAACACATCTTGTAACTTGCCACTTACAGTTTTAAACATAAGTTACTAACATATGCATGAATTTAGAATACAACATTACCCTAATTCATACATCTATGGATTGGTCACTACAAACCATTCATGCATGCTTTCATTTTATTCTACGAATCGGATTTATTAGCACGTTACACTAGCATGGATAATTTACCAAATTTGCAAAACACATATACTGACCCACTGACTTTCATGATCAGACCAAAACCAAGGCCTTCATACAATTCTAATCATGAAAATTAATTTTGCAAGAATCAACAATCCATGTTCACAAGTTTAAGGAATACCATTTCCACATTCACCATCACACCCCACATTCATTCTCCACCACCATTTACAAAATACATAGAGTTAAGGTTTACCATATATCCTCATCACGGAAATCATATTGAAATTAAAGTAGAAGAAGGGCAGAACAGTTCACTGTTCTGTCCTGAGGAACTAAGCGGCGGTCTCTGGCCGCTGACTCAGGGTCAGTGGCATGGTCGATGGACGCCAATCATGATCTGGGCGTCCAGGGACCTTGCCGTCGAACCAGGTCTGTGCAGAAACACAGACCCGAGCTCTGAATCTTGGGTGAATAGGAGGGTCTAGGACTCGAGGAAAATTCCATAAAAATCATAGAAACAACCTAGACTCATAAGGGAACATCAGGGATAGGTCACTTGCCTTTATAAAATTCCTCCAAGGGATCTAGGGCTCGGTGAAGACCTCCTTGGGTAGTCCCAAGAAGTTGCAGGACTCCCTCCAAAGATCACTTCCTCCGGGTTCTTGGATGAGCTCCACAGCAAGGGGTCGATGGGGAAGCCTTCTCCTTTGCTCCAGCTTCCTCCTTGTCGCAGTAGATCTTCAGATCAAGCTCCAAGAGGGTCGGATTTGAGGGTGGTAAGATGGGGTTTTCTCACAGTTTTCCTCCTAGGGTTTTTCTCCTCTTTTTCTCCTCTTACAAGGGTGAAGGGAAGAGTGGGAGAGGCCAATTCGGGTTCAGGATTAAGGAGGGTCTCTCTCCCACTCACTAGGGTGATGGGACACCCTCAGAGCCGTTGGGGGACATCCCCCCAATGGTGGCCATACCTTGTTTCAGAAGCTTGCAGCTCTGCTGCGCATGCAGGTCAGAGAAATTGGCGTCCATATCGCTGGACGCCAAGATGAGTGTTGGCGTCCATGTCTGGACGCTGACACCACCTAAACGGCCTGGGCTTGACGCCAAGGTGGCCTTCGGCCAGAACTCTAAATCATGCAGAAAACCATGCATATCATGCATATATACATGCAATATACCTATAGTATTGTATCCATACTATCATCATGCAATACAAACATTATTATTCTTAATACAAACACATGCACACGAAATTATACTAATTAATGCGTACGTAAATATGTACATACATACACAAGTACAAACATACACATATAATACAAATAATGCGACGGAAATTAGAGGGCCTTACACCCTCTCCCCCTTAAAGAAACTTCGTCCTCGAAGTTAGAACGACGCTACTCAAACAAAAGGGGATACTTCTTCTTCATCGCATCCTCAAGCTCTCACGTAGCCTCCTCATGTGAGAAGTTCCGCCATAGAACTTTCACCGACGCAATACTCTTGTTCCGGAGATGCTGAACCTTCCGGTTAAGAATGGCTACCGGTTGCTCGACATACGAAAGATCTGGCTGGATCTCCACGGGCTCATGACTAATCACATGAGACGGATCTCTGACATACTTCCTGAGCATAGACACGTGGAATACAGAGTGAACGCTAGCCAAAGTTGGGGGTAATGCTAGCTCGTACGCCACGCTGCCCAAACGTCTGAGAATCTCATATGGGCCAATGAATCTAGGGCTTAGCTTGCTATGCCTGCCAATTCTGACAACTCCACGAGTAGGCGATATCTTCAAGAAGACATGATCGCCAACCTCAAACTCCAAATCCTTTCTCCTGTTGTCGGCATAACTCTTCTGCCTATCCTGTGCCGCAACAAGCCTTTTCCTGATAAGCTGAATCTTATCCGAAGTTTCCTGAACTAACTCCGGTCCGATCAACTGCCTATCACCAGTCTCCTCCCAACATAAAGGAGATCTGCAGGGCCTACCATGCAACACCTTGAATGGAGCCATACCAATACTAGCATGAAAGCTGTTGTTGTATGTGAACTCCACAAGAGGTAAATGACGCTCCCAATCATCCTTCCAATCCAGAACATACGCTCTCAACATATCCTCGAGCGTCTGGATAGTCCTCTCGGACTGTCCATCGGTCTGGGGATGAAACGCCAAACTGAGCTTAAGCTCCGAACCTAACGCATCCTGAAGGCCCTTCCACAATCTCGAAGTAAATCTCGGATCTCGATCCGAAATGATCGACTTCGGCACACCATGCAATCTAATGATACCGCTAACATACAATCTAGCTAAACTCTCTACTGACTGCTTCTTCTTCATAGGCAAGAAATGAGCAGTCTTCGAGAATCTATCAACAACTACCCAAATCGAGTCATTGCCCCTTCTAGATCGAGGCAAACTCGATACGAAATCCATTGTGACAGCTTCCCACTTCCACACGGGGATATCCATCCTCTGCATAAGGCCGGATGGTCGCTGCCGCTCGGCTTTCACTTGCTGACATACTAGACATCTAGACACATAATCCGCAACATCCTTCTTCATGCGGACCACCAAAATGATCTCTTCAGGTCTTGATACATCTTAGTGTTACCCGGATGAATAGAGAATCGCGATCTATGAGCCTCCGCTAACACATGCTCACGGACATCTACCACATCGGGGACACAAACACGGTGCTGAAATCTAATCACACCGTCCTCATCACGAGCAATGCCCGCCTTACCCACTAACTCTAACAATCTAGGATCGGCTTTCTGCTGCTCAATCACCTCATCCAAGACTGAGGATCTAAGGGATAGCTGAGCTACAAAAGCCTGACACAACGATGGCTCTAACTCAGTCATAGAGCACGCCGCATCCTCCAACATCTTCCAATCCTGCTAGAGCTAAGACCTCTTCTACTAAGAGCATCTGCTACGACGTTCGCCTTTCCAGGATGATACTGAAGGTCGAAGTCATAGTCCTTCAAGAATTCAATCCATCTTCTCTGCCTCAGGTTTAATTCCTTTTGGGAGAAAAGATACTTCAAGCTCTTGTGGTCGGTAAACACCTCAAATCTGACACCATAAAGATAGTGCCTCCAGATCTTTAGTGCATGAACCACTGCTGCGAGCTCTAAATCATGAGTCGGATAGTTCCTCTCATGCTCCTTCAACTGACGAGAAGCATAAGCCACTACCCTCTCTTGCTGCATGAGCACACAGCCTAAACCAATCTAAGAGAGCATCCGTATAAATGGCAAAACCTTCTAGACCACTAGGCAATACCAATACCGGAGCAGAAGTAAGCTTAGCCTTCAATAGCTGAAAGCTACGCTCACATGCCTCAGACCATACGAACTTCTCACCCTTTCTGGTCAGCTTTGTCAAAGGGGCGGCGATGGATGAGAACCCTCAATGAATCGCCGATAGTAACCAGCTAACCAAGGAAACTACGAATCTCCGAAGGGGTCCTGGGAATCTCCCAATCCATAACTGTTTGGACCTTCGCTGGATCAACAGCTACACCAGTGCCGGAGATAACATGCCCGAGAAAATGAACCTCGCGCAACCAGAACTCGCACTTGCTGAACTTTGCATACAGTTTGTGCTCACGGAGAACCTCTAAGACTAACCTCAAATGCTGACGGTGTGTGGCCACATCCGGAGAATAGACCAACACGTCATCAATAAACGCAACAATAAAGCTATCTAGATACGGACTAAACACCCGGTTCATGAGATCCATGAACGCTGCAGGGGCGTTGGTCAATCCGAAAGGAAGACCAAAAACTCATAATGTCCATAACGGGTTCTAAATGCCGTCTTGGACACATCCTCACTCCTAATCCTCAACTGATGATAACCAGATCGCAAGTCAATCTTGGTAAAGACTGATGCCTCTCGCAACTGGTCAAACAGATCATCAATCCGAGGTAAGGGATACCTGTTCTTCACCGTCACCTGGTTTAGCTTCCTATAATCAATGCACAACCGAAGTGACCCGTCTTTCTTCTTGACGAATAATACAGGTGCGCCCCAAGGGGAAACACTAGGGCGAATAAATCCCTTATCGAGCAATTCTTGCAATTGCTTCCTCAACTCGGCTAACTCTGCAGGGGCCATCCGATATGGGCCTTCGAGATAGGAGAGGTGCCTGGAAGCAACTCTATAGTGAACTCTATCTCCCTATCCGGTGGCAATCCAGACAAGTCGTCGAGGAAAGACATCTGGAAACTCCTGCACCCATCGATCTCTGCAAGAGTCAGTGACGAACCAGCATCGGGTACTAGCATAACGCTGCAAGAAATGCGTCATAACCCTTGTTCACCATGCGCATCGCCTTCATGGCAGAGATAACTAACATTCCCACTAAGTTCTTTGGCAAGGGATGAGAGAACTCATCCTCACCAGGAATGCGGAAAACAATCTTCTTCCTACGACAATCCACTAACGCATAGTGCTCCTCTAGCCAATCCAGACCAAGAATACAGTCATAGTCCTTCATATTTAGCAAAAAGAAACACCCATCTAGGAATCTATCCTCGATGCACACAGGTAACGACGGAAATTAGAGGGCCTTACACCCTCTCCCCTTAAAAGAGGGTGGGGCCATCCTCTGAATCGCTCCATGATGGAAGGTCCACCATGGTCCTGAGCTGGGGCCTGAGCCTACTGCATTAAATAATAACAATATACAATAAACACAATATCATGCAATTTAAATAGCAAACTACTAGGTTGTTTTATTATTCTACCTGGGCCTCAACTGGGCCTGGAGTGCTGCCTGGGTGTGGGCCTGCGTCTGCATGGCTTGCACCAGACCTTGCATAAATACTCCATAGTCCACTGGCGGTGGTGGGGGAAGCACAGGACCCTGTGGGGCCGGGGCCTGCTGCTCCGCCCGCTCCTCACGCCTCTGCTCGTCATCGCGAGCTGGCACACCTCCACGTCGTCCATGGGAAGCCATGGCTGTAATAAAATTTCAGCCACCATTAGAGATAGGTTACTAAGTTCTCTAACCATTTTCTTATCTATCTTTCACTTCTTATTAGTGATTTCTACACATGTGGACATACTTAGCATGCAATGGGGATGATGACTTAGGTATATTCATGTGCAATCTCAACCGGTCTCTCGATACCAATCTCTGTGACGGCCCTCGTTACACCGGTACAGTCATACCGACCCATGTCGATATAGCGAGAGTCCTCACAGTGGGACATTTACCCAAACGATACAAACAGCTGAGATACACGCGAATATACAACAGAGTAGCGGAAGTAAAAAGACATCTGTCTTCATTCATTCATCATCCACATTAAACATACATGCAGTTTGCAATTAACAAAAAGGAACTAAGAGTTCACATAATTTAAATTGCTGAAATTAAATACAAATGTCCACACTTATACATCCTTTTCATGATACTTCTAGTACAATGTTCCAAATTTACATACTATGAAATACACAGTCTCAAAGAACTCTAACAACTAGCTAGTCTCCGCGCTCGGAGTCCGTCTCCACCGTCTCCTCAAGCGGTGTCGTGTCACCAACTATACCTGTATGCCGAAGCAAGGAGTGAGTCCAAGGACTCAGCAAGAAACACTACCCATAACATTCACGTACAAGTCTAGTGGTTCTACGTGCACATTTACAATTCGCAAAACATAGCATGTTAGTCAATTCAAGTTTTCAACCTATCATGAAAGTTCTACAATTTATACATAACTCATGCTTTCATATTTCTAAAATAAAATTCACCTATCACATGGTCTCTATTCAATTTACTCATGAAACTTTAACTTTAAAGAATCAAAACATGAGAGCTATCACATGAACTTTTACATACATGGAAGGGAAACACAACTAGCATGGATTTTACACATTTTTAAACACATACATGAACCTTTTCACATGCTTTAGGTTGCTGATTTCATATGGTTTCATGGCTGAAAACCTAGGCATGAGAGCTACAATAATGCATAAAACATATCACATCAACACCATTCATGCTATCTTGTGCCCGTGTTCACTAATTATCCCTAACATGGATTCTAAGCATCTTTGCACTTAAATATAATGATAATAATATGAATTTACTTAATTCACATGATTTCAGATTTGTCTCACATGGGATTCAATAACCTATTTCCACATCTTTAGTTTCACATATTATTTACACAAGTTTTCTCTTTCACATGGTTCACTTTACACATACACATTCACATTGTCACTTACACATTTACACATGGACACATACACATTACACATTTCACATTACACATTTTTAGGTGCCGTGACACATAGTCCAAACCACCAAGAAGGACATATACACATCACATTACACATAGATGCATCTAGGCATTCCAATGGCGACTCTTGGATTGCGCAGACCGGGAGAACAAGTCTCCACCCTAACCAGTGGTACTTGTCCACCTCCAGGATTTCCCCTAATGCCGTTAGGGTCACATAACACAATGAACTTTCTCAGGGGAACTTTCCCTGATACAGCTCCACTGCCCTCTACGGAAGCAGTGTCACATTGGCACAGTTACACATTTACACATTTACGTTTTACACATGGTTTTACACTTTACACTTTCATCACATTCACTTTCTCACTCACATGAAATTCTCTGTTTTTCCTAACATGGTACTACAGAATTTCAAGTGTTTAACACACAGTAAACACACTAATCATGTTGGTTTTAAACCATAACTAATCACATTACGATCATATGCATGAATTATCACATTCACATGAAAACACAACTTTTTATTTACTAATCCAAATGACCTGAAATTTTAACCACATTCTGTTTTCGGGTTCAAGATGATACCCCAATTTTCAGATTTTTCTGAGCTTCATGGAGTTTACAATAAATAAAATACCAAATTAGCATGCCATTCACAATTAATTAACATGGGGTTTAACACATCTTGTAACTTGCCACTTACTGTTTTAAACATAAGTTACTAACATATGCATGAATTTAGAATACAACATTACCCTAATTCATACATCTATGGATTGGTCACTACAAACCATTCTTGCATGCTTTCATTTTATTCTACCGAATCGGATTATTAGCACGTTACACTAGCATGGATAATTTACCAAATTTGCAAAACACATATATTGACCCACTGACTTTCATGATCAGACCAAAACAAGGCCTTCATACAATTCTAATCATGAAAATTAATTTGCAAGAATCAACAATCCATGTTCACAAGTTTAAGGAATACCATTTCCACATTCACCATCACACCCCACATTCATTTCACACCACATTACAAAATACATAGAGTATAAGGTTTACCATATATCCTCATCACGGAAATCATATGGAAATTAAAGTAGAAGAAGGGCAGAACAGTTCACTGTTCATCCTGAGGAACTAGGCGGCGGTCTCTGGCCGCTGACTCAGGGTCAGTGGCATGGTCGATGGACGCCAATCATGATCTGGGCGTCCAGGGACCTTGCCGTCGAACCAGGTTTGTGCAGAAACACAGACCCGAGCTCTGAATCTTGGGTGAATAGGAGGGTCTAGGACTCGAGGAAAATTCCAAAAAATCATAGAAACAACTAGACTCATAAGGGAACCAGGATAGGTCACTTGCCTTTATAAAATTCCTCCAAGGGATCTAGGGCTCGGTGAAGACCTCCTTGGGCAGTCCCAAGAAGTTGCAGGACTCCCTCCAAAGATCACTTCCTCCGGGTTCTTGGATGAGCTCCACAGCAAGGGGTCGATGGGGAAGCCTTCTCCTTTGCTCCAGCTTCCTCCTTGTCGCAGTAGATCTTCAGATCAAGCTCCAAGAGGGTCGGATTGAGGGTGGTAAGATGGGGTTTTCTCACAGTTTTCTCCTAGGGTTTTCTCCTCTTTTTCTCCTCTTACAAGGGTGAAGGGAAGAGTGGGAGAGGCCAATTCGGGTTCAGGATTAAGGAGGGTCTCTCTCCCACTCACTAGGGTGATGGACACCCTCAGAGCCGTTGGGGGACATCCCCCAATGGTGGCCATACTTGTTTCAGAAGCTTGCAGCTCTGCTGCGCATGCAGGTCAGAGAAATTGGCGTCCATATCGCTGGACGCCAGGATGATTGTGTGGCGTCCATGTCTGGACGTTGACACCACCTAAACGGCCTGGGCTTGACGCCAAGGTGGCCTTCGGCCAGAACTCTAAATCATGCAGAAAAACCATGCATACCATGCATAATACATGCAATATACCTATAGTATTGTATCCATACTATCATCATGCAAATTACATTATTTATGCTTAATACAAAACACATGCACACGAAATATACTAATTATGCGTACGTAAATATGAATACATACCAAGTACAAAACATACACACATAAAATACAATAATGCGATGGAAATAGAGGGCCTTACACTAAGACTTTTTAACACACATTTACCTTTTACTAAAACCTGTCAGAACGAGAATTCAAATACCCATTTCCTTAAGTAACCTACCATTTGCTTGCCTGATTGCTCTATTTTACACTACGGCTTTACAATACCAGTATCTACTTTTCTAATTACCTTACCATAAATACTTTATTCTTAAAAATAGGAATTATCACTGTTACAACTTAGTCATTAATATCCTTTCATGATCCATCTTACTGTTCCACTCAGCCTGATATTCCTTAACTGCTTCTCACTTGATTCATCTCTTCCAATTATGACTCACATCACTCTACCTTATTCCAAACATTCTTAACCTTACCTCAAACCTTTTTCTGACACAAATTTTACCTCTCTTCTTCGCAAACTTACCCAATTGCTAAACATCATTACCTTAACTTTAACACTGTATTCTTTAACAAACATTCTGTGTAATCGTCACAAATTGCCACTTGCCAAATGAATATCTTTTTATGAAATTCTCAGAAAAATCTAATTGTGCACTGATCTTCCTTTACTCTCTCTTATCCAACTGATCACCTCTGCCACATACTCACATAGATCTCTATATCAAATTTCCCATTATCATCATTATTCAAACAACACTAATCCTAAGCTCTTTATTGCACTCATCTCTAATCACCAAAACACACTTATCCTTATCTGACTGCCAAAAATCCTGGCTCTCTATTTACCAGTACCTCATCTGAATCTAATCTACCTCACTTATTATTCCAAACTTTTCATAACACTAATCACATTATCACCCAAGCTGCTTCTTAATACTTACTAAACAAAACACAACAATACTCTGCCAAGGTTCTCAACCGCAATCCTTAACACACACTATTCCTCATTAATAACATTGTTCCACTGCTTTCCATTACACCATTACCTTATACCTGTCTCTGCCAACTCTGTACCTCACTAAAATACTTTTACTGAATTCCACATCTGAATTCACTAATCCCCATCAATTTATAACTAAAAACCTTTAAACAACTATACTTTAACTGTAATTGGCACACTGGTTAACCACTCAACTATACCACTAGCCACACCATTTCTCTGCCACTACTAACAACTGCCAAGCTACCCAATATATACAATTCACATACCAGAAAACTCACGTGAAACCACACTAAAAAATCACATAAAAACTACAGATTGCTACCAGTAGGGACATTAAACCATGTCTTGGGACATTGTAACTTCAATGTCTTCATATTCGAACTGGACCATGCTCTGATACCAACTGTAGCGACCCAGGGATTTAGCCCAATAAGGCTCCATATCCAAGTCTGCCTCCGCGATCGGACCGGAGTCTCGCAAGGGATATCACACACAAGTGTCCAGTAAGAATATAAAAGACAACCACGAGAGTATAATATACAAGAAAGTACAAGTAATTATACTCATTTCCCCAAATTATATTGTCCCAATACATTATTACATGTCCAGAGAAAAGTACAACTACCTGAGGCATACCCGAGGGAGTAAAGCTTACACTAACACAACTATAACTCAACTGTAGGTGGTACAAGTCTGCCCCAACACTGCTGAAAGCCAAACACACGGCAAGCCCTGAAAAGAACTGTAGGTGAGTGAGCCTCAACAAGTCACAGGCTCAGTAGGAACCTCCTGAAAGCCACCACAACCAACAACTGAAAGAAGGAACCAAGTCCTCAAACACCTAAGGGCTCACTGGTAATGCCGATAGACAAACCACAGCATGCACTCATTAATCATATATATACTGCAATTAAATATAAACACATCAACTACTCCAATCCTCGAAAAGTAAGAGGAACAACAGGACTAGCACCGCACCACTAGTCTACCAAACAATTGAAGTGCCTAAACCACAAGCCTCACAGGCCCAACCACTGCCTAGGCTACGAGTCTAACAGGCAACCTTAAACACAAGGATAACAGGACTGCTAACCAGTTAAGCTAGTTCGTTATACCCTAAACCACAATACATCGGAAGCCACCCTCAAAAGGGTACAAACACAAGGTGGAAGGTCCTACAATACGACCTCCACGGAGCAAACTCCACCTCAGCACCGGAGAAGGGCTGGTACATAGTGTACTACAACGCAAAACTACCCATGAAGGGTATAAGTACCTACTACCACGAGGTACAACCATAAAAACTCAACACAACTATAACTCCAACAAAGCACACTCCAACAGTAAAACTTCAGCCAACGAGTCACACCACACACAAGCCACAACAAATGGCAAAGCATGAGTCGGAAAGAACGACGCCACCCCACGGTAACGGACTACTGGTTCATGACGCTAGTATCCAACTCGGACAACACAACACAAGAACTATCTCTCAGTCTCGCAGTCACAGATGAAAGGTCCAACTGCCGCTCACAACCATAAAGTAAGGCCAAAGAACAGTGGAGACCAACCAACACCACACCTACAGATCACACACAACTACAAGCCTATGCCTGGCACCTTTAGGGACTCTGGCCTAAGCTTCCTAAAGTGAGGCATGGAAAACCGGACTAGCTGGGGACCAGTGACGTCTACTGGTGTTTGTACCCCCAACCACGAGCGCGCTACAAGCGGCTACACACCCACAAACACAAGTCGCTGCCCTCTGTCATCTTTCCCTCAGCCGGACGTACAACCCCAAACACAACACAAGAGTGAGGGTGTCAGGAAGATGACACAGACCTCGACGGTACACGCAGTAGTACTGGGACAAATCTCGAGCACTAACTTGCCTAGCTCACACAAAACCTGGGGTACCCAACTGGAGAGGCATTCCAGAATAGGCGCCGGACCAACAAACTCGGCAAGCACATAATGTTGGGTTTTTCATATATCATGTTTTGATGATCACATTAACATCCTTGAACATTGATTTAATGCCAAATTGATGTGCTAACTAACATGAAAACACCATGAAAGTGATTGAGTTAAACATTGCTAATCATACAAGGTATACACTAACAATGTATTTGCATGTAGGTGCACAAGCATGAAACATGGAGCATTGAAGAGGCATTGAAGAAATGAGCAAAAAGCACAAATATCTGTCAAAGAGGTGTATCTGTCGACAGATGCAATGTACTTGTCGACAGATTCACACAGTCATTCCAAGACAGAGCTCAGGTTTGCATCTCTGAGGCATCTGTCAACAGATGAAATGTACCTGTCGACAGATACACACAGTCAACCCAGGACAGAGCTCAGGTTTTCTATTCCTGAGTGCATCTGTCGACAGATGCAAACTGCCTGTCGACAGATACACTCAGAAACTCAATTTCCTGAAACCCAGTCTCAGCCTGAGTCTGCCTGTCGACAGATGCAAGTGCACCTGTCGACACCGACGGAAACTTCAGATTTGGGTTTCCAAATCCGGCCCCACTTGGGGTTTCCTTCCTCCACGGCCCCCACCTTTACCTAACACTATATAAGCATCCTTTTGGAGCCAAATTCGCAGAGAGCAGCCTCCCATCCAAGAGCCTCCAAGGGACCAAGAGGAAAAGCCCCAAATTGCTGCTCTGCTTCACTTTCCGCCCAGATCGTCGTGGAATCACCATCTATGCGGAGCTGAAGCCGGATCGTCATCAATTCAACCTTCTACATCGATCAATCTACATCCAATCGAAGTTTGAAGAGCGTTTGGACGATCCACGAGAAGAATTCCAACCGGATTGTGTCCCTAATTCCCAATTCTTCTCCATTTCATAATTTCCATTCCATAATGTGTGTGTGTGGTTGTGTTTCTTCGGTTTTAAGACGTTCTTGTGGCCATTTAATTCAATTGTCATCTGACTATCATCTCTATTAAGAGCATGTTTTTCTTCAACGGCCTTAATCAAAAGAGTTATTTAATTTTCACTGGCTATTGTGAAATGTGTTCCTCATGATCTAATTAAAGAACTTATCGGTTTAATTCAAAATCATTTTAGATTTGTGTCATGTCTTCATCTTAATGGATATGAATTTTTGTCTTGCACATACACCCATTTTGCCTTAAAACAACAAATGAACACTTGTCCCTTTGAAAAATTTTGTCAAAAATCAAGTTTTCACCAAAAAGGAGTTATCTGTCGACAGATAGACTGGCATCTGTCGACAGACGACGGCCCAGATCGGTTTTGTAGAAAACCCTCATGCCGGTTCACCTCCTTTTTGTGGGGCCTTCCTTTAAAACCTTCCAAATCCATTCTAAGGCCGCCCACGACCCACTCTCACCCCTCCTCTCTTGTTCCCTCCTCCTCCTCTCCAAACCCCCTATCTTTCCCCCTTCAGGGCTCCGTCTCCGACGATCCTGCTCCTCGTCTGGGATCCCTCCACTCTCCCTTGACACCATTCTCATCTTTCTTCCTGCAATGGCACCCAAATCGAAGCTTCTCGCTCGCCGTCGTCGCGCTCCGACGGACGCCGGAGAAAGCTCCAGGGCTCCTTTCGAACGCCGCAGCAAGCATCGTGAGGATCGGTTGCCGGAACTCATCGTTCCTCAAGGTCTCCGTCTTCTCCGACCCACCGGCACCTTCAAGAAATAGTCCAATCCGGTATGTGGACTTCGAGTCCTTAGCACCGATGTTCCCCTCACTCCTACCCTATTTTGACACTCAAGGGTGGACATCCTTCTTGTACTCCCACCTCCAGTACTCTCCAAGTGCTGTTTCCGAGTTCTACAACAACCTAGGGCTTTCCGATCAGGGAGATCTCTACTCTTCGGTGAAAGGCACTCGTTTTTCGCCTCACCGCCAATCTTCTCTCCACAGCCCTCGAAATTCCAAACTCAGGAGTCGAACTCTTCAACTACACTCCCTCTGCTTCTGAGTACTATGAGCTTCTGACGTTGGAACCCTATGACACTACCAAGGACATTGCTCGTCTCAACGCCAACTCCTTTCCTCCTTTGATCCGGATGATCCATCACATCTTCACTACCTTGATCGTCCCGAAGGATGGTAGTCGAGAGTTAGTCACCGAGGTCCATAAATCCCTATTCATATTTTTCCTCAAGTGTCAAGAAATCAATCTTCCTGAACTCATGATAAGCCTCATCCGTCGGTGTTTCTCTAACACCAAAAGATCAATGCCATATGCTTGCCCCATCACTTCTCTTCTTATTTTCCTTGGCATTCCTATCCCTCCAAGTGAGCTCATCTCACTAAAATCCCGAAGTGCCTTTGACCTCACTGCCGCCAACCGCATTGGCTACAAGATTGTAGACGGTGTCGTCACAAGGACTCTCAAGGAAAAGGAACCACAAGGAGCTGAAGTGTCAACTGGTGAAGAAGACAATGAAGATGATGAAGCAAATGAAGGCAATGATGAAGACCCTCAGGATGAGCAAATGCCTGACCAAGCTCAAGAGTTTGATGATGTACCTGTGCCTCCACAACAATCCATTCGTGATTACTTGGCACAAATCCATCAAGAAATGATCTCAGGATTTGCTCACATGACGTCAAGATTTGATCAAGTGGACGCTCGCCTCAACACTTTAGATGACCGTCTTGACCTCCTCTACTCCGAGAGAGATGGATCCCGTCACCCTCCTCCTGCTGGACGTGACGATGAATAGAGGGTCTCAGGGTCATTAGAGGTCACTAAGAGTCTTAGATGGGAATTAGTCTTGCTTGTCTTGTCATCTTTTGCTTGTTCATGTTATTTCCCTTCTTTTTATTGAGTCATGTAATGATTATCAAATGTACTGTGAAATTTCAATGATCAATCAATGAAAACTCAGTTCATGTTTATTTGTCTCTAAATGTGCATGACTTGACCTTTTGCATGTTGTCAAAAAGGGGGAGAACATCAATATATGCATCAATTGAATGTTTTTGTCATCATCAAAAAGGGGGAGATTGTTGGGTTTTTCATATATCATGTTTTGATGATCACATTAACATCCTTGAACATTGATTTAATGCAAAATTGATGTGCTAACTAACATGAAAAACACCATGAAAGTGATTGAGTTAAACATTGCTAAATCATACAATGTATATCACTAACAATGTATTTGCATGTAGGTGCACAAGCATGAAACATGGAGCATTGAAGAGGCATTGAAGAAATGAGAAAAAAGCACAAATATCTGTCAAAGAGGTGTATCTGTCGACAGATGCAATGTACCTGTCGACAGATTCACACAGTCATTCCAAGACAGAGCTCAGGTTTGCATCTCTGAGTGCATCTGTCGACAGATGAATGTACCTGTCGACAGATACACACAGTCAACCCAGGACAGAGCTCAGGTTTTCTATTCCTGAGTGCATCTGTCGACAGATGCAAACTGCCTGTCGACAGATACACTCAGAAACTCAATTTCCTGAAACCCAGTTCTCAGCCTGAGTCTGCCTGTCGACAGATGCAAGTGCACCTGTCGACAGCCGACGGAAACTTCAGATTTTGGGTTTCCAAATCCGGCCCCACTTGGGTGCTTCCTTCCTCCACGACCCCCACCTTTACCTAACACTATATAAGCATCCTTTTGGAGCCAAATTCGCAGAGAGCAGCCTCCCATCCAAGAGCCTCCAAGGGACCAAGAGGAAAAGCCCCAAATTGCTGCTCTGCTTCAACTTTCCGCCCAGATCGTCGTGGAATCACCATCTATGCGGAGCTGAAGCCGGATCGTCATCAATTCAACCTTCTACATCGATCAATCTACATCCAATCGAAGTTTGAAGAGCGTTTGGACGATCCACGAGAAGAATTCCAACGGATTTGTTCCCTAATTCCAATTCTTCTCCATTTCATAATTTCCATTCCATCATGTGTGTGTGTGGTTGTGTTTCGAGCATCCCTTGTGCTTGATTCACGTATTGTGGTTGTTCTGATCGTGCTTCATCAGACAACGTGTGTGTGGTTGAGTTGTAGTGTTAAACTCGCTCATAAGCAGTCGTTCTACGTGTGTGTGTGGACGGTGGATGTAGGATACACGAGTTGTGTACTCCGAACCACCTTAAATCATCGTGTTCTGTGGTTTGTTCGCGTTTTGCGATAGATGATTGGTAGGCACGGTGTTCATACGAACGTTTGATTCCCTGTTCTCATTTAGATCAACTCAAGCGGTCTCATATTAATCGAATTCCAATCAAATTTCTTTAAGATCGCGATAGCATCGAAAAGAAGCCATCAATAGTTTTAAATTGCCGTAATCTATTCAACCCCCCCCCCCTTCTAGATTACCGTATTGTGTATTTTCGCATAACCCTTCACATAAACCACACCGATCACTTAACACCATAGTAAAATTTATACCACAACACATTTAACATAATTTCCTCATCACTGGTCACCACATGACCTCCATGCTAAAACACACCATAAAACATGGGATCCACATTATAACCTTGCCTGTCATTGACCATCTCATGGCCTCCATGGCAATGCACCCCAATGTACATAAACCACACATATGAATCACATAAGCTTTATAATGTAATTAACATAACTAACATAACCATTAACATTACTCACTCATTAACCACCAACTATTCCATTAACCTAGTCATGCTTTACTAATCATTAATCCACTTAGAACAACTAAAATATCTTAAAACGATCTGAGCTAGGTCCACACACAGGACCCTCATTGCCCAAGGCCCACCCACTCATTTCAGACAGAACTCGCTGAACGAGGCTCAATTGGTGTTCTCCACGCTCCAGGCAGCTCCTACGCGCCAAAACCACGTCAAAACACGAGCTCCAAAGCTGACGTCGCCGGAAAGCGCCATAGCAGCCCTCTCCCCAGTCGAACAGAGCTCCTGCTCTGTTTGGCCGGAGGGTCAAACTTATCCCAACCAGAAACAGATCGCAACGTTGCATCCTGTCGTCTTCAGAACGCGACGCCCTCAACCCTCTTTTTCTGAAAACTTTTCCATGCCACACGTCCCAAAGGCGGTGCAGAGAATGCGAAGCATGAGACCGTCACGTTCAGATGCGACGCCTCACCCTGTCGCGTTCACAACCAGTGAAGGACTGTTTGGGCTAAAACCTCCGACCCACAACACCCACACAATGCACGGAGGTTCAATCAGCACTGAGTACCTTGCTCGATCCTTGGAGCAAGTAATTCCAATCAATGATCATGGGAAGGTTGAACTACATGGAAACATGAAAAAGTGTAAATGTGCAAGAAGCAGTGACAGTTTCGGTATCGATAAGGAAGAGAGCAGTTACTCCCAGTAGTGAAGGACATTCAGTAAGATGGTGAAGAGTGCCAAGAAGACCAAAAAGACTAGGGAGATCAATAGGCCAGAGAAAACAAAGAGGCAATTCAAGGAAGCTTGTGTGTGCTGTCATAAACTAGGTCACACTAAGGAAAATTGTTGGCAGAAGCAAGGAGCATGTTTGAGATGCAAAACTTTAGATAATTGAATCTCATAATGTCCCTAGACCCAATTTGATCAGCAACATAACTCAACATATGACGAAGAACCCAGATATCAAAAGAAAGATTGAAGACGGTCAAAGCGACAACGAATTCAAGAAAAAAAGAAATTTTCAAATATTGTTGGAAATATGGAGATGGAATAGATCATTATAGGAGAATGGCTGGAGCATGTTTCAAATGTGGAAGTCAAGGACATCATATATCGGAATGTCCACAAATTTAAAGTTAGACAAAACCACTTTGGGGTAAAGACAAGGATGCATGAAGACTTTAAGTTATAAGGAGAATCGACTGATGTTATTAAAAGTAACTCTTATGTATAAGTCATTAGGATAAGAGCATATGTGAGAAAATTAGCTGGTGAAGTGTTTGAGTTTAGTTGTCATGGTATGGCACTATATAGTATGGTTGGTCAGTCTATGTAATCTTGTAAACCAGATTATAGAATCATCTTATGTAATAAATAATACCAATTGTTATCTTTGTTATTATTTCCTTCAACTCATCTTTCTTGATATGCCCTATCACCATCATCAAGGAAATTTCGAAAATTAAGATTAGTTTTTAGTGGGGGAGACCATAATAATAGTAATTGAACCCAAGATCGCAACCTGGCTCCTTAGAATTGTGAGAATAATGCTAATATTTAATTCTTCATTGACTAACAATGTCATGACTACGAGACACATGGTAAGTTTACACACTGTATAACTTGATAAACATGGCAGAGTTATTAAGGCTAATTTGGACTCTAACTCTGAAGGTTAAAAAGATAATCTTTGTAATCCATCCAATTATTCATTGAGTTTGGAGGACCGAACTCTTCGTTTAGTGGGGGAGGAATTGTAATGTCCAAAAATTTATAATAGGATAATAATAGGACACTGAGAAATTAAAAGAGATAGTAAATATATGTGAGATATGAGCATTTACAAGAAACATGATTACCATTAATTTAGGAGTAATTTTCTATTATTAATGTAATTTGATATTGTTTTCATATGTGCGCACTCTGACAGGGCACCATCAGAATTCAGTAACAAAATTGAAATTTGACACCACCATAATTCTCAAAAAAATGTACTGATTCTAAAGACATAAATATCAAAAATTATTAATGCATGGATACCGAGATTAAGTCGATACAATGAATTTTGGGCAATTTTCACTCGACGAAAAATAAACTAAAATCATCATAATTTGTGGCACCTCTTGATTAGCTTATATTTAAAATTCCATCTTAACTGGACATCATTTGAGTACAAAAATAAAGGGCCAAAGGGTTCGGATGAATTAAATCCTAATTACAAAATTAATTTATGAACATTTTGCTTACGTAATCTTGGGTACGTAAGAGACTTACCTCCTACATAAGTGAGTTACATGTACTTTAGTACATGTTGAAAACTAAATTACACATTGTTAAACGTAGCCAACCAATAAGAAGTGATTTTGCAAACCTTCACATATATTGTTACGTGCTATAGATGCACAACACTTGGGAAACCTATTTATACCCTCTCTTGCTCACTCATAAGAGTGTTTGCTCACTTGTTGATCATTATGTAATGTTGTTCTTGCTGTTGGATCCTCTTACTTAGAATATAGAGGATTTGTGTTTCTTCTTTAGCTAGGTAGGATTACCTCTTCTCTCTCCCCCGTATCATATACTCTCCACTTCTTCTTCTTATGATTCTTCTTCTTTTACTTTTTCTTCTTCTCACCACCACCGTAGTATCTTCAAAAAGAAAGGAAGGAAGGAAACATACGAAAGGAGGAGGACAGTTGTCCTCCTTGATTGTCCTACTACCCTGAAACTTATTCTGATGCCCGACTAAGGCAAGTGCTTCCTATTAGTTCTCAATTCTACAATCGTATGTCTCTTCCGATAATTTTTCTCCTTATTTGCTATTTTCATACAGGTAGGATTATTCACTCTCTTTTCCTCTTTTGTTCTATCGCAATACCATCATTGGCCATGTACTTTGTCATAAACTAATTCCAATATCTTGTTAGTATGTTTTGAATACAAGACTACATCTTGAAATGAGAAACCTCGATTTGTTTCCTACACGATCAGAGAAATCTACTTAGATTGATTTTGTCATTGCATATGGTCGATCATTATGCAAAGAACGGTTGTTTGATCCACAGATTAAGGGCTAGATAAAATATGAACCTTGAAACCATGTTGATTATTCTATTTATTGACTACTTAGCAAGTCAATTTTGGTATAAACCAGATTTTTCTGCTACCTGAGTAGAAAGAGAAGGGTGTTGGTTTACTGACAGTAAGTTTCTCATCCCAAATATCAAGTCTCCAATGTTAGAGTATAATCGGAGCTTGAATCCCATGTTTGTAGCCTTAACTAGAACCTATAAATTCAGTAGCTGTCGACAACCAACCAGTTGCTGTCGACAACCAAGTAGTAGCTGTCGACAACCACCAATCTTTATTGACAAACAAACCCATTTCTTCATCAGTTGAAGTTGATACACTCCTGAACTATCCAAACAAGTTGCCTTTTCTATTTTATTGAATTATAAATTAATATACCACTAGGATGAGTTATTTAACCATCAACCAAACCCATAGTTAGATTATTATTCTTGGACATCATAAATTATTTTGATTCTTATACCTTCTAGATATCTTTAAACATTAACTCATAGAACCTCACTTTTTTGTGATATTGTTTTACTTCTGATGAGTGCCCAAGTACCATAAATGCATGTTTATCATAAATGGAAATGGGATGACAACTTTGAGTCTTTAGACTTTCTTAAACAAATGTTTGTGCAAGGGGTAAGGTCTGGTCTCGGGAGGAGCACTCGAATTCGTTTACTGGTCGTGCGGAACGATAATGGATTAACTGGGTGTTTGGCATGACACAACTATATTCTAAATTGGTCGACATTTCAATGACTTATGTAGACATTAATATTTATTGCTTGCTTTATGAGTGGATAGGGCATCTCTATACATGCATTTTCTCTATTTTCTTTTGAACTATTGTTCATACACCCACACTCTGCTATTTCACTGAGGTCAGTATATGTCTGTTCATTGGCATGCCATTTTATTCTTGTCACTATTTGATAATCATGGTTCACTTCGTCTATGACCTAATTTGTACAATTCTCTATAACTTATACCCTGAATTGTTACATTCTTGTACGATAATTATCTTTGACTAATGTATACTTCTATACTCCTTGATTTTGGAGGATAAATCCTACTAGGGAAGATTACTCATACCTACTTTTTCCCATGTAATTTATAGCTCTAGAAGGCAGGATATCAGGATTTGTGTGCTAAGAGATCAACTTTTGCGGCGTTTGCCTTTGAATTATAATTTGATAATCGTGTAATACCTGAAGAATGACACTTAATTAATTTTTATTTAGTGAAAACCCCGAGCAATTTCTGCTCGATAAATTTTGAATTTACTCTTGATTCCTTGTTCGTTCACGTTACAACATTTATAGATATATTAAATGTCGGGACGTAATAAGAGGGGGGGGGTAGATTGTAACACCTTATATAAGAATATCTTAAATGGACTAAATCAGCAGACTACCAATAATTTGGACTAGTCATTTTCAGAGCTCCAGCAGGAAAAAAACTTCGAAGCTAATCAAGCTCAGTTAGGAGTGGTCCCAAGATGTATGACATTTCTGAGAAGTCTACCAACTAGCATGGTTGTTGGGCCAGTTAGCTAGTTGGGTCGTCACAATAATGGAGTCAACTATCCATGAGCTCTTGCGTAAAATAAATAAAATAAAAAGATAGTATAGAATGTCTTAAATAAAGCACTAATTAAAAATGAACCACAATAATAATAATAATAATAATAATAAATAAGTAAATATTGAAAATTCAAATGATCAAACATAATAATTAACCTCTTCACAAGTAAAATCAAATAAAAAATGATAAGTACATTGATCCCTAAACTAAAAGGAATAAAAATTAAAAAAGGGTTAAGGAGGAGATGATCTAGTGCACAGGCAGCCTGGCGCTGAATCACATAGTTCTGGTGATCTAACACCAGTTCACTCAGAATTGATGATCCGACGCCATATCATGTCCCCCCTTTCTCCTAAATCCCTCTGCATCCATTAAAACAATGTAATAAAATATGAATAATCATGATAAAATTAATAGTAATATAAAATTAATAAATAAATAAATATCCAAAAATATATACAACAATAATGCATGCATCAAATCAAATCACCAATCACGCCAACCAAATCAATTCAAAAAATTTTGAAACTAAGCAAGCAAAATTATAAAATAAGCATAAGTTGAAATGATAAACTAAAAACTATAAATCAAGTCTCAAGTAATAACTCCAAGTCATGCAAAACTCTAAATCAAGCAAAATTAAAATCCAATAAATAATAAAAATAAATATAATGGAAACAAGGTGAAAGATAACAAATCCAAACCAAATAAAATAGTCACATATGTTCAAATCATGTCGTGTAACAAATCCAAGTCAAATAAAGAAATAATGATATGAAAAGAGATTAAATCAAATCAAATCCATTAAAAAAATCAAATAAAACCATCTTAAAATGATCTAGTTAGCTTGAATAAGTCTTGTCTTAGCAATGAAAAATGCATTCTACCTATAATTCATGTTATGCTATCTTTATCAGATGTTTCCACTTTCGGCCATGACCTCTTTGTAACGCCCCTCTTAGACCCGGTACAGTTGTACCAACTCACATCAGTTCCAAGGGTGGTGCTGTAAGGCCCCGAATTTTCTTTTTCCCACTCTATTTTATGTATATGATGTTTACTTGTTCTTGCATAAATGGCGTGCATGAAAATGGTGCATATTATAAATATAAATTTTGCATGGGTATATGCGAGGATGTATATTATTATATGTGAATATATGTAATTGGCCAATTTGTGTATAAAGTATCTATTCAAATATTATGCAAGTACCATCTAATATTGAAGTGTACCTTATATACCCCATTCATGGGTATTGTGTACGAAATATGAAGTGCATGTGTATGTACGCATGTATGTTATCTTATGCATGTGATAATTGTGCACCTAATTTTACATATGTAACACCTTGGTATACTTAGGTATGCATGAGTATATTTAGTTGTAAACATTGTTCATTGCACGGTGTAGTAATATACATATTATACCTTATACATTGTATGTATATATGTAGTGTAAACACAGTTCCTTGTGTGTTGAGCCATGTTGTGTGTATATATATGTATATATATATATATATATATATATATACATTGTATGCGTATGAAGATATTCATGTAAGTGTTATTATCTTCATGTACCTATGTATGTATGTGTAGGATTAGTAGTAAATATTGGGTGTTTACACGGTGTAGTGGTGTATACACTATACTACATAGGTTTCAAGTGTATATATGTGTGGATTAAGCATGGTTCTGCATGATTTTAAGTTCTAGCAGAAGAGTGTCTTGGCGTCAACATGGATGGACGCCCATGATATGTCAGCGTCCATATCGACTGACGCCAACCCTAATGTAGCCGTCCATGGATGTGGACGTCAATATCCCTAATTTTCTGTGCGCAACAGAGCGCAGAGAGCACTCATTGGGCCAGGCTTCTGATTGGGGAGATGTCTGCCCAACGGCCCTTACCTGTCCCTTCAACCCCTGCACAAGCCCCTCTTGTCCCTTAGTCTTTAAAACACATCCCTTTTGCAACCTAGAGAGCTCTCGTGGCTCTTTACTAGAAAGGAAACCATAACTGAGAGAGAGAGGAAGGACTGACCTTGGAGGGCTTGGATCCGGCGACTGGAGGTGTTTTCTGGTGATCTTCTACGACAAGGAGGAAGGCCATATGTAGGAGAAGGCTTCCCTGGCGTTGGACTGCAGCCTGCAACCCCCTAGAACCCGGAGCAAAGGATTTCTGGAGGCTTCTTGGCGCTGCCCAAGGAGGGCTTCATCAGCTTATTCCGATCTTGTAGATTTAATTAAGAGGCAAGTAACCCATAGATCTCAATCCTATACATGTGCCCTAGGTCCCAGCAATTTTTTCTGGGTTTTAAATCGTGTCCTGGACCCCCCTTTTCACTTGGTATTTGGAGTTCGGTCTGTGCTGTTGCACAGACAGGAACTTGGCGTCAATACCCTTGACGCCAAGATCTCCCATCGGCGTCCAGCGATCGTGTCGTCCAAACCCTTGAACGGCCAGAGGCTGCCGCCAACTTCTTCAGGATAGAACAGTGAGCTGTTCTTCCTGGTAGATGATTATTTTCGATATGTTTTCGCAATGAGGATATAATGTAAATTTTATATGCTATGTAAAATAGATAATGCGATGTGTGTGGAAATTTCTGCATTATTCTGTGGATGGCATGAATTTTTAGATTACTGAAATACATGTTGGGAAAAAATGGATTATGCATGTTCATCTACTGTCTACCTAATTCCTGAGGAATTAAATGCCCTAGATTTTTCTATACCATGTGCATATGTAGCAATCCATGCCCTGGAATTTTGGGAATTTTTCCATGACTGTGGGATTTACTAGAATTTCTGTTTTGGAAATGAAAGACATGCATAGAAATTGTAAAATTTACATTAAATTGTGTGCTGTACAATAAATGAAGGGAAAATTTTTGTGATGATGACTATGTTAGAATCAGGGTTGTGAATGGTTAAATCTGATGTTCGTGTTATGTTCCATGTTAAAGTGAATTATGAATAACATGAAACTGAATGTTTTTAATTTCTGTAAATGTAATATAATTCAGAAAAATCTGAAAAATTGTATGTGCGACTATAAACCTTAAAACTTTCTGTGGTTAAAATCTCATGTTATTTTGATGACAGTAAGTATTGTTATGGATTTTTAATGTGAAAAAATGTCTATGTGAGCATGTTAATTGTGACTTGATGTGATTCAGTAAATTTCAGTATGATTTTATCTATATTATGATTATTTGGAAGTTGCAACAGTGAGGTTAAAATCAGTAAATGAGGACTTATGTGTGTATGAATTATGTATGAGTGTGTACATGGGATGTGAGAGAACAAGTGGTGTAGGTGTGTAAAATGATTAATGTGATAAGATAAACAAACATGCCCATAAGACACTGCCACCCTAGATGCTTGGAGCTGTACTGTAGTAATGCCCCTACGAAAAAGCTCAATGTGATATGTGATACCCTAGAGAAGGGTCTTGTTAAAGTGTATACCCTGGCAAAGGGTCTTGTGAAATCCTGGAGGTGGACAAGTTCCACTGGTAATGGTGGGAAGGGCTTTCCCTGGTTTCTGCAGGGACTAAGACCTATCACTATGCCGGTGATTAAGTAAGTGAATGTGAATGTGTGTGTTATGTGCTCGTCTAATGGTGGCTTGGGCTGTGTCTGGCATTAAGTGAAAATAAGTATAAGTGTGATGTGAAAAGTGATATGTGTTTATAGCACAAGGTATGTGCAAGATATGTGTAAATGTGGCACATGTTATGTGCAAAAGTGAAATGATAAGAAGTGTGTGAATGTGAAAGAGGAAATAATGGAAATGTGTGTAAGTGTTGTGTGATAAAACCAAAAGTGAGTGTATGTGAAAGCCAATGTTATCATATAGTTGTGTGTAATGAGAAAAATAGCATAAGTGTAAATGACAATAGTGTTAATTGATAAATTGTTTATTGATGCGTACAAATGTGTGTGTGTATGTGTTTATATATAAATTGTCAATTGCTAAAAGTGATGTTACCATTAGTACCAAAATGTAAGTATATGCTTTCATATTCATGGAATTTGAATGATTGGATACACATGTGTTTAGTATTATGTTGTATAGTTAAAAGTGATCCCTATGTAAAGGCAATATGAATGTGATAAAATTTGTATAAAATCAGCAAGCTAAATGTGAAGTAAATTGTTATGATTGCATGCGAAGTGAGTTAGAAATCATGCTAGGAGTGCCACCTATCTTGTACATGTTTCCATGGTTTAGTTGTACAACTTTACAATGACTTGGATAAAGCATGAAAACGTGTGAATGTATATTTCACTCATGTTAATGACACCATGATGTCAATGATCTTGTTTAGATTTTAGTTTTACACTTGTTTAGATAATTGATTAATGGAATCTGTTTAGGTTATAGCATGATCATGTATGATTTAACTACTGAAATTTTATTGTGTTAATTGGTAAAAAGCATGTATGTATTGAATCTTAAGTTACTTGCTGAGTCTATTGCGTAGACTCACTCTTGCTAAACATTTCAGGAAATTAGCAGCGGAGGAGCTAGCAAGAATTGAAGTGGAGTTGGACTAAAGGATTGAAGAATTGTAATTTATACTTCATAAGTATGTAATGCTACAATTGAAATTTGGATTTTGTTCAAATGTACTTGGAGTCGGCTATGTATTTGGAACATTTTGCTCTTATGTTATCTCTTGTTGAACTATATAGACTGTGGTATGTGGATTTAAAAGTTGATGGAATAAGATTCATTTAAATTCCGTTGCATTTATTCGACTCTATTTATGTATATCTCAGCTCATTTGTTACTTGTTGGGGTATTCTCCCCTGTAGCGGCTTGCTCTCATCCGACGTGGGTTGGTATAACCGCACCGGGTGGAAGTGGGTCGTTGCAGGTGCTACAATGGAAACATCCAACATTATCGGTTCAGATTTAGTTATACATAAATGACAACTAATTGCCAACAAAATTGCAATGGATGAAATTTTCTGCTATTCCATCAACATTGTATTCAAATACCAAGTCTAGAGCATAAATGAAGAAACTATAATAGTCCAATGTAATAACAGTTTCACAAGACCATAAATGACACAATGTTCAAATTACAATTTATTCTCACTTACAAGTTCACTCAACACACTTTTGGGACAAAGATCTAAGCCTCCATGTCCTCACGCTCAAACTCAGAATGGACTAACTCCTCTGTACCAATATCCTCAGCCTCCCCTGAAATGTTAATCAAGTGTGAATCTACTAGACGCAACAAGCAACAAGGAAAGACAGTTCAAGATTTATCATATAACTACTTTTAAAACATGATAACATATTCAATCACTTAGCCTTGATACAATATAGCTCTTACCTGTCAATGTACTCTAGATCATTTGTCAATCATTTTCCATACAAGATGATCACTTATCAAGTAAAGAAAACAACTCATATGGCATGTAGACCTTATCATGTAGTATGGCATGTAGACAATATCATGTAGTATGGCACGTAGACAATAACATGTAGCATGTAGACAATAACATGTAGCATGTAGACAATATCATGTAGTATGTATGTAGAGTTTCCAAGACATAGCCCCACTATTAATAGAGATCATGTAGTATGTAACATTCACTTATCACCTAGGCAAATTGTTGCCCAGCTAGCTAGCCCAAAGGGGGGGGGGTGAATGGGTTATTAAAATTTGATCTTAGATTGATACCTGTTCACTAAAAGATTACACAATAGCTTAAACGAAGGTTAGAGTTAGAGGGAATGAAAACAGCAAGCGCACAAGAAACACAGCCACAAGACACAAGGATTTTATCCTGGTTCGGAACTCCTTTCCACGGGAGACCTACGTCCAGTCCCTGAGCAATACCTCAGGATATCACTATCAAGGGTACTATCCACCTCACGGATCCTTACACCCAGCCTCAACTGGTCTTTCTTCAACCTGAAGGGAATACAACCACCCTGGATACCACCAGGTCTTCCTTCACACAGAAGGGAATAAAACTAATAAAAGTAAGCACAAGAACAAGCTTCAGGAACTAGCTCAAATAGCTATAATCTGAAGCAAACAAGCCTCGAGAGAGAAAGGATTTTGACACTGGTTTCTCTCAAAGACTTCACTGGCTCTCACAGGAATTTCTTTTTCAACACAGAGAGCTAAAGAGCTAAGATCTATTGGAATGGAGTGCTTCGCTCTTGATTGAACTACTGAAGACTTGAAGGATTGGCTATTTTCTATCACAGAATGTTGTTCTGTTCAAAAAGTCTGTCTTCACAGTCTTGTAGTCTTGTATTTAAGCTTCTACTTGAAATTTGAACGTTAAAGATCCGTTGTCTCTCATTCTGGTGTACGTTAGACTGGTCTGCAAGGAAGCTTCTGATCTTCAGTCTTTTATCCTTTAGAACACGCCAAAGAAATATTTTGATATCTTATATCTTTTGTGTCCAACATTGTACAGATAAATCTTGTCAGGTATCTGCAAGCATATCAACAATAAATAGGAGACAGCTAGGGCTGTCGTTGATTGTTAGTCACAGCTGGAAAAGATATTGCTAGATTTAGCAAAGCTCCTTTCTGTCAAAATAAAGATGAAGACAGAATAGCACAATAGTGGAAGATATCGTCTGCATGCATGAGAGATACGTTCAGAGTGCATTGAATGCATAGCAGTCAAACAGACGAGATACGACTTTGACTATTCAATGTATATTAAAGAGCATTATTATAATATAACAATGAAATCGATATGAAGAAGGTCGATGCCTTTATGACTTATGAAATCGTTATAGGTTGATAGGCAAATCGTTATGACAAAGAATCATTATAATAATGAAATCGTTACAACCGCTTACGAAATCGTTGTGCAAGACAAATTGTTATAAGCATCAAAGAAATCGATGTGATTACTTACCAAATCGTTACTGGCAAGAAAATCATTATGAACCATACAGAAATCGTTATGAACAATATAGAAATCGTTATGAGTTCTACAAAAATCGATGTGATCACTTAAGAAATCGTTGTGGTAAGCAAATCGTTATAAACAATACAGAAATCGTTATGAGTTCTACAGAAATCGATGTGATCACTTAAGAAATCGTTGCGACGAGCAAATCTTTACGAAGTCTTAAGAAATTATTATGACAACTTAAGAAATCGTTGCGACGAGCAAATCGTTACGAGGTCTTAAGAAATCGTTATGACAACTTAAGAAATCGTTGCGACGAGCAAATCGTTACGAGGTCTTAAGAAATCGTTATGACAACTTAAGAAATCGTTGCGACGAGCAAATCGTTACAAGGTCTTAAGAGATCGTTATGACAACTTAAGAAATCATTGCAACGAGCAAATCGTTACGAGGTCTTAAGAAATCGTTATGGCCACTTAAGAAATCGCTGCGACGACTTAGCAAGTCTTTATAATTTACAAAGAAACCGATGTCTTAGCAAATCGTTATCGTGTATGAAGAAGTCGATGTAATGACTTGGAAAAATATGAAGTGAGAGTTTTACCTGATTGTCTTGAACTTCCTTTTACTTTTATTTCCTGTCCTCAAGGCTCAAGTAATTCATTAGTATTGTTTTGTTAATCATCAAAATTAATATATAAATAAGTGAATTAATTTATATGGGGAAAGTTTGGTCATCAATCTCCCCCTTTTTGATGATGACAAAATATACTAAACATCATAAATAAACAGACATGTTTTTCAGAGTTGCTTTAGTTTTCTCCCCCTTTTTGTCAAGAAGCAAAAAGATAGTGTATGAGACAAAGAAGAGAGAATGCTTTGTATTAATTAGGAGCAATATAATACAAAGGAGACAAAAGAGAGACATGCTGTGAAATGACAGCCCATGCCTTGATCTCCATATCTTCAAAAAGTTGTGGAAAACACCAGGAGCAACTGAAAAGGAAGAGCCCATGGCTGGTAGGGTCCTTTGAATGTAGAGCTGCCGCTGCTGCTCCAGGAATTCTCCATACTGATCTTTGTCTAGTATGAATCTGAAGTAGGTGCTCTTTCCAAAACTGGCACGATGGAGAAATCTATCCAGAGAGATTGGATAGATTTATTGGAGGGGAAGATTTATTGGATGTTCTGATCGCAGCATCACTATGGCTGAATGAAATTGGTAGAACTGGACTTCAGGCAGCTTGTTCAGGTAGCAGAAATCACTGTACAACTGGAAGTTCTTGGCTATCCTGATCTCTTTCAGAATGAATGGTCCCCAAGAGGTCTTATGCTGAAGAATGAACCACTCAGAAAGAGTGAGTGGGTGATCTCTATGGGATAGGGTTTCTGCACGGGCAGTCAAGTATTTGGAATACTGAGACTTGTTGCCCTTGACGTTGGCCCACTGCTCTTCAGTCTTGAACTCAGTGCCCTCATAGATTTTGGATTTTTGAGGGTGGGACAACTGGCAAAGAGGAAGAATAATGTTTAGATGCTCAGAGAGGTTGAGGAAAGGAATACCATAGATAGTGGAAAGGATACATTTTTGAAGGTATTCCCTATAGATGGGTCTTCTCTGAGGTTCAAGGGTGAGAGAGTACCAGAGAGGAGGAAATAATGGTGAGGAGGGGAGGCTGACAGAGGATGAATGTTTCCTCTTTTTCTTGGTAGGACTGGGAGGATCAGTCCTGTGGACATGAGTGGCAATGGATAGAATGGAGAGGAGGGTACTTCTCTCAAAGTCATCCGGAAGATTAGTGTCAAAGACACTGCCAATTTGAGGTTTTCCGGAATGAGGGTGACAGAAGAAGGAGGAGTAGGAGGATAGAAGAGATGTTTGGGATTGAAAGAGGTAGATGGGTGAACTGGAGTAGTTTCAGCGAGAGGTGAAGAAGGTGAGGGTGATGATGGAGCTGAGGTTTGAGAGGGAGTGGGAGAGAAGGAAGGTTGAGATGGAATGAGAGAGGATGAGGTTTGGGTGCGAGGCATAGGGTGTTTGAAAGTTGGTGGTGCTGGAGGGGCTGTAAGGGAAGATGAAAATGAGGATGGGATTGGAATTGCAAGAGTAGAAGTTTCAGGGGCCTTGGTAGCTACTACTGGCTCTTTCCCTTTTTCTTGACCTTCTCTGGCAACTGCAGACGGCCCAGATGGCCCTGACTCCTGAGGAGATGGCCCTGATGGCCCTGGAGCTTGCACTGATGGCCCAAATGGCCCTGACTCTTGAGCAGGAGGCCCTGGTGGCCGAGGAACATCTGCTGGTCTGCTCTGAGTAGCAGAAGAAGAAGGTCAACCTGTCCTGGAAATTGTTGATAGCATGGTCTTCATTTCTGACAATTCCTTGTTGAACCACCTCATAGCATTTCGGACTGAAGACAGTTCAGAAGTGGTTGTTGCTTGACTGGCAAGGATGCCTTGAACACTGGACTGAACTGATGATAAAATATCTCCTTGAGCCTTTAACATTTCCATAATAGGCTTCAAATTTACTTTTATGTGACTCTTTCTTTGCCTTCGGTGAGCCACTCTTTTGATTTTACTTTTCTGAGTGACTGGCTCCTCAAATTCACCATGACCTGTAGCAGGTCCTTTATTTACAGAGGCATTTTCAATGGGCTCCCCCTGTGATGGTGCTTCTTCTGTACCAAGCTCTTGCTCCCCCTGAATAGGAGCAGATTTAACAACATTTTCTTGTTCTCCCAGAGTTGGAGCTTCTTCCAAAACAGTGTCCTCACTGTGGCCTTCTGCCACTGATTCTGACATTTGAGGCTCACTTCCAATTGGCTTCACTTGGCTAGGAGCTTCCTCCAATTCAATGTGACCCTCGGCCACAGAAGTAGATACTTGAGACACACTTGCAATTTGCTCCCCCTCAGTAGGAGCTTCATCCATCACTAATTCCCTTTGCGCAACTGTTGGCTCCTCAGAAATAATATTTTCTGCATTTGATCTTTCAATATGGCCTGGTGCCATAGCTTCTGTCTCTGTAAGTCCACCTATTTCTGAAGTGACTGAGGTGGAAGGAAAGGAATCCAACACTTCTCTTAGAATAGAGGCAACTCTGGAGGTGGGCAAGGGATCTGCCACACTTGCTACTGCTTCTTCCATTGGAGTTTCTGGAGGATGAGAGTCAACCTCCATAACAGGTGATCCTGAAGACTGTGCTTGTTCTTCCACTGCAGGTTCTACTGCTGCTTGTTCTACTGCTACTGATTCTACCTCTAATTCTGCTGGTGGATCTGCTGCTTCTTCTGGAATTTCGGGGACATCTCCGATGATGGCCTCTCCCTCTGCCACAGAGGTCTTGGTCCATGTCCCATTCTGTACTGAGAATCCACTTTTCTTTAGGTTTCTGGACCTTATAGACTGGCCCATCTTTTCCACAACTGCCCCAGATAGATTTACTCCAAAATGTTTGAATATCTTGGTAAGAAGATGAGCATAGGGCAATGAGATATTCAACCTGCTCTTTGTATCCCAGATTTGATCATGGGAAAACTTCATTATCTCTATCATGACTTCGGCCATGTTAATCTCCTTTTGCTGGATTACCCAGAACATCATATCCGAATCTGCCCTGGTACAAGTTGAGAAGGTGGCACTGCGGGGAACCATGATTTGGCAGATAATAAAATGAAGTAGACGGTTGAATGCAGTCATCTGATTTATATCTAATTTCCCGTCTCTCAGCCTGAAACCTGGACCTATAATGCCAAGACCCTTAGCTTGATCGTTCACTGTGTGAACTCCACTGTGTCCAGAAGTCTTCACCCCAAACAACATGTGCAGATGCTCATGATCTACTTTAATTTGGATACCCTTTACAGATGAGACAAGGGACCCATCCGCCTCTGACCTTAGACAAACATAAAATGCTTTCACCAGGTCGGGATAGCTTACCTCGGTGAAGGTGGCAATATCCATCCATTGCATCCTTCTCAATGTTTCTACTATACTGCTCATGCCATTCTTCTCTAGATTTGATACATCCACTGCTTTATTTCTGCAAACCTTTGTCTTGATGAATGTAAACCTTTCCTGCTGCTCAGGGGACAAATACTCAGCACTGTAGCCCCCTACACTTCCGGAGATTGCTGGAGCGGCCATGGGTAGAGTGGAGAAAAAGGTTCTGGAAAAGGGAGATGATGGAAGGGATGGAAGCCCTCAAGGGATTCTTCGTGGGAAGAAGAGAAGGCTTCAAATCTTGCGGAGAGTCGATGTCGGAATCGTTAGGGCATCGGCTTTGGGCGAACAGATAAAGGAGAAGGGTAAAGGTGGGAGAAGAGTCGTTCCCACAACAATTTGACTAATTAATAATACTTTATCGAAAACGGAGGCGCCAAAAAGTAACGGCAGAAAGCGACAAAAGAGTTTGACGAGTCAAACTACTTTTAACGCAATAGCTGTCAAATAAAGTGAATAAGCTGAGTTTTTCTTAATGCCAGAGAGAGAAAGAAAATTTCATTATAATCTAAAAAATTTATATGCCAATTTAAATACAGAAATCTTTTCACAAATTACACATCCCTAATTCCCTTCTAAGAGATGTAAATCTATCTTCAGGTAGGGCTTTTGTGAAGATATCTGCCAATTGACCATTTGTATCTATAAAAGATATTTCTAAATTACCACTAGCTACATGATCTCGAATGAAATGATATCTAACCTCAATGTGTTTAGTCCTTGAGTGTTGCACTGGATTCTTGGTGAGGTTTATGGCACTTGTATTATCACACAGTAGTGGAATTGACTTGATATGTATGCCGAAATCCTCAAGTTGTTGCTTTATCCATAGGAGTTGTGTGCAGCAACTTCCAGCAGCAACATATTCAGCTTCAACTCTATAGTTCTTTTGATCTACCTTTTTACCATTTTGATCACTGTTCATTCTGGTTGATGTGCTCATTGGCGTTGACAATGGCTTTGCACCTTCAAATCTAAATTTCTTTAACAGTTCTTTGGTGTACTTGGCTTGACAGATGTGGGTGCCTTCCTTCCCTTGCTTGATTTGTAATCCAAGGAAGTAGTTTAGCTCCCCTATCATACTCATTTCAAATTCTCCCTGCATAAGCTTTTCAAAGTACTTGCAAAGAGATTCATCAGTAGATCCAAAAATAATATCATCTACATATATTTGCACAAGTAGTATATGTTTGAATTTTGATTTTATAAATAATGTACTATCTACTTGACCTCTAGTGAAACCATGATCTAATAAGAAAGTACTGAGCCTTTCATACCAGGCTCTAGGTGCTTACTTTAAACCATATAAAGCCTTATGGAGTTTAAATACATGATTTGGAAATTCGGTGTCATCAAAACCTGGAGGTTGTTTAACATACACTTCCTCCTTGATAAAACCATTTAAAAAGGCAGATTTGACATCCATTTGAAACAATTTTAAATCCAATGCAGATGCATAAGCAAGTAAAATTCTAATAGCCTCAAGTCTAGCCACAGGTGCATAGGTTTCATCAAAATCTATGTCTTCCTCTTGGGAATAGCCTTGAGCAACCAGTCTGGCCTTGTTTCTTGAGATTACTCCAGAATCATCCAGTTTATTTCTGAACACCCACTTGGTGCCAATAACTGAATGATTGGATGGTCTAGGAACAAGTGACCATACTTGGTTTCTCTTGAACTGATTTAGTTCATCTTGCATGGCTATTATACAAGATTCATCAGTTAAAGCTTCATTGACTGTCTTAGGCTCTATTTGAGAAACAAAAGATAAATAATCACAAGGAATTACATTACCTCTTGTTCTTACCCCTACAGATGGATCACCAATAATGTTCTCAAGAGGGTGATCTTTCTTATGTCTCCATTCTTTTGGAAGATTTGCATGTTGAATTTCAGTTTGTTGCAGTTCTTCCAGAGGTGGATCTTCCTTGTCCTCAATTGAGATATTCTTTATTTTTTCGGACAAGTCATCTGCATCATCAATGTCACTAATTTCTTCCTTTTTTAAGGAAGGGTTAGATTCATCAAAAATAACATGCACAATTTGTTAATTAATAATGAGCGTTTATTGAAAACTCTATAACCTTTGGGTTTAGAAGTGTACCCCATAAATATGCCTTCATCTGATTTGGCATCTAACTTACCAATGTCCCTTTTCCATTGTTATGGATGAAGCAAGGACATCCAAATATTTTGAAATGACTGATCTTAGGTTTCTTTCCCTTGTAGAGTTCATAAGCAGTCTTCTTCAGAATTAGCCTGATCATTACCCTATTAATAATGTAGCTTGCAGTGTTGATGGCTTCGGCCCAAAAATATCTTGGCAAGTCATATTCTGATAACATTGTTCTTGCCATATCCAAAAGAGTTCTATTTTTCCTCTCAGCAATTCCATTCTGTTGAGGTGTCCTTGGTGCTGAGAAGTTGTGCTAAATTCCTTGATCATCACAGAACTTAGCAAACTTTTCATTTTGAAACTCACCACCATGATCTGATCGGATAGAGATAATGGTGAACTTCTGATCTTTCTGAACTTTCTTGCTAAAGCTAACAAAATTATCAAAGGTGTCATCTTTGTGCTCTAGAAAGGATACCCAAGTGAATCTTGAGTAATCATCCACTATGACAAATCCAAAATTCTTTCCTCCAAGACTGGTAGTCCTCATTGGCCCAAATAGATCCATGTGAAGTAGTTCTAATGGCTTTGAGGTGGTCATTACTGTCTTTGATTTGAAAGAGTTCTTGGTGTGCTTTCCTCTTGCACAAGGTCTGCAGATACTATCCATTTTTGTGTTGACCTTTGGCAGTCCTTCCACTAGATTTCTTTTTCTGAGCTTGTTCAATCCATCCAAACTGCAGTGTCCTAGTCTTTTGTGCCACAGCTCAGTTGATTGATCTTTGCTGGCTGTCAAACAGACATCTTGATCCCTGAGTTCCTCAAGATAGAGTACATACAAATTTCTTTCTCTATATGCTTCAAAGATGACTGCTCCATCTTTTAATATGCTGCATTTTGATTCTTGGAACTGAATCTGATGGTCTTTGTCACACAACTGGCTGATGCTAATGAGATTGTGCTTTAATCCTTTGACCAGCAACACATCTTCATAACTGATTTTTCTTTGTTGTTCACTGACCCACTTCCTATCACTGTGCCTTTTCCATTGTCTCCATAGGTGACTGTTCCCTCTTCAGCTTGGAGATTGACAAAGAACTTCTGGTTTCCTGTCATGTGTCTTGAGCATCCACTATCCAAGTACCATTTGGATGCTTTTGAGTTTCCCTGAAATTTAAACATTAAGTTTTAGGTACCCAAGTTCTTTTTGGGTCCTGATGGGTTAGTATCGTTAATTTTACCTTTTATTATCCATTTTTTATGTTTTGTTGGGCATGTTATTGCGATATGTCCTAATTTGTTGCAGTGATCACAGCAGGATAATTTTGTTACCTTTTCTATATACTTGAACTCAGCATTATATGCTATATCTTGTTCAGGTATAAACATTGGTGTTGGATATGTTTTAGGGTAGACTATGGTTTCTTCATTTTCTGGGGGTGTATATCCTAACCCATTTTTCTTCTTACCTGTTCTTCTAGCACCTTTTAATATTAGAGAGTTTTTACCATTAGTAAATTTCTCTAGTGCGCTTAATAGTTTACCATTTTCTTCATTTAAGTTTTTAATTTGTTTTCTTAATTCATCTATGCTTTCCTGTTTTTCCAATTTTGTTATTTGTTTATTTTTAGTTTTTAGGTCTTCACATAACAATTCATTTCTTCTTTTAAGTTCAGTTATTTATTTCTCTAATTCTTCGTTTTCTGTTTTTAGATCTGAATTAGTGTTTTCTAAACGGATTACATTTTTCTTACTAACTTTAAGTAATTTAGATACTTCTTTATATTTATCATAAAGTTCATTAAAGGCACTTTCTAGATTATCAGAATCTGTATCATTACAGGAATCAAAGGAAGAGTCAGAAGTTACCTTTTCTTCAGTGTTGGCCATGAGAGCCAGGTTGGCATCTTCTTCACCACCGCTTGAGCTTGACTCATTGTCTGAGTCACTACTGTTCTCCCAAGCAGCTGCCATTGCTTTCTTTTTATACTTCTTGAATTTTCTGAAATTATCCTTCTTCTTGTGATCATTCTTCTTAAGCATTGGACAATCTGCCTTGATGTGTCCAGGCTTCTTGCATTCATAGCATATCACTTCTCCTTTCTCTGAATCCTTTACTTCTGGTTTTCTGAAATCTTTATTTTTCTTAAAAAATCTTCTCCCAGACTGGAACTTCTTCTTCTTTGCTAGAATTCTTTGAAGTCTTCGAGACAGCATTGCTTCTTCATCATCACTGTCCTTACTACTTTCACTGTTGTTCAGTGATTCTTCTGATATATCTTCATGAGCCTTGAGAGCGTTTGATTGCTTCTTTCTGCTGGAGGATTCTCCTAGTCTCTCCATATTTATTTCATGAGCCATGAGGGATCCTATTAACTTCTCCAATGACATTAGTTTTATATCATTGGCTTCCTCAATGGCTGTTACCTTTGGAATCTATGAGAATGGCAGAGATCTGAGGATTTTCCTGACCATATCTGGTACATCATAGACTTTTCCTAATCCAGCTAACCCATTTGTGATATCTGTGAATCTGCTAAACATTTGGGTTATGGATTCACCAGACTGCATCTGGAATCTTTCATATTCAGTCACAAGAATGTCGATTCTTGTCTCCTTTACCTTATCTATCCCTTCATAGGTAATTCGGAGCTTTTCCCACATTTCCATTGCGGATTTGCAGGCTGAAACTCTGTTGAATTCTTTCTTGCTGAGGGCACATCACAAGATGCTCTTGGCTTTGCAATTTAAGGAGATTCTTCTTCTATCTTCATCTGTCCACTGAGCCTTTGCATTGGTGACTAGAAGATCGCCTTCTTCTACAATGAACCATATCATGTAATCGTGGCCTTGTAGAAAGTACTCCATTCTTGTCTTCCAATAGGTATAATCTTCTCCATCAAACAAAGGAGGTCTGTTGACTGACTGACCTTCGAAGTTACCTTGGGCTGCCATGGATCTTTACTCTTCAGATCGTTGGATCTTCTTCTTTGTCGAAGAGACTCGCTCTGATACCACTTGTTGCCCAGCTAGCTAGCCCAAAGGGGGGGGGGTGAATGGGTTATTAAAAATTTGATCTTAGATTGATACCTGTTCACTAAAAGATTACACAACAGCTTAAACGAAGGTTAGAGTTAGAGGGAATGAAAACAGCAAGCACACAAGAAACACAGCCACAAGACACAAGGATTTTATCCTGGTTCGGAACTCCTTTCCACAGGAGACCTACGTCCAGTCCCTGAGCAATATCTCAGGATATCACTATCAAGGGTACTATCCCCCTCACGGATCCTTACACCCAGCCTCAACTGGTCTTCCTTCAACCTGAAGGGAATACAACCACCCTGGATACCCCCAGGTCTTCCTTCACACAGAAGGGAATAAAACTAATAAAAGTAAGCACAAGAACAAGCTTCAGGAACTAGCTCAAATAGCTATAATCTGAAGCAAACAAGCCTCGAGAGAGAAAGGATTTTGACACTGGTTTCTCTCAAAGACTTCACTGTCTCTCACAGGAATTTCTTTTTCAACACAGAGAGCTAAAGAGCTAAGATCTATTGGAATGGAGTGCTTCGCTCTTGATTGAACTACTGAAGACTTGAAGGATTGGCTATTTTCTATCACAGAATGTTGTTCTGTTCAAAAAGTCTGTCTTCACAGTCTTGTAGTCTTGTATTTAAGCTTCTACTTGAAATTTGAACGTTAAAGATCTGTTGTCTCTCATTCTGGTGTACGTTAGACTGGTCTGCAAGGAAGCTTCTGATCTTTAGTCTTTTATCCTTTAGAACACGCCAAAGAAATATTTTGATATCTTGTATCTTTTGTGTCCAACGTTGTACAGATAAATCTTGTCAGGTATCTGCAAGCATATCAACAATAAATAGGAGACAGCTAGGGCTGTAGTTGATTGTTAGTCACAGCAGGAAAAGATATTGCTAGATTTAGCAAAGCTCCTTTCTGTCAAAATAAAGATGAAGACAGAATAGCACAATAGTGGAAGATATCGTCTGCATGCATGAGAGATACGTTCAGAGTGCATTGAATGCATAACAGTCAAACAGACGAGATACGACTTTGACTATTCAACGTATATTAAAGAGCATTATATTGATATAACAATGAAATCGATATGAAGAAGGTCGATGCCTTTATGACTTATGAAATCGTTATAGGTTGATAGGCAAATCGTTATGACAAGAATCATTATAATAATGAAATCGTTACAACTGCTTACGAAATCGTTGTGCAAGACAAATCGTTATAAGTATCAAAGATATCGATGTGATTACTTACCAAATCGTTACTGGCAAGCAAATCGTTATGAACCATACAGAAATCGTTATGAACAATACAGAAATCGTTATGAGTTCTACAGAAATTGATGTGATCACTTAAGAAATCGTTGTGGTAAGCAAATCTTTATGAACATACGGAAATCGTTATGAGTTCTACAGAAATCGATGTGATCACTTAAGAAATCGTTGCGACGAGCAAATCCTTACGAGGTCTTAAGAAATTATTATGACAACTTAAGAAATCGTTGCGACGAGCAAATCGTTACGAGGTCTTAAGAAATCGTTATGACAACTTAAGAAATCGTTGCGACGAGCAAATCGTTACGAGGTCTTAAGAAATCATTATGACAACTTAAAAAATCGTTGCGACGAGCAAATCATTACAAGGTCTTAAGAGATCGTTATGACAACTTAAGAAATTGTTGCAACGAGCAAATCGTTACGAGGTCTTAAGAAATCGTTATGACCACTTAAGAAATCGTTATGACCACTTAAGAAATCGTTGCGACCACTTAGCAAGTCTTTATAATTCACAAAGAAACCGATGTCTTAGCAAATCGTTATTGTGTATGAAGAAGTCGATGTAATGACTTGGAAAAATATGAAGTGAGAGTTTTACCTGATTGTCTTGAACTTCCTTTTACTTTTATTTCCTATCCTCAAGGCTTAAGTAATTCATTAGTATTGTTTTGTTAATCATCAAAATTAATATATAAATAAGTGAATTAATTTATATGGGGAAAGTTTGGTCATCACAAATCACTGATGAAGGATGTCCTCCCCACCTTAACCAGTAGAACATGTCTACCTCCAGGATTTCATCTGTTGCCCACGAATTCATGTAGTCAATTTCATGTAGGTGAACCATAACCATAGGGGCATTCTTTGCCGTAGTTCTATGTAGGCATATCTATAATAGCAATGTCTTATTGGCCATATTATTTCAAAAATATTATGATATGTATTCATGCAATTAGTATCTACATGTAATTCTAGCATGATTTTTCACAAAATTTTGCACGGTTGCCAATTCATTTAGTAAGACAATAATATAAGACCATACAACTCATTTCATCATTTCTGAAATTATTATTCTACTATACAACAGTTATCTATCATGATACTACATTGATTGTTTAGATCAAAATTCAATGTTCATGTACTCTTTCTCACATCTATCCATTCCCATGTACATCTTCATAATTCAGAAAATTATAGCAGCAAGTATAGTGCACAAAAAACCTTGAAATTTTGACAGTAAGTTTCTTCCTAGTCATGCATTACATATACCAAATTTCATATTTTTCTGAATCAAGCATCATTTCCTAGGATTATTTATCACTACGTGAATTAACTTATATGGCACAAGGCTCAAATGAAACATACATTTACTGTGCGAAACTGAGCATGATCAGTCTGTGTATTTCTATCTAACAACAATAAGAAACTCAAACAAAATTTCATAAAATAGATCATATGTAAGGCCCCCGATTTTTCGTCCTTTTCTTTTATAAGTACCTTATTGTGCGAATGTTTACGTGTCATGTATGTAGCTAGATATACATATGCATATAAGATGTGCGTGTAACTAATCGTATGCTTATACATATAAAACCTTTATTTTATGCATGCATGTAAGCATGTATGTATACATATGTGCTATCTATGCTATATATATATATGATATTTACTTAAGTGGTAAATTAGGTGTATGATGTGTTGCTCAAATTATATATGTGGTATTGAATGAAGATTGGTATAAAAGTGTGCATTGTGTGTATAATTAGTTAGTAAGTGTTGTTTATTGCATTGTGAAGATAGTATGTACATTATACCGAGCACATTATATACCATCTTGACTATTTATGAATACATGTGTGTACTTAGTTGTGTATATATATATATATATATATATATATATATATATATATATATATATTGTTTGGTTGCATGATGTAATTGGTGTGTACATTATACCCTATGTATTGCATACATGTACATAAGAAGGATTAGGGTTTCTGTGAAATTGTATGTTCTGGCCGAAGACCATGTCGACGGCAGCATCTGTGGACGTCAAGGACAAGTAGGCGGCGACCTCGATGGACGCCAACTATTATTATGGACGTCCGTTGATGTAGACGTCTACTTCCTTGACAATTTTCTGAGCAGCTGCATGGTGTGCCATGCCTCCGATTGGGGGATGCCAACCACCCCCCAACGGCTCCTTTGCCCCTGCCAAGACAGACCCCATGTCTTGTCTATATGACCACCCACCCCTTGCAACCTAGAAGTCCCTTTGACCCTTGCAAGAGGGGAAGAAACCCTGGCCCCAAAAGGGTGAGAAAAACCCTAAAACCCTGAGAGCTGTGAGGAAACCTGAACTTGGGAGGCTTTGATCCAGCGGTTTGGAGCTTCTTCCGGAGATCTACTTCGACAAGGAGAGAGACAACACATCCGGCTACACATCCCTGGCCCTGGATTGCAGAGGGGAGCATCACAGAAGCCGGAGTGAAGGCATCTTGGAGGCTTCTTGGAACTGCACAAGGAGAGCTTCTCCAACCATTTTGATCCCTTTAGGAGTTTTTCCAAAGGCAAGTAACCCTTGCACTTCGTCCATGTATGTGTCTAGGAGGTTTTTGTGATTTTTACGGATTTTTCTCGTGTCCTGGATCCCCTACATTCACCATTCTTTAGAGCTCGGACTGTGTTTTTACACAGGTCCGAACTCGACGTCCAGATCTATTACCGTTGAGATCTTGAGTCAGCGGCCAACGATGTTGCCGCCAACTCTTGTAAATGTCCATAGTATGCCGTTGAGTTGTTCTTGACAGAACAGTGAACTGTTCTGCCCTATATCCTTAATTTCCAGATTTCTACGCATGAGGATATAATGTAAATTTTATATGTTATGTAAAATAGATAATGTAATGTGTGTGAAATTTCTTGTATTTTTATGTGGATGGCATAATTTATTAGAATTATTGAAAGGCATGTGTAGGAAAGAGGTTTTGCTTGGTTAATTTTGTTTCCCATGATTTCTGAGGAATTAAATGCTGTAGAATTTTATGAACCATGTTTATATGTATCAGTCCATGCCCTGCAAATTTGGGGATTTTCCCGTATTCATGCGAATTTTTATAATTCCTACAATGAGAAATAGAAAGTATGTGTAGACCTTGTGAAAATTCTAGTAAATCGTGTGTTGGGAAATAAATTTGGGAAAAATTTCTTGTACCAATATGTATGTGTGGCTCATGACTGTGCATGATCAAATCTGAAATCCATGTCATGTTCTATGTTAACTTAGTTTATGAATGGCATGAAACTGAGTGTTTTAATTTCTATAAATGCATGTGAATTCAGAAAAATGTGAAAACTTGTATGTGTGTTCTTACACCCGAAAACCGTATGTGGTTAAATTTTCATAGAAATTTGATGACAGTAGCCTATACTATGAGATTTCCATGTGAAAATGAGTTATAATTACATGTACCATGATTAAGGTTAAATGATGTGCGTTCCAATTAATCCATGAGGTCTACTAAATGCTTGATTTCTGTTATTAGTGGTATCATGCTAGGGAAGAACAGAACCATGTGCATAAATAAGAAAGTGTGAATATCATATGTAAAACGTGTGTTAATCGGAATGTGTAATGTGTAAAATGTGCCGTGTGTGACACTGCTTCCATAGAGGGCTGTGGAACTGTACCATGGAAAAGTCCCCATGGGAAGGTTCAATGTGTATGTGTATCCTATGGGCATTAGGATGAAATCCTGGTGGCGGACAAGTACCGTCGATAGGGTGGAGAGGGCTTCTCCCGGTCTGCGTAGTACCAAGGCTTATCACTGTTTTGCCTAGGTGATAAGTATGTGTTATGTGTTATGTGTCCTTCTAATGGTGGTTTGGACTATGTGTCACGGCATATAATGTGAAATGTGAACGTGTACATGTGAAGATTGTGTAAGTGCCATGTAAATATGTGCAAAATGAAAGATGTGTACATGTGAATGTGTAAATGTGTAGCATGTGAAACCAATGTGTTAGAGTGAAAAACTTTGATTCCTGATGTGATAATGATAGAAACATATTAGAACAGCAAGCTAATTAGATAAGCAATCATGTTATTGTGTGCAAGAATGTCCATAGAATCCACGCTAGAATCTTCCTTTCACCATGTGCAAAAACCATGCCTAAATTGCTCTCATGATGTGGTGTGAATGAGACAAGTTCTTAATTGAGTTCATATGTTGACGGAATGAGAAAAGAACATGTGTTAGATTAGTTGTTTGTTTGAACATAATTCATATGTTATAAAACTAGTAGAAGCATTATGCTAGGTTTCCCTTGAATAACAATAGATATGCGTAGAAGGTGTAGGAGAGTGAACCATGTGATGTGAATATGTTAGAGTGTGAGAGATGAACTTGCATGTTATGAGACTTCTAATCCATGTTAAAACAGCAACCTTAATGCATGAGAAATGATAGTTAGCATGTGCTACCATGTGTAGAAACCATGATGGTAGTGTTTCCTTTAATGCATATGAGAACCTCATGTTTAGTTGCTTTCATGTTTTAGTTAATTAGAGATGTAGCTTTCATGTGATTGGATGAGTAGAAACATGTGATAGATAGTTTAAATTGAAAGGTATAAATCATGTTCCATGTGCTTTAAATTTGTAGGAATACCCTGACAGGTTGTGATAATATCACATAACCTTGCTACACGCTTAGATTGAATGCGATTGAATGTGAATGCCTATATGATGTATACATGTATGAAGTGTATGGTGTTATTTGTTGAGTCTTTTAGACTCACTCCTTGCTTCGGCGTATAGGTTTAGTAGGTGACCCTACATCTTTTGGAAGAGACAGTGGAGAGTGACTCCGAGCGCGGAGAGTAGCTTGGCGGAGTCGTTATTGTTATATTTCGCTTTCATAGTATGTAATTTGAGGCATTGTATTGAACTATTATGTAATTGTGAACAAACTATGTAATTTGATGACAAATTGTAGTTATGTGGACAATGTACCTTGTTTAAAATTTCAGTTAAGTAAGCTTTAGCTTTCCTTTATTTGCTATATGGACTGTGGATGTCAATGTGGATGATGAAATTGAAGACAGTAGTCTTTTCTTCCGCTACTCTGTACTTATATTTGTGTACATCTCAATCGAATGATAGTGTCGGGTAAATGTCCCACTGTGGTGATCTTCGTCGTGCCGACGTGGGTTGGTACAACCGTACCGGCATAGCGAGGGTCGTCACATCATACCTATTCTATCTTTCTTTCTTCATATCTTACTAAGAAAAGTATCTCTTAAAGAAACAATATGCATAGACCACATGTCACTCATGACATTTCTGTTCTATAACAGTGCCTATTTACACATAATATAACCAAATCAGAAACCCTGTACATGCATGAATCACAATTTAAAATCTGTAGAAAAACAGCACAGATGAACTTAACGACAATGTAGATTATCGTTTACACAGGTTAATGACAATATACCCTGTCGTTAAGATCAGTTGACGGTGGCACATAGCGTCGTTAAGATATATATAGATGTCGAGTACATTGACGTTTACATGAAATAGACGGTGGTTGATGTTGACATTAAGTTCTTCCGGTCAAAAAACCAGAAAACATACATGAAATACCCGAAATTTAACCCCATCCTACTCTCTTAATCATGGATTTAAAAATCAATAAAAATGATATATCTGTAGAGTCTAACATCCTAAACCATTTCCCCCATGTTACTTGCCTCTAACCCTCCTTCTGAAGCAACGACGAAAAGTTGAAGATGCCCGCCTTGGCAACAAGGCAGTCTTCTTCGTCGCCTTCGATCGCCCGATCCGTCCTCCAGAACAGTGCTTGTGCTAGGAGATCTTTCTGAACACGATCCTTCAAGTTGTCTCTCTGCCTAGCTCTCTTCGATCTGCATGAATCGCCGCACAACATGTAGCACCCCGAAAATTTTAATTACATAAAAACTCAAATAAATGGAAATAAATAATTTCCATAATATCGGAGTATTTAAAACATACGTATCATTAACGTATATGCTAAAACAAATCGGAAAATTCTGTAAAAATTATAAATCAACCATAAACATTATTACTAAATGTTTCACAAACAAATTTGTGCCAAGAAAATCGTATTAGCCAAGTTTAAAGTGTTTCGCGACTTATTATCGTAATTCATGAATAAGTCGAAAAATCATTATCATGCGTACTTGGATGAGTCAGAAAATTAAATAAAAATCATATACGGACTTCAAATAATATACTATAATGATCCATCAAAAATTTGGGTCAATAAAAATCATTTAGACTAGGTTTAAGAGTTATTGTGGCCGATTATCCAAAATAGGAAACAAGTTGGAAAATCGTTAACACGGAAATACGACGCAATCATAAATTAAATACAAATATTGGAAAGACTTCCAACATTATATATTACTGACCCAATATCATAATTGGGCCAATGGACCACATATGACCCAAAAATCAAATGAAGCAAGAAAATGCATGGAAATTCGTAGCTTAAATAAGCTGAAATTAGAAAGAGGCAATTAGAGTTGAATTGGGATGAGAACATGCATTCTTGGCAACCCAAATTCGTGCTTAACTATGAGGGGAGGTTTCCTAAAGCCTCATACACTCTAATGGAGGAAGAGATCCTCAAATTAGGAAACTAATATGTCAAAACTGCAACTCTTCTTTCCTAGTTACAATAGGACTCCTAAACACCATGGATGCTTAAATACTCTTCACCAAACCCTTGGGGACGAGTTTACATCTTCTTGGGGTCGTGTGGGGGAGTTCATGGCGGCTGGGGAGTAGGAGATCGTCCACACCAAGCCGTTCTTCTTCCCCTTCTCGTCTGCTGCGACCTGCACAAACCGTCCACTTGAAGTCGACCAAAGTTGAGTCAAACCATAACCAAACCTTTCAAGGCCTATACCCCTGGAAAGAGGGTTAAGTCTACGTTCTAACCCAAGTGGAATGCCTAAATTCCATGTAATATACACGGAGTATTAAGTGTTTTCCTCCAAGTGGTCTGAACACGGGTTTTCTGGAAAAAAGGGACTTCTTCATTCTTCAACCCAGAAGGTAGGTTTTCTCGGGCCAAACCTTAACATATACCAATGTGTAGAGCATCAAGTTAAATTTTGTTTTCCACTAGTTTCATCGAATTTAAATGAGTAGATTTTGAATTATAAGTGTTTTACCAAAGTCACGCACTGTTAGGACTTTTCCCATTCTTTATATGTTGCATGTGAATCAAGACCGAATTAGAGCAAACCCACAACATAAAAGTTTTTTTAATACTTGTCCTGGTCATGTCTTGTGTTGAACATTTTGTCTAAATGTCAATAGTTAGAGAGTTATGAGCATGGTAAAAGGGTCATTGCATGATACTACATTTTTCAGGTTGCACTTGGTTCTACGTTTGTGTTTGACTTGATTCAAGCCTATTGAAACCATCATTGTTTTCTAATTCCGATTTACTGGAAGCACCCATGCATGTCTAGGTTTGTTTAAAATTGGTTTTGTGATTTTTCATGCACTGTTTAATTTGTTCTTAATTTTAGAACAACCCTATTTCAAAATAGGGAAAGTCTGGTTCGCAATCCAAAGCACTATCCTTTCTCTGTCAGATTCAGGCGCAGACATTGTGAACGCGATGGCCCGATAGGTTGCGTTCTGAGGTCTTGTCGCGACAGCAAACTGGTCGCAGTCTGAACGCGACGAGCGCCCCGTCACTATCTCTCTGCATATTCTGACAGCCTTGTCGCGTTCTTCACATCCCCTTATCGCGTTCTGTCCCGACCCTGTCGCGACCCTTACTGGGGTGCGTCGCGACCTCAGTATTTTGCCTGAAACCCCACTTATTTTTCTTGCAAATCTTACCGCTATACCTGAGGTCTGTTTAAATATGATATTTAGTGTGTAATTCACATGTCTTAGGTCTGATCATTGCATGATGGTTATTTTAATGGCTTAAAAGTGTTTAACCCATTAAAAAGCTTTAAGTACACGAACATTATTCTAATTGCTCTTAATGATGTGACCATTCATGAAATTTTTGATTCACTCTTTGTACTGTTCTAGCTTCTTAAAATGATAAATTGTTATTCTAAAATCTTGCAATCCATGTTTAGTTAAGTGCATAGTTTCATGTCATGTCATCATGCTGTGTTTTTCCACGAGTTTAAAACCGATGGTTTGTGGATTGAGACACGCGTACATCACTACACACTTGCACTTCTAGGCAGCCCTTTCTTGGGGATTTGGAAGCTCTCTACCGGTCATTCCGAATCGGTAGACTAGTGACCTTTTCTCTAAGGCCTCCGTAAATCTCCTCTAACCATGGACTCCCACATGGCCGACGAGTTGGTTGTACCATTGAAGTTCCCTAGAGATAGCGTGCACTTCCTTTCTCTTCTTGTTGTCGCGAGTGTGATTTACAATCTAGACTAAAGCCATTAATGTAAAGATTGAACTAAAGTATAAATCGTGCTGTTATGCTGCCAAATTTATCTCTTGACCATTGTTATCATGAAATCATGTTCAATTACCTATTACTTGTTCCCATCATCATCATGAACATGACATTACACATGCTTACTTATTGAAACTCTCATTGGCCATTATTAATGATTGTGGGTATCTACATTTAAAATTTTAAATGAGGTTCTGATCGGGCACGGCGAGTGTCTAAGGGCTCCAGTCTAGCCCCAATGACGGAGAGTCATAAATATACTGTTAACCATGGGGTAGAATGATTACTGGCGTTGCATATGCGCTGGGAGTCTTGCTTGCTTGTTGAATGATAGATACAATAACCACATACATGTGTCCTGGTGTACATTCTTGATGGATCTTTTCTTGGTGTACATTAGTGTCTACGTGCCTGATTAGTGTTACATTATCGTGCTCGTGCATTCTTGCTTCCTTGCTTGCGTGATATGTGTTGGGCGGCATGCTGCGAGGCAGGTGCACGTGCCAGCGTCTCACCCTGGGGCGACATGAGAATGAGGGTGTGGCGGAGGCCAGGTTGGCCAAGTCATGCCTAGGTCCGGGTGTGGACCTACCTGCGGGTGTTGCTGAGTTGTCCAGCAGGGGGACTGTACCCTGTGGTGGGTTATAAGGAAGGATGGTATCCTTACACAACAACTCGAGTTTTGGCATAACGGCAATGCCTGAGATCCTATATACCTGGTATCAGAGCAGGTCGCAGGTTCGATTCCCAGGGGTTCCGCTGGGGGGGGGGAGATTGTTAGGCGGCATGCTACGAGGCAGGTGCGCGTGCCAGCGTCTCACTCTGGGGCGACCTGAGAATGAGGGTGTGGCGGAGGCCAGGTTGGCCAAGTCATGCCTAGGTCCGGGTGTGGACCTGCCTACGGGTGTTGCTGAGTTGTCCAGCAGGGGGACTGTACTCTGTGGTGGGTTATAAGGAAGGATGGTATCCTTACACAACAACTCGAGTTTTGGCGTAATGGCAATGCCTGAGATCCTATGTACCATATTGTTGAACCACTCTTTATTACCTTCGTATTTTGGTGCTAACAAAATTTATGATGTAATTTAAATTGACTATTTTGTTTCATCTGTGTTGCATCAATCTCATAGCAAAATGCTGAGTCTCACTTTGATGCAATATTGGCGCACTAAAATGATAAAATTGATGTGTAATCTATATACATCGATTTCAGTTCAAGTGCCAAAATTAATAAGCACTACAACGATTTGGTTTTAATTGATTTTTTAAAGCGCTATAACGATTTCTTAAGTAGCCTTAACGATTTGTTAAGAAATCGATCTCAGAACGATTCGCTAAGTGGCCATAACAATTTGTTAAGAAATCGATCTCACAATGATTTCTTAAGTGGCCTTAACGATTTGTTAAGAAATCGATCTCAGAACGATTCGCTAAGTGGCCATAACAATTTGTTAAGAAATCGATCTCACAACGATTTCTTAAGTGGCCTTAACAATTTGTTAAGAAATCGATCTCACAACGATTTCTTAAGTGACCTTAATGATTTGTTAAGAAATCGATCTCAGAACGATTCCTTTAACGAATACAACAATTTGCTTTCTATAACGACTTGTTAAGTGCTCATAACGATTTCTTCGGTAAACACTTGATCATAACGATTTCATAAGTCATACTCACATTGATTTCTCTAATGATTTAAAGTGTTTTTCACGCCTAAATGAAAAGTCAAATATCTTCTGACAAAAAGGCTTGCGTATCTCAGTTTCCTGTCAGAAAATGATATATAACCTACTATTCCTGTCAAGTGAGCAGAAACACAGTAGTATGCACAGTTTATTATAAACACTCCTTTTATGCTAACACTCTCTTCCATGCTTACAGACCTCAAAGATCACAAGAGGGTGATTAAGACAAATGAGCAGAAGATCAGCAACGTCTATAAGAGCTCCAACGGATCTCTTCAACGGATCTATTCAAAGCCTCGCATATAAAAGATGAAGCAAGGCTGAAGATCAAAAAGAGAGCTTTCCTCAACGCCACATGCACTCAAAGAAAGAGAGAAAGAGCCTGAGCCAAGAAGAAGCAAGCAAAAGCGTCACAAGCATTCAAACCTTCAAGCTTTCTTTTCTCTCTTCATTCTCCCTGTGCTTATTGTAATTCTTGGGGAGAGTTTTTGTTGAGAGTTTTTGGGTAGAGGCCATTATTGTAGAACTCTCAGCACTGTTCTTTCTTTTATAAGAAAGACTTCCTGTCCAGCTGTAGGACTGTATACAGTAGTTAACCCAGCTAGGGGTTTGTGTCTAGCAGAACCGCACTGGGGTTTGTACTAGGTGGTTGGCTTCTTTACCTGTAAGAGAAGTGGGCTGCCTTCTTGCCCGGAAAAGAGAAGAAGACCAGCTGGGGTGCTGGGTGTTGTAGTGTCCTTGAGAGGGACTATACCCTTGGTTAGTGAAATCCTAAGAGGTTGCTTGGGGACTGGACGTAGGACTTCCATATGGGAAGGGCCGAACCAGGATAAATTTCTTGTGTCCTTTGTGTGATTGTTTATCTGCTTCCGCACTGCTGCTCTTCATCACACTAACACTAACCAACTTTCAAGTGTGAATTTCTCTGTGTGCTTAAGTTTCTGTTTCAGATTTTAGAAAACCTATTCACCCCCCTCTAGGTTAGTTTGCTGCCGTACCAAAAGGGCCAACAATATGGCCATCCTGCATTTAATGCAATTAGTGATATCTTGCGTTCTTGACATCAAGTGAAATCTTGCGTGCTTGTACAAAGTGATCTATTGCTAGTTCTATCTCGTTATATCATTCTAGATCTTGTTCTATCATGATCACTCTATCTAGCTCGTTCATGTATCATGTTTTAACGAGTTTTATTCGTACATGCATATCATGATAGTCATCATGCTTACCTAGTTCTAAATTGCTAATCACTTATATCATTGCCCGCACATTGAGATATAAATCCTACTGGGCTAGTTTGCTCATTCCCTACTTTTACCCAATCTAGGTGACTATGAAGTTCAAGAGGAAGAGCAAGTCGAGGATGGGAATGCGTCCGAGTGAAGAGCGTTCCAACTATGAGTCTAGTTATAGTAGTTTGCTTTGAGTGTTAGAATCATGTAGTAGGAAGTGAGGAATAAATGTAATTTTCCTTTTTATTGAGTCTTAGGTCTGTAATAGTTTCCATTTGAAATATAATGAGTTGAGATTTGAATAAAAGTTTAGTTGAGTTCAATATTTGGGCCCTATTATAATGTTGCGTTGATACACATTTAGTGCGTGCTAGCTAGAGGCTTATTTGCCGACTGTTCACGTCTCGAGATATCGAATTGAATTATTTCTGAATAATTTATATCCACTGTGTAATTCTCGGGACGTGACAGTTTAGTGGTATCAGAGCCTAGGAAACCCAAATAGGATATGTCTCAGGAATAGGAGATACCTACGGAACTTAGGTCATGGAAATTTAATATATTACCTGGCGAGAATGTGTAGAGACTGGGAATATGTTATAAAAAATTAAACACTCCTACCCATTGACTCTTATAATGTATCTAGAGACATTAATTGGTTTCCATCCTTTTCTCAGGAACCCTCATAACTCTCTCACTCAACCACAATGGATCGCAACCAATGGCAAGCTATGCAAGAAACAGTAGCTGGATTGACACAGGTCCTGCAAAATGTAGTCTAGGCTTGAAATCAGGCTGCAGCTGAAAAGAATGGAGCGGGTGATCTGCACCGGAATTTTAGGAGTTTAAACCCTCCTCGTTTCTCTGGATCCCCTGACCCAGAAGAGGCAGAGAATTGGCAAGAGGAGATGAACGAATTTTCTAAGTGATGCAATGCACTAACATGGAGAAGGTGGTACTGGCCACTTTTCAGTTTACTAAGGATGCCCGAGCATGGTGGAAGGCCATATCGGCCCACCTGCCTAATGTTGGCGAATTGGAGTGGGCCGGATTCCTAGAGATATTCCGGGGATAGTATTTCTCTGAGAGAGTCATGGAGAAGAAAGCGACGAAATTTGCCGCACTGAAACAGAAAGGAATGTCTGTGGCTGAGTATGAGGCTTAGTTCGCGCGTCTTACTGTGTATGCTCCACACCTGGTGGGCACTGAAAGACTGAAGGCAAATCGGTTCATGGATGGGCTCAGGCCCATGTTCATTGAGAAGCTCGGACCACAAAACATCCAAACCTATACTGAGATGGTCTAAAGAGCTCAACTGGTAGAAGACACTATGGTTAAGGTGGAAGGCATGAGGGGGAAGGACATCTCAAAGCCGACCTTTATAAAAAGGGGAGCAGTCGATACAACTGGAACTTTCCCTAATAACAACAATAATAACTACAACAACAACAAAAGGCCAACCACTGGGAAGGACTATGGCATGGAGAAAAAGGTCAAAGAAGAAGAAACAACGACGGTTGAATATTGTAAATTTTGCAACAAGCCTGGGCACCAAGCGGACAAGTGCTGGAAGAAGGCCGGGGCTTGCCTGCGATGTGGGAGTCACGAATATCGTATACCGAACTGTCCCATGCTAAAAGACCAAGCTGAAAGGAACCAAGGAGTGGTAAAGCGTCAAGGACGCGTGAATGCAGTAACGCAAGCAGAGCTTCCGGAAGGAGGTATGATTGTTAAACCCCTAGACTGATCTTAAGATGCTTTTCTTATTAGTACATATTTAAGTGGGGGAGATCATTAAGGAGAAATTGAAAAGGAATAATCTAGTGGTTATACTATAGTTCATCTGGAGGATTAAGATGGAGTTATAACAACCGTGGAAGGGAAAACAGGAGTGGAAGGAACCAAATGAATAGTACGGGTGGCCATCGGTGAAGATTTTGGACTGGCATCCACGATGTTTAAACAAGTTAGAGGAATTAAATCCGAAACGAGCTTGAGGATCATAACTATCGAAAGCCAATTAATGATCTATGAATTTGGGGATAAAATTCTCTTAAGTGGGGGAGGGTGTAGCACCCCGGAAAATTTAATAAGTAAAAATCTGAATAAATAGAAATAAATAATTTCTATAATATCAGATTATTTAAAACATACGTACCTCTATCGTAGGTGCTAAAACACATCAGAAAATTCCGTAAAAATTATAAATCAACCCCAAACATTTTTACTAAATGTTTCACAAACAAATTTGTGCCAAGAAACATCGGATTAGCCAAGTTTAAAGTGTTACGCGACTTATTATCGTAATTCATGAATAAGTCGAAACATCATTATCATGCGTACTTGGATGGGTCAAAAAATTAAATAAAAATCATATACAGACTTCAAATAATATCCTCTAATGACCCATTAAGAAATTTGGGTCAATAAAAATCATTTGGACTAGGTTTAAGAGTTATTGTGATCGATTATCCAAAATAGGAAACAAGTCGGAAAATCGTTAACACGGAAATACGACGCAATCATAAATTAAATAAAATATTGGAAAGACTTCCAACATTATATATTAATGACCCAATATCTTGATTGGGCCAATGGACCACATATGACCCAAAAATCAAATGAAGCAAGAAAATGCATGGAAATTCGTAGCTTAAATAAGCTGAAATTAGAAAGAGGCAATTAGAGTTGAATTGGGATGAGAACATGCATTCTTGGCAACCCAAATTAGTGCTTAACTATGAGGGGAGGTTTCCTAAAGCCTCATACACTCTAATGGAGGAAGAGATCCTCAAATTAGGAAACTAATATGTCAAAACTGCAACTCTTCTTTCCTAGTTGCAATAGTACTCCTAAACACCATGGATGCTTAAATACTCTTCACCTAACCCTTGCGGACGAGTTACATCTTGTTGGGGTCGTGTGGGGGAGTTCTTGGTGGCTAGGGAGCAGGAGATCATCCACACCAAGCCGTTCTTCTTCCCCTTCTCGTCTGCTGCGACCTGCACAAATCGTCCACTTGAAGTCTACCAAAGGTGAGTCAAACCATAACCAAACCTTGCAAGGCCTATATCCCTGGAAAGAGGGTCAAGTCTACGTTCTAACCCAAGTGGAATGCCCAAATTACATGTAGTATACATGGAGTATTAAGTGTTTTCCTCCAAGTGGTCTGAACACGGGTTTTCTGGAAAAATGGGACTTCTTCAACCCAGAAGGTAGGTTTTCTTGGGCCAAGCCTTAACATATCCTATACCAATGTGTAGAGCATCAAGTTAACTTTCGTTTCCTACTAGTTTCATCGAATTTCAATGAGTATATTTTGAATTATAAGCATTTTTCCAAAGTCACGCACTGTTAGGGCTTTTCCCATTCTTTATATGTTGCATGTGATTCAAGATCGAATTAGAGCAAACCCCCAACATGAAAATTTTTCCACTAGCTGTCCTGGTCATGTCTTGTGTTGAACATTTCTTCTAAATGTCAACAGTTAGAGAGGTATAAGCATGGTAAGAGGGTCGTTGCAAGATACTACGTTTTCAGGTTGCACTTGGTTCTACGTTTGTGTTTGACTTGATTCAAGCCTATTGAAACCATCCTTGTTTTCTAATTCCGATTTACTGGAAGCACCCATGCATGTCCAAGTTTGTTTAAAATTGGTTTCATGATTTTTCATGCACTGTACAATTTATTCTTAATTTTAGAACAACCCTGTGTCAAAACAGGGAAAGTCTGGTCCGCAATCCAAAACACTATCCTTCCTCTGTCGGATTCAGGCGCAGACCCTGTGAACGCGATGGCCCGATAGGCCACATTCTAAGCTCTTGTCGCAACAGCAAACCTGTCACGTTCTGAACGCGACGAGTGCCCCGTCGCTATCTCTCTGCTTGTTCTGACTGCCTTGTCGCGTTCTGTCCCGACCCCGTCGCGACCCTTACTGGGGTGCGTCGCGACCTTAGTATTTTGCCTGAAACCCCACTTATTTTTCTTGCAAATCTTACCGCTATACCTGAGGTCTATTTAAATATGATATTTAGTGTGTAATTCATGTCTTAGGTCTGATCATTGCATGATGGTTATTTTAATGGCTTAAAAGTGTTTAACCCATTAAAAAGCTTTAAGTACACGAACATTATTCTAATTGCTCTTAATGACGTGACCATTCATGAAACTTTTAATTCACTGTTTGTACTGTTCTAGCTTCTTAAAATGATAAATTGTTATTCTAAAATCTTGCAATCCATATTTAGTTAAGTTCATAGTTTCATGTCATGTCATCATGCTAAGTGTTTTTCCGCGAGTTTAAAACCGATGGTTTGTGGATTGAGACACGCATACATCACTACACACTTGCACATCTAGGCAGCCCTTTCTTGGGGATTTGGAAGCTCTCTACCGGTCATTCCGAATCGGTAGACTAGTGACCTTTTCTCTAAGGCCTCCATAAATCTCCTTTGACCAGGGATTCTCACATGGCCGACGAGTTGGTTGTACCATTGAAGTTCCCTGGAGATAGCGTGCACTTCCTTTCTCTTCTTGTTCTCGAGAGTGTGATTTACAATCTAGACTAAAGCCATTAATGTAAAGATTGAACTAAAGTATAAATCGTGTTTGTTATGCTGCCAAATTTATCTCTTGACCATTGTTATCATGAAATCATGTTCAATTACTTATTACTTGTTCCCATCATCATCATGAACATGACATTACACATGCTTACTTATTGAAACTCTCATTGGCCATTATTAATGATTGTGGGTATCTACATTTAAAATTTTAAATGAGGTGCTGACTGGGCACGGCGAGTGTCCAAGGGCTCCAGTCTAGCCCCAATGACGGAGAGTCATAAATATACTGTTAACCATGGGGTATAATGATTACTGGCGTTACATCTGCGCTGGGAGTCTTGCTTGCTTGTTGAATGATAGATACCATAACCACATACACGTGTCCTGGTGTACATTCTTGATGGATCTTTTCTTGGTGTACATTAGTGTCTACGTGCCTGATTAGTGTTACATTATCATGCTCGTGCATTCTTGCTTGCTTGCTTGCGTGATATGGCCATCCTGCATTTAATCCAATTAGTGATATCTTGCGTTCTTGACATCAAGTGAAATCTTGCGTGGTTGTACAAAGTGATCTATTGCTAGTTCTATCTCGTTATATCATTCTAGATCTTGTTCTATCGTGATCACTCTATGTAGCTCGTTCATGTATCGTGTTTTAACGAGTTTTATTTGTACATGCATATCATGATAGTCATCATGCTTACCTAGTTCTAAATTGCTAATCACTTATATCATTGCCAGCACATTGAGATATAAATCCTACTGGGCTAGTTTGCTCATTCCCTACTTTTACCCAATCTAGGTGACTATGAAGTTCAAGAGGAAGAGCAAGTCGAGGATGTGAATGCGTTCGAGTAAAGAGAGTTCCAACTATGAGTCTAGTTATAGTAGTTTGCTTTGAGTGTTTGACTCATGTAGTAGGAAGTGAAGAATAAATGTAATTTTCCTTTTTATTGAGTCTTAGTCCTGTAATAGTTTCCATTTGGAATATAATGAGTTGAGATTTGAATAAAAGGTTAGTTGAGTTCAATATTTGGGCCCTATTATAATGTTGTGTTGATACACATTTAGTGCGTGCTAGCTAGAGGCTTATTTGTCGACTATTCACGTCTCGAGATATCGACTCAAATTATTTCCGAATAATTTATATCCGCTGCGTAATTCTCGAGACGTGACAGTTTAGTGGTATCAGAGCCTAGGAAACCCAAATAGGATATGTCTCAGGAATAGGAGATACCTATGGAACCTAGGTCTTGGAAATTTAATATATTACCTGGCGAGAATGTGTAGAGACTGGGAATATGTTAGAAAAAATTAAACACTCCTACCTATTGACTCTTATAATTTATCTAGAGACATTAATTGGTTTCCATCCTTTTCTCAGGAACCCTCATAACTCTCTTACTCAACCACAATGGCTCGCAACCAATGGCAAGCTATGCAAGAAACAGTAGCTGGATTGACACAGGTTCTGCAAAATGTAGTCCAGGCTAGAAATCAGGCTGCAGCTGCAAGGAATGGAACGGGTGATCTGCACCAGAATTTTAGGAGTTTAAACCCTCCTCGTTTCTCTGGATCCCCTGACCCAGACGAGGCAGAGAATTGGCAAGAGGAGATGAACGAATTTTTCCAAGTGATGCAATGCACTAACATGGAGAAGGTGGTATTGGCCAATTTCCAGTTTACTAAGGATGCCCGAGCATGTTGGAAGGCCACATCGGCCCATCTGCCAAATGTAGTTGAGCTAGATCTTGGTTAACTACGCAGAATTGGGAGAAGCACTCTCCACCCTACCCAGTGGTACTTGTCCACCTCCAGGATTTCATCCCAATGCCCATGGGATTTCACACACATGAACCATCCCGTAGGGACTTTACTACGATACAGTTCCTCAGCCCTCTAAGGTAGCAGTGTCACCCATGGCATAGTTATACATTTTTCATTTTTTTATTATATACTATTTGCACATCTTTTAATACGATAATTTCCATTTTCACATACATACACATGGTTCAGGTTTCCTAGCATGAGACTACTGGTTACAGTTTTAAACAGACCCAACACTAATTTAATCATGCTGAAATTTACAATTTTTACAATAATCAATTTAAATATGCATTAGTTGGTCATTTTCTCACATAAAATCAAAATGTATATCTACTGTCGTCCATTAAGCATAAAAATTTAATTACAAATTGATTTCAGGTCAATCATCATACCTACAAAATCTCATATTTTTCTAAACTACACACAATTTATAGATATTAAAACAACGATTTAGCATAATTATCAATAATTCAATTACACATGGTTCATAGTACTGTAGATGCATTTAGTCATTTTACTACTTGTATCCAATAGTCATGGTATCATAGTAAATTTCTGGCCAGTTATCATGCATCATATGTTTTATGGGAAATTTAAACAGAAAATTCAATGCTCACTATTCTATATTCCAGAAATTATAACTATTTACACAGAACTCAAAATTTTGCCAAAATCTCATAGTATTACCTGATACATGTATACAACTTACAAAAATTCTATGACATCCAATTTCACCTCGAATCCACATAAACAGTATTTAACAAGATTAAAACCTGTCTAATAGATAATTCAGGAAATTTCAATAATCATTGTAATGCACAAAAATTCACCAAAATTAAAGGGCATGATCCAGTATAGATACTTCACAATACATGATTTTTACAGTATATCCTCATGTTGGAAAATCTGGAAAATAGCTTTTTATAGGGCAACAGACAGTTCTGTCACTGCCTGATGAACTCAGCGGCACACAAGTGGCCGCCTACCTGGTTAACAGCAACAAAGGTGGCTGCTAACCTCAGATCTTAATGGTAGCAAAACTTGCCGTTATGCTCCTGTCTGCAGAAAATAGACAGAACTCACAAAATCACAAGAGAAAGGGGGTTCCAGGACACGATTAAAATCCGTAAAATTTCCTAGGACCTACTAGACGCATATATGGATAACGGGTATGGTTTACTTGCCTTCAGAAAAATCTACAAACGAGGTTATGAGTTGAAGAAGCTCTCCCTGACCTAAGCCAAAGAGCCTTCAAATCCTCCCCGATCCAGCTTCTGTGATGATTTTTGAAGCACGCCGGAGTTGGGAAGATGCACCATGATGCTTAGACTCCCTCCCAGTCATGGTAGAACGCCGGAAGAAGCCTCTAGTCGTCGGATCCAAGAGTTCAAAGATCAGGTTTCGCACAAGAGGTTTAGGGTTTTGACAAAAGAGTCAAAAGGGTCAGATCTAGCCGGAAAGTGGGTATTTTATAGGTGGGGGGTCGGAGACGCGTTTAGGTAGGCTAGATGGCTGTTGGAGAACGGTTTCATAAACAAGAGGCAAAAAGATCGCGGGCGTTTCCGGATCTGAAGACGCAACAGATCTGGGAGGTTAACGTCAACATCACTAGCCGCCAGTCCTGAGTTGGCGTCCATCGATGAGGCCGCAAACTCCCTATTAACGTCAACTCATGTTGACGCCAATAGGTCGTTTGGGTAAAAACTGCAGAAAATTACACTTGCTCAATGCATGTACAAGAAATATACAATGTATACTTTAAAAAAAATAATACTATTTATGCAATGTAAATAAATAATATGCACAATAAGAATATATATACATATATTTACAACAATACTCAATTAGTTTATATATACATATCTACACACAAGCATAATTTCTTCACACAATCAAACACTTATATAAGAGGGTAAAATTCAAGGGCCTTACAATCTATCTTTACGTAGCCACCAGTCTTCTATTTATATCTTCTTTGAAAAATGTAGTCGTTGAAGTATCAGTTGTCTCTATATTCAGAGAACGTAGACTGCATGGCTTTTCTTTACAGTCAACGGTTCTTTGCGTTCCATGCACGTAAGAAGAAAATCCTTCTTGATATCCTCCAGCTTCTACTTTATCCAACGTTGTATAGAGTCGTGCTGTTAGATACCTGCACACATTAAATGCTACAACATAGACAGCTAAACTGTCTCTTGTTGTCAGTCAACGTTAGAGTGAGAATACATCAAAATAGAAATTTCATTTTGTCTTTCCAAAAAGATATTACATGCAGAAGCAAAAGAATAGAAGATATCTGGACATGCATTGTGCAGAGAAATGTATGGTTATATTTAATGCATGGATGAAAGAGAAATACGTGGGATGACTTTGACTTGTCAAGATATTTGAATATCAAGTCGTTATATCTCATGAAATCGATATGAACATCACTTATAGAATCGTTGGGTGAATGAGTCATTGTTCATGCGAATCCTTGTACGTTCATAACCAAATCGATATACACACAAATCATTATATAGTCATAATAAAATCATTATGATAGTGTAAGCAAATCGTTATGAGCAAGTCGTTGTGAACAAATCGATATATTGACCATGTCGTTTGTAACTTGTCCAATCGATGTAAATACCAATCAATGTGAAACTTATCGAATCGTTAGAGCAAATCGTTATGCTCACTTACGAGGTCGATGTGAGATTGAAATCGTTATACTCACTTATCGAATCGTTATGAGAGCAAATCGTTATGCTCACTTAAGAAATCGTTGTGAGATTGAAATCGATATACTCACATATCGAATCGTTATAAAACAAAATCGTTGTGAGAGCAAATCTTTGTTCTCACTGATTGAATCGTTATGAAACAAAATTTTTGTGAGAGCAAATCGTTGTTCTCACTAATTGAATCGTTATGAAACAAAATCGTTGTATGTAACCAAATTGTTATGAGATCGAAATCGATGTGATCACTTACCGAATCGTTCTGAGATCAAAATCGATGCGATTACTTAACGAATTGTTCTGAGATCAAAATTGATGCGATCACTTAACGAATTGTTCTGAGATCGAAATCGATGCGACCACTTAGCGAATCTTTCTGAAATCAAAATCGATGCGATCACTTAATGAATCATTCTAAGATCAAAATCGATATAAACCTAAAAACGATATGATACTTATGAAATAGTTATTCTTTGCGATGACTTATGAAATCATTATGCTTCAAAGCGAGTTGATGTGTACTTAGAGAAATTTCATGCTCTGAAAATTAAAACCAACAGTGTAAGGCCCCGAATTTTCTTTTTCCCACTTCTGTTTTATGTATATGATGTTTACTTATTTTGTATAAATGGCATGCATGAAGATGATGCATATTATAGATATAAATCTTGCATGTGCATATGCGAGGATGTATGTTAATATATGTGAATATAAGTAATTGGCCAATTTTGTGTATAAGGTATCTATTCAAATATTATGCAAGTACCATCTAAATATTGAAGTATACCTTATATTGCCCATTTCATAAATATTGTGTGCGAATGTATGAAGTGCATATGTGTATGTACGTATGTAGATTATCATATGCATGTGATAATTGTGTACTTAATTTTACGTACGTAACACCTTGGTATACTTAGGTATGCATGAGTATACTTAGTTGTAAACGTTGTTCATTTGCATGGTGTAGTTAAGGTGTACATGGTACTTGTACATTTTAATATACATATAAAGTGCAAGTATGGTAGGTGTATTTAGTAGTGTATATGGAAATCCTATATTCCTCGCAATAACATGCATGTATTCTGTGATAACTACGTGAGAATAAGTGATTAGCTAAATTGTGCATAGAGTACATATTAAGGAATTCCATGCATGTAGTACTTAAGTAATGTTGTGCAAGCTTAGTCTAATTACCGGTGTGCGTATTACTGTATCTATCTATTCGTGTATAATGTACGTAAGTATGTTACATCCGTGTACGTATGCTATATATATATATATACATTGTATGCGTATGAAGATATTCATGTACGTGTTATTATCTTGATGTACCTGTGTATGCATGTGTGTGATTAATAGTAAATATTGGATGGTTACATGGTGTAGTGGTGTATACACTATACTACATAGGTTTCATGTGTATATATGTGTGGATTAAGCATGGTTCTGCATGATTTTAAGTTCTGGCAGAAGGATGTCTTGGCGTCAACATGGATGGACGCCCATAGTATGTCAGCGTCCATATCGACTGACGCCAACCCTAGTGTAGCCGTCCATGGATGCGGACGCCAATATCCCTAATTTTCTGTGCGCAACAGAGCGCAGAGAACACCCATTGGGCCAGGCTTCTGATTGGGGAGATGTCTTCCCATCGGCCCTTTCATGTCCCTTCAGCCCTGCACGAGCCCCTCTTGTTCCCTAGTTTATGAAGCACACCCCTTTGGCAACCTAGAGAGCTCTCTTGGCTCTTTACTAGAAAGGAAACCCTAACAGAGAAAGAGAGGAAGGACTGACCTGGGAGGGCTTGGATCCGGCGACTGGAGGCGTTTCCTGGTGATCTTCTACGACAAGGAGAAAGACCATACGTAGGAGAAGGCTTCCCCGGCGCTGGACTGCGGCCTACAACCCCCTAGAACCCGGAGCCAAGGAGTTTTGGAGGCTTCTTGGCACTGCCCAAGGAGAGCTTCTTCGGCCATTAGATCCGTTTGGAGATTTATTCAGAGGCAAGTAACCCATAGATCTCAATCCCATACATGTCCCCTAGGTCCCAGTAATTTTTTTGGATTTTAAATCGTGTCCTGGACCCTCCTTTTCACTGAGTATTTGGGGTTCAGTCTGTGCTGTTGCACAGACAGGAACTTGGCGTCAATGCCATTGACGCCAAGGTCTCCCATAGGCGTCCAGCGATCGTGCCGTCAAAACTCTTGAACGGCCAGAGGTTGCCGCCAAGTTCTTCAGGATAGAACAGTGAGCTGTTCTTCCTGATAGATGATTATTTTCGATATGTTTTCACCATGAGGATATAGTGTAAATCCTATATGCTATGTAAAATGGATCATGTGGTGTGTGTGTGGAAATTTCTGCATTTTCTGTGGATGGCATGAATTCTTTTGATTATTGAACTACATGTTGGAAAAAGGATGGATTATGCATGTTCATCTACTGTCTACCTAATTCCTGAGAATTTAATGCCCTAGATTTTTCCATACCAGGTGTATATGTATCAGTCCATGCCCTGAAAATTTGAGAATTTTTCCATGACTGTGGAATTTACTGAAAATTCTGTTTTGGAAATAGGAGACATGCATAGGAATTGTAAAATCTACAGTAAATTGTGTATTGTGCAATAAATCCGAGGAAAATTTCTGTGTTCACAAATATGTTAGGTTCAGGACTGTGAACTGTTAAACCCGATGTTCATGTTATGTTCCATGTTAAATCAAATTATGAACGGCATGAGATTTCATGTTTTAATTTCTGTAAATGTAATATGGTTCATAAAAATATGAAAATTTGCGTGTGTGATTATAAACCAGAAATGTGTCTGTGGTTAAAATCTCAGGTTGTTTTGATAACAGTAAGTATCGTTATGGATTTTTAATGAGAAAAACGACTATGTGAGCATGTTAATTGTGATTTGATGTGATTCAGTAGATTTCGGTATAGTTATATCTGTATTATGATTATTTGGTAGTTGCAACAGTGAAGTTAAAATCAGTGAATGAGGACTTATGTGTGTGTGAATTTTTGCATGAGTGTGTGTGCATGAGACATGGGGAAACAAGTGGTATAAGTGTGTAAAACGGTTAATGTGATAAAGATAACCAAATATGCCCATAAGACACTGCCACCTTGGATGCTTGGAGCTGTACTGTAGTGGTGCCCCTACGGGAAAGCTCAAAGTGTTACACCCTAGGAAAGGGTCTTGATAAAGTGTACACCCTGGCAAAGGGTCTTGTAAAATCCTGGAGGTGGACAAGTTCCACTGGTAATGGTGGGAAGGGCTTTCCCCGGTTTCTGCAGAGACTAAGACTTATCACTGTGCCGGTGATTAAGTAAGCGAATGTGACCAAGTGTGTGTTATGTGACATCTAATGGTGGTTTGGGCTGTGTCTTGGCATTTAAGTGAAAATAACCATAAGTGTGATGTGAAAAGTGACATGTGTTCAATAGCACAAGGTATGTGCGAGATATGTGTAAATGTGGCACAGGTTATGTGCAAAAGCGAAGTGATAAGAAGTGTGTGAATGTGAAAGAGGAATTAATGGCAAATGTGTATGAGTATTGTGTGATAGAACAAAGTGAGTGTATGTGAAAGCCAAGGTTCATCATGTGGTTATGTGAAATGAGAAAATAGTATAAGTGTAAACGACAATAGTGTTGATTGATAAATTGTTTATTGATGTGTACAAATGTGTATGTGTATGTGTTTATGTATAACTTATTGCTAAAAGTGATGTTACTACTAGTACCAAAATGTAAGTATATGCTTTCATATTCATAGAATTTGAATGGTTGGATGCACATGTGTGTAGTATCATGTTGTATAGTTAAAAGTGATCCCTATGTAAGGGTAAAATGAATGTCATAGATTTTATAGAAAATCAGCAAGCTAAATGTAAGTAAATTGTTATGGTTGTATGCAAAGTGAGTTAGAAATCATGCTAGCAATGAAACCTATCTCGTATATGTTTTTCCACGACTTAGTTATGAAGTTTTACAATGATGTGAGTAAAGTGTGAAGGTATGCAAATGTGTATTTGTACTTATGATAATGACGCCATGTTATTAGAAATCTTGTTAGATTATAGTTTTACATGTGTTAGAATAGTTGTTTAATACAACCCCATGTGAACCTATTTTGTTTATAGCACAAGCATGTATGATTAAATTGCTGAAATTCTATCGTGTTAAATTGTTAAAAAGCATGTATGTATTGAATCTTAAGTTACATGCTGAGTCTATTGCATAGACTCACTCTTGCTAATCATTTCAGGAATTAGCAGTGGAGGAGCTAGCAGGAATTGAAGTGGAGTTGGACTAAGTGATTGAAGAGTTGTAGTTGATATTTCATAAGTATGTAATGCTACAATTGGAAATTTGGATTTTGTTCAAATGTACTTGGAGTCGGCTATGTAATTGAAACTTTTGTACTTATGTTATCTCTTATTGAACTATACAGACTGTGGCATGTGGATTTAAAAGTTGATGGAATGAGATTCATTTAAATTCCGTTGCATTTATTTAATTCTATTTGTGTATGTCTCAGCTCATTTGTTACTTGTTGGGGTATTCTCCCCTGTAGCGGCTTCCTCTCATCCGACGTGGGTTGGTATAACCGTACCGGGTGGAAGTGGGTCGTTGCAAACCGTGTAAGGATTTACTTACAAGTCTTTGCTTGATTTTGCCTGGTTTATTTCCTGTGACTAAGCTTCATAAAAACTTGTTAGATACTAATTGTTAGGATTTTGTTAATCACCAAATGGATATATAATTCATGAAATTATATGGGGATGATTTGATCATCAATCTCCCCCTTTTTGGTGATGACAAAATATAACAAGGATATAGATGCTTCTGAAAGAAAACTTAAGTAAAGGAATTTATTTTTATTTTTATGTATTTCAGAAGTGTGATATTTCTCCCCCTTTTTGTCATTAAGAAAAGGATAACGCAAGGAGACAAAGACAGGAAGAGAAAAGATGAGGGGGGGGGTCAAAGAACAGTTTTATTTATCTTGAGGGGTTACAGAGATGTAGAAAGCAGGAGACAAGAGAGAGGCGTGCCGTTGTATAATTGGCAAGGCTTGGCATTCCTGCTCCTCAAAATAAGCCTAAAAAGCCCCAGAAGATATGTAGTAAGAGGGTCCCATGTCAGGTAACATCTATTGAATATGAAGCCGCCGCTGAGCACCCAGAAAAATGCCATATTCAGCAGTGCCAAGAGAAAGTTTGTACGTACTGAATGAACCGAAGCTGGCAAGCCGAAGAAAGTGATCAATCTTCAAAGGATAGTGGATCTGATGTTGCAGGCGATCTTTCTTCATAGCCACAAAGACCTTGTATCTTTCAGTCCATAAATCATAAGAAGTTTGAATAAGGTGAAGAGAATTGGAGGCAAGGAACTGTCCAACAGTCAGCAAAGGCTGATTGGATTTGGCCTGAGAGGCATTTAGAGCCTTAAGCTGCTCAGCAGAAAGAGGATTAGCCTTTTCCCATTAGGATGGAGAGAGGCCCTCACATTCAGCCAAAATGGGGGCAAGAATATCTGACTTGGTGTAGCCCCGATGGTACTCTCTGAAATCAAATCTATGAAATGAAAGGGAAGGCCCTTTTCAGCTGAAATTCTGGCCATTACCTAAGCAGCCCTTTCAAAGATCAAGGAGCCTACTACAGATTCCATGATGAGAGAATGGAGAGGCGGCAAGAAGACAACATCTGGAATCTCCAATTTTGCAAGGGATTCGGTGTGAGCATCATGGGAACCAAGAGCAGCAACAGCTTGCCGGAATTGGCCAAGCTAGACTTTAGGAAGATTATTCAGGTAGCAGTAGTTACAGTACATTTGATATTGCCTGATAAATTTGATTTCTTTTTGAATAAAAGGCCCCCAAGTATCCTTGTGAAGGATTTGGAACCACTCAGAGAGAGACAACTAATGATCCCTGGGTGGAAACCTGGCTGATTTAGCTCGAAGGAACTGGCTGTAAAGAGATTTCTGTCCCCGAGCCCACTGCTCTTCAGTCTTGGCTTCAGCCATGGAAAATTTTTTGGTTTGTTCAGATTTAGAGAGAGAGGTATAAGGAAGAATGGTATTCAAGTGATCAGTGAGATGGAGAGTGGGAAGATCAAGAATGGTGGCAAAGGTGGTTTTTACAAGATATTCCATGTACAGAGGTTTATTTTTAGCGACAACTGTAAGGGAGAACCAAAGAGGTGGATAGCGAGGTTCAGAGGAAACAGGAGGATTGGAAGAAAGTTTCCTCTTCTTAGGAGCATGGCTGGAAGAGCCATTCCTATGAATATGGGTGCCGATGACCAGAACAGATCGAAGAATGGTTTCTTCGAATTCATCCTTGATGCCGTGGATCTCAAGGTGTTCAAGTTGAGCACCTTCTGGAATGATGGTTATACATGAAGGAGGAGTAGGAGGGTGAAGGAGAGAACGAGAGGTGACTAATGGTGGAATGGATGGTCCAGAAGAGGAGGGACCAGAAGAAGGGGCACCTGCTGATGAGGATGCTTGATGAACCTCAACAGAAGGAGGAGGAAGAGGAGGAGGAGATGTGGAGGTGATAGGAGATGAGGAGGATTGCAAAGGAAATGGTGTTGGAGATGAAATGGTGCGAGGCATGGGTTGTTTGAAGGTGGTAGGTGCTGGAGGAGCTGTGGATGAAGATGGTGGTGAAGGAGGGGCTGGTGTTTGAAGAGGAGAAGGAGCAGGGGCTTCTGGAGCTACAGCCGGTTCTTCTGCTTTTGAAGTCTCAGCCTCGGAAACCACTGGCCCGATTGGCCCAGAAACATCTTCTGCTGGCCCTGGTGGCCCAGTCTTCACAGCTTCAACACTATCTTGCACTGGAGCAGCTACCTCATCAACAACTGTTGGCCCAGACTGCTCTACATCAACTGACCCTAAAACTGCCACTTCTGCCACAACATTTGGCCCTGATGGCCCTGCTAGATCTTCAAAAACAACTTCTTCATGATGCCCAGACTGCTGAGGTACTGATGGAGTGGGAGCAGGAGGAACTTGAGCTCGCACAAGATTTGTCAACTCTGAAATGGATGACTTCATACTGCTAAATTCGTCCCTCATCCATCTTAAAACATCTTTGTTAATTCTCAGTTCTTCCTTTACACTGTGGAGCTCAGCACCCAAAGCTCCAACTGAATTAGCTGACAGACTCTGGCTTATGAATATTGATGCTATATCAGATTGCACAGAGTAGAGAATTTCCCTTGTTCATCCAGTCGTGCAACAATAGGCTTTAGATTGAGCTTCAATTTCTTTTTCTTCAGCCTCTGATGAGGCTTCCTAGTAAGTAGGGGAATATCCTGAACCACTTCCTTCCCTTTGCCACTTGCCTTAGCAACGGGCTCTACATTATCAACATTTGCCTCTTCCTCTAAGGTGCTTTCCACAATGCCTTCTGTGAACTGATCATCAATTGGAACACCAGCAGAGTGCTCCCCCTGGGTTGGTGCTTCCTTTTCAACAGATTGCTCCCCCTGAATAGGAGCATCTTCCATCACAATATCTGTACTGTGGCCAGATGCTACAACCTCTGCAGCTAGATCTACCAAGATCTCTGGCTCCACCTGAGTACTGGTTATAGAGTCCAGTACACTCCGAAGTATTGTAGCTACTTGTGAGGAGGGAGGTGCAACTTCTGAACTCTGTCTAACAGGCTCAATAAATTCTTAAGGAAAGTCTTCAATCCTATGCTCACTAACCATGTGCTCTTCAGTGCTGAGGTCTGCTATATTTTCTTGATCATTTGCTGCTACTGCTGCTTGGTCTTCCCGTGCCACTGCAATTTCTGCCCTGACTACTTCTGCCTCTACTGGAGTAGCCTCGTCTTGGACTTCTTGGGCTTCGCCAATAATGGCTTCACCCTCAGCCGCTGAGGTCTTGGTCCGCACACCTCCAACCAATGAAAAACCACTCTTCTTCGAGTTTCTGCTGCGAATAGCCGACCCCATTTTCTCAGTTACAGCTCCGATGAAACTAATGCCATAGTGCTGGAACACCCTGGTGAGCAAGTGTGCATAGGGAAGGGACACATTTAACTTGCTCTTCTTGTCCCAGATCTGAGCACTGGCAAACTTCATCCTTTTCATAATCACCTCTGCCATATTTATGTCCTGGTTCTGGATAGTCCAGAACATCAGGTCTGAGTCCGCCTTTGTACAAGTAGAGTAGGTGGCACTCCTAGGGACCAGAATCTGGCACACAATGAAATGTAGAATCCGGTTGAATGCATTCTGCTGGTTGATGTCTATCTTTCCATCCTTCAACCTGAATTCAGGTCCAACAATCCCTAGACCCTTCTCATGGATGTCGACAGTGTGAAATCCACTGTGACCGGTGGTGCAAACTCCAAATAAAGATTCCAATAACTCATATGAAATCCTAATTTGGGTTCCTTTGACAGTGGATGTCAATGACCCGTCTTCCTCAGTCTTTAGGCAGACATAAAATGCCTTCGCTAGGTCAGGATAACTTACGTCTAATAAGGTTGCCAACTTCGTCCACTTCATTTTGTCCATGGCTGCTATGATGCTATGCATTCCATACTTTTTTAGGTCCGCTACATCCACTGACTTGTTCCCGCACAACTTGGTCTTCGCTGATGTAAACCTTTCCTGTTGTTCGGCGGTGAGGAACGCAGCTCCATAGGCCCCGACGCTGTCGGAAACTCCAGAAATGGCCATGGTTCTGAACTAGAAGTGATTCTGGATGGTCGTGAAGAGGATTGGAGCAAAAGCCCCAAGGAGATTTTTCGCAGGAAGGGATGAAAGCTTTGAAATCACAAAGAATCGATGCTGGGGATGATAGGGTTTTCGTTCCAGCAAGACGAAAGAGATGAGAGCGGGAGGTGAATCGTTGCAACTCAAATTTTAGGATATATAAGATAAAGATAAGGTGACTTTTGAGATGCTGATGCCATAAAGGTAGAAAATGACAAGCAGAAATGATTTCGAGACGAATGAATACTTTAAAATAAACGAACAGTCTCAGATAAATAATAGACAAGCAATATTTTAAAGAAATTTTGCTTAACTATAAGGGAGAGAATATTTCATTATTCTGAAATATTTGATATTTCAATTTTATGCAGATAACTCTTTCGCAATTTGCACATGCCTAGTTCCCTTCTAAGAGATGTAAATCTCTCTTCAGGTAGGGCTTTTGTGAAGATATCTGTTAACTGATTTTGTGTATCAATAAAAGAAATATCTATGTTACCATTGGCTACACGATCACGAATAAAATGATACCTAACCTCTATATGCTTTGTCCTTGAGTGCTGAACTGGATTCTTGGTGAGATTTATTGCACTGGTGTTGTCGCACAATAATGGAATTGTCTTGATATGTAGTCCATAATCCTCAAGTTGCCGTTTGATCCATAAGAGTTGTGTACAACAGCTTCCAGCGGCCACGTACTCAGCTTCAGCTGTAGATAGTGCTACTGAATTTTGCTTCTTTGAGGACCATGATATCAGACATCTTGCAAGAAATTGACAACAGCCACTGGTGCTTTTTCTATCGATTTTGCATCCAGCGTAGTCAGCATCAGAATATCCTACTAAATTAATTTCACATGAATTTGGGTGCCATAGTCCTAGATCATCGGTTTTAGGTAAGTATCTAAAGATTCTTTTAACACAAATTAAATGTGACTCTTTGGGATCAGCCTGGTACCTAGAACACATGCATACACTAAATAATATATCACGTCTACTGGCGGTTAGATAGAGTAGTGAACCTATCATACCTCTGCAGACTTTTTGATCTACCTTCTTACCATCCTTATCACTGTCCAATCTTGTTGATGTGCTCATTGGTGTTGACAGTGGCTTGGCATTCTCGAATCCAAATTTCTTCAGTAATTCTTTAGTGTACTTCGCTTGACATATGTGTGCTCCTTCTTTTCCTTGCTTGATTTGCAATCCAAGGAAGTAGTTCAGCTCCCCCATCAAGCTCATTTCAAATTCTCCATGCATAAGCTTCTCAAAATACTTGCAAAGAGATTCGTCAGTAGAACCAAATATTATATCATCTACATAAATTTGTACAAGCAATAATGTTTGACTTTAGACTTAATAAATAAAGTGCTATCTACTTGACCTCTAATAAAACCATGATTTAACAAAAATGCACTTAATCGTTCATACCATGCTCTAGGTGCCTGTTTCAAACCATATAAAGACTTATGCAATTTAAATACATGATTCGGATAATCCATGTCATCAAAACTGAGAGGTTGTTCTACATAAACCTCCTCCTTTATAAAACCATTTAGAAAAGTAGATTTTACATCCATTTGAAAGAGTTTTAAATTTAATACAGAAGCATATGCAAGTAAAATCCTATTTGCCTTAAGTCTAGCTACTGGTGAATAGGTTTCATCGAAATCTATGCCTTCCTCTTGGGAATAGTCTTGAGCTACCAGTCTGGCCTTGTTTCTTATGATCACACCAGCTTCATCAAATTTGTTCATGAACACCCATTTGGTGCCAATCACAAGATGATCTGATGGTCTCGGAACAAGGGACCATATTTGGTTTCTCTTGAACTGATTTAGTTCATCTTGCATGGCTAATATCCAAGATTCCTCAGTCAGTGCTTCATTGACCGTCTTAGGCTCTATTTGAGATACAAAAACTAAATAATCACATGGAATTACATTACCTCTTGTTCTTACCCTAACAGATGGATCTCCAATTATGTTGTCTAGTGGGTGATCCTTCTTATACCTCCATTCCTTTGGAAGATTGTCATGTGATGTATCCTTTTGTTGTAGATCTTCCAAGGGTGGATCTTCCTTATCCTAATAGATGTGTTCTTTAGCTTCTTGGACAGTTCATCTGTATCATCAACATCACTATCTACTTCCTTTCTCAAGGAAGGGTTAGTCTCATCAAAAATAACATGTACCGTCTGTTCAATCAATAAACTACGTTTATTGAATACTCTATAGCCTTTGGGTTTAGAAGCATACCCCATGAAAATACCTTGATCTGATTTGGAATCTAACTTACCAATATCTCTTTTGCCATTGTTGTGGATGAAGATGGACATCCAAGATTCTGAAATGGCTGATTTTTGGCTTTTTCTGCTTGTATAGCTCGTATGCAGTCTTCTTCAGGATTGGTCTGATCATCACCCGGTTGATTATGTAACAAGCTGTGTTGATGGCTTGGCCTAAAAGTATCTTGGTAAATCATACTCTGACAGCATTGTTCTAGCCATGTCCAATAAGGTTTGATTCTTTCTCTCAGTAACTCCATTTTGCTGTGGTGTCCTTAGTGTTGAGAAATTATGTTCTATCCCTTGATCATCACAGAACTTTGCAAACTTCTCATTCTGAAATTCTCCTCCATGATCTGATCGGATACTAATAATGCTATACATCTTATCCTTCTAAACTTTCTTACTGAAGATGACAAAGCTGTCGAATGTATCATCCTTGTGCTCCAAAAAGGATACCCATGTAAACCTGGAGTAGTCATCTACTATAACAAATCCAAAATTCTTCCCTCCGAGACTTGTGGTTCTCATTAGCCCAAATAAATCCATATGTAGAAGTTCTAAGGGTTTAGATGTGGTTACCACAGTCTTTGACTTGAAGGATGACTTGGTGTGCTTTCCTTTTGCACACGGCCCACATACACTATTCATTTTTGTACATACCTTAGGTAGACCTTCCACCAAGCTTCTCTTGATCAACTTTCTCATGCCATCCAAGCTACAGTGGCCTAGTCTTCGGTGCCATAGATCTGTTGACTGCTCTTTATTTGCTGCCAAACAAATGTCCTGATTCTTTAGTTCTTCTAGATATAGCATATACAAGTTCTTTTCTTTGTTGGCTTCAAAAATGGCTGCACCGTCCTTTATGATACTACATTTTGATTCTTGAAATCTGATTTGATATCCTTTATCACACAGTTGGCTGATACTGATAAGGTTGTGCTTCAATCCTTTGACGCATAGAACATCTTCGATAATGTTTTTGCCTTTACTCCCTACTGATCTGCTTCCTATCACAGTCCCTTTTCCGTTATCTCCATAAGTGACTGTTCCTTCCTCAGCTTCAATATGTGAGAATAATTTTCTGTTCCCTGACATGTGCCTTGAGCATCCACTATCCAAGTACCATTTAGATGCTCTAAGGTTTACCTGTAATGAAAACACTAAGCTTTAGGTACCCAAGTTCTTTTGGGTCCTGGTTGGTTAGTATCATCAATTTTCTTTTTAATTATTTATTTGTTATCTCTAGTTGTACATGTCATTTTAATGTGACCTAACTTGTTGCAATGGCTACAACAAGATATTTTACTAACTTTGTCATATGGAATATATTTAAAATTTGACTTGTATGTAATATCTTGTTCGGGTATAAACTTAGGTGTTGGATATATTTTAGGATATACTACTGTTTCATCATCATCAGGGGGAGTATAACCTAATCCATGTTTCCTTTTACCAGATCTTCTAGCTCCTTTTAATATAAGGTTGTTTTCCCATTTGTGAATTTTTCTAATGTGCTAGATAATTTTTCATTTTCTGTTGTTAATGCGTTAATTTTCCTGTTTTAGCTTATTTACTGTTTTCTGGTTATCTAGTTTTGCTATTTGTTCATTTTTATTTTTCAGGTCCTTACATAATAATTTATTTCTTCTTTTTAGTTCAGTAATTTATTTTTCCATTTGCTCATTTTCAGATTTTAAGTCTGAATTCATATTTTCTAAACATGCAAGATTTTTCTTACTGATTTTTAGTGATTTGCATACTTCTTTATATTTACAGTATAACTCATTAAAAGCTTCTTCTAAGTTGTTAGAATCATATTCGTTGCATGAAGAAAAGGATGAGTCTGATGTTACCTTATCATCAACGTTGGCCATGAAGACCAGGTTGGCCTTTTCTTCTTCTTCGTTGCTTGAACTCGACTCACTGTTCGAGTCGCTACTGTTGTCCCATGCTGATGCCATGGCTTTCTTTCTGTGTCTTCTGAACTTCTTGGAACTATCATTCTTTCTAAACTCAGTTCTCTTCAGTTTCGGACAATCAGCTTTGATATGTCCGGGCTTCTTGCACTTGTAGCAAATTGGTTCATTCTTCTTCACATCCTTGACTTCAGGCTTCTTGAAGTCTTTTCCTTTCTTAAAATGCCTTCTTCCAGACTGATATTTCCTTTTCTTGGCTAGTAGGCATTGTAGTCTTCTGGATAGAAGTGCTTCTTCATCATCACTGTCTTCATTGCTGACATTATCATCTGATGATTCTTCTAATAAGTCTTCTTCTGCCTTGAGAGCATTTGACTGTTTCCTTCTGCTTGACGACTCTCCCAACCTTTCCATGTTGATCTCATGGGCCATTAGGGACCCAATGAGTTTCTCCAATGACATTCTCTTCAAGTCATTTGCCTCTTCTATCGTTGTCACTTTGGGAGTCCATGATGCTGGTAGGGATCTCAAAATTTCCTTACCATATCTCCGATTTCAAGGTTCTTCCAAGACCAGCTAACCCATTTGTGATATTTGTAAATCTGCTATATATTTAGGTTATTGATTCTTTTGGCTGCATCTGAAATCTTTCGGACTGTGTCACCAGAATATCTATTCTGGTTTCTTTTACTTTGTTTGTGCCTTCATAGGTAATCCTCAGCTTCTCCCACATCCCCATTGCAGATTTGCAGGCGGAGATTCTGTTGAATTCCTTCTTGCTGAGAGCACAACACATTATGCTCTTGGCCTTACAGTTGAGAGAAATTTTCTTCTTGTCATCTTCTATCCATTTGTCTTTGTCGTTGGTGACTAGAAGATCTCCTTCTTCTACAATCGACCAAATTTGATAGTCGAGCCCTTGAAGGAAGAACTCCATCCTTGTTTTCCAATATGTGTAGTCTTCACCATCGAACAACGGTGGCTTGTTTACTGACTGACCTTCGAAGTGACCTTGGGCTGCCATTTGATCTTTTCTCTTCAAATCGTTGGATCTTCTTCTTTGTTGAAGAGACTAGCTCTGATACCACTTGTTGCCCAGCTAGCAAGCCCAGAGGGGGGGTGAATGGGATTCTTTAAAATTAGATTATCTAATACCTGTCCACAAAAATGTTCACACAACAAGCACTTCGATGGTTGTTAGCGTTAGTGAAAGGACAACAACACACACAAAACAAGCAATCACACTACACAAGATTTTATCCTAGTTCGGACCTCCTCTCCACAGGAGTCCTACGTCTAGTCACTGAGCAATAACTCATGATTCACTACCCAAGGGTACAGTCCCCCTCAAGGACACTTACACACCCAGCCACAATTTGTCTTCTCTTCACAACCCGAAGAGGAATACAACACCCTAGAACCCTCCAGGTCTTCCTTCAACACGAAGGGAAAAACACCCTGGAACCCCCAGGTCTTCCTTCAACACGAAGGGAATAACACAAAGATGTGTTCAAGGGATGATACGCCCCTGAACCAAGCTAATAGCATAGTGCTTGATCCGAAGCGAAGACTGAGAGAAAAAAGATCTACAAAGAAGAACACTCTCAGTACATAAAGGCTCTCTGAAGGTTCTACACTAGACACAGAGAGCTAAGAGCTACAACAAAACGATGGAGTGAGACTTGAGCTCTTCTATGGTGCTTGCTGATTTTGAATTCTCAAGATGTCTATCTTCACGTAGCCACCAGTCTTCTATTTATATCTTCTTTGAAAAATGTAGTCATTGAAGTATCCATTGTCTCTATGTTCAGAGAACGTTAGACTGCATGGCTTTCCTTTGCAGTCAACAGTTCTTTGCATTCCATGCACGTAAGAAGAAAATCCTTCTTGATATCCTCTAGCTTCTACTTTATCCAACGTTGTATAGAGTTGTGCTGTCAGAGACCTGCACACATTAAATGCTAAAACGTAGACAGCTAAGCTGTCTCTTGTTGTCAGTCAACGTTAGAGTGAGAATACATCAAAATAGAAATTCCATTCTGTCTTTCCAAAAAGATATTACATGCAGAAGCATAAGAATAGAAGATATCTGGACATGCATTGTGCAGAGAAATGTATGGTTATATTTAATGCATGGATGAAAGAGAAATACGTGGGATGACTTTGAGTTGTCAAGATATTTGAATATCAAGTCGTTATAGCTCATGAAATCGATATGAACATGACTTAAATAATCATTATGCGAATGAGTCATTGTTCATGCGAATCGTTGTACGTTCATAACCAAATCGATATACACACAAATAGTTATATACTCATAATAAAATCGTTATGACATTGTAAGCAAATCGTTATGAGCAAGTCGTTGTGAACAAATCGATATATTGACCAAGTCATTTGTAACTTGTCGAATCGATGTAAATACCAAATCGATGTGAAACTTATCGAATCATTGTGAGAGCAAATCGTTATGCTCACTTATGAGGTCGATGTCAGATTGAAATCGTTATACTCACTTATCGAATCGTTATGAGAGCAAATCGTTATGCTCACTTACGAAATCATTGTGAGATTGAAATCAATATACTCACTTATTGAATCATTATAAACAAAATCGTTGTGAGAGCAAATCATTGTTCTCACTGATTGAATCGTTATGAAACAAAATCGTTGTATGTAACCAAATCGTTTTGAGATCGAAATCGATGTGGTCACTTAACGAATCGTTCTGAGATTGAAATCGATGCGATTACTTAACGAATCGTTCTAAGATCGAAATCGATGCGATTACTTAACGAATTGTTCTGAGATCGAAATCGATGCAACCACTTAGCGAATCGTTCTGAGATCGAAATAGATGCAATCACTTAACGAATCGTTCTAAGATCGAAATCGATATAAACCTAAAAATGATATGATACTTATGAAATAGTTATTCTTTGCGATGACTTATAAAATTATTATGCTTCAAAGCGAGTTAATGTGTACTTAGAGAAATTTCATGCTCTAAAAATTAAAACCAACAGTGTAAGGATTTACTTACAAGTCTTTGCTTGATTTTGCATGGTTTATTTCCTGTGACTAAGCTTCATAAAAACTTGTTAGATACTAATTGTTAGGATTTTGTTAATCACCAAAATGGATATATAATTCATGAAATTATATGGGGATGATCTGATCATCAAAGTCCTCTGACCTTCAGAGGCAAAACGCATGGTCACTTGTGTGTGTGACTGGCACACCTGTGCTATATAGTTGTGGATTTATTTCCCATTGGTGGCTTATGATCAGCATGTCAATGAGACTTGAATTTATAACATATTCACATGCCCACACATGTAAACTTAAAATCATAAATTAAATTAAATAAGAAATTCCATTCATACAACTAGACATTCTTTCAAGCAAAATCTAATTAAATCTCTCTATAGGTTATCAAGAACACGATCCCTATATTTTCCATAATTTCTATCTTTCATATAAAGATTATTTTTGTAACGCCCCCTGACCCGGTCCATTTAGACCAACTCATATTGAACCAGGTGACACATCACAGCGGGATAAACCCATCATATACACACATGCTGAGAGTAAGACATTCATGAACTTCCTCATTATGGAACGATAATGAATAACCATCCCAACTTATAATACAATGTCCATAACCATAATAGAATTATCAGAGTATGCAGAACTAAAACAAAAAGTAAATCAAGATGGCTAATCGATCTAATAGGCTTTAAGAGCCAACCCACACATATAATTTATTAGTTAAACAAGAACTAATTAGTCGACAAAATCTACTCCTCACGACCAATGTCCAAAGACACGTCTAACTTTGGCTCCTGATCTCCTGAAAATATGTTAGGCAAGTGTGAGTCTTAATAGACCCAACAAGCATGCATATCGAATAAATATCCAAACCACAACAAAGAGAGTCATCAGACATATCATCCACACCTAGACAATAATGTGGAGAAAAATGTAACTACGCAACACCTGGGACCATCCCCATCCCACCTAGTGGGCAAGCCCACATTAGATTTTTAATCTCGTTGCCCTCAGGTCATCAAAAATTTTACCATAAGGGTACATATATGGCAAACCTAAAACCCCTCTAAGGTGGCATTATCTATAGCACAGTTAGATTAATTAGATTTAGATCTAAATTTCAAATAAACTTTATTACAATTAAATTTTAAATAAAAGTGACAAGCATAATTTCTTATATCATATCATGTTGTCAAATCATAAGATTCAATCCAAATTTTAGACTTTCACATTTTTGGAATTTATAGGGATTTTTTAGGAATTAATAGGATTTAATAAATCATATATTTTCTTAAGATTTAAACTGTGGAATCTTGATTAGTTGTACATAATGTTGAACTGCTCCTATATTTTATCCTTTTATTTTGGTGATAACAAAACCCATGTTTAACTTAAAATATCATTAATATATTTTATATCATATTTCTCCCATGAATACAATATATTCTTACATTATCATTATAGATTTACAATGAGTTTCAACTTCGTCATGCATGTTTTGATCATGTTAAGTTGAAGCTAGCTTCGTCATATCTGAAGCTACACTTTGTCATATCCGAAGTCCACTTCGTCATATATGAAGCTGGCACTTCGTCATGCATGCATTATACTATATAACCCTTACAGTTAGTTGGTGTCAACACACTAAGCCTAAGTGTTGACACTGTCAACTTTCATTAAGGAAAATTTTCTAAGTACACATTATATACATATATATATCATGCTGACTTGGACTCTCTAGAAGTCGAAGTCTCACTCCGACTTCCAGATAGTCAAAGTCCACATCGATTACTGTTTTAATATCACATTGATTATTGTTTTGTCCACATCAATTACAGTTAACTTAAACACTGATTCTCAGTCCACATCGATTACTATTTTAATATCACATCGATTACTATTTTGTCCACATCGATTACAGTTAACTTAAACACCGATTCTCAGTCCACATCGATTACTGTTTTAAGTTTACATCGATTATCTTAAAACATCGATTACATTGAAATATGGATTACATTGAAACATCGATTGCATTACATTGAAACATCAATTGTCTTTTCACTTAAACATCGATTACCGTAGAACATCGATTATCTCAAACATCAATTGTCTTTTACAACAATTACCTTTCACTCAAACATCGATTGCTTCTATATCTCACATCGATTACTATTATTTTGATTGATCTCGCTCCGACTCTTTGAAATTCAAAGTATAACATCAACTTCCTTGATTATCTATACTTAGATGTTTTTAAGTATTTGTTATTATTTTTGCAGAAATGTTAATGTATTCTTAGTGCGATTAATGTTCTAATCATTATGGAATTATTTAATGAACAACAGATGAACACATGATGTACACTGTGACATTCTCTTCTCTATTCTTTTTGTTATCAAGTTCAAATGATTTAGCGGGAAAATTTGACTCTAATGTATTCAAATTTAAAATCTCATTTCCATTATCTTGAAACTTGAAAGATTTGTATATCTGCTCTCTCACTCACTATCAGACATATAGTTTGTACTTTGCATAACAGATGGTCTGCAGAAAATGCACTGGTAGGTATAAGCAGTATGGTCTATCTGTCAGAACTCACCTACTACATCTCACTTTCTGTTAAGACTCCACATTTTGAGGAGAAACCTTTTGCATGACCCATACAGCTCCTGTTTGTCTTTAAATGCACTATACATATGTCTGAAATCCTTTCTATTTTACATATTTTCTGGTATCTCACCTACCTCCGAAAGAATGGAGGTATATATGTTTTTCTCTTGACCATGCAAATACTCAGCTACCTACAGAAGCATGATAGCTATCTTTCAATCTTGGGCATGGAGCTTGCAGACATTTATTGAAGCTATCAAATGGAGCCATGAAGCTATCTGCATAGCCTGAAGCCGTTGAGACTCAAGGGCTGAACATCTGATGATGGACATCTTAACTGTCTCAAGTCTCAAGACCCAACGTTCAGATTCAAACGGCTATTTTCTAACAACCACTTTCAAACGGGAAATTACTGAAGCATATATATGAAGCTGAAGATTTGAAAGATAAAGATAAAAGCATGAACAATACGGGCCGGTTTGGGAGGGGGGGTACCATGGGTAACTTGGAGTTACCCATGGGTAAAGTGCCTTTTGCACTTTGGGGAGGGGGGGCCAATCTACCCAGGGGTACCCTGGGTAACCTAAGTTACCCCTGGGTAACTCTGCCCCACCTCAGGAGGTGGGGCAGAGTTACCCGAATGGGTAACTTTATTTGTTTTTTGAAAAATTTTATAAAAATTATCATTAAATTTTAAATATTATTTTATTACATATCTCTGAAGATTATCTCACTTTTTAATTGCTAAAAAAAGATAAATTGAGTCAAAGTTTTAGTTGACTAAAAAAAAAAAAAGTGGGTAAATCTACCCTTGGTTAGTGGTGGTTAGTGGGGTAAGATGCCAAGTGGGGTAGGGTAACTTTTGGGTTAAGGGTCCCAAAACAGTGAGACATATGTGAGTGCTTACATCTACACAAAGAGAGAAGTCTCCACATAGAGAAAAGCGAGAGGTGCACAAGATCTGAAGAGGGCCAGCAGATTCAAGCTTCGACTTCTTGCTCTCTTGCTTTCAAGTGTTCTTGGGTGACATTTGTACTTGTAGATTCTCTCAGCCCACCATCCTTGAGTCAGAAAGAGTTAGAGCTCTCAATCCCATTTGTAATCTCTTTCTGACCATCTGTGTTTGCCCATCTTTCAAAGCAGACACACCAGTGTTCATTTCTGTGTAAGAAACCAGTAGGGAGTTTTTCCCTGTAGTGCCCCTCTGTGAAGGAAAGACTTACAGTTGTAGGTGGTTGTAATACCTCTCTGTGAAGGGAAGACTTGCTTGGGTGCAAGTGGGTTGTAATACCTCTCAGGTTGAGAGAAGGCCAAGTGTTCTTGGCAGTTAGTGAAAATCCCAAGGGGTGCTTAGGGACTGGACGTAGGACTCCTGATTGATAGGAGGTCCAAACCAGGATAAATCCTTTGTGCACTTATGTGATTGTTTCCGCTAAGTTCTCACTTGTTTCACATACACCACACTAAGTACTAACAATACTATCTAGTCTGATTTATTTTAGATAAAATTTAAAAGTGCAAGAAGTCCTATTCACCCCCCTCTAGGACATCTAAAGTGCCATGCCGATCCAACAAGTGGTATCAGAGCGCGGTCTTCTCAGAAGAAACAAAAGATTTGAGAAGAGATGACAGCTAAAGCTCACAACTATGAAGGACATTTGTTATAAGACCACCATTCTTTGATGGTGAAGACTATCAATACTGGAAGATGAGAATGGAATGCTTCATCCAAGGCACAGACTTTGATCTATGGCAGGTATTAGAGCAAGGTGATTTTACTATACTTGCTTATGGTACTTCTGCCTTATCGATAGTTGATAAAAGAAATATGCCTCTAAACTACAAAGCTAAGAATTATTTATGTTGTGCATTATCTAAAAAAGAATTTAATAGGTTGTCTTCATGTAAAACTGTAAAAGAAATGTGGGATAAACTAAAAGTAACATATGAAGGAACATATAAGTTAAACAAACTAGAATAGATATTCTTGTATCTCAGTATAAACAGCTTAAAAATAATTTTGAAACAGAAACACACTAAGCACAGATGTTACAGTTAGTGAGCAGCGGAAGTAAGATAAAACAATCACACAAAATGCACAAGGATTTTATCCTGGTTTAGACCTCCTATCACTAGGAGTCCTACATCTAGTCCCCAAGCAAACTCTTGGGATTTCACTAACCAAGGGTACTGTCACGCCCCGATATTTAGCAGCGGAATAAATACTAGGATGCATGAACGATACAAATAGACGTACCACAGTTGAATAGCGTAGAGTCACAATTGAATATAATAACACAGTGGAAACTATAATATTATCATAAAAGTACTCCTTATTCCATTCATTCAACTAATTAAAAACCTTACATCAATCGAGCCAATCAAGGGCCCATTATTCAAATAAAAATGTTTCACTATTACATCGACTACTCAAATAACTATTCCTAGACTATCAACTCCTCATATGGCGGGTGCTCATCACTCTTGCCTGCCCCAACTGACTCATCTGGTTCCTCATCACTACCAGAAAGGACAGGATGATAGGGGTGAGCGAACTAGCTCAGTAGGATTTACATCTCAATATTGTACGGGCACTAATATACATGATTAACATTTTAAATAGACATATATGCACATGAACATGATGACAATGCATGCTTTTCTAACAAGTTGAATAGAGGAATAGAACGGATGACATATCAAATCAATATCGAATTGCATATACAATGGACAGGTAGTTCAAGAGTAGAATCATATCAAAATGAATTGGCCATATTCATACAGATCTCATGTATTCACATGAACAGACTTATCATGTCAAACAAAGGCACGTTCCCACAAATCTTGCTTATTTGTTTGTGCTATGCCAAGCACCAAAAGTCCATACTCCCACGGTTAATAAGTACGTTGGGGCGCTCCTCCCCAGGACTAGACATGGCCCCTACTGCACATGCATTAGTCAAATGGACCTAAGTCCCAGATTGTGCCGAACAAACATATTCATATTATGACCACAGAGTTTCAATAATAAGTTCAATGTAATAAGAACATGATCATCATAGAGTCGAGGTATGACAATGGCTCAAGAGAACAAAAGGGCAGTATAAGGACGTATCTTATGTTTCATAATTCGTTAGTGTCTTGACATGAGGATGACTAATGACAGATTGTATGCGGAACATGTGCTCTCTATCTCCAGGGTACTTCATGGTACAACCAGCTCGCCTCTATGTGGAATCCATAGAGAGCGGAGACTTACGGAGGTCTTAAGGAAAAGATCGCTAGTCTTGCCGATTCGGAATGACCGACAGAGAGCTCTCAATTCCCCAAGAAGGTGTGCCTATTCGTGCAAAGGTGTAAGTGACGTGTCATGGATCTTTCCTAACATGTATGCAAGTTATGAACAAATAATTTAACCATCGGAAAGCATATAGCTAAAGAAAACTTATATGCAAATCATGATAGCAACTTAACTAACGAGTCCATACTAACATGTATTCATCCACATATTCACATCAAATTCTTATCATTTCAATTTCATAACAAGCTAGATCACAAGATAATAGTCAATGTTCATAAAAGAAAATCACATATCATACATTAGAATCATATTCATGTTCATTACCGTTTTCACATGGGTTGATTACTTTTAGGTCCATGCATACTATGTAACATGATGCAACATGCTAATAGACCCAACAACTAAACATGCTGACATTTAGACAAACACAGTAATCAGGGTGCGATATTCATGCAACGCCTATATGTCTCTATCTACTAACATTAAGATAAAACTCTAAACATGACAAATATCGAGGACATCTATTGGAAGAATTTTTTTGTTGAGAATTAGGTCTGATTTGGTCTATAATGGAGTGTAACATAGGAAAAACGTAAGAAAGCCCTAAACATACGTGACTTCATTGCGACTTATATCTCAGGCCCGTAACCTGAGATCTACTGCTATTTAGACAAAACGTGTAACATGAAAGATGTCTATAACGACTAGTAGAAGAACTTTTATGTTGGTGGCTTTACCTAACTCGCTTTCTAATCTTGTGAAAACATGAAGAATGTACAGTTAAGTGCAATCCGAAAATGCAGTATCATACAGTGACTCTCTTACTAATCTTGTAACTCTATAATTAATGACATTTAGATAAAACATTCAACATAAAGGATGACCATAACGACTAGTGGAAGAACTTTTATGTTGGGGACTTGACCTAATTCGGTCTTGAATCTCGTAAAAATAGGAAGAATATAAAGCTAAGTGCAGCCGAAATCGCAATATCATGCAGCGACTCTCTTACCATGCTTATAACTCTCTCTAACTAAAGACTTTTAGACAAAATGTTCCAACATAAACGATGATCGTGACTACTAGTAGAAGAACTTTTATGTTGGAGATTTAGTCTAATTAGGTCTTGAATCACGTGCATGATAAGAAGAACGGAAAAATCCCTAATTGTGCGTGACTTAGGGAAAACTACTAATACACAATGTATACTCCATGAAAATTAGTCAAATCAAGTGCAAATGAACCTAGACTCGAAGATCTACATGATGGTGTTGGTTTTCTTTAATCTTGGCCCGAGAACACCTACCTTTGAATGCTAAGAACTCCCTGCAGGTTCCTGGGTCGATGTAGAGCGAGGTTGAGGAAGACCACGTTTTCCCCAGCCGTTCTCCACTCCTCCAGCGCCCCAAACTTGCTGCTCACGACCCCAACTTGTTGCTAACCCTTCCCTAAACATTTTGTGAGGAGTTCTTATAGTTTTAGGGTTCTATTTCATGTCCTAATGGGAGTAGAAAGGGGGCTGCGATTTCTGCTTCCTACTTTCCAAAATCTGGGATTCTCTCACCCAAAGGAGGTAGCAAGGGTTTAGGAAACCACCTCTTAGGGTTGGGTCCGGTTTTGCTTACCTTACATGACTAATTACCCTAATTTTAACCCTAAATTGCCCTCCCTAATTATTGCATAATTACATACACGAATTTTGGCTATTTTCTTGTCCCAATTTTCATCCTTGGGCCAAATGTGCTCTATTGGCCCAATCTTGTTAATGGGTTATTAATACATGATGTTGGAAGTCTCTCCAACATGTTTATTTAATTTATGGTTGGGTTATTTTTCCGCGTTAAAATTTTCCGACTTAGTTTCCTAATTCGGGTAGCTTGGTACGTGTGACATATACTCGGCCAATCAGATTTTCCGTTGCACGAATTCCTTCGTGGAACGCTTAGGGATAATATTGTGGTTGGTTTATAATTTTTACAGAATTTTCCGATGTGTTGTCTCACATACGATAGTGGTACGTAAGTTCTATCATTCCGATAATATGGAAGTTATTTATTTAATAATTTCATACTTGAATTTGTTCATGGGTCATACGTTGTCCATTGATCCATTTCTTTTATGGACTATCCCCACATATTGTTTGGAGTCCACCATAAATTTCTCATTTAGTTTATGATCTCATTTTATACACCTGATAATGGGTTGTCCAACTTATTTCCTAATTACGATAATAAGTCACACTAACTCTTAAATATACCTCAAGTGACTTTTATTGACCCAAATTTCTTGATGGATCATTAGAGGATATTATTTGAAGTCCATCTATGATTTTTATTTAATTTTTTGACTCATCTATGTATGTGTGATAATGATTTTCTGACTTATTCTCTAATTTTGATACTCAGTCGCAAAACGCCTTAAACTTGGACCATCTGATTTTTGTTTGCACGAATTTCTTCATGGGTCATTAGGGAGCATTAGTTAGAGTTGAACTATAGTTTATGAAATTTTCTAATGGTTTTTTTTTGTATGTACGATAGTGGCACTGCATTTTTACTATTTCACAAATATTGAATTTATCGTTTTCGATTTATTTCTAATTTTCTAATTTCTGAATTTTCGGGTGTTACATCCTCCCCCACTTAAAGAATTTGGTCCCCAAATTCACATGTGTTTACGAGCTGGACTTATGGAGAATTTAATTGTAAATTGCTCATAATATAATTATTGATTGGTGATGTACCTTTAGGCTCAAATAAAAGCGAGTTAGAAAAGAATACCTCTCCTTTACCTCCTATTTTGGGTTGTGCTGCCATTTTTTACTGAGCTCGATTCTCCTGTGGCAATCTTTGACCTTGTGATCTTGGCTACCACAATGGAGAGTTTCTTATTGCATTTCTTGCACTTATTTCTCTTGTGTGATCTGTTACTATTGTTAGGTCGTTTCTCTCTGGCCATGGGTTTGGAGTTTCCTATGGTTGTAATTTGTTCTTTCTTATTAGTTTCTCAAACTCCTTTGTCATCCATAGACCTTTCCTTTCCCTTTGTATCTCCCTTAGCCATTATTAGGGCATCCTCTAACAGTTGAGCAGCTTGTCGTAGTGCTTTGGTTAATCTTTGGACCGATCTCTGTCCGTCCATAGATGGCGTAGGTATATCCTCCATTGTTGTTTATTTAAGTTCCTTCAAAATAAATTATCACACGGTCAGTCTTCTTTACTCCTTGTTAATGTCTTGAAATCTTACAATATTTAGTTACTAAATAAAAGTTTTGGACTTAACCCATGTTTCTACCCAATCTCACCAGGTAGGTATAGAGTTCTTGACACAGGCTGAGGGTTCTAATGACACTTATCCTATCATTCCTGATTGCCTAGGACTTAGGAAAAGCCCAAGCTCCGATACCAAATGTCACGCCCCGATATTTAGCAGCGGAATAAACACCGGGATGCATGAACGATACAAATAGACGTACCACAGTTGAATAGCGCAGAGTCACAATTGAATATAATAACACAGTGGAAACTATAATATTGTCACAAAAGTACTCCTTATTCCATTCATTCAACTAATTAAAAACCTTACATCAATTGAGTCAATCAAAGGGCCCATTATTCAAATAAAAATGTTTCACTATTACATCGACTACTCAAATAACTATTCCTAGACTATCAACTCCTCATATGGCGGGTGCTCATCACTCTTGCCCTGCCCCAACTGACTCCTCTGGTTCCTCATCACTACCTGAAAAGGACAGGATGATAGGGGTGAGCGAACTAGCACAGTAGGATTTACATCTCAATATTGTGCGGGCACTAATATACATGATTAACATTTTAAATAGGCAGCTATGCACATGAACATATGACAACGCATGCTTTTCTAACAAGTTGAATAGACGAATAGAACGGATGACATATCAAATCAAATATCGAATTGCATATACAATGGACAGGTAGTTCAAGAGTAGAATCATATCAAAATGAATTGGCCATATTCATACAGATCTCATGTATTCACATGAACAAACTTATCATGTCAAACGAAGGCACGTTCCCACAAATCTTGCTTATTTGTTTGTGCTATGCCAAGCACCAAAATTGCATACTCCCGCGGTTAATAAGTACGTTGGGGTGCTCCTCCCCAGGACCAGATAGGGCCCCTATTGCACAGGCATTAGTCAAATGGACCGAAGTCCCAGATTGTGCCGGACAAACATATTCATATTATGACCAGAGTTTCAATAATAAGCTCAATGTAATAAGAACATGATCATCATAGAGTCGAGGTATGACAATAGCTCAAGAGAACAAAAGGGCAGTATAACGACGTATCTTATGTTTCATAATTCGTTAGTGTCTTGACATGAGGATGACTAATGACAGATCGTATGCGAAACATGTGCTCTCTATCTCCAGGGTACTTCATGGTACAACCAGCTCGGCCTCTATGTGGGAATCCATAGAGAGCGAGACTTACGGAGGTCTTAAGGAAAGATCGCTAGTCTTGCCGATTCGGAATGACCGACATAGAGCTCTCATTCCCCAAGAAGGGTGCGCCTATTCGTGCAAAGGTGTATGTGACGTGTCACGGATCTTTCCTAACATGTATGCAAGTTATGAACAAATAATTTAACCATCGGAAAGCATATAGCTAAAGAAAACTTATATGCAAATCATGATAGCAACTTAACTAACGAGTCCATACTAACATGTATTCATCCACATATTCACATCAAATTCTTATCATTTCAATTTCATAAAAACCTAGATCACAAGATAATAGTCAATGTTCATAAAAGAAAATCACAAATCATACATTAGAATCATATTCATGTTCATTACCATTTTCACATGGGTTGATTACTTTTAGGTCCATGCATACTATGTAACATGATGCAACATGCTAATAGACCCAACAACTAAACATGCTGACATTTAGACAAACACAGTAATCAGGGTGCGATATTCATGCAATGCCTATATCTCTCTATTTACTGACATTTAGATAAAACTCTGTACCTCAAAACTGTCGAGGACATCTATTGGAAGAACTTTTGTGTTGAGGGTTAGGTCTGATTCGGTCTATAATGGTGTGTAACACAGGAAAAACGTAAGAAAGCCCTAAACCTACGTGACTTCATTGCGACTTATGGCTTGACCTAATTCGGTCTCTAATCTTGTGAAAACATGAAGAATGTACAGTTAAGTGCAATCCGAAAACGCAGTATCATACAGTGACTCTCTTATTAAGCTTGTAACTCTCTAATTAATGACATTTAGACAAAACTTCAACATACAAGATGACCATAATGACTAGTGAAAGAACATTTATGTTGAGGACCTGACCTAATTCGGTCTTGAATCATGTGAAAATAGGAAGAACATAAAGGTAAGTGCAGCCTGAAATCGCAGTATCATGCAGCGATTCTCTTACCATGCTTATAACTCTATCTAATTAAAGACTTTTAGACAAAATTTTAACATAAAAATGATCGTGACTACTAGTAGAAGAACTTTGATGTTGGAGATTTAGTCTAATTAGGTCTTGAATCACGTGCATGATAAGAAGAACGAAAAAAGCCCTAACTGTGTACACTTAGGGAAAACTACTAATACACAATGTATACTCTGTGGAAATTAGTTAAATCAAGTGAAAATGAACCTAGACTTGAAGATCTACATGATGATGTTGGTTTCTTTAATCTTGGCCTGAGAACACCTACCATTGAATGCTAAGAACTCCCTGCAGGTTCCTAGGTCAATGTAGAGCGAGGTTGAGGAAGACCACGTTTTCCCCAGCCGTTCTCCACTCCTCTAGCGCCCCAAACTTGCTGCTCACGACCCCAACTTGTTGCTAACCCTTTCCTAAACATTTTGTGAGGAGTTCTTATAGTTTTAGGGTTCTATTTCATGTCCTAATGGGAGTAGGAAAGGGGGCTGCGATTTCTGCTTCCTACTTTCCAAAATCTGGGATTCTCTCACCCAAAGGAGGTAGCAAGGGTTTAGGAAACCACCTCTTAGGGTTGGGTCCGGTTTTGGCTTACCTTACATGACTAATTACCCTAATTTTAACCCTAAATTGCCCTCCCTATTTATTGCATAATTACATACACGAATTTCTGGGTATTTTCTTGTCCCAATTTTCATCCTTGGGCCAAATGTGCTCTATTGGCCCAATCTTGTTAATGGGTTATTAATACATGATGTTGGAAGTCTCTCCAACATGTTTATTTAATTTATGGTCGGGTTATTTTTCCGTGTTAACAATTTTCCGACTTAGTTTCCTAATTCGGGTAACTTGGTCACGTGTGACATATACTCGGCCAATCAGATTTTCCGTTGCACGAATTCCTTTGTGGAACGCTTAGGGATAATATTTGCGGTTGGTTTATAATTTTTACGGAATTTTTCGATGTGTTTTCTCATATACGATAGTGGTACGTAAGTTCTATCATTCCGATAATACAGAAGTTATTTATTTAATAATTTCATACTTGAATTTGTTCATGGGTCATACGTTGTCCATTGATCCGATTTATTTTATGGACTATCCCCACATATTGTTTGGAGTCCACCATAAATTTATCATTTAGTTTATGATCTCATTTTATACACCTGATAATGGGTTGTCCAACTTATTTCGTAATTACGATAATAAGTCACACTAACTCTTAAATATACCTCAAGTGATTTTATTGACCCAAATTTCTTGATGGATCATTATAGGATATTATTTTAAGTCCATCTATGATTTTTATTTATTTTTTTGACTCATCTATGTATGTGTGATAATGATTTTCTGACTTATTCTCTGATTACGATACTCAGTCGCAAAACGCCTTAAACTTGGACCATCCGATTTTTGTTTGCACGAATTTCTTCATGGGTCATTAGGGAGCATTATTTAGAGTTGAACTATGGTTTTTGTGAAATTTTTTTGTTTTTTTTGTATGTACGATAGTGGCACGTGCATTTTTACTATTTCACAAATATTGAATTTATCATTTTCGATTTATTTCTAATTTTCTAATTTCTGAATTTTGGAGTGTTACAGGTACAGTCCCCCTCAAGGACACTTACATATCCACACCTGCTGGCCTTCTCTTCAACCCACGAAGAGGCAATACAACCACCTGTAGCAATAGGTCTTCCCTTCACAAGGGAATTAAACCACCTGCTCACAGTAGGTCTTCTCTTCTCGCAGGAAGACAAACACTCTTAAAGAAGAGTAGAAGGGATGGCCCCTAGATCAAGCTTATACAACAGGCTTGCTTGATCTGAGGCATGAACTGAGAGAGGAAGAAAGTAGACTATCAAGCTTATCCTCTCAGAAGAACTAGCTCTCAAAGAGAAAGAAGTGATGGCTTCAGGAGTGCTCAGAGCATATGAGCTTGGAGTGAAGGTGCACTACTCTCAATGGTGATTGTGAAGGTTTGTGTATAGTTCGTGTTTCCTTTCGTGTGTACTTTTCTACACAGCCATCATCTTCTTCCTTATAATCACTTTAGCTATCTTCAGATGTGTTCGTTGAAGTGTCTGCTGTCCGTTGAAGTGTCTGTAGTCGCAGTGAGTCTTACATTGTACAAACATGTTACTATCGAAAACCTACAGGCATTAAATGCTAAGAGAGAGATCTTCAGTCAATGAAAATAGGTGTTATACAGAAATAGAAGTATCCATTCTGTCACCATATAAATCACATGAAGACTTGTTATAAGATGACAAACCGTAAAGTGCTTTCTCCAAGAGAATTGTGACCCGTGACTAAGTAAGCCACAGACAAACTTCTGCTCACAAGCAAAGCGTTAGAAGACTTACATGAAAATAGTAATTAGTCAAAAAGTCATTCTGTAAGAGGATATCCTTGAAAGCTTTGGTAACAGATAGAGGGAAATTTGAAATGTACTTCTTTGAAAATTGGTTTGAAAAGTATTACGCACAAGGTTATGTTCATATCAAAGATTTATCATTAGGGCAATCAAAAAATTTCAACCATAAGAAATAAGATTATTGCACAGATAATTTTCAGAGTATTTGAAACTAATATATCTGAAATAGTAAGGATAATATAATGCAAATCAATGTTAAGACACAGTTGATGTTTAAAGAATAATCGCTGATAAGACACAGTCGATGTATGAAAGATAATTGATGTTTAAGCAAAGTAATCCTTGTTTAAAACAATAGTAATCAATGCTATTTTATTCCGTAATCCATGGTTAAGAGAGAGGTAATCGATATATTCCATCATCATTCACACATCTCACAGTCTATATAGTAGCAATGAAAGTAAACCAAGTCTATAATTATACAAATCCATAGCATAACATCATTGTCCACATACTAGTAAAAGTAAGTACAAGCTAACAAATGGTCCTCCACAATCTCGCTACTCCTCTCGCTCGGAGTGGCTCCTCACAATGTCCTCAAGCACGGGGACACCTGTCTCACCTGTATGTTAAAGCAAGTATGAGTTTTCACAAAAGACTCAGCAAGTAACCCATTGGCACATCCTTACACATGTCACATTCATGCTATTCTTTTAACAATAAAAGTAACCTTACCACATGGTTCATGTCATAACAACAAGTATAAATAAGTAACCTATAACATGCTTTCTACACATGGTCTTTAACTTGATTCATGGTATCAATTGCAATTCATTCACATCATATTTCTAAACAACTTGATCATGGAATTAAACACATGCTTACTAACACACCTAGCATGATATCTATCACTTTTCACATACTTTTATATCACATAAATACACATTTTTCTTGTTGTTTTAACATAATTATCACATGTTCACATGGTTTCACAATATTTCACATGGTACACATTAACACATCACTTTCACATGAACACTTTGCACATTTACACATATTTCACATCTTTACACATTATTTGCTGTGACACATAGTTCGAACCACCATAAAGAAGGACATACATATCACATACACATACCCATCACCTAGGCATTATAGTGATGAATCTTGGTAACTGTGCAGAACTGGGATAAGCCCTCTCCACCATAACCAGTGGTACTTGTCCACCTCCAGGATTTCATCCTGATGTCCACAGGATATCACATACACATTGAGCCTTCTCATAGGCACTTTTCTACAGTACGGCTCCACAGCCTTCTATGGTAGCAGTGTCAATTTCGGCACACATTCACTTAATCACATTATCTCAATTAATCACATGATAAACATCATTTTATATGCACTTATTGGCCCATTCACATGCATACCATTCAAACACATATATATTTCAGTTTACAGAACCTATCATGATTGTCTAATAGTATTAAATCATGTATAACAGTACCTAAACATGCTGCTAATCACTGAAAATATATTTTCTTAAACAATCATGCTTAATATGGTTTTTAATACCTTTATAATTGCAAACAGTACCTAAAGACATCAAAATAGTCCCAAATTTTAACCATAAACCCTACACATGGAACATATCATATGGTTACTTTTTCAGAATTTTCATGACAGTAACTCTATTTTTAACATTTAACAGGGGTCTCATGCAATTTAACAAGATAATTCAATCTAACACGATAAACAGTAATTAGTCGGGTCTAACAATCTCAAAACATGAAAACAGTAACCCTAGTTTCAGGTAAATTTTCTGTAGCAGTATCATACATCATTACTAATTATTCTGAATTTAAAACCATCAAACATGCATATTTACGCCTAACATAATTTCTATAATTTGCAATTATTTTCAAAAAATTAACATGAATTTGTGAGTTAACCTAATATCATACCTGAACATCCATAAATTTTATAGCATGTGAAAACATCCAAAAATCCCCGAAAATCACATCACACAAATCAAAACCACTGTTCAGAAAAACCAGATGAACTTGATGGCAAGGGTCTTGCTGTCAGGGTGGGTTAACGGCACAATCGATTGTCGTTAACTCAAGAACTTGGCGGCAATAAGATTTCCATCAACCTCCTATCTGCAGGCAGTGCAGACTGAACATAGAAAAACACAAATTTGGGAGTCCAGGACACGATCTAAAAATCTAGAAAAATACCTAAACTATAGGTGATAGGTCTAGCCACACAGTCAGTGGCACAAAAGTTGCCGTCAACATGTTCTTAACGTCAAGGGATGTTGACGTTAAATAGGGATTCGGGCAAAACCATAAAGCATCAAAACATATATATAGTACACAGAAATTGAGGGCCGTACAGTGTAGCTTCGACTGATGAAGACCAAAAACATGCATGACTTCGGATATAAGATGAAACTTGACTTCGATTGAAACTATGAAAAGATTATCAGTGATGAAACACATGAACTTATGAATGACAACAAGGACTTACAAGCAATTGAACACCATATGGAGAATTTAGTTATACTTGGAATACTTACAATGGTGATCCTTGTATAATTTATTTCCTTTGAGTCTCCTACTGACAGACTTAACCAAAGTGATATTAAGGAAAATATACATGGTTTATTAAAGTATTCCTGATAAGTTTTGTTATCACTAAAATATATGATCATGGAGAAAAAGGAGTCAACAATCTCCCCCTTTTTGGTGTTGACAAAACTAACCGAAATCATAATGCTCCGAAAGAAATATGATGCTATGTATTTAGAGTATATGTATTTCAGAGTATTTCTCCCCCTTTTTGTCAATGACCAAAAAGGAAGGTGAAAGGAATAATAATGATGAACGAACAAGAAGGAGGTGGAGAAATATGTAAGAAGTCTTCCCCTTAGTCCATGGCTCTCCCTCAGGGCAAGGCCCTCAGTTCAAAGCCAGTAAAGATAAAGGAGTTAAATGTAGAGACTTTGGTCAGAAGGAGTAGATCATAAAAATGACTCAAAAAGATAGTGGGAGTGGTATTTAAATATTGGATCCTTATGAAGAGAATAGATGTTGCAATAGGATGATGATACAGGTCAACTTGTATGAAGGATAAGTCAACCTGATGTAAGGAGGTGTCGACAGATAAATGAGTTGTGTCGACAGAGTCATGAAGTACAAGAAGTTTTTCAACAATGATTAGGAGTCATTCATTTCCAAGGTATTCTGAAATATTAATGTCTTCAGTTATTTTTAGAAATACATCCTTTACAAATTACACATGCCTAGCTCTTTTCGGAGAGAGGTGAATCTCTCTTCATGTAAGACTTTTGTAAAGATGTCTGCCAACTGATTTTCAGTTTCTATGAATGAAATGCTAATATTACCATTTGTTACATGATCTCTAATGAAATGATATCTAATCTCAACATGCTTGGTTCTTGAATGTTGTACTGGATTCTTTGTGAGATTAATTGCACTGGTGTTGTCACATAACAGGGGTACAGATCTGATGTTTAGTCCATAATCCTCAAGTTGTTGTTTGATCCATAGTAGTTGAGTGCAGCAACTCCTAGCAGCAACATATTCAACATTAATTGTTGGCAAGGCCACAATGTTCTGCTTTCTTGAGGACCAGGAGATCAAACACCCTGCAAGAAACTGACAGGAACCACTAGTGCTTTTTCTATCCACTTTGCATCCAGCATAGTCAGCATCAGTGTATCCAATTAAATTCATCTTGCATGATCTTGGATACCATAGGCCTAATTCACATGTATGTGCTAAATATCTAAAAATCCTTTTGACTGAAATTATATGGGATTCTTTAAGATCTGCTTGGTACCTAGCACACATGCATACACTAAATAAAATGTCTGGTCTAGTAACATTTAAGTATAGTAGAGAGCCGATCATACCTCTGTAGGATTTCTGATCTACTTTCTTACCTTGAGGATCACTATCTAACCTAGTGGAAGTGCTTATAGGAGTGGTTAGATGCTTTACTTGTTCAAAACCAAACTTCTTTAGCAACTCCTTGATGTACTTGGTCTGATTGATGTGGGTTCTTTCCATGTCTTGTTTGATTTGGAGTCCAAGGAAGTAAGTCAATTCTCCCATCAAACTCATCTCAAATTCTCCCTGCATTAATTCTTCAAAATACTTGCAAAGAGATTCATCAGTAGCTCCGAAATATGTCATCAACATAAATTTGCACAATTAAGGTATGTTGAGAGCATGATTTAATGAACAATGTGCTATCTACTTTGCCCCTAGTAAAACCATGTTTTAAAAGAAATGCACTTAGTCTTTCTTACCAAGCTCTAGGTGCTTGTTTCAGACCATATAGTGCCTTATGTAATTTGAAAACATGATTAGGATGGTCCATGTCTTCAAAGCCAGGAGATTGTTCAACATAGACTTCCTCTTTTATAAAACCATTTAAAAATACAGATTTCACATCCATTTGAAATAATTTTAAATCACATGCAGATGCATATCCTAGTAAAATCCGAATACCCTCAAGTCTAGCTAGTGGTGCATAGATTTCATCAAAATCTATGCCCTCCTCTAGGGAATAGCCTTGAGCTACGAGTCTAGCCTTATTTCTACTAATGACACCAGCTTCATCCAACTTGTTCCTGAACACCCATTGGTGTCAATCACAGGATGATCTGATGGTCTAGGAACAAGGGACCAGACTTGGTTTCTGTTGAACTGATTTAGTTCATCTTGCATGGCTAAAATTCAAGATTCATCAGTCAGTGCCTCATTGACTGTCTTGGGCTCAATTTGAGAAACAACAACTAAATAATCACAAGGAATAATATTACCTCTGGTTCTTATCCCTTCATTTGGATCTCCAATGATATTTTCTTTGGGATGATCATTCTTATATCTCCATTCCCTGGGAAGATCCTCATGGATTATATCTTTATGTTGTAATTCTTCTAGGGGTGGATCTTCATTATCTTTGATGGATACTTCCCGCATTTTCTCGGATAGCTTCTCTGTACCTTCATCATCACTAACAATTTCCTTTCTCAAGGAAGGGTTAGATTCATCAAATATAACATGTATGGTTTGTTCAATTAAAAGACTTCTTTTATTGAAAACTCTAAATCCTTGGGGTTTGGAGGTGTAACCCATAAAACTATCTTCGTCGGATTTGGGATCCAGCTTACCAATGTTTGTCTTACCATTGTTGTGAATGAAGCAAGGACATCCAAATGTTCTGAGTTGACTGATCTTAGGCTTCTTCTGCTTGTACAACTCATATGTTGTCTTCTTTAATATAGGCCTTATCGTAGCTCTATTGATTATATAGCAAGCTGTATTAACTGCCTCTGCACAAAAAATATCTTGGCAAGTTGTATTTAGATAGCATAGTTATTGCCATATCCAATAAAGTTCTATTTTTCCTCTCAACTACTCCATTTTGTTGAGGTGTTCTTGGTGCTGAGAAATTGTGCTCAATTCCTAGATCATCACAGAATTCTACAAACTTGTCATTCTAAAATTCTCCTACATGATCTGATAGAAGACTTATAATACTAATCTTCTTATCTTTCTGAACTAGCTTGCTGAACTTAACAAATGCTTCAAACGTGTCATCTATGTATTCCAAAAGAGACCCATGTATATCTTGAGAAATCATCAACAATGACAAAACCAAAATTCTTACCACCTAAACTGGTAGTTCTCATGGGTGCAAATAAGTTCATATGAACTAGTTCTAGAGGCTTGGTTGTGGTAACAGTTGTCTTTGACTTGAAGGAAGCTTTGGCATGTTTTCCCTTAGCGCATGGTCCACAAACTTTATCAAGACTTGAGTTAATCTTTGGTAATCCTTTTACCAAGTCATGCTTGAAGAGTTTTTTGATTCCATCCAAACTTGCATGACCCAATCTCTTGTGCCAAAAGTTTTGCATTTTGCTCTTTGCTTGCTGCCAAGCATACATCTTGACCTTTCAGATCTTCCAATCATAAAACATAAAGATTTCTTTCTCTGTAGCTTAGAAAACTATTATCCCTTCCTTGATGATCAGACACTTGGATTCTTGAACTTAATTTGATGGCCCTTGTCGCATAGCTGACTTATGCTAATCAAGTTGTGTTTGAGACCTTCAACACAAAGTACTTCTTCTATCAATGTCTTTTATTTGCCCCTAACAGATCCACAGCCAATTACAGATCATTTTCCATTATCTCCATATGTTACTATTCCTTCTTCAGCCTTCATAGATGAAAACAGTTTCTTGTCACCTGTCATATGCCTTGAGCACCCACTGTCCAAGTACCACTTGGATGCTCTAAGGCTCTCCTGTAAATAAATCAGTGAGATTTATGTACCCAAGTTCTTTTGGGTCCTGAGTGGTTAGTTTCGATAGATTGATTTTTCGTATCCATTTTAAATGTTTTGGTGGGCAAGTGTTCTTTGTATGACCAAGTTTATTACAGTGTGTACAACAGGTAATATTATTTGAACATTTGATTACTTTACTATGTTTTTCTCTTTTTGTTTTGTAACCAGGTTCTTGTTTAGTTATAAATTTTGGTAATGGGTATTTTTTACGATATATAATTGTTTCTTCATTTTCTGATGGTTTAAAATCAATTCCTATTTCTTCTTACCAAATCTTCTTGCACCATTTAGTATTAATGAAGATCTTCCATTAGTTAATTTTTCAATGTTGCTATTAAATATTCATTATCTTTTCTTAATGTTTCTACTTCCTCTTTTGACTTAATCATTATTTCTTGATTTTCTAGAGTTAGTATTTCATCATTTTTGCTTTTTACATCTTCACTTAACATCTCATTTCTCCTTTTTAATTCTTGAATTTGTTTTTCTAGTTGTTCCATTTCGGATTTTAAGTGCGAGGCCCTCGAACTTTGTTCTCATTGTAAGGCCCTCGAATTTTGTTGTATTATTTTAATTTCATGTAAATATTCATGTTGTGTATGCATAGATGTACATATCTACGTATGTATTAACTATTTATACTTATATATATGCATGTGTATAAGTTAGTTGTAAATAATGTATGATGGTATGATGGTAGCATGTACATGATAGTATACATAATGCATGTATATATGTATAGGTTATGCATGGTTTCCTGCATGTTTTTGAGTTCTGGCCGAAGGCCAGATTGGCGTCAATATCAATGGACGTTTGTGTTGTGTTGGCGTCAACCATATGGACGCCAACACTAATCCAGCGTCTAGCGATGTGGATGCTAATTTCTCTGGCTTGCATGCGTTGCAGAGCCGGAAATCCCGGGAATAGGCTACCCCAACCATTGGGGAGCTGTCCCCAACGGTTTGAAAGGCTTCTTGTCAAGCCTGCGTGAAAGGAGAGCCCCCTCTCCTATTTACCAAGCCTTTTGCAACCTCAACAACTCTCTTGGCTCTCTTTGCAAGAGGAGAAGAAGGAGAAGAGAAAACTGTGAGAAAACCCCACCCTTTGCAAGCTTGGATCTGACCTTCTGAAGCTGTTCCTGCCATCTACCACGACAAGGAGCTAGCTGAAGTGAAGGAGGAGACTTCCCCGACCTCATCTTGGAGTCATCTTCGTCCTAGAACCCGAGGAGAGAAATTGTGGAGCTTCTTGGGACTGCCCAAGGAGAGCTTTTTCGGCCATTTAGATCCGTCCAGAGTATTTTCTAGAGGCAAGTAACCTACCCCTATCGTCCATGTAGATGTCAAGTAGGGTTTATATCATTTTTATGTATTTTTCCTCGTGTCCTAGATCCCCCATTCACCCCTTTTTTATTTGGAGTTCGGTCTGTGTTTCTGCACAGACAAGAACTTGGCGTCAATGCCTTGACGCCAAGATTCCCAGTGTGCGTCCAGCGATCTTGCCGTCCACTCCTGAAACGGCCAGAGACCGCCGTTAAGTTCTACAGGACAGAACAGTGAACTGTTCTGCCCTTCTATATGATTAATTTCGATGTGTTTTGCGATGAGGATATAGTAAACCTATTATGCTATCTAATATGAATGTTTGAATGTGTGATAAGGCCTTGTAAATTCTTTGATTTGGCATGAATGGTTTATTTATGGAGAATGTATGCATGATGAGACTTAGACCATGTTCGTTACCGTTATGAAATCATGTGGAATTTGATGCCATAAATTTTGCTAAACCAAGAATGGGTGAATCAGTCCATGCTCTAAATTTTTGGGAATTTCTCCATGCTCATCTGATTTATTGAGTTTTCTGAAATGAAATTAGAAAACCATGCGTAGGGTTGTAGAATCTCCAATAAATCGTGTGTTGTGAAATAAATCCCCGGGAAATTTCTGTGGTGTTGTGTATATTGGGTTTAGGGTTATGACCTGTTAAACTGAAATTTCATGTTATGCACCATGGTGGATTGAATCACGAATGATATGAAAAATTGATGTTTGATTTTCTGTAATTGCATCATGAATTAGAAAAATCCAGAATTTTGTATGTGAGGTCATGACCCAAATCAGCATGTGGTTAAATTTTCAGGTCCTTTGGACAAACTGTATAGTGAAATATGAAGTTTTCCTTGCAAAAAATGTGAACAATGCATGTTAATGTGGGAATAATGTGACATGTGGTGTGATATGATTTATGCAAATACTGAACATGTGATCCCTGTTAATTGTAGAATCATGTTAGGAAAACAGAGCCTTTGTGTGAATGAGAAAATGAATGAGAGGTAAGTGTCATGTGTAAAGATATGCGTAGAATCGGTAAATGTGTAAATGCAGTGGAACCGTATCAGGGAAAAGTCCCCCTGAGAAGGTTCAATGTGTTGTGATCCTAAGGGCATTAGGATGAAATCCTGGAGGTGGACAAGTACCACTGGTTAGGGTGGAGACTTGTTCTCCCGTCTGCGCAGTCCAAGAGTCGTCACTGTATTGCCTAGGTGACGTCTATGTGTATGTGATGTGATGTGTCCTTCTTATGGTGGTTTGGACTATGTGTCACGGCACTAAAGTGTAAAATGTGAAATGTGATTGTGATCATGTGCAAATTGTGTAGTGTGAACAATGTGTAAATGTGCATGTGTAAAGTGTAAATTATGTGAATGAGAAATTGTGTGAATATGTGAAACCAAAACGTGAGGGTTGTGAATTTGTGATCCATGTTGTGGTGATCTGAAATCATGATAAAACAGCAAACTAAATGTACTTATGATCATGCTTTACATGTGTAAATTGCCTAGAATCCATGTTAGAAACGATTCTTAGTGGTGTGTAAGTAATCCCATGCTTGTTTGCCCTCATGTTGTAATTTAAATTGATTAAGTAGCTCTTGTGTGTTGGGTTATGCTTTCTAGTCCATGCATGCTAAGTGCGTTCTTTCACGAAGGCATTGAAATCATGCTAAACTTGCTTTCATGTTTTAGTTTAATTGAAAGTAGAACTTCATGTGTTGGAATGATTAGAGAACATGTGATAGGAGATTTTGATTTAGAAAATCTGAAAGCATGAATCATGTGTTTAATTAATAGAACCACCATGATAGGTATTAATTTCAATGACAAGCATGCTACATGATTGTGTCTTGTAAATGTGTATGTAAAACCTGCTATGACATGTACATGTATGGTATGTGTAGTGTTATTTGCTGAGTCTTTTAGACTCATTACTTGCTTCGGCGTACAGGCGTAGTTGGTGACGACACACTTGCGGAGGAGGCAGTGGAGACCGACTCCGAGCGTGGAGATTAGATCGTTGGTGTACTTTGCGATATTTTGATTTCATAGTATGTAATTGCAACATTGTACTAGCATTATCATGGAAAATGTTTAAGTGTGGACAATTATGTATTTGATTTTCAGCAATTTAATTATGTGGACTTTTAGTTCTTTAAATGTTATTGCAATCATGTATGTTAAATGTGGATGATGAATGAAATGAAGACAGTGGTTCTTTTACTTCCGCTACTCTGTTCTTATATTCACGTGTATCTCAGCTGAATGTTATTGTTGGGTAAATGTCCCACTGTGGCAACGTTCACTATACCGACGTGGGTTGGTATAACCGTACCGATATAATGAGGGTCGCTACAGAGATTGGTATCAGAGCAACCGGTTGAGATTGCACATGAATATACATAAGTCATCATCCCCATTACATGCTAAGTCTACATAGGAATGTCCACATGTGTAGAAAACACTAATAAGAAAATGGTTAGAAAACTTAGTAACCTAGCTAATGGTGGCTGAAATTTATTACAGCCATGGCTTCGAGAGGTAGGCGTGGCGGAGCGCCGACCCGTGAGGACGAGCCGAGACGTGACGAGCGGGCGGAGCAGCAGGCCCAGCACCGCAAGGTCCTGTACTTCCCCCACCGCCGCCTGTGGATTATGGAGTATTCATGCAAGGTCTGGTGCAAGCCATGCAGACGCAGGCTCATACCCAGGCAGCACTCCAGGCACAGTTGGAGGCTCAGGTTAGACTAATAAAATGATTAATAGTCTATTTTATTTGATTATGCGATATTATGTTGATTGTGTATTGCTTGCTGTGTACTGTAGCAGGCTCAAGTACCAGCTCAGGACCATGGTGGACCTTCTACCATGGAAAGATTCAAGAGGATGCTGCCACCCTCTTTTAAGGGGGAGAGCGACCCATTGTTGGCAGAAAGCTGGATGAGGGAGATAGAAAAGATCTTCCGAGCCATCAGGTGTGCAGATGAGGATAAGGTCACATTAGCCACCTACATGCTACAGGTATGCTTTAGTTTATATGCTTGTATGTTTTGTTAAGTTAGATTTGTTTAGATGGTGCTTATGAACGGTGTACTGCAGGAAAGAGCTGATGTATGGTGGGCTTCATTGCTGCGTACCCGGTTTGAGGACGGAGCTATTGATGTTGCTTGGGACGAGTTCGTGAGGCTCTTTCGGGCCAAGTTCGTCCCCGAGCATGTTCAAGATCGGATGGAGCAGGAGTTCCTCTCTTTGGCTCAAGGCTCCATGACCGTGCTAGAATATGAGGCAAGATTTTCTGAACTCTCTAAATATGCACCTCATATCGTGGCAGACGAGCGCAGAAGACAAAGAAGTTCGTGATGGGCCTGAAGCCATCACTGAGGACGAGGCTCGTGGCGTTTGACCACCGCACTTTGGACGAGGCCCTCAGCGCTGCTTGTAGGCAGGAGGGTGAGATGGAGCAATACCTTGAAGAGAAGAAGGCTTCGCAGAAGAGACCTGCAGCTACGTTCCAGCGACAGGACAAGAAGAAAGCGGTGTACCCGACACAACAACGATCAGTGGTAGTCGGAAGTTCTCAGGTACCTTATGTACGTTCCCCTGGTGTGAAGAAAGAGTGTCCCCACTGTGGGAAGACACATGGTGGTACCGAATGTTGGATGATTACGGGAAAGTGCTTGAAGTGCGGAAGCAGCGACCACAAGATCAAGGATTGTTCGAGACTTCAGCAGGGAGTCCAGCGCGGAGTGCCAGCCCCAGCGGTAGCGGCAGCAGCGCCAGCTACAGGAAGACCAGGAAGGCCTCGAGCCCCAGCTCGAGTGTTTGCTTTAGCTCGCGAGGACGCCGAGCAGGCGGAGCATGTCACCGAAGGTACGGTTTTACTTTTAGGTGTGCACGCTCGGGTTTTGTTTGATACGGGTGCTACTCACTCGTTCATTTCTGAGCGGTTCGCTAGGCAGTTAGCCCTAGAGTCAGGTGTAGAGTCTGAGGATTTAGAGGTCCCTTTGTCTGTGCACACCCCTGCGGGTACGGTATCGACTAGGAAGTGCATTCCGTCGCTACCTGTGTGCATTGAGGATAGAGTCCTAGAAGGGTGTTTCTTCTTGCTAAAGATGAAGGACTATGATGCTATTCTTGGTCTGGATTGGCTAGAGGAGCACTATGCGTTAGTGGATTGTCGTCGGAAGAGGATTGTTTTCCGCATTCCTGGTGAGGACGAGTTCTCTCACCCTTGCCAAGGAACTTGGCGGGAAAGTTAGTCATCTCTGCCATGAAGGCGATGCGCATGGTAAACAAGGGTTGTGACGCTTTTCTTGCCAGCGTGGTACTAGTGCCAGAGGCTGATGAGTCACCTACTCTTGCAAGATTGAGGTAGTGCAGGATTTCCAGATGTCTTTCCTGATGACTTGTCTGGATTGCCACCGGATAGAGAGATAGAGTTTACCATAGAGTTGCTTTCGGGCACCTCTCCTATCTCGAAGGCTCCATATCGGATGGCACCTGCGGAGTTAGCCGAGTTGAGGAGGCAGTTGCAAGAGTTGCTTGATAAGGGATTTATTCGCTTGAGTGTTTCCCCTTGGGGCGCACCTGTATTATTCGTCAAGAAGAAAGACGGGTCACTTAGGTTATGCATTGACTACAGGAAGCTGAACCAAGTGACGGTGAAGAACAGGTATCCCTTACCTCGTATTGATGATTTGTTTGACCAGTTGCGAGATGCATCAGTCTTTTCTAAGATTGATTTGCGATCTGGTTATCATCAGTTGAGGATTCGGAGTGAGGATGTGTCCAAGACGGCGTTTAGAACCCGTTATGGACATTATGAGTTTTTGGTCCTTCCTTTCGGATTGACCAATGCCCCTGCAGCGTTCATGGATCTCATGAACATGGTGTTTAGGCCTTATCTAGATAGCTTTGTCGTAGTGTTTATTGATGATGTGTTGGTCTACTCTCCGGACGAGGCCACACACCGTCAGCATTTGAGGGTAGTGTTAGAGGTTCTTCGTGAGCACAAGCTGTACGCTAAGTTCAGCAAGTGCGATTTTGGTTGCGCGAGGTTCATTTCCTCGGGCATGTTATCTCCGGTGCTGGTGTTGCAGTGATCCAGCAAAGGTCCAGGCAGTTATGGATTGGGAGATTCCCAAGACCCCTTCGGAGATTCGTAGTTTTATTGGTTTAGCTGGTTACTATCGGCGATTTATTGAGGGATTTTCATCCATCGCCGCCCCTTTGACTCAGCTTACCAGAAAGGGAGTGAAGTTTGTTTGGTCGAGAAGTGTGAGAGTAGTTTTCAATTGTTGAAGACTAAGCTCACGACAGCCCGGTGTTAGTCTTACCGAGCGGTGTAGAGGGTTTTGCTATCTACACGGATGCGTCTCGGATTGGTTTAGGCTGTGTGCTAATGCAGCAGGAAAGGGTAGTGGCTTATGCTTCTCGTCAGTTGAAGGAGCATGAGAGGAACTATCCGACTCATGACTTGGAGCTCGCAGCAGTGGTTCATGCACTAAAGATCTGGAGGCACTATCTTTATGGTGTCAGATTTGAGGTGTTTACCGACCACAAGAGCTTGAAGTATCTTTTCTCCCAAAAGGAACTAAACCTGAGGCAGAGAAGATGGATTGAGTTCTTGAAGGACTATGACTTCGACCTTCAGTATCACCCTGGGAAGGCGAATGTCGTAGCGGATGCTCTGAGTAGAAAGAGGCCATCTCTCCAGCAGGATTGGAAGATGTTGGAGGATGCGGCTTGCGCGTTGACTGAGTTAGAGCCATCGCTATGCCAGGCTTTTGTAGCTCAGTTATCTCTTAGGTCCTCGGTTTTGGATGAGGTGATCGAGCAACAGAAAGCCGACCCTAGACTCTTAGAGTTAGTGGGCAAGGCAGGCATTGCTCGTGATGAGGACGGTGTGATTAGATTTCATCACCGTGTTTGTGTCCCTGATTTGGTAGATGTCCGTGAGCATGTGTTAGCGGAGGCTCATAGATCGCGATTCTCTATTCATCCAGGTAACACTAAGATGTACCAGGATTTGAAGAGATCCTTTTGGTGGTCTGGCATGAAGAGGGATGTAGCGGATTATGTGTCTAGGTGTTTGGTGTGTCAGCAAGTGAAGGCCGAGCGACAGCGACCATCCGGCCTTATGCAAAGGATGGAGATTCCAGTGTGGAAGTGGGAAGCTGTCACTATGGACTTTGTTTCGGGTTTGCCTCGATCTAGAAGGGGCAATGACTCGATTTGGGTAGTTGTAGATAGATTCTCGAAGACTGCTCATTTCTTGCCTATGAAGAAGAAGCAGTCAGTAGAGAGTTTAGCTAGATTGTATGTTAGCAGTATCATTAGATTGCATGGTGTGCCGAAGTCGATCATTTCGGATCGAGATCCGAGATTCACTTCGAGGTTGTGGAAGGGTCTTCAGGATGCTTTAGGTTCGGAGCTGAAGCTCAGTTCGGTGTTTCATCCCCAGACTGATGGACAGTCCAGAGGACTATCCAGACGCTCGAGGATATGTTGAGAGCGTGTGTATTGGATTGGAAGGATGATTGGGAGCGTCATTTACCTCTAGTGGAGTTCGCATACAACAACAGCTTTCATGCGAGTATTGGTATGGCTCCATTTGAGGCGTTGTATGGTAGGCCCTGCAGATCTCCTTTATGTTGGGAGGAGACCGGTGATAGGCAGCTGATCGGTCCGGAGTTAGTTCAGAGACTTCGGATAAGATCCAGCTTATCAGGAAGAGGCTTGTTGCGGCTCAGGATAGGCAGAAGAGCTATGCCGACAACAGAAGGAAGGATTTGGAGTTCGAGGTGGGTGATCATGTCTTCTTGAAGATATCACCTACTCGTGGTGTTGTCAGATTTGGCAGGCATAGTAAGCTGAGCCCTAGATTCATTGGCCCATATGAGATTCTCAGACGTTTGGGCAGCGTGGCATATGAGCTAGCATTACCCCCATCTTTGGCTAGTGTTCATCCCGTCTTCCACGTTTCGATGCTCAGGAAGTATGTCCGAGATCCGTCTCATGTGATTAGTCATGAGCCAGTGGAGATTCAGCCAGATCTGTCGTATGTCGAGCAACCAGTAGCTATTCTTGACCGGAAGGTTCAGCATCTCCGGAACAAGAGTATTGCGTCGGTGAAGGTTCTATGGCGGAACTTCTCACGAGAGGAGGCTACTTGGGAGCTTGAGGATGCGATGAAGAAGAAGTATCCCTTTTGTTTGAGTAGTGTCGTTCTAACTTCGAGGACGAAGTTTCTTTAAGGGGGAGAGGGTGTAAGGCCCTCGAATTTTGTTGCATTATTTTAATTTCGTGTAAATAATTCATGTTGTGTATGCATAGATGTATATATCTACGTATGCATTAACTATTTTTACTTATATATATGCATGTGTATAAGTTAGTTGTAAATAATGTATGAATGGTATGATGGTAGCATGTACGTGATAGTATACATAATGCATGTGTATATGTATAGGTTATGCATGGTTTCCTGCATGTTTTTGAGTTCTGGCCGAAGGCCAGATTGGCGTCAATATCAATGGACGTTTGTGTTGTGTAGGCGTCAACCATATGGACGCCAACACTAATCCCAGCGTCCAGCGATGTGGACGCTAATTTCTCTGGCTTGCATGCGTTGCAGAGCCGGAAATCCCGAGAACAAGCTACCCCAACCATTGGGGAGCTGTCCCCAACGGTCTGAAAGGCTTCTTGTCAAGCCTGCGTGAAAGGAGAGCCCCTCTCCTATTTACCAAGCCTTTTGCAACCTCAACAGCCCTCTCTTGGCTCTCTTTGCAAGAGGAGAAGAAGGAGAAGAGAAAACTGTGAGAAAACCCCACCCTTTGCAAGCTTGGATCTGACCTTCTGAAGCTGTTCCTGGCCATCTACCACGACAAGGAGCTAGCTGAAGTGGAGGAGGAGACTTCCCCGACCTCATCTTGGAGTCATCTTCATCCTAGAACCCAGAGGAGAGCAATTGTGGAGCTTCTTGGGACTACCCAAGGAGAGCTTCTCCGGCCATTTAGATCCGTCTGGAGTATTTTCTAGAGGCAAGTAACCTACCCCTATCGTCCATGTAGATGTCAAGTAGGGTTTTATCATTTTATGTATTTTCCTCGTGTCCTAGATCCCCCATTCACCCCTTTATTTGGAGTTCGGTCTGTGTTTCTGCACAAACAGGAACTTGGCGTCAATGCCTTGACGCCAAGATTCCCAGTGTGCGTCCAGGATCTTGCCGTCCACTCCTGGAACGGCCAGAGACCGCCGTTAAGTTGTACAGGACAGAACAATGAACTGTTCTGCCCTTCTATATGATTAATTTCGATGTGTTTTGCGATGAGGATATAGGGTAAACCTATTATGCTATCTAATATGAATGTTTGAATGTGTGATAAGGCCTTGTAAATTCTATGATTTGGCATGAATGGTTTATTTATGGAGAATGTATGCATGATGAGACTTAGACCATGTTCGTTACCGTTTATGAAATTCATGTGGAACTTGATGCCATAAATTTTGCTAAACTAAGAATGGGTGAATCAGTCCATGCTCTAAATTTTTGGGAATTTCTCCATGCTCATCTGATTTATTGAGTTTTCTGAAATGAAATTAGAAAACCATACGTAGGGTTGTAGAATCTCCAGTAAATCGTGTGTTGTGAAATAAATCCCCGGGAAATTCCTGTGGTGTTGTGTATATTGGGTTCAATGTTATGACCTGTTAAACTGAAATTTCATGTTACGCACCATGGTGGATTGAATGACGAATTATATGAAAAATTGATGTTTGATTTTCTGTAATTGCATCATGAGTCAGAAAAGTCCAGAATTTTGTATGTGAGGTCATGAACCCGAAATCAGCATGTGGTTAAGTTTTCAGGTCGTTTGGACAACTATATAGTGAAATATGAAGTTTTCCTTGCAAAAAAATGTGAACAATGCATGTTAATGTGGGAATAATGTGACATGTGGGTGTGATATGATTTATGCAAATTACTGAACATGTGATCCCTGTTAATTGTAGAATGATGTTAGGAAAATAGAGCCCTTGTGTGAATGAGAAAATGAATGAGAGGTAAGTGGCATGTGTAAAGATATGCGTTAAAATCGGTAAATGTGTAAATCTTGCCAAGTGTGACACTGCTTCCATAGAGGGCAGTGGAACCGTATCAGGGAAAAGTCCCCCTGAGAAGGTTCAATGTGTTGTGATCCTAAGGGTATTAGGATGAAATCCTGGAGGTGGACAAGTACCACTGGTTAGGGTGGAGACTTGTTCTCCCGGTCTGCGCAGTCCAAGAGTCGTCACTGTATTGCCTAGGTGACGTCTATGTGTATGTGATGTGATGTGTCCTTCTTATGGTGGTTTAGACTATGTGTCACGGCACTAAAGTGTAAAATGTGAAATGTGATTGTGATCATGTGCAAATTGTGTAGTGTGAACAATGTGTAAATGTGCATGTGTAAAGTGTAAATTATGTGAATGAGAAATTGTGTAATATGTGAAACCAAAACGTGAGGGTTGTGAATTTGTGATCCATGTTGTGGTGATCTGAAATCATGATAAAACAGCAAACTAAATGTACTTATGATCATGCTTTACATGTGTAAATTGCCTAGAATCAATGTTAGAAACGATTCTTAGTGGTGTGTAAGTAATCCCATGCTTGTTTGCCCTCATGTTGTAATTTAAATTGATTAAGTAGCTCTTGTGTGTTGGGTTATGCTTTCTAGTCCATGTAAAACCAGCAAGCTTAAAGAAGATGAAATGGTCATGAGCATGTATAGGAATGTATAGAAATTCATGCTAAGTGTGTTCTTTCACGAAGGCATTGAAATCATGCTAAACTTGCTTTCATGTTTTAGTTTAGTTAAAAGTAGAACTTCCATGTGTTGGAATGATTAGAGAACATGTGATAGGAGATTTTGATTTAGAAAATCTGAAAGCATGAATCATGTGTTTAATTAATAGAACCACCATGATAGGTGTTAATTTCAATGACAAGCATGCTACATGATTGTGTCTTGTAAATGTGTATGTAAAACCTGCTATGACATGTACATGTATGGTATATGTAGTGTTATTTGCTGAGTCTTTTAGACTCATTACTTGCTTCGGCGTATAGGCATAGTTGGTGACGACACACTTGCGGAGGAGGAAGTGGAGACTGACTCCGAGCGTGGAGATTAGATCGTTGGTGTACTTTGCGATATTTTGATTTCATAGTATGTAATTGCAACATTGTACTAGCAGTATCATGAAAGATGTTTAAGTGTAGACAATTATGTATTTGATTTTCAACAATTTAATTATGGGGACTTTTAGTTCTTTAAATGTTATTGCAATCATGTATGTTAAATATGGATGATGAATGAAATGAAGACAATGGTTCTTTTACTTCCGCTACTCTGTTCTTATATTCACGTGTATCTCAGCTGAATGTTATTGTTGGGTAAATGTCCCACTGTGGCAACGTTCACTATATCGACGTGGGTTGGTACAACCGTACCGATATAATGAGGGTCGCTACACTCATTATTCAGATTTTCGTCATATTATATTTATTTGCTTTATTATATATATAGTTTATGTGCATATGTATATATTGTTTATTTCTATACATATTCTTTATTTAAAATTTATGCATATGGTGCTTAAACAATGTTGTACATATTGTATTTAAATAACTTGGTGTATAATGTATGTAATTTATAAGGAGAATGCATGTTTATCTGATTTTCTGTGCCTGGCCGAAATGCCAGTCAACATCAACATCACTTGACATTGAGGGCAGGTCGACGACAACCACAGTGCCGTTGACTCTAAGTCGATGTCCAGATCGATGGCCGTTTAGTCCCTGTTGACAGCAGTAATGTGGCCGTCTACTTCTCAATTTCTGTTGTGATTTTAGATTGGGAAACGACTATGTTTTCCCTAGTTCTGGATTTGGAAACCCACCTCCAACGGTAGGATTCCATCCTTAACTCATACCCCGAAGCCTTAACCCTATAAAACACCAAGATTAGGACGAGGTTAGGTCTTTTGGCTCATGAGAAACTTTGCTATGGAGAAAACTGATCTTTGCTGACTTTGATCCAGCATTTGAGGATTTCTCCTGGTGATCTTCTGCGACTGGGAGGTACTCTTGGCATAGAAGAAGCTTCCCCAACTCCGGTGTGTGACCTACATCAACACAAAGACCGGATCTGGAAGGACTTTGGGCACCTTCTTGGCTTGGCCGAGGAGGGCATCTTCGACTAAATAATCCCATTAGCAATTTTATTCCAGGCAAGTAATCGAGGGATCTCATCCCTACCCATGTCCTTTAGGTCCTAGGTATTTTTCTAGAATTTATCTCGTGTCTTGGAACCCCCAATTCTCTTGTATTTATGCATTCAGTCTGCACTTCTGCAGACAAGAACTTGATGGCCAACTTGCTGCCGTTAAGATCCAGAGTTGGCGGCAACATCGTGTGCCGTTAACCCCGGTTGGCGGCAACCCCTTTGCCGCCAAGTTCTTCAGATTTTACAGAATGACTGTTTGATCTCTGTAGTGTGTTTGTCGGATTTCTGGGTATATGTGCATATTGTGAAAATTATATTTGGTCAGGTACAGTCAGTAGGTCATGTCATGAGGATAGGTCGAATTTCTGTACATAGTGTTATTTATTAAAATTTCTGTAAATAATTATTGAGCATGATTTGACCATGATAAATCGTGAATAAATAGATCCCTACTATATTAGGGTTTCATAATTTTTCCATGATTGTATGTTGACTATTTTCAGGTGTTGGAATTGTTAGGTATGACTATTTTACTGTGAATCAAACTTAAAGGAATTTCTTGATAAATCTACATGTAATCTATTTTTAATGTTAAAATTTGCTTTACTATTCCAAAAAATCTAAAACTTTAGGTCTGTGGTATATGATCTGTGTGAAGTCTGTGATAAAAGTTTCACACTGTTTTGACAATGGTAGGTATTGTTATCGGTTTAACAATGGAAATTGACCATGATGAGCATGTTAAGTTTAATTATGTGAAAATCAATGATTAGCAGCATGATTAGGACTATGTTATGAGTTAACTGTCACTGTGAAACATCAGCATCATGTTATGAAAATTTAAGCATGTGTAAGAAATTGAGAATGCCGGTAAATGTGTTATATAGTGCATGTGAACAAGGTGATAAAATGTGATAATGTGTTTAATGTGAAATTATGCCGAAATTGACACAACTACCATAGAGGGCTGTGGAGCCGTACTATAGTAAAGTCCCTACGGGAAGGTTCAATGTGTGTGTTATCCTACGGGCATTAAGATGAAATCTTGGAGGTGGACAAGTACCACTAGTTAGGGTGGAGAGGGCTTCTCCCGGTTCTGTGCAGTTAACCAAGATTCGTCACTGTGTTGCCTAGGTGACGGGTATGTGTATGTGTAAGTGTCTCCTTTTAATGGTGGTTTGGAATCTGTGTCACGACAACTATGTGTAAAATTGTTATTTTGTGAATGTGAACATATAAATTGTGCAAATGTGGAATATGAGCATGTGATAATGAAATGTGAAAGTGTTAATATGTGAAAATGTGATACCATGTGTAAATGTGAATTAGTGTGTTAAAACGGCAAGCTAAATGTATAGATAAGTGTTATAATTGCATGAGAAAATGAGTAGATATCATGCTAGGTAGGTTATTCACCATGTACATAATTGCATGCTTTAATTGCGCATAATTGTGAAATGATTTGAATGATATTTGAACCTTTGAATCATGTTGTATATAATGTGTAGAAAGCATGCTATAGGTTTCCATGTTTAACTGTTTAATTGGTATAAAGCATGTAACATGTGTTTTCTTTCATATTTAAAAGCTAGCATGTTTATGTGATATGTGTAAGGGTGTTATCCTTGGATTGCTTGCTGGGTCTTTTTAGAAGACTCATTCTTGCTTCGGCGTACAGGTGAGACAGGTGACCCCGCACTTGAGGAGGACATAGTGATACCTTTGTGGAGACTTCTACTTTGTTACCTTTCTTTCATAGTATGTAATCAAATGTAATGGGCAATGTAATTTATTTGGCGTTGTAATAATGTGGAGATTGGCAATTCTTTTATTGCTATTTAGAGTGTGGATATGTGATGATGATGGAATGAGAATGAGAATATTTATTTATTTCCGCTGTAATCTTTCGATATTTGTGTACATCTCAATATATTGTTTAGAGTTGGGTAAATGTCCCACTGTGACGGCGCTCTCTGTACTGACGTGGATTGGTATAATCATATCGATATAAGGAGGGTCGTTACAGAGATTGGTATCAGAGCAACATGTTGAGATTGTACATGAATATACCATCATCTTCACAATATGCAAAGTCTTTATAGAATTTGTCCATATATGTATAAAGTACTAATAATGAATGAAAGATAGCTAAGAAAATGGTTAGGGCTAATCACTTAGTTTCTAACTAGATTAATTTGTTTTACAAGCTATGGCTACCCATGGTAGACGTGGTACCCAGGCTCGAGATGACGAGTAGAGGCATGAGGACAGGGGTGAGCAGCAGGCCCCAGCACCACAGGGTCCTACAATACTTCCTCCACCACTGCTTGTGGATTATGGTGTATTTATGCAAGGTCTGGTCCAGGCGATGCAGACCCAGGCGCATACTCAGGCGGCACTGCAGGCTCAGCTGCAGGCTCAGGTTAGAATTGTTTGATAGAAGTAGCCTGTCTTATTAAAATGTATGATTGCTATATGTTGCTTATATTGCTTGTTGTCTCAGGCTCAGGCTCTAGCTCTAGTCCCTCAGGAGCATGGCCATAGTGGTCCGTCCATCATGGAGAGATTCAAGAGGATGGCTCCACCCTCTTTTAAGGGGGAGAGTCAGCCACTGTTAGCGGAGAGCTGGATGTGGGAGATTGAGAAGATCTTCCAAGCCATTAGGTGTGCCGAGGAGGATAAAGTTAGCTTGGCCACCTATATGCTGCAGGTATTTATTATATATATATGCATGTACTTCTGTAGAGTAAGGTTTTGTTAGATTGGTGCTTATGAGTTGTACTTTGCAGGAGAGAGCCGATGTGTGGTGGGCCTCTTTGCTTCACACCAGATTTGAGGAAGGCGTGATTGAGGTATCTTGGGATGAGTTCACGAGGCTATTTCGGGCCAAGTTCATCCCCGAGCATATCCAAGACAAGATGGAGCAGGAGATCCTTTCTCTCACTCAGGGCTCCATGACGGTGCTAGAATATGAGGCCAAGTTTTCTGAATTGTACAAGTATGCTCCTCACATAGTTGTTGATGAGCGCAGGAAGGTGAAGAAGTTCGTGATGGGGCTTAAGCCATCACTGAGGTCAAGGCTTGTGGCATTTGACCACCATACACTAGACGAGGCTCTTAGTGCTGTGTGCAGGCAGGAGAGTGAGATGGAGCAGTACCTGGAGGAGAAGAAGGCATCGCAGAAGAGATCCGCGCCACCTTTCCAGTGTCAGGACAGGAAGAAGGCAGCGTACCAGTCACCGCATCACCCAGTGGCAGCTAGTAGTCAGTAGACAGTTACACCGCGGTCCCCTGGCGTCAGGCCCATTGATAGGAAGATGTGCCCTCACTGCGGAAGAGCATATGGTGGTACCGAGTGCTAGAAGCTAGCCAGGAAGTGCCTAAAGTGTGGTAGCAGCGAGCATCAGATCAGAGATTGCCCTAGACTTCAGCATGGTATTCAGTGTGGAGCACCAGCTCCAGTCACAGGGAGACTAGGAAGGCCTCGAGCCCAAGCTCGAGTGTTTGCTTTAGCACGAGAGGACGCAGAGCAGGCAGAAAATGTCACGGAAGGTATGGTTCTAATTATGGGTATGCACGCTCGGGTTTTTTTTTGATACGGGTGCCACACACTCGTTCATTTTCGAGCGGTTTACAAAGTAGTTAGTGGTAGAGTCAGGGGTAGAGGCTGAGGAGTTAGCGGTTCCTTTGTCTGTGCACATACCAGCAGGTATGATATCGACTAGGAAGTGTTTTCCATCTTTACCTGTGTGCATTGAGGACCGAGGCTTATTTGGGTGCTTCTATTTACTCAAGATGAAGGACTATGATGTAATTCTAGGTCTGGATTGGCTTGAGGAGCACTATTCTTTGGTAGATTGTCGTGGGAAGAAGATTACTTTCCGTATTCCTAGTGAGGATGAGTTCTCACATCCATTGCCAAGGAACTTAGCGGGAAGGTTTGTGATCTCCGCCATGAAGGCGATGTGGATGATGATCAGGGATGTGACGCTTTTATTGCCCACGTGGTCTTAGTACCGAAGCCTGATCAGTCACTGACCCTTGAGGAGATTGAGGTAGTGCAGGAGTTTCCAGACGTGTTTCCCGATGATTTGTCTGGATTGCCACTGGCTAGAGAGATAGAGTTTACTATAGAGTTACTTCCAGGCACCTCTCCTATCTCGAAGGTTCCATATCGGATGGCAACTGCGGAATTAGCTGAGTTGAGGAAGTAGTTGCAAGATTTGCTGGACAAGGGATTCATTCGCCCTAGTGTGTCACCTTGGGGCGCACATGTATTATTCATGAAGATGAAGGATGGTTCCCTCAGATTGTGCATTGATTATAGGAAGCTCAACTAGGTGATAGTAAAGAACAGGTATCCCTTACCGCAGATTGATGATTTATTCGATCAGCTGCAAAATGCATCTGTATTTTCTAAGATTGATTTGTGGTCTGGCTATCATCAGTTGAGGATCAGAAGCGAAGATGTGTCCAAGACGGCCTTTAGGACTCGTTATGGGCATTATGAGTTTTTGGTGCTACCATTTGGTCTGACCAATGCCCCTGCAGCGTTCATAGATCTCATGAACAGGGTGTTTAGACCTTATTTGGATAGCTTTGTAGTGGTGTTTATTGACAATGTGCTAGTCTATTCCCCTGATGAGGCTACACACTATGATCATTTAAGGATTGTTTTGGAGGTTCTCTGAGAGCACAAGCTATATGCAAAGTTCAGCAAGTGCGATTTCTAGATGTGCGAGGTTCATTTCCTTGGGCATGTTATCTCAGGCGCTGGAGTTGCAGTTGATCCGGCGAAGGGTCAGGGTGTTTTGGAGTGGGAGACTCCAAGGACTCCATTAGAGATTCGTAGTTTCCTTGGTTTATCAGGTTATTATAGGCGATTTATTGAAGGTTTTGCATCTATCGTCGCACCTTTGACTAAGCTAACTTGGAGGGGTGTGAAGTTTGTCTGGTCCAAGGATTGCGAGAGTAGCTTTCAGTTGCTGAAGGCGAAGCTTACATCTGCACCTGTGTTGATCTTGCCGAGTGGTGTAGAGGGTTTTGCTATCTATTCAGATGTATCTCAGATTGGTCTTGGCTGTGTATTGATGCAGCATGGTAGTGTAGTGGCATATGCTTCTCGTCAATTGAAGGAGCATGAGCGTAACTATCCGACTCATGATTTGGAGCTTGCGACAGTGGTTCATGCACTAAAGATCTGGAGACACTATCTTTATGGTGTCCAGTTCGAGGTGTTCACTGACCACAAGAGTCTGAGGTATCTCTTTTCGCAGTAGGAGTTGAACTTGCGGCAAAGGAGATGGATTAAGTTCCTTAAAGACTACGACTTCGAGCTTCAGTATCATCCAGGGAAGACGAATGTCGTGGCGGATTCACTTAGCAGGAAGGGGCCTTTACTCCAGTAGGATTGGAAGATGTTGGAGGATGCAGCCTGTGTGATGACTGAGTTAGATCCACAGTTATGTCAGGCTTTCGTGGCTCAGTTGTCTATTCAGTCCACTGTGCTAAATGAGGTGATTGAGCAGCAGAAGGCTGATCCTAGGCTTCAGGAGATGGTGGGCAAGGCAGGCATTGCTCGAGATGAGGACGGTGTCATTAGATTTCAGCACCGAGTTTGTGTTCCCGATGTTGTGGATGTCTGTGAGCATGTTCTTGCAGAAGCTCACAGGTCGAGGTTCTCTATTCATCTAGGCAACACTAAGATGTACCAGGATTTGAAGAGATCATTTTGGTGGTCTGGTATGAACAAGGATGTGGCCGAGTTTGTATCTAGGTGTTTGGTATGCCAGCAAGTGAAGGCTGAGCGTCAGCGACCATCTAGTCTTATGCAGAAGATGGAGATCCCAGTATGGAAGTGGGAGGAAATCACTATGGATTTCGTGACGGGTTTGCCCAGATCAGTGAAGGGCAATGACTCGATTTGGGTGATTATAGACCGTTTCTCCAAGACAGTGCATTTCTTACCTATGAAGAAGAAGCAGTCCGTGGAGAGTTTGGCTAGGTTGTATGTGAGTAGTATTGTGAGGTTGCATGGCATGCCGAAGTCCGTTATTTTGGACCGAGACCCGAGGTTTACATCGAGGTTATGGCAAGGTCTTCAGGATGCTTTAGGTTCCCAATTGAAGCTTAGTTCGGCGTTCCATCCCCAAACAGATGGACAGTTCGAGAGGACTATCCAAACACTCGAGGATATGTTGAGAGCGTGTGTGCTGGATTGGAAGGGTGATTGGGAGTGTCATTTGCCTCTTGTAGAGTTCGCCTACAACAACAACTTTCAGATGAGCATTGGCATGGCTCCATTTGAGGCCTTGTATGGGTGGCCCTGTAGAACTCCTTTGTGCTGGGAGGAAACAAGTGATAGGCAGTTGATTGGTCCGGAGTTGGTGCAGGAGACTTCGGATAAGATTCAGCTTATCAGGCAGAGGCTTGTTGCGGCGCAGATAGGCAGAAGAGTTACGCCGACAACAGAAGGAAGGATTTGGAGTTCAAGGTTGGCGAGCATGTTTTTCTGAAGGTTTCGCCTACCCAAGGGGTTGTCAGGTTTGGCAAGCATAGCAAGTTGAGTCCTAGATTCATTGGCCCGTTTGAGATTCTTAGGCGGATGGGCAGCATGGCATATGAGCTAGCTTTACCCCCAGCGCTAGCGAGTGTGCATCATGTTTTCCATGTATCTATGCTCAGAAGGTATGTGCGAGATGCGTCTCATGTTATTAGTCACGAGCCAGTGGAGATTCAGCCAGACTTATTGTATGTTGTGTGCGATGTCCCTCTTTATATCGGTACGGTTATACCAACCCACGTTGGTATAGCGAGCGTCATCACAGTGGGACATTTACCCAATAATGACATTCAGTTGAGATACACGTGAATATAAGAACAGAGTAGCGGAAGTAAAAGAACCACTGTCTTCATTCATTCATCATCCACATTTAACATACATGATTTGATAACATTTAAAGAACTAAAAGTCCACATAATTCAAATTGCTGAAAATTAAATACATAAATGTCCACACTTATACATTCTTCCATGATAAAGATAATACAATGTTCAATCACATACATCAAAATACTATAGTCACAACTAAGCTCCACAAAATAGCTACTCCCCGCGCTCGCAGTCGCTCTCCACGGTCTCCTCCAAAGGTGTGTCACCTACTACACCTGTACGCCGAAGCAAGTAGTGAGTCTAAAAGACTCCGCAAGTATTCTACACATACCGCACATGCACATATCATGGTAGGTTTTACATACACATTCATAAGACACAACATGTAGCATGCTTGACATTAAATTTCACAGCCTGTCATGGTAAATCTACAATTTAAATACATAGACTATGCTTTCAGATTTGCAGAAATAGAATCACCTATCACATGCTTTCTATTCATTTCTCACATAAAAATCTACCTTCAACCAACTAAGACATGAAAGCCATTAACATACACTTCCGAACATGCATGAAAGGACACATACCTAACATGGAATCTACACATTCCTACGCATATACATGACCATTTTTCATACTTTAAGCTTTCTGTTTTGATGTTGGTTAACACTTTACAATCTAACACATGAAAGCTACATTCTCATTCAAACACAATGTGAAAGTAAACATACATGGAATGATTTACACATAAGTAAGGATTGTCCCTAGCATGGATTCTACGCATTGTACACATATAAGACATGATCGTAACCACATCTATATTGCTGTTCTAACATGATTTCAGATCCTCATATCATGGATTTCAATCTCACATCCTCACATTTCGGTTTCACATTTTTACACAATTTCTTGTTCACATCTTTAACACATTACACATTGCACGTTTACACATTGTTCATACTACACAATTTGCACATGATCACAACCACATTCACATTTTGTTTTCACATGGACACATACACAATTACACATTCACATTTAGTGCCGTGACACATAGTCCAAACCACCAAAGAAGGACACAACACATCACATCACATAGACGCCATCTAGGCAATACAATGACGACTCTTGGACTGCGCAGACCAGGAGAACAAGTCTCCACCCTAACCAGTGGTACTTGTCCACCTCCAGGATTTCCCCCTAATGCCTTTAGGGTCACTACACATTGAACCTTCTCAGGGGGACTTTTCCCTGATACGGTTCCACTGCCCTCTGCGGAAGCAGTGTCACATTTGGCACAAGTTACACATTACACATTTTTACTGATTTTTAACACATAGGTTTGCACATGTCACTCTCATTTCATTCACTTTCTCACTCACATGCACACTTCTCTATTTTTCCTAACATGGCACTATAATTACATAATTTTAGCACTCAAGAAATTTCGCTAATCAGGTTGCTATATACAAAATCAAATCATTTTACAAAGGCATGCATTAGTTTCACATTTTTACATGGAAAATTCATATTGCATCATGTACTGGTCTAAATGACCTGAAATTTTAACCACAAGCTAATTTGGGCTTAGGATCCCACATGCAAAATTTCAGATTTTTCTGACTCAAAATGAAATTTCAGAAAATTAACCATCCATTCCACACTAATATTCATAATGCAATTTAACATGGAGTTAAACAAAATCACAAATTTTAATAGCTCACTGTCTGCACCCTAGCATGCACAGGGTCATAGAATTTGTTCCCGAATTTATCGAGCAACAAGCAATTTACTGGAATTTAACATGACCTACGCATGATTTCTATTTTTCCCAAAAAAGAATTTTTAAATAATCATACAAGCATGGGAAAAATGTCAGAAACTCAGAGCACAGATAGTAACATGCATACGTGGTCTAACAAATTTGGGCAACAAAACTTTGCCACTGATCATTAGGATCATGGTGAATACACATGGCCATTCTTTTCGCATACACATTAGGTAAACAATCAAACTCAACCACCCACAAAATAGATGTACATTCATTCTCCCATTCATCACATTAGCTAGTGTACATAGTATATAAGAGTTACATTATATCCTCATCGCAAAACACGTAAAAATTATTCATATAGAAGGGCAGACTGTTCTGCTCAGATGAACTTGGCGGCGGTCTCTGGCCGCTAATTCAATGTCAATGGCATAATCGCTGGACGCTAAGCATGATCTTAGCGGCAAGGGATATTGCCGTTAATGTCAGGTCTGTGCAGAACACAGACCCGAGCTCCAAAGATGGGGTGTACTTGGGGGTCTAGGACATGAGGGAAAATGTATAAAAATGGTAAAACCATCCTAGACACATACATGAACACTATGGGTAGGGTACCTGCCTTTTAGGTACACTCCAAAGGGATCAAAAGCTTGGTGAAGCTCTCCTTGGGCTGTCCCAAGAAGCCTCCAAAACACCACTCCTCCGGGTTCTTGGTCGATGCAGGTGCTAAGCCAGTGGTGGGGAAGCCTTCTCCTTGGTTCCCTCTAGCCTCCAGTTGCAATAGAATGATGGAGGAAGCCATGGATCGCCGGATTGAAGCCTCCAAAGTTCAGTCTTTGCACAGCTCCGAGCTAGGGTTTTCTCTCCTCTTTGCAAAGAGTCAAGAGAGGTTTTCTGGTTCAAAGGGAGTTTGTATATAGAGGAGAGGAGCTCTCCTCTCACGCAGGTCGGACAAGAGGGCCATCAAACCGTTGGAGACAGCTCCCCAATGGGTGAGCTAGCTTGCTCCCGGAATTCTAGGCTCTGCAACGCATGCAGGTCAGAGAAGTTGGTGTCCACATCGCTGGATGCTGGACTTAGTATTGGCGTCCATGGGGTTGACGCCTACTCAACTCAAGCGTCCATTGATATTGATGCCAATATGGCCTTCGGCCAAAACTCTAAAACATGCAGAAACCATGCATATTTTACGCCTATATACATGCCATATGTATACATTATCATGTACACACTACCATCATACCATTCATACACTATTTACATTTAGTTTATACACATGCATGCAATAGTATAATACTATTACTTTCGTAAATAGTTACATACGTACATACATAACATGAATTATTTACATGCAATACAATAATGCAATAAAATTCGAGGGCCTTACATTGAGAAACCAATAGCTATCCTTCATCGGAAGGTTCAGCACCTCAGGAACAAGAGCATTGCATCCATAAAAGTGCTATGGCGAAATTTCTCATGGGAGGAGGCTACATGGGAGCTTGAAGATGCTATGATGAAGAAGTTCCCCGATTAGTTTGGTTAGTATGTCGTTCTAACTTCGAGGATGAAGTTTTCTTTTAGGGGGAGAGGGTGTGAGGCCCTCTGTCACATCCCGTCATTTTAATATATCTATAAATGCCGGAACGTGAGCGAATGAGAAATCAAGAGTAAAATTGAACTAATTGAACAGTAAATTTGCTCAGAGGCTTCAATAAATAAAAATTATTATTCACCATTCAATAGGTGTTACATGGTTCTTGATTTACATTGTAAAAATAAAATGCCACCATGGTTGGTCTCTCCACACACAAGTCCTGAAGTCCCGCCTTGTAAAATTATAGATTACATGAAAAAGTGGTATTTGATGAGCTAACTAGCCCAGTAGAATTCAATTCCTTGAAATAGAAAGGATTCAAACGTATAATCTCAAGATAAGATCATATGTATAGCTAGCACTGAGTATTCAAGAAATTGGACAAATGAGCCAAATTGATATCACGTATTGAACCAGAATAGTTTAGAAGCAAGTTCAATAACTCAGGATGATACTTGAATTCAGAATCAAACACATTATCACACACACAAGCATGATGTGATGACTAATCAAGCACGAACTGATGCATGCCAACATCCATGATGTCCTCATCGCCCCCGCGCGGCCACTGACGAATTCGGGCACTCCCCCCAGGATTGAACCAACCCTTTATTTGCCAGGCATAATTTCTAAATGAGTCCGAGACTCTCAATTTGTCATCATCACACACTCATCATTGTAATGAGTCAAGGATACACAAGGGTTCATTCAAAGTTTACACACAAGAGTGAAGGAACTTTGTTACCTTACTGATTTTAGAAATTGATAGTCCTTCGAGGTCAGTTTTGTTCGGAACTTTGAAAAATGGTTCATGGTGGAAGAAAAGTAACATGAATGATTCTTGTAGGTTTTTACGTGGTAAAAGCCACAAAATATAAGTGGTCCATTGGTTGGAACAATTGGGTAAGATTTACAACAAGAAACGGAGCAAAACAAGTGCTGGAAACATGGCACTGTCAGCACCTGTCGACAGGCACAAGCTTGCTGTCGACAGGGGCTGGTTTCCAGAACTGAAATTTCAGTTCTGTGTGTTCCTGTCGACAGCAAGACAAGGGGCTGTCGACAGCAACACACAGTGATGGTTTTCTAGTTTATGGAAATAGGTTCCTGTCGACAGTAAGAGGTTCATCGGTCGATAGGTCCTATGTGAACTTCAGAAAGTCATTAAATTTAATTCCAAATGGTTCTACAAAGTTCCTCTATCACTCCTAACATGATTAGGACTTTGAACAAGGATGTTTTCAGTTTTATAGCTCAATGTAACATGACTAGAAAATGGAAGAAAGATCATGGAATATAAACTACATGGATGACTAGCAAGAAGTTAAACTCAAGGGAACTTAATGGAGAGCACTTTTCTCAGGACTCTTCTCTTTTTTTTTTTTTCGTTGATCATATATCAAGTACACTCACTTGAGACTTACATGGTCTCTTAACGAATCAATTTCACGAAGGTGAAAGAACCGTTATGGTTCTGTCTACACTATACCATGGAACCGATAGGATTTCAGATTTTAAACAACTTGAGGGCATGAAAAAGGAGTAATGTGTAACTTCCCATAGCTTAAGGACTAACTAAATATGAGGAAAGGTCTAGTTTCTACCATGGACAATCTCTCTACGCTTTGGAAAATAGCATGACTTCTTCAGACTTGAAAATCCCCTGACTTATCAGATTTGAAAATAGCATGCTAAGGTACCATATACCATTAACCAGCAATTCAAGGAGGAATAACAGGGGAACGAAGGAAGGTTAGAAAAAGAATCCTCCCATGATCATACTTCTTGAACTAAAGAATGACAGACACATGATAAGGATCACTTTAAACAATCAATCCAAGAGTGGAAAGGAAGAGGATTAGGAATTGAATCCTACCTAGCTTGAAGAAGATGAAGAAAATAATCACAAGTAGATGAATAAGCAGGTAGCTTGATATAGTAATAGAAATAGCCTCCAAGATGGCTCTACAGTCACTCCTCAGTAACAGCTCCAGCCAGAGCTCGAACAGGGACAAGATGTACGAATGAGAGAAAGATAGCAATTCCCCCGTAGTAGCTTCTTCATAGAGTTTATCACTCAGAAACACCTCCCAACTTGAGATTACTCAGTGAAATGGCAGCAGAATAACAGTAGAATAGGTTGGAAAGATGGTTACGAAGGATTTTGGGGTGAATTTATAACCCAAGGGTGTTGCCATGCACGTTGGCACCTCACCCACCCAGGTGGTGCAGTAAAAGCTATGGACTTTTACCATTTGACACGAGTTACATGCATAACACTCATGATACAGCTGTGGGTTAACGTGGTAACCCAAACCCCCAGATGCCCTGGCCTTCCCAAGGCCACCCACGTAGGCCTCCGGAAATTCCAGAAAAGACCATCCCGTAATTGCCCAATAATTCAGCTGGCCCATTAAGCTTGATGTAAACATGTTCAAATGGTATCCATTTGTCATGAAATTTTAACCATAGGCTAATATGATGGTTTTGCTAATTATGGTGATTTTTATTTAATTTTTGGATTTTATTTTACACGTGGTGAAAAATCACCCGAAAATAGTCGCGTCGACTTATCCTCGAAGTCCGTATGTCGAAAAATTCAGAGATTTATATTTCTGAGATCTCCACATTTTTCTAAAAATTATAATATTCTCAGATTTTTATTTCGTTGTCATTTTCCGGTGTCGCCCTGTGGGAGCGCGCACCTCTGTGTACGACACTGGGGTAACGTATGTTACCATTAATTAAACCCAAATTCTAATTATTTCAATTTAATGACAATACTAATGTATAATAACCATATTACTAATATTTTCTTAACACTTTAAAATTTTTGGGGCGTTACACTCTCCCCTACTAAGAAAAGAGTTTGGTCCTCCAAACTCCTTGACTAGTTTGGATGGATCACAAAGATGAAAGTTTTTAGTCTTTTAAAATTTATTTAATCCAAATTAGGCTCATCAATCCCATCTGGTTATTATGTCATATGATGTTTACACTCTCTATATAGTTTTTTTTATCATAACATTGTCAGTTGATGGAAATCTAGATATTGGCATCTTTAGATATTAAAGAGCAATATTGTGATCATGGGTTCAATTGGATACGACCTTTACTATGTTCTCTATCTCTGGCAGTAGTATATTATACTCAAAGTCTCCCCCACTAAGGAATAACCTTACTCCTTAGAGGTTTAGTAAATACATATTACCTTGGGAAGGGTAATAAAGTATGACAAGAATGATGAATGTGAAGAATATGGAGATAACAAGAATTTTATTTATCTCATAAGATTTCTATTACAGAATTCTATAGTCAGCCTTATAAAGTTACATTGATTGGCAAAACTTACCTAGTTTTGATATATTGTAACAACTAAACTCAAGTATTTGTCACTATACTCAAGTCCTATTGACTTATACATGAAATTACTTCTTATAGCTTCAGTCACTTTTCCCTATGGCTTCAAGTTTTCCTGAACTCTTATCTTTGCTCTGAGAGAGTACAGGACATTCTGAGATCCGATGCTCTAGACTTCCGCACTTTAAACATGCTCCTAGTTTCCGCCAACAGTTCTCTTTGACATGACCTGATTTGTGACAACATGCACAAGCTTCCTTAAGTTGTGCCTTAATGTTCGCTTGCTTGTTGGCCTTCTTATTCTTTTTGTTCTCTTTGCTCCACTTCATCTTTTGTTTGCTAGCTATTTCTCTATTACTGGGGAGAACTGTCTTCTTCCGTATGGACACTGTAATACTTATTGTTTCTTGAGAGTTTGGACTATTAATATTCTTATACAGCTTCATTTTTCCTTGATCAACAACGGGAACTACCCGTTCTAAGGACTGAGCAAGGTTGTCCATTGCATGTTGAACCTCTTTCCAATGTGCTTCTTCTCCCATTACGCGGGCTGAGTAAACAAATTTAAATTAAATTAATCAAAACTGCGATCACCTATTGAGATCAAGTCTAGAAAACATGGAGTTGATTTTTCTAAAACTTTCTACTGTCCCAAGTCAATTTGTTTGTATGCGTTGACACGCCAAGCTACTTATTAGTTGAAGCAAAAATTTGAGATTTAATCTCAACTTAAAGACAATTGATCCTTATGTTACAATTAAAAGAGGAATGCAATAAACTCTAGCCTGAAGAAAATGCTATTAGGAGTTTAAGGAATCATTTAACCAAATTCAAACTTTAGTACAAAATGTTTACATATTCTTGCATTTCTTCAGAAATTACTCCAGTAGATTTTTTTTTTAATTTCTTTTCATCACCAATCTATTTGGTTATCCACTTCAGTAGAGATAAATAGATTTAATCCTACCTTATGTATAAGAATCGTGAGATTTAAGACAATCTTGAAATTTTGATTCATCAATTGTGTGAGTGCTTCACACATTTAAGTTTTTAAAGAGCTTCACTTGATTTAATAAGGAATGGATGTAGATAATGATTAAATAATCTATCTCAGTGGTATAATAATTTAGAATCCAAGAAAATTGGAAAGTCAACGGAAGAATAAATCACGAGGATAGTCATGAAATTATATAATTAATTGAACCATTCATTTACTAATTCTTATTTAAAGTTGGAGATAATAACATATCAATACAAAAGCCATGTTGATGTAAATTAAGGGATGAACAGGTTTGACTTTTCTTTCAGTAGGAGAGGGCTCCCTTGGAGAAGTCATATGTGTGTTTATCATTTTTTGCCGGACCTTGGATTCTTAGCATTCTACTAGGTTTATTTGAATTATGAGATTTTCAGGTAGGCCAAATTGTGAGAAATTAGAAAGACGCTATTTTGATGGAATCGCAAAAATCGTATTTTTCTTCTTCGGTGGGAGAGTTGACTTTTTATTGGTAAGAGATATGATTTTTCTGATATTTTTATTAGATTCAAATGGGGGGTACTTCCTTATTTACATGTAATATCTTAAGTAAATGTTTTAATACTTAAATGATATGGAATGTAAATAAATGATATGGAATGTAAATAAGGTATGAGTTTCAGTTCTACACGTTTATTGTCCTTAAGTTCTGGTTCAGATACATATTCACTGTGGTGTTGACACAGTCCAGGAGTAGTGTCGACACAGTCCAGGGGTGGTGTCGACACTAGTGCTGTTTTCCAACAAATAGTCAGAACAATCCAGGAGTGGTGTCGACACAGTCCAGGGGTAGTGTCGACACTAGTGCTGGTTTCCAGCAAACAGTCAGAACAGTCCAGGAGTAGTGTCGACACAGTCCAGGGGTAGTGTCGACACTAGTTCTGGTTTCCAGCAAACAGTCAGAACAATCCAGGAGTAGTGTCGACACTAGTTCTGGTTTCCAGCAAACAGTCAGAACAAAGGAAGAAGAGAAAGAAGAAGATTTCTACAACATGGATGTTATGAAATACTTATGAAATAAAGATTAAAGTATATACAATCCTTCTAAGAGAATTTTTTTTTCTTGCATCTAACAAGAATTTCTTCACAAGTATATTTTGCCCAAAACATGAGCATTAGTTAAAGTATGAACACAATGGAAAGAAGAGCAAACCTATTGATCTTTTCAGAACACAAATCAAGATGTGGATATAGTATACACTCATACTTGGAGATTCTAATAAAGAAGGAAAGAGAATAGAGAAAATCCTACAATATGGACACTCAATTCCAGGAGTACTTAAGAACTCAAATCTGAAATTGGAAGATATACACCTTTAAACAGGGAACAAACTCACTGCACTAAAGATGTTTGACTTCAAAATAAGATTCCAGAACTAAGGATGGAAGAAGAAGAAAATAGGAGATGGATCCTACATGATAAACACCCAATTTCAGAAGCATTTAAGGAGTCAAATCCAAAGTCTGAGAGAATAAACACTTAAACAGAAAAGAGCACACTATTCTAAAGATCTTTATGTCTCCAAAACAAGATTCTATAGCAGGTATAATGCTAAAGATGGAAGAAGAAGGAATAGAACAAGACTCTTCTTCTTCCCAACATAAAATTTACAACAACCGGAGGAGGAATCAATGAACTTAAACACTTAAACAGGAGCCTCTTTAGCATGTATAAAAGACAGGAGTGAGAAAGGAGGGAATGAATCCTATCTCTAAATTTTTATTTCATACTCAATACAATCTATATCCAACTATACTTATCTAACTTAACCTTAGGCTTTCTACCCATCCTCACAGGTCACTACAGGATGTTGAAGACCAGTAGCTATTTGAATCCTCAACCAATGCTCTGATACCATTCTGTCATGTCCCATCATTTAATATATCTATAAATGCCAAAACGTGAGCGAACGAGAAATCAAGAGTAAAATTGAACTAATTGAACAACAATTTGCTCAGAGGCTTCAATAAATAAAAATTATTATTCACCATTCAATAGGTGTTACATGGTTCTTGATTTACATTGTAAAAATAAAATGCCACCATGGTTGGTCTCTCCACACACAAGTCCCGAAGTCTCGCCTTGTAAAATTGTAGATTACCTGAAAAAGTGGTATTTGATGAGCTAACTAGCCCAGTAGAATTCAATTCCTTGAAATAGAAAGGATTCAAACGTACAATCTCAAGATAAGATCATATGTATAGCTAGCACTGAGTATTTAAGAAATTGGACAAATGAGCCAAATTGATATCACGTATTGAACAATAATAGTTTAGAAGCAAGATCAATAACTGAGGATGATACTTGAATTCAGAATCAAACACATTATCACACACACAAGCATGATGTGATGACTAATCAAGCACGAACTGATGCATGCCAACATCCATGATGTCCTCATCGCCCCCGCGCGGCCAATGACGAATTCGGGCGCTCCCCCCAGGACTGAACCAGCCCTTTATTTGCCAGGCATAATTTCTAAATGAGTCTGAGACTCACAATTTGTCATCATCACACACTCATCATTGTAATGAGTCAAGGATACACAAGGGTTCATTCAAAGTTTACACACAAGAGTGAAGGAACTTTGTTTCCTTACTGATTTTAGAAATTGATAGTTCTTCGAGGTCAGTTTTGTTCGGAACTTTGAAAAATGGTTCATGGTGGAAGAAAAGTAACATGAATGATTCTTGTAGGTTTTTAGGTGGTAAAAGCCACAAAATATAAGTGGTCCATTGGTTGGAACAATTGGGTAAGATTTACAACAAGAAACGGAGCAAAACAAGTGCTGGAAACATGGCACTGTCAGCACCTGTCGACAGGCACAAGCTTGCTGTCGACAGGGGCTGGTTTCCAGAACTGAAATTTCAGTTCTGTGTGTTCCTGTCGACAGAAAAACAAGGGGCTGTCGACAGCAACACACAGTGATGGTTTTCTGGTTTCTGGAAATAGGTTCTTGTCGACAGTAAGAGGTTCATCTGTCGACAGGTCCTATGTGAACTTCAAGAAGTCATTAAATTTAACTCTAAATGGTTCTACAAATTCCTCTATCACTCCTAACATGATTAGGACTTTGAACAAGGATGTTTTCAGTTTTATAGCTCAATGTAACATGACAAAAAAATGGAAGAAAGATCATGGAATATAAATCACATGGATGACTAGCAAGAAGTTAAACTCAAGGGAACTTAATGGAGAGCACTTTTCTCAGGACTCTTCTCTTTTTTTTTTTTCATTGATCATATATCAAGTACACTCACTTGAGACTTCCATGGTCTCTTAACGAATCAATTTCACGAAGGAGAAAGAACCGTTATAGTTCTGTCTACACTATACCATGGAACCGATAGGATTTCAGATTTTAAACAAGTTGAGGGCATGAAAAAGGAGTAATGTGTAACTTCCCATGGCTTAAGGACTAACTAAATATGAGGAAAGGTCTAGTTTCTACCATGGACAATCTCTCTAAGCTTTGGAAAATAGCATGACTTCTTCAGACTTGAAAATCCCCTGACTTATCAGATTTGAAAATAGCATGCTAAGGTACCACATACCATTAACCAGCAATTCAAGGAGGAATAACAGGGGAACGAAGGAAGGTTAGAAAAAGAATCCTCCCATGATCATACTTCCTGAACTAAAGAATGACAGACACATGATAAGGATCACTTCAAACAATCAATCCAAGAGTGGAAAGGAAGAGGATTAGGAATTGAATCCTACCTAGCTTGAAGAAGATGAAGAAAATAACCACAAGTAGATGAATAAGCAGGTGTAGCTTGATATAGTAATAGAAATAGCCTCCAAGATGGCTCTACAGTCACTCCTCAGCAACAGCTCCAGCCAGAGCTCGAACAGGGACAAGATGTACGAATGAGAGAAATATAGCAATTCCCCCGTAGCAGCTTCTTCACAGAGTTTAGCACTCAGAAACACCTCCCAACTTGAGATTACCCAGTGAAATGGCAGCAGCATAACAGTAGAACAGGTTGGAAAGATGGTTATGAAGGATTTTGGGGTGAATTTATAACCCAAGGGTGTTGCCATGCACGTTGGCACCTCACCCACCCAAGTGGTGTAGTAAAAGCTATGGACTTTTACCATTTGACACGAGTTACATGCATAACTCTCATGCTACAGCTGTGGGTTAATGTGGTAACCCAAACCCCCAGATGCGCCGGCCTTCCCAGGGCCACCCACGTAGGCCTCCGGAAATTCCAGAAAAGACCATCACGTAATTGCCCAATAATTCAGCTGGCCCATTAAGCTTGATGTAAACATGTTCAAATGGTATCCATTTGTCATGAAATTTTAACCATGGGCTAATATGATGGTTTTGCTAATTATGGTGATTTTTATTTAATTTTTGGATTTTATTTTACACTAGGTGAAAAATCACCCGAAAATAGTCGCGTCGACTTATCCTAGAAGTCCGTACGTCGAAAAATTCAGAGATTTATATATGTAAGATCTCCACATTTTTCTGGAAATTATGGTGTTCTCAGATTTTTATTTCGTTGTCGTTTTCCGGTGTCGCCCTATGGGAGCGCGCACCTCTGTGTACGACACTGGGGTAATGTATGTTACCATTAATTAAACCCGAATATTAATTATTTCAATTTAATGACAATACTAATGTATAATAACCATATTATTAATATTTTCTTAACACTTTAAAAATTTTGGGGCGTTACACCCTCAAACTTTGTTCTCATTATTCAGATTTTTGTCATATTATATTTATTTGCTTTTGTATGTATATAGTTTATATGCATATGTATATATTGTTTATTTCTGTACATATTCTTTATTTAAAATTTGTGCATATGGTGTTTAAACAATGTTGTACATATTGTATTTAAATAACTTGGTGTATAATGTATGTAATTTATAAGGAGAATGTATGTTTATCTGATTTTCTGTGTCTGGCCGAAATGCCAGTCAACATCAACATCCCTTGACGTTGAGGGCAGGTCGACGGCAAGCATAGTGCTGTTGACTCTAAGTCGACGTCCAGATCGATGGCCGTTTAGTTTCTGTTGACAGTAGTAATGTGGTGGTCTACTTCTTAGTTTTTGTTATGATTTCAGATCGGGAAACATTTGCGTTTTCCCCGGTTCTGGATTTGGAAACCCACCTCCAACGGTAGGATTCCATCCTTAACTCGTACCCCAAAGCCTTAACCCTATAAAACACCCAGATTAGGGCGAGGTTAGGTCTTTTGGCTCTTGAGAAACCTAGGGTTTGCTATGGAGAAAACTGATCTTTGGCGACATTGATCTGGCATTTGAGGAGTTCTCCTTATGATCTTCTGCGACTGGGAGGTACTCTTGGCATAGAAGAAGCTTCCCCGACTCCAGTGTGCGACCTACATCGACACAAAGACCGGATCTAGGAAGACTTTGGGCACCTTCTTGGCTTGGCCGAGGAGGGCATCTTCGACTAAATAATCCCATTAGCGATTTTATTCTAGGCAAGTAATCGAGGGATCTCATCCCTACCCATGTCCTTTAGGTCCTAGGTAATTTTCTGGAATTTATCTTGTGTCTTGGAACCCCCAATTCTCTGATATTTATGCGTTCAGTCTGCACTTCTACAGACAAGAACTTGACAGCCAGCTTGCTGCCATTAAGATACAGAGTTGGCAAAAACATCGTTTGCCGTTAACCCCGGTTGGCGGCAACCCCTTTGCCGCCAAGTTCTTCAGATTTTACAGAATGACTGTTTGATCTCTATAGTGTGTTTATCGAATTTCTGGGTATATGTGCATATTGTGAAAATTATATTTGGTCAGGTACAGTTAGCAGATCATGTCATGAGGATAGGTCGAATTTCTGTACATAGTGTTATTTATTAAAATTTCTGTAAATAAATATTAAGCATGATCTGACCATGATAAATCCTGAATAAATAGATCCATGGTATATTAGGGTTTCATAATTTTTCCATGATCGTATGTTGACTGTTTTCAGGTGTTGGAACTGTTAGGTATGACTGTTTTACTGTGAATCATACTTAAAGGAATTTCTTGATAAATCTACATGTAATCCATTTTTAATGTTAAAATTTGCTTTACTATTCCAAAAAATCTGAAAATTTAGGTGTGTGGTATATGATCTGTGTGAAGTCTGTGATAAAAGTTTCACACTTTTTTGACAATGGTAAGTATTGTTATTGCTATGATGAGCATGTTAAGTTTAATTATGTGAAATTCAATGATTAGCAGCATGATTAGGACTATGTTATGAGTTAACTGTCACTGTGAAACAACATCATGTTATGAAAACTGAAGCATGTGTAATAAATTGAGAATGTAGGTAAATGTGTTATATAGTGCATGTGAACAAGGTGATAAAATGTGATAATGTGTTTAATGTGAAATTATGCCAAAATTGACATTGCTACCATAGAGGGCTGTGGAGCCATACTATAGTAAAGTCCCTACGGGAAGGTTCAATGTGTGTGTTATCCTACGGGTATTAGGATGAAATTCTGGAGGTGGACAAGTACCACTGGTTAGGGTGGAGAGGGCTTCTCCCAGTTCTCCGCAGTTAACCAAGATTCGTCACTGCGTTGCCTAGGTGACGGGTATGTGTATGTGCATGTGTGTCCTTCTAATGGTGGTTTGGACTCTGTGTCATGACAACTAAGTGTAAAAGTGTGATTTTGTGAATGTGAACATGTAAATTGTGTAAATGTGGAATATGAGCATGTGATAATGAAATGTGAAAGTGTTAATATGTGAAAATGTGATACCATGTGTAAGGTAGGTTATTCACCATGAACATAATTGCATGATCTAATTGCGCATAATTGTGAAATGATTTGAATGATATTTGAACCTTTGAATCATGTTGTATATAATGTGTAGAAAGCATACTATAGGTTTCCATGTTTAACTGTTTAATTGGTATAAAGCATGTAACATGTGTTTTCTTTCATATTTAAAAGCTAGCATGTGTATGCGATATATGTAAGGGTGTTATCCTTGGATTGCTTGCTCAGTCTTTTTAGAAGACTCATTCTTGCTTTGGTGTACAGGTGAGAGAGGTGTCCCCGCACTTGAGGAGGACATAGTTAGGAGCGACTCCGAGCGCGAGGAGTAGCTACCTTTGTGGAGACTTCTACTTTGTTACCTTTCCTTCATAGTATGTAATCAAATGTAATGGGCAATGTAATTTATTTGGCGTTGTAATAATGTGGAGATTGGAAATTGTTTTATTGCTATTTAGACTGTGGATATGTGATGATGATGGAATGAGAATGAGAATATTTATTTATTTTCGCTGTAATCTTTCGATATTTGTGTACATCTCAATCTATTGTTTAGAGTTGGGTAAATGTCCCACTGTGATGGCACTCTTTGTACCGATGTAGATTGGTATAATCGTACTGGTATAAGGAGGGTCGTTACATTAAGTCTGAGTTGGTTATTTCAAGACATGCAAAATTTTTCTTAGTAGTTTTTAGATGTTTGCATACATCTCTATATTTTGCATATAATTTATTAAAGGCTTCTTCCAAATTGTCATAATCAGAATCATAACTTGAAGTGAAAGAAGAGTCATAGGTTACCTTATCATCAATGTTGGCTATAAAGGTTAGGTTAGCCTTTTCTTCTTCTTCCTCACTAGAGTTTGACTCACTGCTTGAGTCTGTTTCGTTGCTCCAGGCAGCAGCTAATACCTTCTTTTTGTATCTCTTGAATTTTTTTGGCATTTTTCTCTTTTTTGAACTCTCCCTTCTTTAGTCTTGGACAATCAGCCTTGAGATGTCCAGGCTTCTTACATTCGTAGCAAATAGGCTCAGTCCTTTTGAAATCTTTGATTTTCTTGAAATCCCTTTTTCTTGGTTGATAATTCTTTATGCCCAATATTCTTTGCAGACGTCTTGATAAGAGAGCTTCTTCTTCACCGTCTGCTTCACTTCTTTCATCTTCTGAATCGCTTTCAAAAGTGTTTTCTGCTGCTTTCAGAGCGTTGCTATATTTTTTCTTGGATGAGGATTCTCCTAATCTCGCCATATTTATCTCATGAGCCATTATGGACCCAATGAGTTTTTCGAGCGACATAGCCATGAGATCATTTGCTTCCTCTATGGCTGTAACCTTTTGAGTCCATATAGTTGGTAAGGATCTTAGTATTTTCCTCACCATGTCTCCTGTCTCATATCTTTTGCCTAGACCAGCCAGGCCTTTTGTGATATCGGTAAACCGGATGTACATATGGGAGATAGACTCTCTAGAATGCATTTGGAATTTTTCATATTGTGCTACCAATATATCTATTCTAATTTCTCTTACCTTGTCAGTCCCTTCGTGGGTGGGATAAGTTTGAATTTCAACTTATCCCACATTTCTTTGGCCGACGTGCATGCAGATATTCTATTGAATTCCTTCTTGCTTAGTGAACAACATAGTATGCTTTTGGCCTTGCTGTTCTGAGACATCATTTTCTTGTCACCATCTGTCCACTTTTCTTTGGAGTTTAGGACTATCAGATCTCCATCTTCTATTATAGTCCATAGTTGATAGTCTAGACCTTGAAGAAAGAACTCCATTCTTGTCTTCCAGTAGTTGTAGTATTCTCTATCGAATAGTGGAGGCCTGTTGACAGACTGACCCTCTGCATATCCTTCGGCTGCCATTATCTTTGATCTTCAGATCGTGAGATCTACTCGCTTGAAGAGACTTGTCTTTGATACCACTTGTTGACCAGGTTGCAAGCCCAAAGGGGAGGTGAATAGGTTGCTTCAAGAGTATCTTAAAAAAGTTTATGTTAAAAATAACTTTGAAATAGAAACACACTAAGCACAGATGTTAGAGTTAGTGAGCAGCGGAAGTAAGATAAAACAATCACACAAAATGCACAAAGATTTTATCCTAGTTCGGACCTCTTATCACCAGGAGTCCTATGTCCAGTCTCCAAGAAAACTCTTGAGATTTCACTAACGAAGGGTACAATCCCCCTCAAGGACACTTACACATCCAGCACCCGTTGCCTTCTCTTCAACCCACGAAGAGGCAATACAACCACCTATAGCATAGGTCTTCCCTTCAGCAAGGGAAACTAAACCACTTGCTCACAGCAGGTCTTCTCTTCTCACAGGAAGAGGAACACTCTTTAAGAAGAGTAGAAGGCATGGCCCCTAGATCAAGCTTATACAACAGGCTTGCTTGATCTGAGGCACGAACTGAGAGAGGAAGAAAGTAGACTATCAAGCTTATCCTCTCATAAGAACTATCTCTCAAAGAGAAATAAGTGAGGGCTTCAGGAGAGCTCGGAGTAGATGAGCATGGAGTGAAGGTGCACTACTCTCAATGGTGGTTGTGAAGGTTTGTGTATACTTCATGTATCCTTCAGTGTGTACTTTTCTTCACAACAATCATCTTCTTCCTTATAAGGACTGCAATTATCTTCAGATGTGTCTGTTTCATTGAAGTGTCCGTTGTCTCTCATTCCTTAGTGCTCGTTTCCATGCAGTCGCGGTGAGTCTTACATTGTAGAAACATGTGACTACCGAAAACCTGCATGCATTAAATGCTAAGAGAGAGATCTTCAATCAACGAAAAAAATGTGTTATACAGAAATAGATGTAACACCCCATATAAGAATATATGTAACGACCCTCTTTATACCGGTATGATTATACCAATCCACATCGATACAAAGAGTGTCGTCACAGTAGGACATTTATCCAACACAACACAATAGGTCGAGATGTACATAAATAACAAGTGAGAGTAAAGCAGAAATAAAAAGTAAATCTTATTCCATCATCATTCACATATTCCACAATCTATATAGCAATAAATAAAATAAAAAATGTCCATAATTATACAAGTCCATATGAATAACATTGTCATTGTTCACATACTAAATGAAAGAAATGTGTAAACTACGCAGCAATCTCCACAAGTGCAGCTACTCCTCACGCTCGGAGTCTCTCCTCACTATGTCCTCCTCTAGAACGGGGACACCTATCTCACCTGTATGTTAAAGCAAGTATGAGTCGTCCAAAAAGAAAGACCCAGCAAGCAACCTAAAGGCACATCTTTACACATATCACACACATGCTATTCTTTTAAACAATGAAAGAAATATATGTCACATGATTCATTTCAATTAGGCAAATATACATGAACAACTTACACATGCTTTCTACACAAATATGTAACATGATTCATGATTTCAACTTCTATTCATATCATTTCACAATTCTACACAATTAGATAATGAAATTTATGCACATAGTGACTAACAATCCTAGCATGATAGCTAACATTTTTCTCATGCTTTTATGACACATATACACATCTTTAGCTTGCTGTTTTAACATAAATAATTCTCAATCACGTGGTTTCACATCTTTTCACATGATATCACATTCACATAACACTAACACATGTTCACATTGCACATATTCACATTTTTCACACTTTTACACCTAATTGCCGTGACACATAGTCCGAACCACCATAAAGAAGGACACACATTCACATAACACATACTCGTCACCTAGGCAATATAGTGACGAATCTTGGTAAACTGCGCAGAACCAAGAGAAGCCCTATCCACCCTAACCAGTGGTACTTGTCCACCTCCAGGATTTCATCCTAATGCCCACAAGATATCACATACACAATGAGTCTTCCCATAGGTACTTTTCTACAGTACGGATCCATAGCCTTCTATGGTAGCAGTGTCAATCTCGGCACATATTACACATTAACACTTAATCACATATTTTCATTCACTTATATGCACAATTTAACCCCTTTCACATACACTTTAAATAAGCATACATATCTCAGGTTACATAACTTAACACTATTGTTTCACAGTGATAAATTAAACATAACAGTGCCCTAACATGCTGCAAATCACTTGAAATTACATGATTTAACTCACACATACTTAACATGGCTTAAATACCCTTGTTAAAGCAAACAGTACCCACAGGTGTCAAAACAATATCAAATTTTAACCACAGACTTCATATAGGTAATATGTCACATGTCTAATTTTTCAGATTTTTTGCAACTATAAAACTAATTTTTTTTTACAATTTAAACAAATTCTATGCAATTTAGGAAGATATTCACTTTAACATGGTATATAGCAAAACAGTCAGTTCTAACAGTTCTAAAATATGTAAACACTAATCCTAAGATCATGAAAATTCTATGAAGCCTTAACATGCAGTAAATCTATTTATTCAAGAATTAACCCTGTCATACCATGCATAATTCATCATGATAGATTATATTAAATAAAATCATATTCATAAATTCGAAAAAACCTCATGATATGACCTAAACACCATACTTGACCAACCCTAATTTTTACAGCATGTACAGACAACCAGAAGTTCAAAATCACAGCACAGAGATCAAGACCACAGTTCTGAAAAACCTGAAGAACTTGGCGGCAAGGGTCTTGCCGTCAACATGGGTTAACGGCACACTATGTTGCCCCATCAACTCAGGAACTTGGTGGCAACAAGGTTGCCGTCAACCTCCTGTCTGCAGAAAGTGCAAATTGAACTCATATAAAAGAGATAATTGGGGGTTCCTGGACATGAATTAAAATCCTTAAAAATACTCTACCCTAGGGAACATGTCTAGGGATGATACCCCTCGATTACTTGCCTGGAATAAAATCTCTAAAGGGTTCAATTTGTCGAAGAAGCCCTCCTCGGCCAAGGCAAGAAGGTGCAGATCTCCCCCTCCAAACCCGGTCTTCCTGCTTGTGTAGATGGTCCTCTGGAGTCGGGGAAGATTCTTCAATAGCAGGAGCACCTCCCAGTCGAAGTAGATCACCGAAAGAAGCTCTCAATCGCCAGATCAAGCTTTGCAAATGTCTGGTTTTCTCACAAACGAACCCTAGGTTTTCCTCTGAGCCAAAGGACCTAATCTGGCCGAAAACTTTAAGTTTTATTGGGCTATGAGTCGGGGTGCGCCTAGGATTAGGTTTTCCTACCATTGGGATGAGTTTCCTAATTAGAACCCTGAGAAAACGCTTCCGTTTCAGATCTGGAATCCCAGACATAAACGGAGAAGTAAACGGTCACTTTGTTGCCGTTAACAGGAAGTAAACGTCCATCGATCTGGACGTCTATATCCCCCGACCATACAGTCAACGGCACACAGGTTGCCATCAACTTGATGTTTACGTCAGGTGATGTTGACGTCAACCAGGGATTTCAGACAAAACCTAAAATGCATCAAACCAACATATATCTATACAAAATAAATAAATACAACATGCACAAAATTAAATAAACATACTATGTACATAAACAAGTAAATACCATATGCACATAATATGAACAAAATTCAAGGGCGTTACAATAGAAGTGTCCATTCTGTCACCATATAAATCACATGAAGACTTGTTATAAGAATGGCAAAACCGTAAAGTGCTTTCTCCAAGAGAATTGTGACCCATGACTAAGTAAGTCATAGACAAACTTCTGTTCACAAGCAAAGCGTTAGAAGACTTACCATGAAAATAGTAATTAGTCAAAAAGTCATCTTATATGAGGATATCTTTGAAAGCTTTTGTAACAAATAGTGGGAAATTTGAAATGTACTTCTTTTGAAAATTGGTTTGAAAAGTATTGCGCGCAAGGTTATGTTTATATCAAAGATTTATCAATAGAGCAATCAAAATAATTTCAACCATAATCAATAAAGTTATTGCACAGATAATTGTTAGAGTATTTGAAACTAATATATCTAAAATTGTAATTGATAATATAATGCCAATCAATGTTAAGACACAGTCGATGTTTAAAGAGTAATCACTGATAAGACACAGTCAATGTTTGAAAGATAATTGATGTTTAAGCAAAGTAATTGATGTTTAAAACAAAGTAATTGATGTTATTTTATACCGTAATAGATGTTTAAGAGAGAGGTAATCGATATGTCAAGGAAACAACATAAATAATCGAAGTGAAATATATAATGGCCCAAAATATAACGTTATCGGTCGAAGTGAAACTTCGGATATGACGAAGTGTAACATCGGATATGACGAAGTGAACTTTGTATATGACGAAGTAAACTTCGGATATGACGAAGTGGACTTCGTATAAAATAAATCATAATTTTGTCGATTGTAGTGAATCTTCGTATAAGACTTCAGATATGACGAAGTGGAACTTCGTATATGACGAAGTGGAACATCATATAAAACAGTTCAAAACACCGTCAGTTGAAGTGAGACTTTGGATATGACGAAGTTAACTTCGTATATGACGAAGTGAACTTCGTATATGACGAAGTGGACTTCGTATAGAATGAAAAACAACGTAGTCGGTCGAAGCTTTAACCCGCGGGCGGTTGAGGTGGACTTTGTATATAACTTCAGATATGACGAAGTAGGACTTCAACTGATCACGACCAAAATATGCATGACGAAGTGCCAACTTCAGATATGATGAAGTGGACTTCGGATATGACGAAGCTAGCTTCGTATATGATGAAGTATAGCTTTGACTGATGAAGACCAAAAACATGCATGACTTCAGATATAAGATGAACCTTGACTTCGATTGAAACAATGAAAAGATTATCATTGATGAAACACATGCACTTATGAATGAGAACAAGACTTACAAGCAATTGAACACCATCTAGAGAATTTGGAAATACTCAGAATACTTACAATGGTGATCCTTGTATAATTTGTTTCCTTTATGTCTCGTCTTGACAGACTTAACCAAAGTGATATTAAGAAAAATATACATGGTTTATAAAAGTATTCCTGATAAGTTTTGTTATCACCAAAATATATAATCATGGAGATAAAGAAGTCAACAACAGTAAGAAAAATTCTTAGATCATTAACTTACTTTTAGACTCCCAAAGTCACTGCTATTGAAGAGGCGCATGATCTTACTGAACTTCCTATTGATAAACTAATTGGCTCTCTCATGGCTCATGAGATTTACATGGAAATATTTTCTAAAAGCTCTTCAAAAAAGAAATTGCCAAATGATTTGAAGGTTGCAGATTCCTCTTCATCATCCTCTGATGACTCAACAGAAAAATCTGAAGACAGTGATGATGAAGCTATGCTATCAAGAAAACTTCAAAGGATCCTTGCCAAGAAAAATAAGCTTGGCTCAAAGAGATACTTCAAAAGGGAAAAGAAGAAGGAGCCAACATGCTATGAATGCAACCAGCTAGGACATTACAAATTAGAATGTCCTAAGCTCAAAAAGAAAGATCAGGTTGATAAGCATGAGAAAAAGAAAGGCAAAGAAAGAAAGTTTAGAAAATACAAGAAGAAAGCAATGGCCGTAGCATGGGACAATGAGGAAGTGACAAGCTCAGAAACTTCAAATTCAGAATTAGAAGGAGAAGAGCAAGTAAATCTAGCCCTTATGGCAGGACTAGATCAGGTAACCTCTGAAACATCATTTACTTTATGTTCAGAATCTGATTCAGATAGTTTAGAAGATGCATTTAATAAATTGTATGATAAATATAACACTATAATTAAACAAATGAAAGTAGTTAAAATAAATCTGATAAACCAAAAAAAATTCAACACCTTTTTAAAAAATAAAGTAGAAAGATTAGGACAACACTTATCAGAAACTAATAGAATAAATGAATTGTTATGTGAGGAATTAAAGACTAAAATGGTAAATTTAAAGAACTCGAAACAAATCTAAATGAATTGAAAATTGAAGAAAAATTGAGAGAAGAAAATGATTACTTAAGAGCATTCTTAGATAAATTAATTAATTGTAAAACATCCTTAGTTGTAAAACTAAAAGGTGCTAGAACAGGTAAAAAGAAGTATGGAGTAGGATATACACCTCCAATAAATGTAGAAAAAATTGTGTATCCTGAAAAATACCCAACCCCTAAGTTTGTAGAGAAAAAGTAATTAAAAATCTTAAAAATGTTAATCATTATGTTTACAAACAGAAACTTAAAGCAAATAACACTACAAATTCAAAGCATGCATATGATTTATGTTGTAGTCACTGCAATCAATAAGGACACACAGTTAGCACCTGCACCACTAGACACTTGCGCTAGATTCCAAAAACTAACCATCAAAGACCCAAGACAATTTGGGTATCAAAAGTCTCAACTTAATTATGTTTGCAGGGCGCCTGAGAGCGTCTGAATGGTTTTTAGATAGTGGGTGCTCAAGGCATATGACAGAAGACAAAAAAATATTCACAAGTTTTAGAAATGAAGTTGCTCAAGATAATGGAAAAGGAAAAGTGATAGGCTGTGGAATAGTAGGAACAAAAGAAAATGATTTAATATAAGATGTTATATGCATTGAAGGATTAAAGCATAACCTCATTAGTATCAGTCAGTTATGTGATAAAGGTCAATTGGTAAAATTTCATAACGACAAGTGTGTTATTCAAAAGAATAGAAAAACAATCTTTGAAGCTCTAAGAGTTAAGAATATGTACACTTTACAACATGAAGAACTGAAAGAAGTCAACTTGTGCCTTGCAACTAGGAAGAATGAAGAGACAGACTTATGGCATAGAAGACTAGGACATGTAAGCACTTCAGTGATTAAGAAATTAATCAAGCGTGATTTAGTTGAAGGTCTTCCAAAGCTGAAATTGAAGAAATCTAGAATCTATAAAACTTGTGCAAAAGGAAAGCAAACCAAGATATCATTTTAGTCCAAGACATTGGTAACAACCTCCAAACCATTGGAACTAATTTACATGGATTTGTTTTGACCTATAAGAACAGTAAATCTTGGAGGAAAAGTTTCTGACTATGTAATTGTGGATGACTATTCAAGATGCACTTGGGTATCATTTTTGGAAGCCAATCAGAAACCTTTTCAGCCTTTCTGAAGTTCAGCAAACTTGTACAGAAAAATCAAAAACATTAAATAATCAGTATCAGATCTGATTATGGTGGAGAATTCAGGAATGAAGAGTTTGTCAAATTCTGTGAAGAAAATTACATAGAACACAATTTCTCTACACCAAGAACACCTCAGTAGATTGGAGTACCAGAAAGGAAGAACAGAACACTGTTTGACATGGCTAGAACAATGCTTACAGAATACAATCTACCAAAATACTATTGGGCAGAAGCAGTCAACACAGCTTGCTACATCATCAATAGGTGTATGATCAGACCAATTTTGAAGAAGACACCCTATGTGCTATACAAGGAGAAAAAACCAAACATCAGTCACCTTTGACCTTTTGGTTGTAAGTGTTTCATTTTGAATAATGGTAAAGATAATATAGGTAAATTAGATGCTAAAAGTGATGAAGGTTTTCCATTAGGGTATATTTCAAAACCTAGAGGATATAAAGTGTTTAACAAAAGAACTTTAACTATATAACAGTTTGTTCATATTTTGTTTGATGAAGCTAACCCTTCTATTAAGTGAATAGAAGAAGAAGAAGATGTTGTTGAAGAATTGTGCAGGGATCTGGAACAAGCTTCTTTTGAAGAAAAAGGTGAAGACAAGGAAGATCCTCCACTAGAAGAACTACAACAACAACAAGAAGCACATGAAGAACTTCCTAGAGAACTGAGGTATCACAGAGATCATCTAAGAGAAAATATAATAGGTGATCCTCAAGATAGGGTAGGAACTAGAGGTATGGCTATTCCTTGTGATTACAATGTATTTGTTTCTCAGATTGAGCCTAGGACAATCAATGATGCACTAGGAGATGAATCTTAGATCCTAGTCATGCAAGATGAACTTAACCAGTTCCAACACAACAAGGTCAGGACACTTGTACCTAGACCTTCTGACCATTCAGTTATTGAGACCAGGTGGGTCTTCATAAACAAAATGGATGAATCAGGGGTAATCACTAGGAACAAGACTAGACTGGTAGCATAAGGATATTTCCAAGAGGAAGGCATTGATTTCGATGAAACAAATGCTCTAATTGCTAGATAAGAGGCAATCAGAATTTTATTAGCATATGCATGTTCTCTTAATATCAATTTGTATCAAATGGATGTTAAAAGTGCTTTTTGAATGGTTTCATAAAAGAAGAAGTGTATGTTGAACAACCACCTGGCTTTGAAGATATTAATATCAAAATCATGTTTTTCGATTAAAGAAGGCACTATATGATCTGAAACAAGCTCCAAGAGCTTGGTATGAGAGACTAAGTGCTTATCTTCTGTCACATGGTTTTTCAAGAGGTAAAGTAGATAGCACTCTATTTATTAAGAATTTTTCTGAAGGGATCCTAATTGTACAAATATATGTTGATGATATTATCTTTGGTTCTACTAATGAATCACTTAGCAAATTCTTTGAAAACCTTATGCAAAATGAGTTTGAAATGAGCATGATGGGTGAGCTTAATTACTTTCTTGACTTGAAAATCAAGTAGACTAAGGAAGAAACTCACATTTGTCAAAGCAAATATATTTCATATTTGCTTTCTAAGTATGGCTTTGACAAGTGTAAGCCTTTAGGAACTCCCATGAGCCCAAGAATAAAAATAGATAGTGATCAAATTGACAAGAAAGTAGATCAAAAGATCTATAGAGATATAATTAGGTCATTACTCTATCTTACTGCTAGTAGACCAGACATAATATTCAGTGTATGTTTGTGTGCCAGATTTCAGGCTGATCCTAGAGAATCTCATATTAATGTTGTTAAAAGAATTTTTAGATATCTTATTAATATAAGTAAATTGAGTTTATGGTATCCTAGATGTTCTGAATTTAAATTGCTTGGATATAGTGATGCTGACTATGCTTGATGCAAAATAGATAGAAAAAGAATCAGTGGTACTTGTCAATTTCTTGCAGGATGCTTAATTTCTTGGTCTTTCAGAAAATAAAACTCAGTAGCATTGTCCACAACAGAAGCAGAATACATTGCAGCTGGAAGCTGCTGCACCCAACTGTTGTGGATCAAACATCAACTGGAAGACTATGGTCACAAATTGCAAGAAATTCCAATGCTGTGTGATAACACAAGCGCAATTAATCTGACCAAGCATCCAATCCAACATTCAAGAACCAACGCGCAATTAATCTGACCAAGCATCCAATCCAACATTCAAGAACCAAGCACATTGAGGTCAGACATCATTTTATCAAGGACAATGTAAGTAATGGTGATATTTTACTTGAATTTGCTACTACAGATAATCAATTAGCATATATTTTTACTTAACCTCTTCCTGAAGATAGATTTACTTCAATTAGAAGAGAAATAGGGATGTGCAACCCAGAATAAATTACTGCTTATTTCTATACTTTGATTAACTATCTTTTATTAAAAGAATTACATGATGACTGTATGCTGGAAGCACCTACTCTAGGGGAGCAACAAGAAGCTCAGGTTGAGAGGGAGCCTCAAAGTTTCTCAAAGAGGACATCGCTGAGGAAGAAGTAGTCACATATGTGTTTAACTTCTTAAATGTCCTTTAACAGTACCACTAAGAAATTTATTGCAAGTATCTTTTTATGAATAAATGCAAGGAGACAGGTCAACACACATAGGAGACAGGTCGACACAACTGTCGACAGATAAATGCCAAAGTAGTCGACAGATCAGAAAGAACCCATGAAGATCTGACAAGCATCAACTGAGGGGGAGCCTCACATCAAGGGGGAGCAAGTACAAATGGGAAATGATAATTCATGACACATATTGTTGAACCCCTCTCCTTCAAACCCACAGCTGATTGGTAAGAAGTCTCTACAAAAGAGGTGAAAGCAAAATGGTAAAATCCTTCCTTTTTAATTTTTGACAAAAAGGGGGAGAGTATTTTATGTTATGAATTTTCTGTATTGAATATTTGTAGAAACTTCACATGAGTTTTATCATCACCAAAAGGGGGAGATTGTTGAACCACTCCTATATTTTATCCTTTTATTTTGGTGATAACAAAACCCATGTTCAACTTAAAATATCATTAATATATTTTATATCATGTTTCTCCCATGAATACAATATATTCTTGCATTATCATTATAGATTTACAATGAGTTTCAACTTCGTCATGCATGTTTTGATCATGTTCAGTCGAAGCTAGCTTCGTCATATCCGAAGCTACACTTCGCCATATCCGAAGTTCATTTCGTTACATACGAAGTTGGCACTTCATCATGCATGCATTATAATATATAACCATTACAGTCAGTTGGTGTCAACACACTAAGCCTAAGTGTTGACACTATCAACTTTCATTAAAGAAATTTTTCTAAGTACACATTGTATACATATATATATCATGTTGACTCCGACTCCCCTGAAGTCGAAGTCTCACTTCGACTTCCAGACAGTCGAAGTCCACATCGATTATAGTTAACTTAAACACCAATTCTCAGTCCATATAGATTACTGTTTTAATATCACATCGATTACTATTTTATCCACATTGATTATAGTTAACTTAAACACTGATTCTAAGTCCACATCGATTATTGTTTAAAGTTTACATGGATTATCTTAAAACATCAATTACTTTGAAACATCGATTGCATTACATTGAAACATCGATTGTCTTTTCACTTAAACATCGATTACTGTAGAACATCGATTATCTCAAACATCAATTGTCTTTTACAATGATTACCTTTCACTCAAACATCGATTGCTTCTATATCTCACATTGATTACTATTATTTTGATTGTTCTCACTCCGACTCTTTGAAAGTCGAAGTATAACATCAACTTTCTTGATCATCTATACTTAGATGTTTTAAGTATCTGTTATTATTTTTCAGAAATGTTAATGTATTCTTAGTGCGATTAATGTTCTAATCATTATGGAATTATTTAATGAACAACAAATGAACACATGATGTACACTGTGACATTCTTTTCTCTATTCTTTTGTTATCAAGTTCAAATGATTTAGCGAGAAAATTTGACTGTAATGTATTCAAATTTAAATTTTCATTTCCATTATCTTGAAACTTGAAAGATTTGTATATCTGCTCTCTCACTCACTATTAGACATACAGTTCATACTTTGCATAATAGATGGTCTATAGAAAATGCGGTGGTAGGTATAAGCAGTATGGTTTATCTGTTAGAACTCACCTACCACATCTCACTTTTTGTCAAGACTCCACGTTTTGAGGAGAAACTTTTTACATGACCCATACAACACCTGTCTGTCTTTAAATGCACTGTACATCTGTCTGAATCCTTTCTGTTTTACATATTTTCTAGTATCTCATCGACCTCCGAAAGAATGGAGGTATATATGTTTTTCTCTTGACCATGGAGATACTTAGCAACTTACAGAAGCATGATAGCTATCTTTCAATCATGGTCATGGAGCTTGCAGACATTTATTGAAGCTATCAAATGGAGCCATGAAGCTATATGCATAGCCTAAAGCCGTTGAGACTCAAGGGCTGAAGACCTGATGATGGACATCTCAGTTGTCTCAAGTCTCATGACCCAACATTCAGATTCAAACGACTATTTTCTAATAGCCACTTTCAAATGAGAAATTACTGAAGCATATATATGAAGTTGATGTTATGAAAGATAGAGATAAGACCACGAACAATACAAGAGCAAACAGTGAGACATATGTGAGTGCTTACAGCTACACAAAGAGAAAAGTCTCCATATACATAAAAGAGAGAGACGCACAAGATCTGAAGAGAGCCAACAGACTCAAGCTTCAACTTCTTGGTCTCTTGCTTTCAAGTGTTCTTGGGTGGCATTTGTACTTCTAGATTCTCTCAGTCCACCATCCTTGAGTCAGAAGAGTTAGAGCTCTCAATCTCATTTGTAATCTCTTTCTGATCGTTTGTGTTTGCTCATCCTTCAGAGCAGACACACCAGTGTTCATTTCTATGTAAGAAACCAGCAGGGGGTTTGTTCCCTGTAGTGTCCCTCTGTGAAGGGAAGACCTACGGTTGTAGGTGGTTGTAATATCCATCTGTGAAGGAAAGACTTGCTTCGGTGCAAGTGGGTTGTAATATCTGTCAAGTTGATAGAAGACCAAGTATTCTTGGCAGTTAGTGAAAATCCCAATGGATGCTTGGGGACTGGACGTAGGACTCTTGATTGATAGGAGGTCCGAACCAGGATAAATCCGTTGTGCACTTGTGTGATTGTTTCCGCCAAGTTCTCACTTGTTTCTCACACACCACATTAAGTACTAACAATACCATCTAGTGTGATTTATTTTTAGATAAAATTTAAAAGTGCAAGAAGTCCTATTCACCCCCCTCTAGGACATCTAAAGCGCCATCCCGATCCAACACATAAAGGTCTAAAATAATTAATTGGAATCATATCTACAGTGTATCAGTCAGGGAGCAACTCTAAAAATTTTCCTAAAGTATTCTGATTTATTATAATTTAAACAGGTTGTGATTACATAGATTTTTCTCATGAAAAATTCATATCTTGGTCACATGAACTCATAATAGGCTCAAATTTTAATAACATATTTATGAGAATAATCTAAGGTTATAACAATAATTTCAGAGTTTTAAGATTAACATAATAGTAATTATAATTCAATTAATATCATGGATTTTAACAATCTGATTTTAAAAATGAGTCACAGATGTTGAAAAATCATTAAATTTTATATTTAGGATTCAAACACGGTAGGTATCACGTGGACAACAAATTTTATGATAGAGATATAATCTGTAGTAAATTTTAAAATAGAAATATAAAAATAGACTTTCAGAATAATAATCATAAAACTAAAATAATAAGCTACAAAAATCTCAATGTTTTAGGCTATGCTTAGAACCTTGTTGTACACCTACAGAAAAAGTTTCAAGCAAAGTGGAGAAGAATAAACTTTAATGCATATTTTGAGTTTAAAAATAATCATGGATATCCCAATAAAGATCAACTTGCAGTTTTAATTAGAACTAGAGTGGTCTCATACGACGTTAATAATTTTAAAACAATTTAGAAATAATTATAACTACAAAATAAAATATAATTATGGAAGAATCCCATCATCACTTGCCTTCTAGGAAATATTTTCCCCTCTACATGGATTAAGCTCGAAGACGTCTGCCTACGGCTAGGTGGAATGCACTCTCAAGTTTCCCACAACATCGACTTCACATCCTCCCAAGTCTACATCGCGTGATTTCAAGGCCAGCACACCACGTAGAGCATCTGGAAGAACACCCTTCTATAAGAACTATTGGTCTAAACTTCTCCCTTTCTTTTTAACCCTCTTTCTCTTATGTTGGGTTTTTAAAAGAACGAGGAAGAAAGGATCTGGGTGATGGAAATTTCTCGTCCTCTCTATCTATCTCTTCTACTGTGGAAGAAGGATGGGCTTCTCTCCCTCTCTCCTTTCCTAAATTTATAGTGGCCAAGTTACATAAACTCCAAAGCCAATTTAAACTACCTTGCTAAATGCTAAATTAAACCTTTTTTCTTAAAAGTGAGAACCACCTAGACCATTTACTACTCTTCCCAAGCCATATGGTTTTGTCACAATCCATATGTTACCCAAGGAAAAACTTAACTCACTTTTTATTAGAACTATATGAGACTAAGCACATTCTTAAAGGCTTTGGATACCACATTTTCTCTCCCATGAAAGGGTAACACTTGAAACTTTGAGAAATAACTTTTTCTAATAAATAACCCACTTGTTGTCTTAAAAGAAAGGCTCTTTCTCTCTTCCAAAACTCCAAGAATCGGAAGTCTCATTGATGGCTAGGGGTTAGATAAAAGAGTTACCAAAAAATGCTTTTAACATTCAATTAACTTTGAGATTTTATTTTTCTTAATCTATTTAGTTTGGGTCTAAACCATTTAGTAACCAATATTTATTTAATCTCTATCTTTAATTATTAACGAAGCAAAATAAGTACAAATAAGAAACTTAACATGACTAGTGTCGTAGGTGTGTGGCACTCGCATATGTTTCATGCACATGTGGAGCATTAAATGCTCAAACACTCTAACCTTTTATTTCTATATATTATATTTATATACTTCTTCTATTTATTATTTTGTTTCTCTATACTTTATAGACATTCTTTGAAACTTTCACTTAATTTCTTTCTAAAAATATTATTCACAAAATTTGTAGGTCTAAGACCTCTCCAATGGTTCAAAAATCTAAGCAATGAGAGTTTTTTATAGTAGTTTATAATTATTTATTAAATTTCATATTTTTAGAATATATATATATATATATATATATTTAAATTCAACTTACAAGTTGGTGTATCGAACTCGGCTGGTTCAAGTTTAAAAATTTACTGGTTATTACAATTTTACATTTAAAGATCATGACATGTATGTACTTAACCCTTGTTCTTGTTCTTAATCCATGTTCAACCTATGTTTACATGTCCATATCATGATTTCTTTGCGTTTAGAAGCAAGTTAGCTTTGTTTTAAAACTTGTTTCATAATGTTTCATGTTTTCTATCACGACATTTAAGTGTTTTACTACTTGTATATCATCCCAAGTTTGTTCCATGATGAATGCGGTGAATATAGAGTCTGCCATCTAAACATAGTCCCCGTGTTGACTTAGGGTTATCGTGATGGACTTATTGACCACCTTCTGAATGCAGGCATTCCCTTGATCGTGTTCAGACTGTGGATCATGAAACCCCAATTTCCCTATAAGTTATGTTTAATTCGTGCTATTTGTACTATTAAGCATCAGTTAATGTCACAATGCAACAACATAAGATATGTTAATGATTAAATATGGTTTTTATCCTTAAAAATCTTAAGTCTACATGATCTCACTCATATCCCTTAATTTCTCTTAAATTATGTTACACTCTCATGTCCTCAATGTAACGTCGCGCATTTTTGGATCCTCGTGGATTCTCGTTTAGTGGTTGTGGTGGCTAGTGTGTGGCCAATGATGTGTGTTACATGTGTTTACGCAGGTTTCTGGGGCTTTGTGGTCCAACAGTTCGGGCCCAAAGCACCCGTTGGTTCACTGTCCGTGAATGCGACAGGGCTGGGCATCGCGTTCTAAACGCGACGGCCTTGGGTGTCGTGTTCTGGTTGCCACCATGGAGCGGTCCTCATCTACATGTCTGCCACGTGTCGCGCACTGGGCGGCCTGCTGACGTCGACCATGAGAAGGCGACAGCCTTCTCCGTTGCATTCAGGTCGTGACGGTATGGTGCGTCGCGTTCTCAACTGCGAAATGCTCATAACCTAGGTCGGCCAGACAGAGCCTAGCAAGCTCTGTTTGGCCAGGGGGAGCTTTCACGGGGTTTTGGGTGATTGACGTGTTGGGGTTATTTTCGGCGTGGTCTCGCCGCGAGGACGTAACACGGAGTGGGGAAATGCCGGGTGGTTATCGTTCTTCGCGTTCTTCACGAAGGTAGGGGATTCCGCCCGTTTTATGTTGCAAATTGCTTGTGAAGCATGAATAGCTTGTTATTTGCTTTATAAATGATAGATACCATGCTAGGACGTTGAATAGAGCATGAAAAATAGGTTTTTACATGGTTTTACATGGTTTGCATGGGTGATCCGGATATGGGATCCCGGATTAGGGTTTCTATCTGAGAAGGCGATGGACCTTCCTGTCGCATTCTGAACGCAACAGGCCGACCCGTCGCGTTCCGCTTATGAACGCGACCTATCGGGGTGTCACATCCAGAAGGCGACAGTAGCCCCATCGCGTTAGCAGTTTCGAGGGCTTTGTGATTGTGCATGATAGCATGGTTATCGGATACTCGAAAGATGTTGTGTGTGGTTAAAGTAAGCAGTGCATTGGCACCTGTAGCGCTCGAGGAGCGTGTTGTTCACATGGTTAGCGTGGTGTTCACATGGTTTGTGCGGTGTGCACATGGTTTGTGTGTGCGTGGCGAGTAGTACGATGCCTACCGTGGATACCTCTTCAGTTGGGAGCCCCTGGTTCTGTGTGAGCCAGGCATGTAGTTCTTAGAGTCTTGTCCCGGTACTTGTGTACCGCTAGGGTCTATGTCGTCTTCCTGGACACCCTCACTCCGTAGTTTGAGTAGTACATCGGGCTGAGGGAAAGACGACAACGGGACAACGGCTTGTGTGTTGTGGGTGTACTTAGTCTCTTGTAGCGCGCTCTTGGTTGGGGGACGGACACCGGTAGACATATTAGTCCCTAACTAGTCCTTGTTTCCGGTGCCTCACTTTAGGGTGCTCGGGCCAGACACCCTAAGGGTGCCAGGCATGGAGCTGTAGCAGTGAGAGCTGTAGTTGTGGTGTGTGTTTGTCTCCACATCTTGTTGGTTTTGTTGTGGTGGAGCGTGTTGCCCAAGTAGCAAGCCCAGAGGGGGGGGGGGTGAATGGATTGCTAAAAATTCATTTAGAATAAAACCTGTAAATAAAACACTAGACAGAAGACACTCAATTCGATAGTTAGTGTTAGTGTAAAATAGAACACACAAGCAAACACACAGACAACAGAGGATTTTTATCCTGGTTCAGATCTCCTATCCCAAGAAGTCCTACGTCCAATCCCCAAGCAACAACTTGGGATTCCACTAACCAAGGGTACCGTCCCCCTTAAGTACACTTACACATCCAGCAGCAGCTGGCCTTCTCTTCTCTACCAGAAGAGGAACACACCACCTGATACACCAGGTCTTCTCTTCACACACGAAGAGGAAAGCTCACAGAAAAAGAGTTTTGAGGAGGGCCCCAAGACAAGCATAAAGACAATGCTTGATCTGAGGTGAAGATCGAGAGACAGAAATAATAATCTACATAAACTCTCTCTCAGATCTACGCTAGCTCTAGAAAGCAATGCAATGTTTACACTGAGAGCTAAGAGCTATGAAAAACTAGAATGGATGAGCAGGCGCTTCTTCTTCAATAGACTCAGGCTTTTCGTCTTTTTGAAAATGAGTGATCGAACTGTTCCTCATGGAGTCCCAGTCTTGTATTTATCTTCTTGAAGTATTTTGACAGTTGCAATGTCCGTTGAAGTATCCGTTGTCTCATAGTCTTCATGCACGTTAGATAGACTAGTCCGAAGCATAGAGTAGGTGAGCCTGCAGCTATAAATGCTAGGATTAACTCTTACATCATTAAGGAAAGATTGTCTGCATCTTCCATCTTCTTGACAGGTTAACAAGTTCATCTTTGATGCACTTTACTACAAAAGTCCGGCATACAATAAATGCTGACAACTTCTTTTGTCTAGACTGTCAGTCAACATTAGTAGTCATGCAGTATGGAGATATACAAGAAAGGAAATGTTGTTCTATCAAAATATAAGGCAAGACTTCATGTGATACTGTGATGTAAGCAAAGATATATTATACTGGATGAATAATAGAAGTCACACAAGATACAGTATGATGCGCGAGAAGCCTTTACAAATCCACAGAGATTTGAAATTATATGAATATTTAAAGATTATTTGGAGTGACATTTTGCTCAGAAGACTTATTCAAAGGTGGCCTAACCTTTATAAGTATAAAGATGATGCTCAAAAGACATTCAGTAAAGAGAGAGATGATGTTCACGTCAAATCAATGAAATAGAATATATAGAGACGCAATCTATGTTGTATCAGGTTGATGTGAACATATTCTATGTATTAATGACGTGAAATCGATATTCAAACAAGAAGTCGTTGTTTAAGTGAAATCGATCTTGAAATCGTTGTTTTACTTAGAGCAAATCGTTGTTGTGACCAAATCGTTCTTTAAGTCAAAGCAAATCGTTATTTGTGATCAAATCGTTCTTTAAGTGAACTGAAATCGTTGTTTGCAACCAAATCATTATTTAAGTGAACTGAAATCGTTGTTTCGATCAAATCGTTGTTTAAGTAAAGACAAATCGTTGTTGCGATCAAATCGTTATTTAAGTAAAGGCAAATGGTTGTTGCGATTGAATCGTTGTTTAAGTAAAGGCAAATTGTTGTTGCGATCGAATCGTTGTTTTAAGTAAAGGCAAATTGTTGTTGCAATCGAATCGTTGTTTAAGTAAAGGCAAATGTTGTTCTATCAAATCGTTGTTTAAGTAAACCAAAATCGATGTGAAACCGAAATCATTGTAGCGATGGAAATCGTTGTTTTACTTATGAAATCGTTGTAGCGATGGAAATCGTTGTTTTACTTATGAAATTGTTGTAGCGATAGAAATCGTTGTTTTACTTATGAAATCGTTGTGTTACTTATGAAATCGTTGTTCTATAAAGGAAATTGATGTGAACTTAGAAGAAATGCATGCTTCGAACTTTAAATGATAAAGTGTGAGAATAGCTTATAGATTTAGCTTGACTTTTTTCCTGTGGATAAACTTCAGAAAAGATTGTTAGGAAGTATTTATTGAGGTTTTGTTAATGACCCAAAAAAATTGCATATAATAAATAATATTATATGGAGATGGACTGATTATCAATCTCCCCCTTTTTAGTGATGACAAAACATAAAGAAATAATGATGTAAAAATAATAAAATGAATTTTGACAAAAATTGAAGTATGTGTATTTCAGAATATGTATGTTCTCCCCCTTTTTGTCATTAAGCAAAAAGAAACAAAGTCTTCGAAGAAAGAAGATAGAGAACAAAGAAATGGGAGCCAAGAGAAGATATTCTGTTAATCAATGGGGTTGAGAAATGTAGAAGGCAGGTGACAAGAGAGAGGTATGGTGAGTGATTATGGGCCAAGCCTGGAGTTCCTACTCTTCAAAGTGATTCTTAAAAGCTCCCTAACTGATGTTGTAAGAGGGACCCATATCAGGAACCATTCTCTGGAGGTGGAGCTGCCTTTGAGCTTCAATGAAGTTGGCATACTCTTCCTTGCAAAGAGAGGTCCGGAAATGATTGAGGAAACCAAAGCTCACATGCTGCAAAAACTGATCAAGAGGTTTAGGATAGAAAATCTTGAGCTGATGTAGTTCCGTATTCAAAGGTACATAAACCTTGTACCTCTCAACCCAAGCAGCAAGAGGATCTTGAACGAGGTGAATGGAGTTCAGATCCAAGAACTGTTCAGCAGATAAAGTGGGTTTTCCTGAGCTGGCCAAGGAAAGGTTGTTTTGGTCCAACTGCTGAGCATAATGGTGATAGTGCTTCGCCCAATCAGAAGGAAAATGCCTTTCACATTTAGATAGGAGTGGAGCAAGCACATCAGACTTGATGAAGCCCCTATGATACTCTCTAAATAAGAATCTATAGAAGGCAAGAGGAGCACTCTGCTGAATGGTCATTCTGCCCATCACCCTAGGAAATTTTTCAAAAATAATTGGGCCAACTAATGAATGGACCACAAGTATTCTTGTGGTGGATGACAAACCACTCAGATAGAGTCAGTGGGTGATCCCTGGGAGGAAATCTGTCAGATTTGGCAAGCAGATACTTTCTGTAGAGAGACTGATGGCCCCGAGACCACTGGTCTTCAGTCTTGGACTCAACCATAGAAAAGATTTTGGACTGATCATCTTTAGATAGAGGAGAAAGAGGAAGAACAATGGTGAGTGTTCTGTGAGGTTGAGGTGAGGAAGGCCAAAAAGAACAGCAAATGTACATTTTTGTAGGAATTCACAATATAGGGATCTCCTTCTATTTTCAACAGAAAGAGAGAACCAAAGAGAAGGAAATTTAGGTGCAGAAGAGACAGCAAGGTCCTTGAAGACTTTCCTCTTCTTAAGAGCAGGACTAGAAGAGCTTGTCCTATGGACATGAGTGCTAATGGTCAAGAATGAGCAAAGAATTGCTTCTTCAAACTCATCTTTGATGTTCTGAATAATGTGGCCTTGTACACGAGCACTCTCTGGAATTAGAGTGATGAAGGACGGAGGAGTAGGTGTATGAAGAGAAGAGAATGAAGTAGGAGGAGGTGGTGTTAATGGTCCAGAAGATGATGGACCGACATAAGAGGAGGTAGTGGAAGAAGTGTGTCTGGGAAGGGTTGCTTGAAGGTTTCAGGTGCTGGAGGAGTAGTGGAAGAGGAAGAAGGAGAAGGAGGGGCTAGAGTCTGAAGAGGAGAAGAAGCAGGAGGCTCTGGGGGCACAACAACAGCTACTACAGGTTCTTCAATGCTGACTTGCTCTGCCTCTGACTCCAATGGCCCGGATGGCCCTGACTCTCCAGCTGATGGCCCTGTCGACCCTGACTCTTTAACTGATGGCCCTGGAGGCCCTGATTCCTGTTCAGCAATTGGCCCTGATGGCCCTGATTCCTCAACACTGGCCCAGATGGCCCTACTACAGGCTCCTTTAATACTGTTTGAGTGGGAGTAGGAGGGGCAGGAGAGGATAAATTCACCCTCACAAAGTCTGAAAGATCTGTCATTAGATTCCTCAAGCTTCCCAACTCACCTCTCATCTCTTGGAGCTCAGTTTTGACTACTCTAATCTCCTTCGCTCCACTGCTCTGACTCATAAAAATAGATGAGACATCTGATTGTAAAGAGCATAGTATCTCCCCATGAGCGTTCATTCTATCAATGATTGGCTTTAAGTTCACTTGAAGCTTCTTCTTCTTCGATCTCCGATGTACTTTCCTGGTAAGCAATGGAATTTTAGTTGCAACACCTTTTCCTTTCTTTCCTGAGCTGACAGCTGGCTCAATATCAACATCATCACTTGAGGTGCTCTCCGCTAAGCCTTCTTTAAATTTATCAGCAGGGGCACTTACTGTGGGTTCCCCCTGAATTTCAACTTCCTTTTGAGTTTCAGGCTCCCCCTGAAGTGGAGCATCTTCCATTTGCAAGTCTTCACTGTGGCCTGGAGCCACAACTTCTAGAAAAATTATTTCCTGACTTTCTTCCATATTAACATCTTCAGCAGGAATATTTGGGATGATTTCTTCATGAGTCTCTTCCTGCTTCGCCGCAATATGAGCAACAGTCTCCAAAGTTTCTTCAATAACAGATGCAATGACTGTTGAGGGGGTCTCAACTCCAGATGGCTGCCCAACGGGCTCAATATGCTCATCTATCCTTCTTGCACCTGCAACAGGTTCTTCAACCCTAACTGCTGCTTCTTCCTCTTGGACAATTGGAATTTCAGGAGCTTCTCCAATAATTGCCTCTCCTTCTGCCATAGAGGTCTTTGACCACACACTTCCCACAATAGAGAAACCACTCTTCTTCAAATTCCTAGACTGAATAGGCTGGCCCATCTTCTCCATTACTTCTCCCTTCAGATCAATGCCATAATGATTGAAAATCCTGGTCAACAAATGGGCATATGGAAGAGATACATTCAATTTATTATTCTTGTCCCATATCATCTCTGCATCAAATTTCATTCTCTCAATTATAACTTGTGTCATATTGATATCCTGCTTCTGGATGGCCCAAAACATCATATCGGAGTCACCTTTTGGACATGTTGAGAAAGTGGCACTCCTAGGCACTAATATCTGGCAGACTATGAAATGAAGAATTCTATTGAACGCATTCAATTGGTTGATATCTATCTTCCCATCTTTCAACTTGTACTCTGATCCGATGATTCCTAATCCCTTTGCATGAATGTCTACGGAGTCCACCCCACTATGACCGACGGTAGATACACCAAACAACCTATCCAAAAGATCATAAGAGATATGGATGGGTGTACCTTTAACAATGGAGGAAAGGGACCCATCTTCTTCAGTCTTCAGGTAGGTATAGAATGCCTTGGCTAGGTCTGGGTAGCTAGCTTCAAATACAGTTACCATCTTCGCCCACTTCATCCTTTAGATAGCTTCTATAATACTGTGCATCCCATTCTTCTCTAAATCTGCAATATCCACTGCCTTGTTACCACACAACTTGATCTTGACAGCTGTGAATCGTTCTTACTGATCCACCGAGAGGAAGGCGACGCTGTAGCCTCCTACGCTGTCGGAACTCCCAGAAGCGGCCATGGAATCAAACAAGGAGAGTTTCTAGAGGATCGTTGGGAAGGAAGGAATAGAACCCCTCAAGAAATTTGAGCTAGAACAGAACGATCCTTCGAAATCACACAGAAAGGATTCTGGAATCGATAGGGTCTATCGCTCCAGGCAAGTCGAAAGAGATAATAGAGAGAGAAGAAATCGATGCAGCATGGATTACGGATTTAACGACAGGTAATAAAGTAACTTTTTGAAATGACAGAGCAGTAAATGTAGATAACGACAAAATAGGAGAAGATGGCGCAAATAATATAGAATTAAACTGAAACATCATAGCACTTTATGACGCAAGCAATAAAGGATTTGCTTAAATTCTGAGGGAAGGATAATATTATTCTGAAATTTTATTATTTCAGTTGCGTGCAATCATATCTGTTACAAATTACACATGCCTAATTCCCTTCTATGAGACATAAATCTCTCTTCAAGTAAGGCTTTCGTAAAGATATCTGGTAACTGATTTGAAGTGTCTACAAAAGAGATATTAATGTTCCCATTAGCTACATGATCTCTAATAAAATGATATCTAACCTCTATATGCTTTGTTCTGGAGTGCTGAACTAGATTTTTCGTGAGATTTATCGCACTTGTGTTGTCACATAGCAGTGGAATGGTCTTGATGTGCAGTCCATAGTCTTCAAGCTGTTGTTTTATCCATAGTAGTTGAGTGCAACAGCTCCTTGCAGCTACATACTCAGCTTCAGCCGTTGACAGTGCTACTGAATTTTGCTTCTTTGAAGACCATGAAATCAAGCATCTTGTAAGAAATTGACAACCACCACTAGTTCTTTTTCTATCTATCTTGCATCCAGTATAGTCAGCATCAGAATATCCAACTAAACTAATTTCACATGATTTTGGATACCATAACCTAGGTCATGAGTCTTAGCTAGATATCTAAAAATCCTTTTGACAAATACTAGATGGGATTCTTTCGGATCAGACTGATATCTAGCATACATGCATACACTAAATAAAATATCAGGTCTACTGGCTGTCAAGTAGAGCAATGACCCTATCATACCTCTATAAAGTTTTTGGTCAACTTTCTTACCTTCCTTATCACTGTCTAACCTGGTGGATGTTCTCATTGGAGTCGACAGTGATTTAGCATTATCGAATCAAAATTTCTTCAGCAATTCTTTGGTGTATTTTGCTTGACAGATATGTGTACCTTCTTTGCCTTGCTTGATTTGTAATCCAAGGAAATAGTAGAGCTCTCCTATCATGCTCATCTCAAATTCTCCCTGCATGAGTTTTTCAAAGTACTTGCACAAGGATTCATCAGTAGATCCAAATGTAATATCATCTACATAAATTTGTACAAGTAATATATTTTTGACTTTTGACTTAATAAACAGTGTACTATCTACTTGTCCTCTAGTAAAACCATGATTTAATAAGAATGCACTAAGTCTTTCATACCATGCTGTAGGTGCTTATTTTAACCCATATAATGCTTTATGCAATTTGAAAACATGATTTGGACACTCTACATCATCAAAGCCAGGTGGTTGTTTCACATAAACTTCCTCCTTTATAAAACCATTTTAAAATGTGAATTTTACATCCATTTGAAAAAGTTTTAAATCTAGTGCACATGCATATGCAAGTAAAATTCGAATAGCCTCTAGTCTAGCCACTGGTGCATAGGTTTCAACGAAATCTATGCCTTCCTCTTAGGAATAGCCTTGAGAGACCAATCTAGCCTTGTTTCTAGTCATAACACCAGCTTCATCCATTTTGTTCCTGAACACCCATTTGGTGCCAATCACTGGATGATCTGATGGTCTCAGAACAAGGAACCAAACTTGATTTCTCTTGAACTGATTAAGTTCATCTTGCATGGCTAATATCCAAGATTTATCAGACAGTGCTTCATTGACTATTTTAGGTTCAATTTGAGATACAAATACTAAATAGCCACAAGGAATAACATTACCTCTAGTTCTTACCCTAACCGATGGATCTCCAATGATGTTGTCCTTTGGGTGATCCTTCCTATATCTCCATTCCTTTGGAAGATCATCATGTGTAATTTCTTTTTGTTGTAGTTCTTTCAAGGGTGGATCTTCATTATCCTTGATAGATGTGTCCTTCAATTTCTCAGATAGTTTTTCTGCATTTTCATCATCACTATCTACTTCCTTTCTCAAGGAAGGGTTAGACTCATCAAAGATAACATAAACGATTTGTTTAATTAATAAAGTACTTTTATTAAAAACTCTATAGCCTTGAGTTTAGAAGTGTATCCCATGAAGATTCATTCATCAGATTTGGAATCTAGCTTACCTAAGTCTTTCTTACCATTGTTGTGAATGAAGCCTGGACATCCAAATGTTCTGAAGTGGTTGATCTTTGTCTTGATGATCAGTCCATCCACATATAATTTTACTTATTATATACAATTTTGGTGATTAACAAAACCTTAACAAATATTTTCTAACAAGTTTTTCTGAAGTTCATCCACAGGAAACAAATCAAGCGAAATCTATAAGTTATTCTCACACTGTCATTTAAAGTTCAGAGCATGCATTTCTTCTAAGTACACATCGATTTCCTTTATAGTATAACAATTTCATAAGTAAAAGAACGATTTCCATCGCTACAACAATTCGCTAAGTAAATCAACGATTTCCATCGCTATAACAATTCGATAAGTTAAAACAACGATTTGATCGCTGTAACGATTCGATAAGTCAAAAAAACGATTTGATCGCTGTAACGATTCGATAACTTAAAACAACGATTTGATCACTATAACGATTTGGTAAGTTACACAATGATTCGATCGCTGTGACGATTCAATAAGTTTAAACAACGATTTGATCACTATAACGATTCGGTAAGTTACACAACGATTTGATCGCTGTAACGATTCAATAAGTTAAAACAACAATTTGATCGCTGTAACAATTCGATATGTTAAAACAACGATTTGATCACTATAATGATTCGGTAAGTTACACAACTATTTGATCGCTGTAACGATTTGCTTAAACGACGATTTCATAGAAAATAACCATTTGATCGCAAACAACAATTTGCTCATACTTGAACAACGATTTGCTTACATTCAAAGAATGATTTGCTTAAACAATGATTTGCTCTCATTCCAAGAATGATTTGCTTCTATTTAACTAACGATTCTTTCACACAACGATTTCATATTCATTTCATCATGGATTTTATTTATGCATAGACTACGATTATGAAATCGATTTTACGTATACATCAACTTTCTCACAACAATTATGTTTTGAATGAATTGTCATGCTCTTTTATTATTATCCTTCCAGACAGATTTGAAAGTATCTATTCTTTATGATATTCAAATATATTTTCAAAACTCTGTGGAGCTCAAGTCTTCCCGTGTATATCTTTGTATCTTGCACCACATAGCATTTATTGTGATTGTACACATCTCTACATGTAGCATATCTGTGTGCTTTCTACACCTATGTTTCTATAGGAAACACTTTTCAGGGTGACAGAATGGCATTTCTATTTTGGTGTACACTCTTATAACATGTCTTCTAATGTTGACTGACAGCTTAGAGACAGTCTAGTTGTCTGTGTCTTGGCATTTATTACGTGCAGGTCTTTGCTAGTACCAAATCTTTCACCGTTGAATAATCTGAAGTGAAAGATATCTGGATGAATCTTCTCCTTGCGTATGTGTCTTCCACAGCATTAAATGACTGCAAGCTTACCTGTTCCACACCTCGGACCATGTAGTCTAACGTGCTTCAAACTTAGAGACAATGGACGCTTCAACGAACACCTCAACAGATATATTTTTCAAGAGAAGATATATACAAGACTGATGACTCCATGAACAAAAATACGACACGGATACTCACAAGAGATATACTTTTGAACCTACCAAGAACTTGCGAGCATCAGCAAAGAGAGAGCTCATTCGTTTCATTCCAAAATCCTTTAGCTCTCAGCTTTCTGTTTTCATTTGCTTAGCTTTTGGAGAGCTTTTGTAGTTCTGAGAGATTTCTTGTTGCAAATCTTTGTCTCTCAGACATTGCCTTAGATCAAGCAATCTGTTGTAAGCTTGGTCTAGGGCCTTTCGCCTTTTACACATTCTCTGTGTGTTCCTCTTCGGTTGTGAAGAGAAGACATGTTGGAAATAGGTGGTTGTTATTCCCTTCATTGGGGAAGGAAGACCTGTGTATCAGGTGATGGTTTGTACCTCTTCAGGGTTAGAAGAGAAGGCCAGCTGCTGCTGGATGTGTAAGAGTCCTTAAGGGGGATAGTACCCTTGGTTAGTGAAATCCCAAGTTGTTGCTTGGGGACTGGAGGACTGCTTGGGATAGGAGGTCCGAACCGAAATAAAAATCTCTTGTTGTTGTGTGTTTACATGTTTGTCTTCACTCTCACTAACAATAACTATCGATCTTAGTGCTTTTTTGTTAGGTATTTTTGTTTACAGGTTTTATTCTGAAAAGATTTATAGCAATCCATTCACCCCCCCTCTGGGCTTGCTCTCTGGGCAACACATCTTTCTTTGCTTGTAAAGTTCATATGTTGTCTTCTTCAGAATTGGCCTGATCATTACTCTATTTATGATATAACACGCTGTGTTAATAGTTTCTACCCAAAAATATCTTGCAAGGTTGTATTCTGATAGCATGGTCCTGGCCATATCCAATAAAGTCCTATTCTTCTTCTCAACTACTCCATTATGCTGAGGTGTCCTTGGTGCTGAGAAGTTGTGTTCTATACCTTGGTCATCACAAAATTCTGCAAATTTATTATTTTGGAATTCACCTCCATGATCTGAACGAATACTTATGATGCTGAACTTCATGTCCTTTTGAACTACTTTGCTAAACTTCACAAAACTTTCAAATGTGTCATCTTTGTGTTCCAAGAATGATACCCATGTAAATCTTGAATAGTCATCAACTATGACAAATCTAAAGTTCTTTCCTCCTAGGCTTGCAGTTCTCATAGGTCCAAACAAATCCATGTGTAGCAGCGCTAGAGATTTGGAAGTAGTTACTACAGTCTTTGATTTGAAAGAAGATTTTGCATGCTTCCCTTTTGCATATGGTTCACAGATGCCTTCAAATCTTGAGTTTATCTTTGGCAGACCTTCCACTAGATCATGTTTGATGAGCTTCTTATTCCATCCAAGCTGCAGTGACCTAATCTCCTGTGCCACAGTTCTGCATTCTGTTCTTTGTTCGTTGCCAGGCAAATATCTTGATCCTTTAATTCTTCTAGATGCAGTGCATAAAGATTCTTTTCTCTGTTGGCTTCAAATACAACTGCACCATCCTTGATAATTAGACACTTGGATTCCTGAAACTTGATTTGATGACCCTTATCACACAGCTGGCTGATGTTGATGAGATTGTGCTTGAGTCTCTTGACACACAAACGTCTACTATGAGAGTTCTGTCTTGACTTCCAATGGATCCACATCTAATGACCGACCCTTTTCCATTGTCGCCATAGGTTACTGTGCCTTCTTCACTCTTGATATGAAAAAATAGCTTCTTGTTACCTGTCATATGCCTTGAGCACCCGCTATCCAGGTAGCACTTATATACTCTAAGGCTTCCCTGCAATCAATCAGTGCGATTTAGGTACCCAAGTTCTTTTGGGTCCTGATTGGTTAGTTTCTTCACAATTTCTTTTGGGAATCCATTTTAGGTGTTTGGTTGTACATGTTATTTTAGTGTGACCCAATTTCTTACAGTGTGTGCAGCAAGGAATATTGTTTATTGTTTTACTTGGTTTACAGTTTTTATTGGTCTTAGTTTCATGGCTAGGATGTTGTTCAGCTACAAACATCGGTGATGGATAAATTTTAGGGTGAATTATAGTTTCTTCATTTTCTAGTGGGGTGTATCCTAGGCCAAACTTTTTCTTTCCTGATCTTCTTGCTCCTTTTAGCATTAGGGATGATTTTCCGTTAGTGAATTTTTCAATTGTAGCAGTTAGATATTCATTATCTTTTGTTAGTATATTAACATCATTTTTGAGTTTACTAGTGGTTTCTTGATTTTCCATGTTTGATATCTTTTCATCTTTACCTTTTATATCTTCACATAAGAGTTCATTTCTTCTTTTAAGTTCAGAAAATTGTTTCTCTAGCTATTCAGTTTCATATTTTAAATCTGAGTTTGTAATTTCCAAACATGCATAATTTTTCTTGGTTGTTTTTAATACTTTACAAACATCTTTATATTTACTGTACAGTTCGTTAAAAGCATCTTTTAAGCTATCAGAATCTGATTCATTATAGGAAGTAAAGGATGAATCAGAAGTTACCTTTTCATCAGTGTTTGCCATGAAGGCCAGGTTGGCCTTTTCTTCTTCTTCACTGGTAGAGCTTGACTCACTGTCTGAGTCACTCTCATTGTTCCATGTAGCAGCCATGACCTTCTTCTTGTATCTTTTGAATTTCTTTGAGTTATCCTTCTTCTTGAACTCAGTTTTCTTTAATTTTGGACACTCAACTTTGATGTGTCCAGGCTTCTTGCACTCATAGCATATCGGTTCTGGTTTCTTAATATCTTTGCCTTCAGGTCTTTTAAAGTCTTTACCTTTCTTGAAGTATCTTCTTCCTGACTGGTATTTCTTATGGGCTAGAATGCGCTGCAGTCTTCTGGAGAGAAAGGCTTCTTCATCTTCACTGCCTTCATCACTTGTTTCACTTTCTAACTCATCCTCATAACTACCTTCAGTGGCCTTTAGAACATTGCTATGCTTCTTCCTGCTGGAGGATTGTCCAAGCTTTTCCATATTTATCTCATGAGCCATTAATGACCCAATGAGTTTCTCAAGTGACATTCTCCCAAGGTCATTGGCTTCTTCAATGGCTGTCACCTTTGGAGTTTATGAGGCTGGCAGGGATCTTAATATTTTTCTCACCATATCTCCGATATCATATGTTTTTCCAAGCCCAGCCAGACCATTTGTGATGTCAGTGAATCTGTTGTACATTTGAGAAATGGACTCTCCAGATTGCATTTGAAATCTCTCGTATTGAGCTACTAAAATATCTATTCTAGTTTCTTTTACCTTATCAGTTCCTTCATATGTGAGCCTTAGCTTTTCCCACATCTCCATAGCTGACTTGCAAGCAGAAATCCTATTGAATTCTTTCTTACTGAGCGCACAACACAATATTCTCTTAGCTTTACTGTTCAGGGATTTTTCTTCTTGTCTTCATCTGTCCAGTTTTCTCTATTGTTGAGCACCACGAGGTCTCCTTCTTCAATGATTGACCATAATTAGAAATCGAGATCTTGAAGGAAGAACTCCATTCAAGTCTTCAAATAGTTGTTGTAAGGCCCTTGAATTTTATCCTCTTATGGGGTGTTTGATTGTGTGAAGAACTTATGTTTGTGTGTGTGTAGATATGTATATATAACTAATTGATGTATTGTTGTAAATATATGTGTATATATATATATATTGTATATATTATTTACTTACATTGCATGAGTAGTAGTAATTTTCTAAAGTATACACTGTGTAGTTCATGTTCATGCATTGAGTAAGTGTAGTTTTTACAGTTTTTAAGTTCTGGCCAGGCGACCCATTGGCGTCAATATGTGTGGACGCCAACCCAAAGTCAGCGGCCACATCGATGGACGCCAACTCCATATTGGCGGCCAGTGATGTTGACGTTAGCCTCCTTGATCTGTTACATCTTTAGATCCGGAAACGCCTCCGGAAATGTCGTCTATGTTTTGGTAACTGACCTCCAATGCTCAGGAAACCTTATCTAAGCGCGTCTCCGACCCTTGACCTTATAAAAACACCCATCTCTGACCAGATCTGACCCTTTTGCTCTCTTGAGAAAAACCCTAGTTCTCTTGTGCGAAAAACCTGAACATTGGACCGTTTGATCCGGTGATTGGTGGCTCCTTCCAGTGATCTTTTGCGACTGGAGGGGAGTCTAAGCATTAGGGAAGGCTCCTTCGACATCAGATGGTTGTCTGCATCAACACAAAACCCGGATTTGGAGGACTTTGGAGGCTCTTCGGCTCAGGCCGAGGAGAGCTTCTTCCACCCAATCCTCTGTTTGTAGATTTTTCTGAAGGCAAGTTGTTGAGCAACTACACCTAAGAAAATCTAAGATTATGAAGATATAGTATATATCATGTTTTTGCTATAAAAAAATCTTTAAATAGACTATCTACAAAAAAAATGTATCTCAACATATATATGCATACAACTGTGTGATAAACTTCATCGCCAAAAATTTTCTAAGTCCACAGACTCTCAGCACATCATACTGTATCCGACTTCAGACTCCGACTGTTGACTCCGACTCCTTAAGAATCGAAGTCAAAACCATCCTGAAAATTTTCTAAGTCCATACAGCTATACATGATTCGACTGTTTACTTCGACTCATACAGTCGAATGCTTCATAAATCCTAACTACATGATTTGACTGTTCACTTCGACTCTTACAATCGAATGTTTTAGAAATCAATCTCCATAGTATCCGACTGCTAAAGTCAAATTGTCTTATTACCTCAGAAGTCGAATCATTCTATTGAGTATCAGTCGAATTCTATTGATTTCTTCTGAAGTCAAATTATTCTTTCTGAAGTCAAATCATTCTATTTCCACTCTGACTTCTATATTCGAATTGAAATCTTTATTGAAGTCGAATTACTCCTTCTAAGTCGAATTATTCCTTTTCATCTCCGACTTCTATACTCAAGCTTAGTTCCTATTAAAGCCGAATCACTCCTATTCTATCCCCAACAGTTGAATTGTATGATCCTTGAATTCGACTTCACTGTCAGTTCTATACTTAAATGCTTTTCTGAAGTCTCTGAGGATAAACATATAATCTAATCCTATTTCCTAATCATCTTGGACATAGTTTCTAATGAGATCTTCATTGACTAAATATTTTATTGATTCATCATATTATCATTATTATTTCTCTGACATGACAAGATATATTAAACTTAAAATATTCATCTAAATCCTGTGCTGATTATTTTAGAATATTTTTGAATTGAGCTTTGTGTTCTTCATATCTTTGTTCTGGATTTTCTTGGATACAATAGATACAGTGCATTAATGAATTCTCAGGCGCATGGCATCTGACAAGACTCACCTACCACTGTCAGACCTATACCCTACTTTTTAGCATATCTGTCTGACTCCCTTTTCTGTCTGAAAGCATGCCTATCCGAGGTTTCCATACCTTCTTTTATTCTCCTCTGACTTACCTACCTCCAAGGTATGGAGATCCCTTTTCTTTTTGTCTTGTCCTTGCTGCAGACATTTATTGAAGCACGATTTTAGCATGCCTCCTTCACAGTCCACTCTGAGAGAGAAAGAGCTAATCTTCTAGCTGTGAAGACTGCACCTCCTCTGAATACCTTGGAAAGAAGCAAAACTGAAGGACTCCTGGATAACAAGCTCATCAAGATCCAAAGGATTCTAGAGTTATCTTCAAACGACCAGATTGCAAACAACCACATTTCCAATGGCCATCTTTCAAATGGCTATATTTTAAAGAATATAAAAGGAGCTGAAGTTTGAAAGACAATAACAAGAGTGATAGCAGAAGCTACTCAAGCCATTGAAAATTCCAGTGAGCTTCTCATTTCAAAAAGCTAGAATTCACAAGCCTTCTTGCAAGCCCAGTGAAAGAGCTTCCCATTTCAGCAGAAATTCTCTGAAGCTCTCTGAGTCTCTTAGAAGTCTTGTGTTTGGGTGGCAATTGTAACTGCCTACTTTTCTAAAGTCCACCCTTCTCATTCAGATAGGATTTAAGTCTTATTTCTGATCTATCAAAGTCCTTCTGAATTCGGTGTGTTTGTGCTCAGCTTTGAGGTAAACACACAATTGTCTTACTATCTATTCGGTGTGTAATTTCTATAGAAGTCTGTTTCTGCATTTCCCCTCCTGTGTAGGGAAGGCCTTGTGAAGGCAGTTGTTGTACCCCTATTTAGGGAAGACTTGCTAGGGTGCAAGTGGGTGTGTAATTCCTCTCAAGGGTGAGAGAAGGCAAATTTATTGGCAGATAGTGAAAATCTCAAGTGGTTGACTTGAGGACTGGACATAGGACTTCCATATAGGAAGGGCCAAACCAGGATAAATCTCTGTGCATTTCTGTGTGATTGTTTCCGCCCTGTTTACACTTGAATCACACACACCACACTAAGTTCTAACAAATTTATTTAGTGTTGTTCATTTCAGAAGAAAATTTTAAAACAAAGAAGTCCTATTCACCCCCCTCTAGGACATTCTTAGTGCCATTATGATCCAACACAAGTAACCCATACCCATCATCCATACATGCGTCTAGTAGGTCTCAGTAATTTTATAGATTTTAAATCGTGTCCTGGAACCCCCTTTCTATCGATTTTTTGGAGTTTAGTCTGTGTCTTGCATAGACAGGAACTTAACAGTAACATTTGATGTCGTTAAGATCCGAAATTGGCGACGACCTTTGTTGACGTTAACCAGATAGACGACCACCCCCTTGCCGCTGAGTTCTTCAGGCGGGGACAGTTTGTCTGTATACCCTTAATAATATATTTTCCAGATTTCTACGCATGAGGATATACTGTAAAAATTATATGTTATGTAATACCTCTATTGGATCATGTTGAGCAATTTTTATGAATTTTTCGTTGAATGTGTTATTTATTAAAATCCCTGAACCATCTGTCAGACATGCTTAATCTTGTAAAAATACTGTTGATATGGATCCATGTTGAATTTGGATACTGTGAAAATTTTGTAATATGTGCACCAGTATCAGGTCATGCTATGGAAATTGGGCAATTTCTGATGTTTGTGTAAATAGTTATATTTTCTGAACTGTAAAACAGTGAGCATTCAATATCAGTTTAAACTCGCAAATAAATTGTATTGAACTAGTTAAATTCCTAGAAATTTCATGTGAAATCATGACTGTCAGATGCATGTTGTAGGATGGTTAATGTACCTGTAGCACTGTGAACCATGCAAGTTTGATAGTTGACCAATTTTATAATATAACTTTTATAATTTTCATAATTAGTGTGTAGTTTCGAAAAATATGAAATTTGGCATTCATGATGTTTAACCTATAATCAGTCTGTGGTAAAAATTTCATGTGAATTGAACAATAGTAGGTACTAATTTGTTTATTACATGATGAAATGACCAATTAAAGCATCTTTAGTGTAATTACTGATAAATTAGATAATTGCAACACGATTAGAATAAATTTGTAATTGTTTAACATTGTAAACAGTAGTACCATGTTAAGAAATCTGAACCATGTACATGTATGTGAATATGAAATTAGTGTGTTAAAAGGGTATGCAAATAGTGTGTGTTTAAAAATGGAAATTTTGTAAATGTGCCTTGGGTGACACTGCTACCTTAGAGGGCTGAGGAACTGTACCATAGTAAAGTCCCTATGGGAAGGTTCATATGAGTATGAGATCCCATGGGCATTGGGATTAAATCCTAGAGGTGGACAAGTACCACTAGTTAGGGTGGAGAGTGCTTCTCCCAGTTCTGCGCAGTAACTAAGATCTATCACTATATTGCCTAGGTGATAGGTATGTGTGTGAATGAGAAAAGTGTGTGTCCTTCTAGAGGTGGTTTGGACTATGTGTCATAGCATGTAATGAGAATAATGTGATTTTTATATATATGTGAAATGTGCATGTGTAAATGATCATGTGGAAATGTGAACTAATGTGATAATATATGAAATTGTGAACCAATTTATAAATGTGTTTTATCCATGTCAAAACAACAAGCTATACATGTTTATAAATGTGTTATGAATGTGAGAATGTACATAGAATCCATGCTAGGAATACATGTTCCAATATGTGCAATACCATGCTTAACTTATTTTTATAATGTAGCATGAATGGAACAAGTGTTGACTTAAAATAGCATGTTAAAGAATGTGTAGAAAGCATGTGATAGGTTTACTTTATTGTGAAAGAAACATAAGGATGTACCATGTATGATAAACTTGTAGAAGTACCATGTTTAGGCTTTCTTTTAAAGGTTGTCCAATCCATGTTATACACATTAGTTGTTTTTTTTAGAAGGTAAAATGTCCATGTGATGCATGTTTGCTTAATGTGAATGGAATTACTTGCTGGGTCTTTTAGACTCACTCTTGCTTCGGCATGCAGGTGCATATATTCCTACTTCTTCCGAGGAGATAGTCAGGAGTGACTTAGAGCGTGAGTAGGAGACCTTCGTGGAGAATTGTACTTTTGTACTTTTTTTTTTCATAAGTATGTAATAAAGGGCGACATGTATTTAAGTCGTGGACAATGTATTTAATTTAAATTTCAGTTATGGGAACTTTAGTTCTTTCTTGTACTATATAGACTGTGGATAAATGTGGATGATGGAATAATAATTTTACATTCAGTTCTTTTATTCTGTTGTTATTTGTTCATATTTGTGTACGTCTCAGCCTATTGAATGTGTTGGGTAAATGTCCCACTGTGGCGACGCTTTCTATATCGATGTGGGTTGGTATAACTGTACCGGCATAAAGACGGTCGTTACAAAGATTGGTATCAAAGAAATAGGTTGAGATTGTACATAAATATAATTATGCCATCATCTTCATTATATGCTAAGTCTTTATAGATTGTCCACATAGTTAGGAATTAGATAGTTTACTTCCTAATTGGAAATAAATGGTTTTGCAGGCTATGGCTTCTCGAGGTAGGCGTGTTGTTCCTGCTCGTGAGGATGAGTAGAGGAGAGAGGAGAGAGTTGAGCCTAGGCAAGAGGATCAGGGTGAGCAGCAGGCCCCAGAACCTCATGGTCCTGTGCTTCCTCCACCGCCACCAGTGGATTATGGAGTGTTCATGCAAGGTCTAGTTCAGGCCATGCAGACGCAGCCCATACTCAGGCTGCACTCCAGGCTCAGCTGGAGGCTCAGGTTAGATCAATAAGATAGAATAGTTTGTTTTATTTAAATTATATGTTTTCTATGTTGCTATATTGTATATGTGTGTCTTATGTTGTTTGTTGTAGCAGGCTCAGGTGCCAGTTCCCTAGGCTCATGACCATGGTGGACCCTCCATCATGGAAAAGTTCAAGAGGATGGATCCACCCTCTTTTAAGGGGGAGAATGATCCGTTGCTTGTGGAGAGCTGGATGAGGGAGATATAAAAGATCTTCCGAGCGATTAGGTGTGCTGAGGATGACAAGGTCACTTTAGCCACCCATATGCTACAGGTATGTGTAAATTGTTTATATAATTATTTCTTTAAGCCTAGATTGTTTGGATTGGTGCTTATGGAATGTTTTGGAAGGAGCGAGCTGATGTGTGGTGGTCCTCGTTGCTTCGTACCCGGTTCGAGGACGGTTTTGTAGAGGTGGCTTGGGACGAGTTTGTGAGGCTCTTTCGGGCCAAGTTCGTTCCGGAGCACATCCAGGACAAGATGGAGCAGGAGTTTCTCTCCTTGACTCAGGGCTCCATGACCGTACTGGAGTACGAGGCTAGGTTTTCCGAGCTATCGAAGTATGCCCCTCATATCGTTGCTGATGAGCGCAGGAAGGCGAAGAAGTTCGTGATGGGTCTAAGGCCATCACTAAGGATGAGGTTGGTAGAATTTGACTATCGTACCCTCGATGAGGCTCTTAGTGCAGCTTGTCGGCAGGAAGGAGAGATGGAGCAGTATCTTGAGGAGAAGAAGTCTTCGCAGAAGAGGCCTGCAACTCCATTCCAGAGGTAGGAGAAGAAGAAGGCGGTGTATCAGTCATCGCAGTGTCCCATAGTATCCGACAGTCGTCAGGTATCTTCTCAGCATTTCCCCAGTGGCAAGAAGGAGTGTCCTCATTGCGGGAGGGCACATGGTGGTACGAAGTGTTGGAAGATGGCGGGGAAGTGCTTGAAGTGTTCGAGCAGCGAGCAGAAGATAAAGGATTGTCCCAGACTTCAGCAGGGAGTCCATCGCGGACCAGCTCCAACAACGGCAGCAGTAGCAGCGCCAGCGACAGGTCGACCAGGGAGACCTCGAGCCCCAGCTTGAGTGTTTGCATTAGCTTGTGAGGACGCCGAGCAGGCGGAGCATGTTACCGAAGGTACGGTTCTTTTCATAGGTGTGCACGCTCGAGTTTTATTTGATACGGGTGCCACTCACTCATTCATTTCCGAGTGTTTTGCTAGGCAGTTAGATTTAGAGTCAGTATTAGAGTCTGAGGAGTTAGAAGTCCCTTTGTCTGTGCACACACCTGCGGGAACGGTATCGACTAGGAAGTGTATTCTATCTTTACCGGTGTGCATTGAGGATAGAGTTCTAGAAGGGTGTTACTTCTTGCTAAAGATGAAGGACTATGATGTAATTCTTGGTCTGGATTGGCTAGAGGAGCACTATGCATTGGTAGATTGTCGTGGAAAGAAGATTGTCTTCCGCATTCCTGGTGAGGATGAGTTTTCACATCCTTTGCCAAGGAACTTAGCGGGGAAGTTTGTCATCTCCGCCATGAAGGCGATGAGAATGGTGAACAAGGGTTGTGACGCTTTTCTTGCCAGCGTGGTATTAGTACCCAAGGCTGATGAGTCACCTACTCTTAAGGAGATAGAAGTAGTGCAGGATTTTCCAGATGTCTTTCTCGATGATTTATCTAGATTGCCACCGGCTAGAGAGATAGAGTTTAGTCTAGAGTTGCTTCCAGGAACCTCTCCTATCTCAAAAGCCCCTTATCGGATGGCACCTGCGGAGTTAGCGGAGCTAAAGAAGCACTTGCAAGATTTGTTATATAAGGGATTTATTCGCCTTAGTGTTTCTCCGTGGGGCGCACCTGTATTGTTAGTAAAGAAGAAGGATGGGTCACTTAGGTTATGCATCGATTATAGGAAGCTAAACCAAGTGACTGTGAAGAACAGGTATCCCTTACCTCGGATTGATGATTTGTTTGACCAGCTGCAGAATGCATCGGCCTTTTCTAAGATTGATTTTTCGTCTGGTTATCATCAGTTGAGGATTCGGAGTGAGGATGTGTCCAAGACGGCATTTAGAACCCGTTATGGACATTATGAGTTTTTGGTCCTTCCGTTTGGTCTGACCAACGCCCCCGCAGCGTTCATGGATTTCATGAACAGGGTGTTTAGACCTTACCTAGATAGTTTTGTCATGGTTTTCATCGATGATGTGTTGGTCTATTCTCCGGATGAGGCCACACACCGTCAACATTTGAGGGTAGTGTTGGAAGTTCTCCGAGAGCACAAGCTGTATGCAAAGTTCAGCAAGTGTGATTTCTGGATGCGCGAGGTTCATTTCCTTGGGCATGTTATCTGCGGTGTTGGTGTAGCGGTAGATCCAGCGAAGGTCCAGGCTGTTTTGGATTGGGAGATTCCCAGAACCCCTTCGGAGATTCATAGTTTCCTTGGTTTGGGGGGTTATTATCGACGATTTATTGAGGGATTTTCATCTCTCGCCGTCCTATTGACCAAGCTAACCAGGAAGGGTGAGAAGTTTGTTTGGTCTGAGGAATGTGAGAGTAGCTTTCAATTATTGAAGGCTAAGCTTACTTCCGCTCCGGTATTGGTATTACCTAGTAGTGATGAAGGTTTTGCCATTTATACGGATGCATCTCAGATTGGCCTTGGCTGTGTATTGATGCAGCAAGGAAGGGTTGTAGCGTATGATTCTCGGCAATTGAAGGAGCATGAGCGTAACTATCTGACTCATGATTTGGAGCTTGTGGTAGTGGTTCATGCACTGAAGATCTGGAGACACTATCTTTATGGTGTCAGATTTGAGGTGTTCACTGACCACAAGAGCTTGAGGTATCTTTCTCCCAAAAGGAATTAAACCTTCGGAAGAGAAGATGGATTGAGTTCCTAAAGGACTATGACTTCGACCTCCAGTATCATCCTAGAAAAGCGAATGTCGTAGCGGATGCCCATATTAGGAAGAGGTCATCACTTCAGCAGGATTGGAAGATGTTAGAGGATGTCGCATGTGTGATGACTGAGTTAGAGCCATCATTGTGTCAGGCTTTTGTATCTCAGTTGTCCATTAGGTCTTCGGTGTTGGATGAGGAGATTGAGCAATAGAAAGCCGACCCTAGACTCCAAGAGTTGGTGGGCAAGGCAGGCATTGCTCGTGATGAGGACGGTGTGATTAGATTACATCACCGTGTTTGTGTTCCCGACATTATAGATGTCCGTGAGCATGTTTTAGGAGAAGCTCATAGGTCAAGATTCTCTATTCATCTGGGTAACACTAAGATGTACCATGATTTGAAGAGATCTTTTTGGTGATCTGGCATGAAGAAGGATGTAGCGGAGTATGTATCTAGATGTCTTGTATGCCAGCAAGTGAAGGCCGAGCAGCAGCGACCATCTGGTCTTATGCAGAAGATGGAGATCCCTATATGGAAGTGGGAAGCTGTCACTATGGATTTTGTTACGAGTTTGCCTCGATCTAGGTGGGGTAATGACTCGATTTGGGTAGTAGTAGATAGATTCTCAAAGACTGCGCATTTTTTGCCTATGAAGAAGAAGCAGTCAGTAGAGAGATTAGCTAGATTGTATATTAGTATTATTATTAGATTGCATGGTGTGCCGAAGTCGATCATTTCGGATCGAGATCCGAGATTTACTTCGAGGCTGTGGAAGGGTCTTCAGGATGCGTTAGGTTCAGAGTTGAAGCTCAGTTTGGCGTTCCATCCCCAGACCGATGGACAGTCCAAGAGGACTATCCAAACGCTCGAGGATATGTTGAGGGCATGTGTTCTGGATTGGAAGGATGATTGGGAGCGCCATTTGCCTCTTGTGGAGTTCGCATATAACAATAGTTTCCATGCGAGCGTTGGTATGGCTCCATTTGAGGCATTGTATGGTAGGCCTTGTAGATCTCCTTTATGTTGGGAGGAGACCGGTGATAGGTAGCTGATCGGTCCGAAGTTAGTCCAGGAGACTTCGGATAAGGTCTAGCTTATCAGGAAGAGGCTTGTTGCGGCACAAGATAGGCAGAAGAGCTATGCCGACAACATGAGGAAGGATTTGGAATTCGAAGTAACTTGAAGATTTCGCCTACTCGTGGTGTAGTTAGATTTGGCAGGCATGTGTTGGGTTTTCATTCTAATGTTTATAACAACATGTTTTTTGATGATGAACAATCTCAATTGAGGTTTGATACTTGACAAATAACTTGATGCAATATTTGGTCTATTATGTATTCATAATATCTCACTATACGTGTCTGATCATGTAGGTATGAATGCATATAGCCAAGCTATCACAAAACAAGAGAAATAGATCAAGAAAGCACTAAAATCTATCACCTGTCGATAGACCCCAAGGTGCCTGTCGACAGATGTGCACAGGCAGAAAACACCAAGTTCAGGAAACAGCCATCTGTCGACGGATGCCCAGTCGGCTGTCGACAGATGCACTCAGGAAACTGTCAACCAAAATCCCAGATTTCTGTGTTTTGCAAAACTGTTGCTACCTGTCGACATATGATCAAGGCCTGTCGACAGACGTAGAGAATCATCAGATACGGAAACCTTCCAAGTTACCAATGATGGTGTTTCTAACTCCCATGTCTCTCCATATGTAAACACCACTATATAAGTAACTATTTGAAGCAAATCCCGTACAGAAGTAGCCACCACCAAAACCCTAAAGCAAGTCCAAGCACAAGAAGTGTTGTTGCTGCTCTGCTTCAACCTGCTGCTCAGAGATAGAAAGATCCATTGATCCAGCAGTACTGAAGATAGAACGTCGTGGAGTCAAGCTTCTCCATTCATCTGAATTCATCAAGACGAAGTTTGAACTCCATCCAGACGTTTCCCAAAAGAGTTCTCAATCAGGATTCATCCCTTCCACTCAAAACTCTTCCTGCTTTATTTCTTCTATCATATGTGTATGTGTGATTGTGTTTCAAGTAGTCTTTGTGCTTGATACACGTGTGTGTGTTGTTCTGATCGTGGGTGCATATCAGATAACACGTGTGTGTGAGTTGTAGTCACCAAACTAGCTCATAAGCAGTCTATTTTGCATGTGTGTGTGGACCATGGACGTAGGATACACAAGTTGTGTACTCCGAACCACGTAAATCTTCGTGTCTTGTGGTTTGAACGTTTCTACGTTAGATGTTTGATAGGCACATGGCTTCTATACACTCTAGATAGATTGTCCTTCCATCTACACATCACCAACACACATCTAGGTTTTACTTTGATTCTGTTGCAAGTTTAGAAAGTCTGTGTTGTAATTAAAAGGGTTGTAGTAAATTTTTAATAGACAGTAATCTATTCAACCCCCCTTCTAGATTACCATATAGGGAATTCCGCAACCTTTCAATTAGTATCAGAGCCGAGTTTCTCCGATTTACTATTTTACTTGTTTGATCTTACGATCAGGAGATTCACGATCTAATAGAATCTAACAAGGGGTACATAGCCGAGGGACACTCAATGACCAGGCCACCCTTCTTTGATGGCACTGACTATCCATATTGGAAAAATCGTATGCAGGTGTTTCTGAGAGCACAAAACTACGAATTGTGGAAAATAGTCAGCAAAGGAGCATACTCCCTACCTCAGGACAAAGATACTTGGACCAAGGACCAGATCGCAAAGGGGACACTCAATTGGAGCGCCCTTAACATGATGCAGTGCGCGGTCCACCCCAAGGAATACTCAAGAGTCTCCACGTGCACCTCAGCAAAAGAGATGTGGGACAAACTTGAGTTGATCTACGAAGGTACGTCTCAGGTAAGGGAATCCAAGCTAAGCATGTTGGTTTCAGAATATGAAATGTTTAAAATGAAAATGATGAGACCATCTCTGACATGTTTGCAAGATTCATGCTTATTATAAATGGTCTAAAGGGTCTTAAGAAAGAATACTCAGAGAGTGATTTAGTGAGGAAGATACTTCGGTCTCTTCCATCCTCATGGATCACCGAAGCCATTGTCATTGAGGATTCTAAAGATCTCTCTATAATGAAAGTGGATGAATTGATTGGTTCTCTAATGACCTATGAACTCAATCTTAAAAGAAAGGAAACTGAAGAGAACCCAAGGAAGTCTATTGCCTTAACAACATCCAAGAAAAATACTTCAGGTTCCAAAAAGGGTGCTCAACAGGAAAGCAATGAGTCTGAAACCTCTAGTGATAGTGAGAATGATGATATGGCCATGCTCACTAGACAGTTCAAAAAATTTCTGAAATTTAAGGAGAGGTTCAGGTAACTCTAAAACTTTCCAAAAGAAAGATTTCTCAAATAGATTTGATTCCACTAACAAAAAATCTGATGTTGTTTGTTATGAGTGCAAGAAGCAAGGGCACATGAGAGGAGAGTTCCCCGAGCTAAAAAAAAACTGAAGAAAGACAAATTCACCTTCAAGAAAGCCAAGGCAATGATGGCCACTTGGAGCGATGAAGACGAAGATGAAAACAGTGAAGCTACCTCAGGAGATGATGAAGTTCAGTGTCTCATGGCATGAAGTGATGACTCCAACGAGGTAAACTCTTCCTTTGAAACTTATTCTGTTAATGAATGGGAAGAAGCTTACACTGTCTTATTTGAAAAATTCTGTGAATTTAAGTCTGAAAATAAAGCACTCAAGAAGAAAATCAATTCCCTTGTTCATGAAACTAAAATAATGAACAATTCAATCCTTGAATAAGGAAATTGAAATGATGAAAATTGATGAACAAACACACAGTGAGGAAATGGATAGCATGAAACTTAAACTCCAAGAAGTTCAAAAGGAAAAAGATGATCTAATGAACTCCCTTGAGTCTCTTCAAAGTGAGCATGAAAAACTAAAGGAAAATTGGAAAGAGCTGAAAAAGAGATAAAAGGAAAATCTGAAGCCCTTACTACCATGGTAAAGGGAAAACAGAATCTAGATGCAATTTTAGGATCCAATGTTTTTGTTGCAAGGCATGGGATAGGGTATCAACCAGTAAAACAAAAAGAAATTGGCAAAAATCTGTTAACCTCTTTCATTGATCCTAGCCCATGTTCAAGCAAACAAAACCCTTCAAAGAACAAGAAAAATCAAACCAAGGGTAAGAAACAGGAACCTAAAGTCACTAAGTTTGTTGCAAGTCAAAGTAAAGAATTTGCCACAGGCCCCAAACAGGACTGTCGACAGGACAAACTTCAAGCTCCCAAAGCTAGACTAACAAGGCAACAAAAAGGAAAAATGCCTATGCATGCTCCAAAGAACATCAAGCCCACTGTTGTCAATAAACCATCATCATGCAATATCTGTAAAAAGATTGGGTACAATGAAAAACAATGCTGGAACAATCCAAATAAACAAAAATTCAAACAAGTTTGGATTCCGAAGCATTTACTATTTGGCATGAATGATACATTGGCACCCAAAGTCATTTGGGTACCAAAACCTCTTGTCTAATCCATATGTGCAGGAATGCCTAGCAGCCCACAATCAAAACAAATGGTACTTGGACAGTGGCTGCTCGAGGCACATGACGGGCGACAAAGGAAAATTCTGTATGCTCGTGGAAAAAGACGAAGGTCAAGTCTTTTTCGGAGGTAACAGTAAAGGCCAGATCATCGGCTCAGGTAAGGTTGGTAAGTTTGCCTCTAACTCAATAGACAATGTATTGCTTGTTGATGGCCTTCATCACAATTTGCTTAGTATAAGTCAATTGTGTGATAAGGGTCATAAAATTGTCTTTGAATCTAATTCATGTCAAATTCTTGATAAGGAAACAAGAAATCTGAAATTTTCTAGAAAAAGAATGAATAATATCTATATGGTTAACTTAGATGATCCAGAAAATGATAATTTGTGTCTTTTAGCAAACAAATAGGATGAGCTTACATTGTGGCATCGTAGGCTTGGTCATGCAAGTTATAATGTGTTGCACAAGATCATGAGGCTCAAATTGGTAAGTGGACTTCCTAAATTCCTTTTGATAAGAATGAAAATTTCTTTGATGCATGTGCACAGGGAAAACAAACCCGGAAATCCTTCAAATCAAAAGCACCGGTGAGTACTTCTAAATCCTATGAACTGTTGCACATGGACCTATTTAGACCTACGAGAACATTGAGTCTCAATGGCAAACAATATGGTTTTGTCATTGTAGATGATTTTTCAAGGTTCACTTGGGTGAAATTTCTGGCTCACAAGAATGAAGCAATGAAAGTATTTGAAGAATTTTTCAATAAGATTGAGCATGGAAATGTCAACAAAATATGCTCCATCCGCACTGATCATGGGGGAGAGTTTGACAACAACTCCTTTTCTGATTTCGGCAGGAACCAAGGGATAGAACACTTGTTCTCCTCCCCAAGAACTCCAGAGCAAAATGGGGTTGTGGAGAGAAAGAATAGAACCTTGGTGGAGATGGCTCGCACACTTCTGGTCGAAAATCAACTTGCAAGAACCTTTTGGGCAGAAGCGGTAAACACATCATGCTACATTCTTAACAGAGCCATGGTAAGACCTGTGTTCAAGAAAACTCCCTACGAACTCTGAAAAGGTAAGAAACCCACTATTGGGTATTTCAGAGTTTTTGGTTCAAAAGTGTTCATACATAACAATGATAAAAATGATTTGGACAAGTTTGAAGCCAAAAGCGATCAAGGTATTTTTCTTGGATACTCAGAACACTCTAGAGCCTATAGGGTGTTTAATCTTAAAACTCGAACAGTGGAAGAAACTCCACATGTTATTTTTGATTAATCTCAAACCAAGCCTAATATTGCAAATGCTTATAGGGTTGATGAAACTGAAGGAACAACACTTGGGGAACTACAAAGAAAAGGAAAAGAAAACTCTCAAGTTGTTTCAAAAACAAAAAATGGATTTCTTCGCAGGTATGATGATGAAGATGACGTTCATCTGTTCAGAAATCAAGAAGATGTACTTGACCAAGATCCACAAGAGGAAGAACCTCAACTTGAATCTCCTGAAGCACTCCCTCCTCCAGAACAACCTCCTCATTGCAAGATCAACCCGGGCCTTCAACAGTAACTAATGTGAGGTACTCCAAAGCTCACCCACTTGAGAATGTGATAGGAGATATAAATGATTCAGTTCAAACTAGATCTAAGGTTAATCAAATAGTTGAACAGGACCATTTAGCTTTTGTCTCTCAAGTGGAACCAAAAAATGTTGAAGAAGCCTTAAAAGAAAATTCATGGATTGATGCTCTGCATGAGGAGCTTGGGCAATTTCAGAGAAATAACGTCTGGAGTTTAGTTCCTAAAACCCCTGAAATGTCTGTCATAGGTACAAGATGGGTCTTTAGAAACAAACTAAATGAAGAGGGTAAAGTGGTGAAAAATAGGGCTAGACTAGTTGCAAAGGGATATAATCAGGAATTTGGTGTGGACTTTGAAGAATCCTTTGCACCTGTAGCTAGGCTAGAAATAGTTAGAATATTGTTAGCATATGCATGCTCAAACAAGTTCAAGTTGTTTCAAATGGATGTTAAAACTGCCTTCTTGAATGGCTACATCAAAGAGGAAGTCTATGTCTCTCAACCACCTGGCTTTGAGGATCATAATAAACCTAACCATGTCTTTAAATTGCACAAAGCTCTTTATGGTCTGAAACAGGCACCCCGAGCTTGGTACGACAGACTAAGCACGTTTCTAGTAAGCAAAAACTACTCAAGAGGTAAGGTAGACCAAACTCTCTTCACAAAGAAAGTTCGCACTCATATCATTGTTGTTCAAGTTTATGTGGACGACATTATATTTGGCTCTACTAACCCTTCACTGTGTGAGGAATTTTCCAAACACATGCATAGTGAATTTGAGATGAGTCTAATGGGGGAGCTTCAATTCTTTCTTGGTTTGCAGGTTAAGCAATTGGAGGATGGCTTCTTCATAAACCAAGAAAAATATGTCAAAGAGCTACTGAAAAGGTTTTAGTTTGAACAAACTAAGCCTGCCTCAACACCCATGAGTACAAGTATAAAATGGAAAACGATGAGAAAGGTGAATAGGTAGATGCCAAACAATTCCGAGGTATGATTGGCTCACTCCTTTATCTTACTGCAAGTAGACCGTACATTCAATTCAGCGTTTGCCTTTGTGCTAGATACCAATCTAGTCCAAAGGAAAGCCATTTAATTGCCGTTAAGAGAATATTCAGATATCTCTCAGGTATGTATGACTTGGTCTTTGGTATCCAGCAGGTAGTAGTTTTGACTTGATTTCATATTCTGATGCTGACTATGCTAGATGTAAAATTGATAGGAAAAGCACTAGTGGCTACTACCAACTTCTTGGTGGTTGCATGGTTTCGTGGGCATCCAAGAAGCAACACTCGGTTGCACTCTCCACTGCAGGCAGAATATGTTGCTGCAGGGAGTTGTGCGGCACAAGTGTTGTGGATAAAAAGTCAATTGTGTGACTATAACATTGACATTGGATGCACACCTATCCTATGTGACAACACTAGTGCAATCAATCTATCAAAGAATCCCATTCAACACTCTAGGACAAAACACATAGAAATTCGTCATCATTTCTTGAGAGATGAGGTAGCCAACAAAACCTTGGAAATTAGCTTCATACCCACTGAAAAATAATTGGCTGATATCTTTACGAAACCTTTGGCTGAAGATAGATTCACCACATTGAGATGGAATTGGGCTTGTGCAAAATGCAATGAAACTCATCCATATACTAAGCATTTGTCCCTAATGTGCACCAACTATGAGGTATATCAAATGGTGATTTGTGGAAGAACAAGTCATGCTTGTTTGGAAACTTTCATTATGCGTGAGAAAAGATTCTCCGCCACGTATCCATAGTTATGTTGCATGAAAGGGTCATGTACTTTCTATAAGGAATTAGTTTCTTTACATTTTTGCCCATTCTCTATTCTGTTTGAAAGATTGAATATCTTCATGGTCTGTCTTCCTACATACTCTGGTGTGTTTATTTGATTGGTCTAGTTGTGCAAGTGTGTCTTGATTTTCTTAACTGTTTGTGTACACATGAGCACACACTATGGGGAGCTAGTTCAGGTTAGATGGTTGTCATCGTGAAGGAAATCACTCATCCTTTGTGTACCTTCAATTTCCTCACATGCAATGGTCATTTCATTCTTCATTCTAACCTTAAACTAGCTTTGCACAGGCATCTGTCGACAGTCCTCATTCACTCTGTCGACAGCTCAGACCCCATAAAACACAGGTTCTGCACTCTGTGTGCATCTGTCGATAGACGAAAATCCATCTGTCGACAGGTATGCAAAGGTTCTGTTATCCCCGACTGGCCAATCTTCTGTCTGTGTGCATCTGTCGATAGATGAAATTTCATCTGTCGACAGACCACAACAGTTTCTAACATCCCTGACCGGGCAACACTCTGTCTATGTGTAGCTGTCGACAGACACCTTCAATCAAGGAAATTCAAGCTTATTTCAAAACACACTTCTTGAGCAGGTTCATGTCTTTCAACTAAGGTGTCTATTGGGTGATTGTGCATGTTTGACTCCATCATATTCACATGATCTTAATGTTATTCCCTAAACCACCATGATTTTGACATACTACTCATGAATGAGTCTAGGTTATATCATTCTAAAAACATTGAACTATGTTAGAGGATAAACACCTAACTCTCTTGAATAATCTCCTTGTAGGCAAACACTATTCTCAAGTAACTTGAAAAGTCTTATGGTCATTGAACTTTATGTCTAATATTGACTGCTAATCATATACATTCTTTGATCTTGAGTTTTAATCTAAAATGGAGAAAAGCTACCTATTTCTGAAAACAACAAAAATTAGACAAAAGTCAATCAAAAATTGGAATAAAGGTAGAGCAATGATGTGTATTGCTGAGTAACCGGGGAGATGGCCATCACAAATGTCTGCCCTCGCGTCAAAAAGCTATCTCATCATCTCTATACAATGGTATGATGGACACTTCCACTGAGTAACTGGGGGTACGGACACTTGTCATGTCTATCCTCACGTCAAAAGGTGTGAAGTTCTCTTAATTACCACTTTTCCCATTGCATTCATTCATTGCAAACGAAGAAAAACTGAAATAGAGTGAAGCCTCCACTGTGTCTCAACTCACGGGGTCATTGGTGTTTTTGGTTATCAAGAAATTTAGACGTTCATTTCAATCATCATTTGATCATCATAAACTACGGACAGTGTTGTTCTACAATGTTCTTAATCAAACAAGGGTAATGGTGTCTTTTCTCAATGTCAGTAAGATGTTCTCTTAATGCTCTAACTTGAAACTCCTTGAGTATTATGTTTAAACCATTTAGGTCAATGGGATGGCTTTCATATCCGTGCATATGATAGGTTCCAATGTGTGTTCACCTATTTTACACCTTATATATACATCGTGTATACACTGCTCCGAAGTTCCTCTTCAAAATCCAAATAAACAATAGTTTGGCGCATTTTCTGAAGGCGTCTGTCGACGGCCGCCAAGGCGTCTGTCGACAGCCAGTGCCAGCCCGACTCTGGGAAGTCCGACGGGCACGCCGTTTGGGGCTGATTTGGTGGGACCCTTGCCTTTTAAACATCCTTCCAATCTCTTCAAAAGGCAACCCCGGTTCTTTCTCCTCCTCCACCACCAAATCACCCTCCTTTCCTCCCCAACCAACCTCCCTCCCTTCTCTGGATGAGAAACCCTACGCCCTTCCTCTCTTGCTCTTTCTCTCCTGTTCTACTATCTACATCCATCATCCCCTTCATACACCTTTCTCCTGTCGTCTTCATGGCTTCCAGGGCTAAGAAGATGATGTCTCGTCGTCGTCCCGCCTCCTCTCATGCTAGTGAAGACTACCGGGCTCCTAATGAGCGCCGGATGAAGCATCGGGATGATCGTCTCCCCGAGCTCGTCATCCCACCCCATCTAAAACTCACAAGGGTGAAGGGCACTTTCACAACGTTCGTCCCACCTCGGTATGTGGATTTCCCTTCTCTGGCCGACCTCTTCCCGAATCTCCAACCCCTGTTCGACATCCAGGGCTGGACGGTTCTTCTATATGCTCATACGGCCTACTCTCCCACTACCGTCACTGAGTTTTTCAACAATCTCAGCCTCTCTGACAAGAAGGACTTCTACACCTTTGTAAAGGGCACTACCTTCAAACTCACCGCCAATCTATTTAGCACTGCCCTTCAAGTTCCTAACACTGGGGCTGAAATTCTAGCACATCACCCAGATGCTTCTATCTACTATCCTCTCATCACCCTCCAACCCTATGATGGCACAAAGAAGATTGCTAAACTCAATGCCAATTCATTCCCGCCTCTGAACCGCATGATCCATCATATTTTCACCACCCTCATTGCCCCTAAGCACGGCAGTCGTGAACTAGTCACTGATGTTCACAAATCACTGTTCACCTTTTTCCTAAACTGTGAACCCATAAACTTCCCTGCCTTGATGCTTGGCCTCATCAGGCAATGCTACTATAATCCCAGGAGATCCATGCCATTTTCATGCCCACTCACTTCTCTCATGCAGTTCATTGGCATCCCTATTCCAGACAGTGAGTGTGTCTTGCTTAACTACGCAATAGCTTCGATATCACTACTGCACATCGCATGGGGTATATGCTGGTTGATGGAGTAGTCACTAGGGAACTAAAGGGTAAGGCACCAGCTGCTTCCATGAATGAAGACACTGAAGAAGATGAAGCTCCTGGTGATGAAGACAATGCTGATGAAGACTCCCAGTCTGCACCTCTTGATGTGCCAGGAGATGTTGCTAGTGATGCTGCTGCTGAGCCCTCGCTACGTGATCTGATTGCTCAGCTACAGCTTCAGACGTCTACTGGATTTGACAGGCTCAATGCACGTATGGACACGATGGATACGAGCATTGCAGCACTTGACACTCGCTTGGATAACATCGCTACTGAGCTTCATGACAACCGTCGGGCTCCTGCACCGCCTGCCGATGATGCTACTTAGTTAGTTTATGTGTCTAGGAGTGGATCAAGTCCTGTTATCTTATCTCCGTCTGACTCTTGTCTTGTCTTGTGTCATGTTGTTTTTATTTAATGATCATGTAATTTCTTTCCCTTTCATTTCTCCTCAGTCAACACTTTTTATACTGTGTATGCTTCATATCATATTAATGAATTCACAATTTTTGCTATCTACAAGTGTGACTATTGTGCATACTTTTCGATGTTGTCAAAAGGGGGAGAACCTCAATTGTGCACTAATTGAATATTTTTGTCATCATTAAAAATGAGGAGAATGTTGGGTTTTCATTCTAATGTTTATAACAACATGTTTTTTGATGATGAACAATCTTAATTGAGGTTTGATACTTGACAAATAACTTGATGCAATATTTGGTCTATTATGTATTCATAATATCTCACTATATGTGTTTGATCATGTAGGTATGAATGCATATAGCCAAGCTATCACAAAACAAGAGAAACAGATCAAGAAAGCACTGAAATCTGTCACCTATCGACAGACCCCAAGGTGCTTGTCGACAGATGTGTACAGGCAGAAAACACCAAGTTCAGGAAACAACCATCTGTCGACAGATGCCCAGTCGGCTGTTGACAGATGCACTGAGGAAACTGTCAACCCAAAATCCCAGACTTCTGTGTTTTACAAAACTGTTGCTACCTGTCGAAAGATGATCAAGGCCTGTCGACAGACGTAGAGAATCTTCAGATATGGAAACCTTCCAAGTTACCAAAGATGGTGTTTCCAACTCCCACGTCTCTCCATATGTAAACACCACTATATAAGCAACTATTTGAAGCAAATCCCGTACAGAAGCAGCCACCACCAAAACCCTAAAGCAAGTCCAAGCACAAGAAGTGTTGTTGCTGCTCTGCTTCAACCTGCTGCTCAGAGATACAAAGATCCATTGATCCAGTAGTACTGAACATAGAACGTCATGGATTCAAGCTTCTCCATCGATCTGAATTCATCAAGACTAAGTTTGAACTCCATCCAGACGTTTCCCAGAAGAGTTCTCAATCAGGATTCATCCCTTCCACTCAGAACTCTTCCTGCTTTCTTTCTTCTATCATATGTGTATGTGTGATTGTGTTTCAAGCAGTCTTTGTGCTTGATACACGTGTGTGTGTTGTTCTGATCATGGGTGCACATCAGATAACACGTGTGTGTGAGTTGTAGTCACCGAACTAGCTCATAAGCAGTCTATTCTACGTGTGTGTGTGGACCGTGGACGTAGAATACACAAGTTGTGTACTCCGAACCACGTAAATCTTCGTGTCTTGTGGTTTGAACGTTTCTACGTGAGATGTTTGATAGGCACATTGCTTCTATACGCTCAGATAGATTGTCCTTCCATCTACACATCACCAACACACATCTAGGTTTTACTTTGATTCTGTTGCAAGTTCAGAAAGTCTGTGTTGTGATTAAAAGGGTTGTAGTAAATTTTTAATAGACAGTAATCTATTCAACCCCCCTTCTAGATTACCATATAGGGAATTCCACAACCTTTCAGCATGGTAAGTTAAGTGCTAGATTTATTAGCTCCTATGAGATTCTTAGACGTTTGGGCAACTGGCATATGAGCTAGCTTTACCCCAAGCATTAGCTAGTGTTCATCCTGTTTTCCACGTATCTATGCTCAGGAGGTATGTCAGAGATTCATCTCATGTTATTAGTCACGAGCCAGTGGAGATCCAGCCAAATCTATCTTATGTGGAGCAACCGGTAGATATTCTTGACTGGAAGGTTCAGCATCTCCGAAACAAGAGCATTGCGTCGGTGAAGGTGTTATGGCGCAACTTCTCGCGAGAGGAGGCTACTTGGGAGCTTGAGGATGCAATGAAGAAGAAGTATCCTCAGTTGTTTAAGTAGTATCGGTCTAACTTCGAGGACAAAGTTTCTTTAAGGGGGAGAGGGTGTAAGGCCCTTGAATTTTATCCTCTTATGGAGGTGTTTGATTGTGTGAAGAACTTATGTTTGTGTGTGTGTAGATATGTATATATAACTAATTGATGTATTGTTGTAAATATATGTATATATATATATATATATTGTATATATTATTTACTTACATTGCATGAGTAGTAGTAATTTCTAAAGTTTACACTGTGTAGTTCATGTTCATGCATTGAGTAAGTGTAGTTTCTGCAGTTTTTAAGTTCTGGCCAGGCGACCCATTGGCATCAATATGTGTGGACGCCAACCCAAAGTCAGCGACCACATCGATGGACGCCAACTCCATATTGGCGGCCAGTGATGTTGACGTTAGCCTCCCAGATCTGTTGCGTCTTCAGATCTGAAAACGCCTCTGGAAATGTCGCCTTTGTTTTGGTAACCGACCTCCAATAGTCAGGAAACCTTATCTAAGCGCGTCTCCGACCCTTGACCTTATAAAAACACCCATCTCTAACCAAATCTGACCCTTTTTCTCTCTTGAGAAAAACCCTAGTTCTCTTGTGCGAAAAACCTGAACTTTAGACCCTTTGATCCGGCGATTGGTGGCTCCTTCCAGCGATCTTCTGCGACTGGAGGGGAGTCTAAGCATTGGGGAAGGCTCCTTCGACATCGGGTGGCTGTTTGCATCAACACAGAACCCCGATTTGGAGGAGTTTGGAGGCTCTTCAGTTCAGGCCGAGGAGAGCTTCTTCGACCCAATCCTCTGTTTGTAGATTTTTCTGAAGACAAGTAACCCATACCCATCATCCATACATGCGTCTAGGTCTCAGGAATTTTATAGATTTTAAATCATGTCCTGGAACCCCCTTTCTATCGAATTTTAGAGTTCAGTCTGTGTCTTGCATAGACAGGAACTTAATGGCAACCTTTGATGCCCTTAAGATCCGAAGTTGGCGACGGCCTTTGTTGCCGTTAACCAGATAGATGACCATCCCTTGCTGCTGAGTTCTTCAAGCAGGGACAATTTGTCTGTCTACCCTTAATAATCTATTTTCTGGATTTCTACGCATGATGATATATTGTAAAAATTATATGTTATGTAATACCTCTAGTGGATCATGTTGAGCAATTTTTATGAATTTTTCGTTGAATGTGTTATTTTTTAAAATCCCTGAACCATCTGTCAAACAAGCTTAATCTTGTAAAAATACTGTTGATATGGATCCATGTTGAATTGGATACTGAGAAAATTCTGTAATATGTGCACCAGTATTAGGTCATGCTATGGAAATTAGGCAATTTCTGATGTTTGTGTAAATAGTTATATTTTCTGAACTGTAAAATGGTGAGCATGCAATATTAGTTTAAATTCACAAATAAATCGCATGGAACTAGTTAAATTCCTAGAAATTTCATGTGAAATCATGACTGTCAGATGCATGTTGTAGGATGGTTAATGTACTTGTAGCACTGTGAACCATGCAAGTTTGATTGTTGACCAATTTTATAATATAACTTTTATAATTTTTATAATTAGTGTGTAGTTCCAAAAATATGAAATTTGGCATGCATGATGTTTACCTATAATAAGTCCGTGGTAAAAATTTCATGTGAATTGGACAACAGTAGGTACTGATTTGTTTATTACATGATGAAATGACCAATTAAAGCATGTTTAGTGTAATTAGTGATAAATTAGATAATTGCAACATGATTAGAATAAATTTGTAACTGTTTAACATTGTAAACAGTAGTACCATGTTAAGAAATCTGAACCATGTACATGTATGTGAATATGAAATTAGTGTGTTAAAAGGGTATGCAAATAGTGTGTGTTTAAAATGAAAATTTTCTAAATGTGCCATGGGTGACACTGCTACCTTAGAGGGCTGAGGAACTGTACCGTAGTAAAGTCCCTACGGGAAGGTTCATATGAGTATGAGATCCCATGGGCATTGAGATTAAATCCTGGAGGTGAACAAGTACCACTGGTTAGGGTGGAGAGTGCTTCTCCCGGTTCTGCGCAGTAACTAAGATCTATCACTATATTGCTTAGGTGATAGGTATGTGTGTGAATGAGATAAGTGTGTGTCCTTCTAGAGGTGGTTTGGACTATGTGTCACGACATGTAATGAGAGTAATGTGATTTTATATATATGTGAAATGTGCATGTGTAAAATGTATAAATGATTATGTGGAAATGTGAACTAATGTGATAATATATGAAATTGTGAACCAATTTATAAATGTGTTTTATCCATGTCAAAACAGCAAGCTATACATGTTTATAAATGTGTTATGAATGTGAGAATGTGCATAGAATCCATGCTAGGAATACCTCTTCCAATATGTGCAATAGCATGCTTAACTTATTTTTATAATGTAGCATGAATGGAACAAGTGTTGACTTAAAATAGCATGTTAAAGAATATGTAGAAAGAATGTGATAGGTTTACTTTATTGTGAAAGAAACATAAGGATGTACCTTGTATGATATACTTGTAGAAGTATCATGTTTAGGCTTTCTTTTAAAGGTTGTCCAATCCATGTTATACGCATTAGTTGTTTTGTTTAGAAGGTAAAATGTCCATGTGATGCATGTATGCTTAATGTGAATGGAATTACTTGCTATGTCTTTTAGACTCACTCTTGCTTCGGCGTACAGGTGTAGATATTCCTACTTCTTCCGAGGAGATAGTCAGGAGTGACTCGGAGCGTGAGTGGGAGACCTTTGTGGAGAATTGTACTTTTGTACTTTTTTTTTCATAAGTATGTAATAAAGGGCGACATGTATTTAAGTCGTGGACAATGTATTTGATTTAAATTTCAGTTATGGGAACTTTAGTTCTTTCTTGTACTATATGGACTGTGGATAAATGTGGATGATGGAATAATAATTTACATTCAGTTCTTTTATTCCGCTATTATGTGTTCATATTTGTGTACGTCTCAGCCTATTGAATGTGTTGGGTAAATGTCCCACTATGGCGACGCTTTCTATATCGATGTGGGTTGGTATAACCGTACCGGTATACAGAGGGTCGTTACAGTTGTAATCTTCACCGTCAAATAGAGGAGGTCTGTTGACAGACTGACCTTCAGAATATCCTTGAGCTGCCATTTATCTTTGCTCTTAAGACCGTGAGATCTTCTTTCTTGAAGAGACTCGGCTCTGATACCACTTGTTGCCCAGGTAGTAAGCCCAGAGGGGGGGTGAATAGATTGCTAAAAATTCGTTACAAAAAAACCTGTAAATAAAACATTAGACATAAGACACTCAATTTGATAGTTAGTGTTAGTGTAAAATAGAACACACAAGCAAACACACAGACAACAAAGGATTTTTATCCTGGTTTAGATCTCCTATCCCAATGAATCCTACGTCCAGTCCCCAAGTAACAACTTGGGATTCCACTAACCTAGGGTACCGTCCCCCTTAAGAACACTTAGCTGGCCTTCTCTTCTCTACCAGAAGAGGAACACACCACTTGATACACCAGGTCTTCTCTTCACACACAAAGAGGAAAGCTCATAGAAAAAAAGTTTTGAGGAGGGCCCCAAGACCAAGCTTAAAGACAATGCTTGATCTGAGGCGAAGATCGAGAGACAGAAAGAATAATCTAAATGAACTCTCTCTCAGATCTACGCTAGCTCTCGAAAGCAATGCAATGTTTACACTGAGAGCTAAGAGCTATGAAAAACTAGAATGGATGAGCAGGCTCTTCTTCTTCAAACGACTCACAGTCATCATGCACTTTAGATAGACTGGTCCGAAATGTAGAGTAGGTGAGCCTGCAGCCATAAATGCTAGGATTGGCCCTTACATCTTCAAGGAAAGATTGTCTGAATCTTCCATCTTCTTGACAGGTTAACATGTTCATCTTTGACGTGCTTTACTATAAAAGTCCTACATACAATAAATGCTGACAACTTCTTTTTGTCTAGACTGTCAGTCAACAATAGTAGTCTTGCAGTATGGAGATATACAAGAAGGGAAATGTTGTTCTATAAAAATATAAGTCAAGACTTTATGTGATACTGTGATGTAAGCAACGATATATTATACTGGATGAATAATAGAAGTCACACAGGATACAGTATGATGCGCGAGAAGCCTTTAAAAATCCACAGAGATTTGAAAATATATGAATATTTAAAGATTATGTGGAGTGACATTTTTCTCAGAAGACTTATTCAAAGGTGGCCTAACCTTTATAAGTATAAAGATGATGCTCAAAAGACATTCAGTAAAGAGAGAGGTGATGTTCACGTCAAATCGATGAAATAGAATATATAGAGATGCAATCTATGTTGTATCAGGTTGATGTGAAAATATTCTATGTATTAATGACGTGAAATTGATATTCAAACAAGAAGTCGTTGTTTAAGTGAAATCGATCTTGAAATCGCTGTTTCATCGAGTGCAAATCGTTGTTGTGACCAAATCGTTCTTTAAGTCAAAGCAAATCGTTGTTTGTGATCAAATCATTCTTTAAGTGAACTAAAATTGTTGTTTGCAACCAAATCATTATTTAAGTGAACTAAAATCGTTGTTTTGATCAAATCATTGTTTAAGTAAAGGCAAATCGTTGTTGCGATCGAATTGTTGTTTAAGTAAAGGCAAATTGTTGTTGCGATCGAATCGTTGTTTAAGTAAAGACAAATCGTTGTTGCGATCGAATTGTTGTTTTAAGTAAAGGCAAATCGTTGTTGCGAACGAATCATTGTTTAAGTAAAGACAAATCATTGTTCTATCAAATCGTTGTTTAAGTAAACCGAAATCGATGTGAGACCGAAATCGTTGTAGCGATGGAAATCGTTGTTTTACTTATGAAATCATTGTAGCAATAGAAATCGTTGTTTTACTTATGAAATCGTTGTGTTACTTATGAAATCGTTGTTCTATAAAGGAAATCGATGTGAACTTAGAAGAAATGCATGCTCCGAACTTTAAATGATAAAGTGTGAGAATAACTCATAGATTTAACTTGACTTATTTCCTGTGGATAAACTTCAGAAAAGATTATTAGGAAATATTTATTGAGGTTTTGTTAATCACCAAAAAAAAATTGCATATAATAAATAATATTATATAGAGATGGACTGATCATCAGAGCGGTAGCTGGACCTTTCGTCCTTGGCTACGAGACTGAGAGGTGGTCTTGTGTGGTTTGTCCGGGTCGGTTGCTGGTGTCACAAACTAGTCTTCGTGGCCCGAGTGTGGCATTTCATACTTTAGTACATACACCTAGTTTTGGTTTACTGTTTATTTATTAAAGCCGTTTTTGTTGATAGCATGTGGTACCTAGAGTTTACAGCTTTAATATCCTGCTTGGCTAGTTCTATAATTTGCTAGTGTAGCTTCCTGCTTTTGATACTTGTGAGTTTGGTTTGCTCGGTTTTTGGGGGAGTTTCCCTACTGAGCCAGTGACTTGTGAGGCTCACCCCTACTCCTTTAAGGTGAGGGAGAGCAGGAGGCTTCACATTCATCTTCTAGTCCCGAGCCGCATCGCAGCGGTGTTGGGTCGACGCCTCTAGCAATGTAATTTACTTTTCTGTTGTACCCCGGGGTATGCCCTAGGTCTTTGTACTTTGAATTTTATTGAAATTTGGCTATGTAAATCTATTGTAATTATGTGTGGGATATTGGATCTTATATATATATATATATATATATATATATATATATATATATATCAGTGTGTTCTTTTGTGTTTTCACGGACATGTGTGATATCCCTGGCCAGGCTTCGGACTGTTCGCGACAGGCGGAGTCGGGTCAAGCCTGTTATTAGGTTAACGGGTTTGAACGATGTGGTCTGTCACATGTTGAACCACTCTCTATTTGTTCTTGTATTTTTGTGATAATAAAATTTATGATGTAACTTAAATTGAATATTTTGTTTCATTTGTGTCGCATCAATCTCATAGCAAAATGCTGAGTCTCACATTGATGCAATATGGCGCACTAAAATGATAAAGTTGATGTCTAACTCATATACATCGATTTCTGTTTAAAGTGCCAAAGTAACAAGCGCTACAATGATTTGCTAAGAAATCGATGCCATAACGATTTCATAAAATGTTTGCAATGATTTCTTCTGTAAGCGCAACGACTTGCTACGAAATCGATGCCATAACGATTTCATAAAAGTGTTCGCAACGATTTCTTTTGTAAGCACAACGACTTGCTAAGAAATCGATGCCATAACGATTTCATAAGTGATCACATCGATTTCTTTACTGATCACAACGATTTCTTCATAAGATCATAACGATTTACTTGAATAACGATTTCATAAATAATCACATCGATTTCTTTATAAATGAGCAACGACTCTTTACATAACGATTTCATAAGTCATGCTCATAACGATTTCTTCATGGATTCTGATCAAACTCAGATTGCCTTTATATTTCAAATATGCTTGGCGCTTAAATGAAAAGTCAAATATCTTCTGACAAAAAGCTGTATGCATAATCTTGTCAGAAAAAGATATGACCTACTAATTTTAGTATGATTAGCAGAAGCACAGTACTATACATCGTTTATCATAAAACACTTTTTTTATGCTAACACTTTCTTCTATGTGTACAGACCTCGAAGACCGTCAGAGTCTGATTAAGACAAATGAAGAGGAGATGAGCAACGGCTAGAAATCCAACGGATCTCTTCAACGGATCCATTCAAATTGCTCATATAAAAGAAGAAGCTTAGCTGAAGAAAAGCAAGGCCCTTTTCCTGAATATCTTTGAAGGAGTGTACAACTGTGAGAAGAACCTCAACGACACATACACTCAAAGAAAGAGAGAAAGAGCCTGAGCCCAGAAGAAGCACTCAAGCTTTGAAGCATCTCAAGCGTTCAAGCATTCAAGCACTATTGCTTTCTTTTCTCTCTTCTGTTTCTCTCTGAGCTCATTGTATATCTGGGGAGAGTCTGGGACTGTGAGCTTTACACAAGTGTTTATCTTGTAAAGCTTCTCAGTTGATCTTTCTAAGAAAGATCCTTGTCCAGCTGTAGGACTGTATACAGTAGATAACCCAGCTAGGGGTTTGTGTCTAGCTGAACCAAACTGGGGTTTGTACCAGTTGTTAACCTAGCTAGGGGTTAGTGTCTAGCAGAACCGCACTGGGGTTTGTACCAGGAGGTTGGCTTCTTTACCTGTAAGAGAAGTGGGCTGCTTCTTGCCCGGGAAAGAGAAGAAGACCAGCTGGGGTGCTGGGTGTTGTAGTGTCCTTAAGGGGACTGTACCCTTGGTTAGTGAAATCCCAAGAGGTTGCTTGGGGACTGGACGTAGGACTTCCATGTGGGAAGGGCCGAACCAGGATAAATTCCTTGTGTCCATTGTGTGATTGTTTATTTGCTTCCGCACTACTACTCTTTATCACACTAATCTAACCAAACCTTCAAGTGTTAATTTCTGTGTTTAAGTTTCTATTTCAGATTTCGGAAAAACCTATTCACCCCCCCCCCTCTAGGTTAGCTTGCTGCCGTACCAAAAGGGCCAACAAGTGGTATCAGAGCGAGGTTCTCTGATCTATCAAGAAGATCTAACGATCTTAGAGAAGATCCATGGCAGCTCAAGGATATGCTGAAGGTCAATCAGTCACCAGACCTCCATTCTTTGATGGAGAGGACTACCAATATTGGAAGATGAGAATGGAATGCTTCATTCGAGGCACAGACTTTGATCTATGGCAGTAATCGAGGTAGGTGATTATGTTATTGTTCCTATTCCAGGCACTACTGCCATTACAGCAGCAGATAAAAGTAAATTATCTTTAAACTTTAAAGCTAAGAACTACTTATGTTGTGCTTTATCCAAAAGAGAATTTAGTAGAGTATCTGCATGTAAATCAGCTAAAGAAATATGGGATAAACTGCAGATAACTTATGAAGGAACAGATAAAGTAAAACAAACTAGGATAGATATTCTTGTCTCACAATATGAGCAATTTAAAATGCTTCCAAATGAAAATATCACTCAGATGTATAATAGATTCTCGAGCATAGTAGTTGGTTTAAACTCTCTTGGTAAAAACCTATCTGATGAAGAAAATGTTAGAAAGATACTTAGGTCTTTAACTATCTCATGGACACCTAAAGTAACTGCTATTGAAGAGGCCCATGATCTAACCAAATTATCTATTGATAACTTAATAGGTTCCCTCATGGCACATGAAATAAATATGGAGCGTCTATCTGAAAGCTCATCAAAGAAAAAATGTACTAATGCTCTTAAAGTTGTAGCTACTCCTTCTACTTCTTCTTCTTCCTCAAGTTCCAGAAATGCAGATTCTGAAGACAGTGACGTAGATGAAGTTTGTCCAAGCTTCAGAAAATTTTTAAGAAGAAGAAAAATGGATCAAGAAGGATTCAAAGGAAAGAGAGAAAAGAAAAAGAACCAGTCTGCTATGAATGCAGAAAACCTGGACATCTAAGACCAGATTGTCCTAAACTAAAGAAGACTGGTCAACCAGAAAAATCCAAAAAGAAGCACAAGAAATTCAAAAGAAAAGCCATGGCGGCTGCTTGGGAAAATGAAGAGGCCACAAGCTCAGAATCATCAAGCTCAGAATCGGAGAAAGAGCAGGTAAGTCTAGCCCTCATGGTAGGACTAGATGAGGTACATTATGACCCATCTTTTAGCTCTTGCACTGATTCAGGATCAGAATCTGAAGACTTAGAAGAAGTCTTTAATGAACTATATGAAAAACATAAAAATGTTGTAAAAGAATTAAAGAGTCTGAAAAACAACACTATTTGCTTAGAAAACACCAATTCTGATCTTAAATCCGAACTGGAGCAACTAGAAAAACAATTAAAGGACAATAAAGATAATATTTATCTTTTGAATGAAGATTTAAAAAATAAGGACAATGAAAAATTAGAGTTAGAAGAAAAATTTAAAACTCTAACTGAAGAAAATCTTTATTTAAAAGAATCAGTTAGAAAATTAACTAAAGGGAAAACATCTTTAGCCCTATGTTTAAAAGGATCAAAATCTGAAATAATAAACAAGGGCTTGGATACATACCTCTGGAAAAAAGGAAAACAAGCAATAATTCCAGGAAAATATCCATTACCAAAATTTGTAAAAGAAACCAAGTTGCCTCAGAAAATGGCCCCTGTAAAAGAAAATGTTTTAAAAAATTATGTCCTAAACAGACATCATAAAAACAATAAGAACTGCAAAATAGATTATATTCATTGTTGTTCTCATTGTAATAAATTAGGACACACAGTAAACACCCACAACAAGGCACTTAGTTTGGATTCCTAAAGGTTATTTTCATGCATCTAATCATCAAGGACCCAAAAAGATTTGGGTACCTACCTTTGAGTAATGTATTTGCAGGTTATCCTTGGAGCATCAAAAACCAAGAATGCTCAAGGCAGGAGTGACTGCCTATTCTTCATTCAAATCACATCTGAAGAAAGAGTAGTCACAAAAATGAATTAGTCTTTATTACTAACAATTATTTGCAAGTTTCATTCAGGTGGAGTCTCTCATTCAGGGGGAGCACAGATTAAGGGGGAGTCATTCCTTATCAACTATCCTTGTTGAACCCCTCAATGGTAAGAAATTCTCTCAAAGGGGGAGAGAAATCCCTGGTAAGATCCTTCCTTTTTGGTTAGTGACAAAAAGGGGGAGAGTTTGTATGAATTTTCTGAATCCTCTATGCTTTATATATATTCTTGTCAGAAAATTCTCATAAATTTTGTCATCACCAAAAAGGGGGAGATTGTTGAACCACTCTCTATTTGTTCTTGTATTTTGGTGATAATAAAATTTATGATGTAACTTAAATTGAATATTTTGTTTCATCTGTGTCGCATCAATCTCATAGCAAAATGCTGAGTCTCACATTGATGCAATATGGCGCACTAAAATGATAAAGTCGATGTCTAACTCATATACATCGATTTCTGTTTAAAGTGCCAAAGTAACAAGCGCTACAACGATTTGCTAAGAAATCGATGCCATAACGATTTCATAAAAATGTTCGCAACGATTTCTTCTGTAAGCGCAACGACTTGCTAAGAAATCGATGCCATAACGATTTCATAAAAGTGTTCGCAACGATTTCTTCTGTAAGCGCAACGACTTGCTAAGAAATCGATGCCATAACGATTTCATAAAAATGTTCGCAACGATTTCTTCTGTAAGCGCAACGACTTGCTAAGAAATCGATGCCATAACGATTTCATAAGTGTTCGCAACGATTTCTTCTGTAAGCGCAACGATTTGCTAAGAAATCGATGCCATAACGATTTCATAAGTGTTCGCAACGATTTCTTCTGTAAGCGCAACGACTTGCTAAGAAATCGATGCCATAACGATTTCATAAGTGATCACATCGATTTCTTTACTGATCACAACGATTTCTTCAGAAGATCATAACGATTTGCTTGCATAACGATTTCATAAATAATCACATCGATTTCTTTATAAATGAGCAACGACTCTTCACATAACGATTTCATAAGTCATGCTCATAACGATTTCTTCATGGATTCTGATCAAACTCAGATTGCCTTTATATTTCAAATATGCTTGGCGCTTAAATGAAAAGTCAAATATCTTCTGACAAAAAGCTGTATGCATAATCTTGTCAGAAAAAGATATGACCTACTAATTTTAGTATGATTAGCAGAAGCACAGTACTATACATCGTTTATCATAAAACACTTTTTTTATGCTAACACTTTCTTCTATGTGTACAGACCTCGAAGACCGTCAGAGTCTGATTAAGACAAATGAAGAGGAGATGAGCAACGGCTAGAAATCCAACGGATCTCTTCAACGGATCCATTCAAATTGCTCATATAAAAGAAGAAGCTTAGCTGAAGAAAAGCAAGGCCCTTTTCCTGAATATCTTTGAAGGAGTGTACAACTGTGAGAAGAACCTCAACGACACATACACTCAAAGAAAGAGAGAAAGAGCCTGAGCCCAGAAGAAGCACTCAAGCTTTGAAGCATCTCAAGCGTTCAAGCATTCAAGCACTATTGCTTTCTTTTCTCTCTTCTGTTTCTCTCCGAGCTCATTGTATATCTGGGGAGAGTCTGGGACTGTGAGCTTTACACAAGTGTTTATCTTGTAAAGCTTCTCAGTCTGATCTTTCTAAGAAAGATCCTTGTCCAGCTGTAGGACTGTATACAGTAGATAACCCAGCTAGGGGTTTGTGTCTAGCTGAACCAAACTGGGGTTTGTACCAGTTGTTAACCTAGCTAGGGGTTAGTGTCTAGCAGAACCGCACTGGGGTTTGTACCAGGAGGTTGGCTTCTTTACCTGTAAGAGAACTGGGCTGCCTTCTTGCCCGGGAAAGAGAAGAAGACCAACTGGGGTGCTGGGTGTTGTAGTGTCCTTAAGGGGACTGTACCCTTGGTTAGTGAAATCCCAAGAGTTTGCTTGGGGACTGGACGTAGGACTTCCATGTGGGAAGGGCCGAACCAGGATAAATTCCTTGTGTCCATTGTGTGATTGTTTATTTGGTTCTGCACTACTACTCTTTATCACACTAATCTAACCAAACCTTCAAGTGTTAATTTCTGTGTTTAAGTTTCTATTTCAGATTTCGGAAAAACCTATTCACCCCCCCCCCCTCTAGGTTAGCTTGCTGCCGTACCAAAAGGGCCAACAAGTTGTATCAGAGCGAGGTTCTCTGATCTATCAAGAAGATCTAACGATCTTAGAGAAGATCCATGGCAGCTCAAGGATATGCTGAAGGTCAATCAGTCACCAGACCTCCATTCTTTGATGGAGAGGACTACCAATATTGGAAGATGAGAATGGAATGCTTCATTCGAGGCACAGACTTTGATCTATGGCAGGTAATCGAGGTAGGTGATTATGTTATTGTTCCTATTCCAGGCACTACTGCCATTACAGCAGCAGATAAAAGTAAATTATCTTTAAACTTTAAAGCTAAGAACTACTTATGTTGTGCTTTATCCAAAAGAGAATTTAGTAGAGTATCTGCATGTAAATCAGCTAAAGAAATATGGGATAAACTGCAGATAACTTATGAAGGAACAGATAAAGTAAAACAAACTAGGATAGATATTCTTGTCTCACAATATGAGCAATTTAAAATGCTTCCAAATGAAAATATCACTCAGATGTATAATAGATTCTCGAGCATAGTAGTTGGTTTAAACTCTCTTGGTAAAAACCTATCTGATGAAGAAAATGTTAGAAAGATACTTAGGTCTTTAACTATCTCATGGACACCTAAAGTAACTGCTATTGAAGAGGCCCATGATCTAACCAAATTATCTATTGATAACTTAATAGGTTCCCTCATGGCACATGAAATAAATATGGAGCGTCTATCTGAAAGCTCATCAAAGAAAAAATGTACTAATGCTCTTAAAGTTGTAGCTACTCCTTCTACTTCTTCTTCTTCCTCAAGTTCCAGAAATGCAGATTCTGAAGACAGTGACGTAGATGAAGTTTGTCCAAGCTTCAGAAAATTTTTAAGAAGAAGAAAAATGGATCAAGAAGGATTCAAAGGAAAGAGAGAAAAGAAAAAGAACCAGTCTGCTATGAATGCAGAAAACCTGGACATCTAAGACCAGATTGTCCTAAACTAAAGAAGACTGGTCAACCAGAAAAATCCAAAAAGAAGCACAAGAAATTCAAAAGAAAAGCCATGGCGGCTGCTTGGGAAAATGAAGAGGCCACAAGCTCAGAATCATCAAGCTCAAATCGGAGAAAGAGCAGGTAAGTCTAGCCCTCATGGTAGGACTAGATGAGGTACATTATGACCCATCTTTTAGCTCTTGCACTGATTCAGGATCAGAATCTGAAGACTTAGAAGAAGTCTTTAATGAACTATATGAAAAACATAAAAATGTTGTAAAAGAATTAAAGAGTCTGAAAAACAACACTATTTGCTTAGAAAACACCAATTCTGATCTTAAATCCGAACTGGAGCAACTAGAAAAACAATTAAAGGACAATAAAGATAATATTTATCTTTTGAATGAAGATTTAAAAAATAAGGACAATGAAAAATTAGAGTTAGAAGAAAAATTTAAAACTCTAACTGAAGAAAATCTTTATTTAAAAGAATCAGTTAGAAAATTAACTAAAGGGAAAACATCTTTAGCCCTATGTTTAAAAGGATCAAAATCTGGAAATAATAAACAAGGGCTTGGATACATACCTCTGGAAAAAGGAAAACAAGCAATAATTCCAGGAAAATATCCATTACCAAAATTTGTAAAAGAAACCAAGTTGCCTCAGAAAATGGCCCCTGTAAAAGAAAATGTTTTAAAAAATTATGTCCTAAACAGACATCATAAAAACAATAAGAACTGCAAAATAGATTATATTCATTGTTGTTCTCATTGTAATAAATTAGGACACACAGTAAACACCTGCACAACAAGGCACTTAGTTTGGATTCCTAAAGGTTATTTTCATGCATCTAATCATCAAGGACCCAAAAAGATTTGGGTACCTACCTTGAGTAATGTATTTGCAGGTTAGCCTTGGAGCATCAAAAACCAAGAATGCTCAAGGCAGGAGTGACTGCAGATTCTTCATTCAAATCACATCTGAAGAAAGAGTAGTCACAAAAATGAATTAGTCTTTATTACTAACAATTATTTGCAAGTTTCATTCAGGTGGAGTCTCTCATTCAGGGGGAGCACAGATTAAGGGGGAGTCATTCCTTATCAACTATCCTTGTTGAACCCCTCAATGGTAAGAAATTCTCTCAAAGGGGGAGAGAAATCCCTGGTAAGATCCTTCCTTTTTGGTTAGTGACAAAAAGGGGGAGAGTTTGTATGAATTTTCTGAATCCTCTATGCTTTATATATATTCTTGTCAGAAAATTCTCATAAATTTTGTCATCACCAAAAAGGGGGAGATTGTTGAACCACTCTCTATTTGTTCTTGTATTTTGGTGATAATAAAATTTATGATGTAACTTAAATTGAATATTTTGTTTCATCTGTGTCGCATCAATCTCATAGCAAAATGCTGAGTCTCACATTGATGCAATATGGCGCACTAAAATGATAAAGTCGATGTCTAACTCATATACATCGATTTCTGTTTAAAGTGCCAAAGTAACAAGCGCTACAACGATTTGCTAAGAAATCGATGCCATAACGATTTCATAAAAATGTTCGCAACGATTTCTTCTGTAAGCGCAACGACTTGCTAAGAAATCGATGCCATAACGATTTCATAAAAGTGTTCGCAACGATTTCTTCTGTAAGCGCAACGACTTGCTAAGAAATCGATGCCATAACGATTTCATAAAAATGTTCGCAACGATTTCTTCTGTAAGCGCAACGACTTGCTAAGAAATCGATGCCATAACGATTTCATAAGTGTTCGCAACGATTTCTTCTGTAAGCGCAACGATTTGCTAAGAAATCGATGCCATAACGATTTCATAAGTGTTCGCAACGATTTCTTCTGTAAGCGCAACGACTTGCTAAGAAATCGATGCCATAACGATTTCATAAGTGATCACATCGATTTCTTTACTGATCACAACGATTTCTTCAGAAGATCATAACGATTTGCTTGCATAACGATTTCATAAATAATCACATCGATTTCTTTATAAATGAGCAACGACTCTTCACATAACGATTTCATAAGTCATGCTCATAACGATTTCTTCATGGATTCTGATCAAACTCAGATTGCCTTTATATTTCAAATATGCTTGGCGCTTAAATGAAAAGTCAAATATCTTCTGACAAAAAGCTGTATGCATAATCTTGTCAGAAAAAGATATGACCTACTAATTTTAGTATGATTAGCAGAAGCACAGTACTATACATCGTTTATCATAAAACACTTTTTTTATGCTAACACTTTCTTCTATGTGTACAGACCTCGAAGACCGTCAGAGTCTGATTAAGACAAATGAAGAGGAGATGAGCAACGGCTAGAAATCCAACGGATCTCTTCAACGGATCCATTCAAATTGCTCATATAAAAGAAGAAGCTTAGCTGAAGAAAAGCAAGGCCCTTTTCCTGAATATCTTTGAAGGAGTGTACAACTGTGAGAAGAACCTCAACGACACATACACTCAAAGAAAGAGAGAAAGAGCCTGAGCCCAGAAGAAGCACTCAAGCTTTGAAGCATCTCAAGCGTTCAAGCATTCAAGCACTATTGCTTTCTTTTCTCTCTTCTGTTTCTCTCCGAGCTCATTGTATATCTGGGGAGAGTCTGGGACTGTGAGCTTTACACAAGTGTTTATCTTGTAAAGCTTCTCAGTCTGATCTTTCTAAGAAAGATCCTTGTCCAGCTGTAGGACTGTATACAGTAGATAACCCAGCTAGGGGTTTGTGTCTAGCTGAACCAAACTGGGGTTTGTACCAGTTGTTAACCTAGCTAGGGGTTAGTGTCTAGCAGAACCGCACTGGGGTTTGTACCAGGAGGTTGGCTTCTTTACCTGTAAGAGAAGTGGGCTGCCTTCTTGCCCGGGAAAGAGAAGAAGACCAGCTGGGGTGCTGGGTGTTGTAGTGTCCTTAAGGGGGACTGTACCCTTGGTTAGTGAAATCCCAAGAGGTTGCTTGGGGACTGGACGTAGGACTTCCATGTGGGAAGGGCCGAACCAGGATAAATTCCTTGTGTCCATTGTGTGATTGTTTATTTGCTTCCGCACTACTACTCTTTATCACACTAATCTAACCAAACCTTCAAGTGTTAATTTCTGTGTTTAAGTTTCTATTTCAGATTTCGGAAAAACCTATTCACCCCCCCCCCCTCTAGGTTAGCTTGCTGCCGTACCAAAAGGGCCAACAAGTGGTATCAGAGCGAGGTTCTCTGATCTATCAAGAAGATCTAACGATCTTAGAGAAGATCCATGGCAGCTCAAGGATATGCTGAAGGTCAATCAGTCACCAGACCTCCATTCTTTGATGGAGAGGACTACCAATATTGGAAGATGAGAATGGAATGCTTCATTCGAGGCACAGACTTTGATCTATGGCAGGTAATCGAGGTAGGTGATTATGTTATTGTTCCTATTCCAGGCACTACTGCCATTACAGCAGCAGATAAAAGTAAATTATCTTTAAACTTTAAAGCTAAGAACTACTTATGTTGTGCTTTATCCAAAAGAGAATTTAGTAGAGTATCTGCATGTAAATCAGCTAAAGAAATATGGGATAAACTGCAGATAACTTATGAAGGAACAGATAAAGTAAAACAAACTAGGATAGATATTCTTGTCTCACAATATGAGCAATTTAAAATGCTTCCAAATGAAAATATCACTCAGATGTATAATAGATTCTCGAGCATAGTAGTTGGTTTAAACTCTCTTGGTAAAAACCTATCTGATGAAGAAAATGTTAGAAAGATACTTAGGTCTTTAACTATCTCATGGACACCTAAAGTAACTGCTATTGAAGAGGCCCATGATCTAACCAAATTATCTATTGATAACTTAATAGGTTCCCTCATGGCACATGAAATAAATATGGAGCGTCTATCTGAAAGCTCATCAAAGAAAAAATGTACTAATGCTCTTAAAGTTGTAGCTACTCCTTCTACTTCTTCTTCTTCCTCAAGTTCCAGAAATGCAGATTCTGAAGACAGTGACGTAGATGAAGTTCTGTCCAAGCTTCAGAAAATTTTTAAGAAGAAGAAAAATGGATCAAGAAGGATTCAAAGGAAAGAGAGAAAAGAAAAAGAACCAGTCTGCTATGAATGCAGAAAACCTGGACATCTAAGACCAGATTGTCCTAAACTAAAGAAGACTGGTCAACCAGAAAAATCCAAAAAGAAGCACAAGAAATTCAAAAGAAAAGCCATGGCGGCTGCTTGGGAAAATGAAGAGGCCACAAGCTCAGAATCATCAAGCTCAGAATCGGAGAAAGAGCAGGTAAGTCTAGCCCTCATGGTAGGACTAGATGAGGTACATTATGACCCATCTTTTAGCTCTTGCACTGATTCAGGATCAGAATCTGAAGACTTAGAAGAAGTCTTTAATGAACTATATGAAAAACATAAAAATGTTGTAAAAGAATTAAAGAGTCTGAAAAACAACACTATTTGCTTAGAAAACACCAATTCTGATCTTAAATCCGAACTGGAGCAACTAGAAAAACAATTAAAGGACAATAAAGATAATATTTATCTTTTGAATGAAGATTTAAAAAATAAGGACAATGAAAAATTAGAGTTAGAAGAAAAATTTAAAACTCTAACTGAAGAAAATCTTTATTTAAAAGAATCAGTTAGAAAATTAACTAAAGGGAAAACATCTTTAGCCCTATGTTTAAAAGGATCAAAATCTGGAAATAATAAACAAGGGCTTGGATACATACCTCTGGAAAAAGGAAAACAAGCAATAATTCCAGGAAAATATCCATTACCAAAATTTGTAAAAGAAACCAAGTTGCCTCAGAAAATGGCCCCTGTAAAAGAAAATGTTTTAAAAAATTATGTCCTAAACAGACATCATAAAAACAATAAGAACTGCAAAATAGATTATATTCATTGTTGTTCTCATTGTAATAAATTAGGACACACAGTAAACACCTGCACAACAAGGCACTTAGTTTGGATTCCTAAAGGTTATTTTCATGCATCTAATCATCAAGGACCCAAAAAGATTTGGGTACCTACCTCTGAGTAATGTATTTGCAGGTTAGCCTTGGAGCATCAAAAACCAAGAATGCTCAAGGCAGGAGTGACTGCAGATTCTTCATTCAAATCACATCTGAAGAAAGAGTAGTCACAAAAATGAATTAGTCTTTATTACTAACAATTATTTGCAAGTTTCATTCAGGTGGAGTCTCTCATTCAGGGGGAGCACAGATTAAGGGGGAGTCATTCCTTATCAACTATCCTTGTTGAACCCCTCAATGGTAAGAAATTCTCTCAAAGGGGGAGAGAAATCCCTGGTAAGATCCTTCCTTTTTGGTTAGTGACAAAAAGGGGGAGAGTTTGTATGAATTTTCTGAATCCTCTATGCTTTATATATTCTTGTCAGAAAATTCTCATAAATTTTGTCATCACCAAAAAGGGGGAGATTGTTGAACCACTCTCTATTTGTTCTTGTATTTTGGTGATAATAAAATTTATGATGTAACTTAAATTGAATATTTTGTTTCATCTGTGTCGCATCAATCTCATAGCAAAATGCTGAGTCTCACATTGATGCAATATGGCGCACTAAAATGATAAAGTCGATGTCTAACTCATATACATCGATTTCTGTTTAAAGTGCCAAAGTAACAAGCGCTACAACGATTTGCTAAGAAATCGATGCCATAACGATTTCATAAAAATGTTCGCAACGATTTCTTCTGTAAGCGCAACGACTTGCTAAGAAATCGATGCCATAACGATTTCATAAAAGTGTTCGCAACGATTTCTTCTGTAAGCGCAACGACTTGCTAAGAAATCGATGCCATAACGATTTCATAAAAATGTTCGCAACGATTTCTTCTGTAAGCGCAACGACTTGCTAAGAAATCGATGCCATAACGATTTCATAAGTGTTCGCAACGATTTCTTCTGTAAGCGCAACGATTTGCTAAGAAATCGATGCCATAACGATTTCATAAGTGTTCGCAACGATTTCTTCTGTAAGCGCAACGACTTGCTAAGAAATCGATGCCATAACGATTTCATAAGTGATCACATCGATTTCTTTACTGATCACAACGATTTCTTCAGAAGATCATAACGATTTGCTTGCATAACGATTTCATAAATAATCACATCGATTTCTTTATAAATGAGCAACGACTCTTCACATAACGATTTCATAAGTCATGCTCATAACGATTTCTTCATGGATTCTGATCAAACTCAGATTGCCTTTATATTTCAAATATGCTTGGCGCTTAAATGAAAAGTCAAATATCTTCTGACAAAAAGCTGTATGCATAATCTTGTCAGAAAAAGATATGACCTACTAATTTTAGTATGATTAGCAGAAGCACAGTACTATACATCGTTTATCATAAAACACTTTTTTTATGCTAACACTTTCTTCTATGTGTACAGACCTCGAAGACCGTCAGAGTCTGATTAAGACAAATGAAGAGGAGATGAGCAACGGCTAGAAATCCAACGGATCTCTTCAACGGATCCATTCAAATTGCTCATATAAAAGAAGAAGCTTAGCTGAAGAAAAGCAAGGCCCTTTTCCTGAATATCTTTGAAGGAGTGTACAACTGTGAGAAGAACCTCAACGACACATACACTCAAAGAAAGAGAGAAAGAGCCTGAGCCCAGAAGAAGCACTCAAGCTTTGAAGCATCTCAAGCGTTCAAGCATTCAAGCACTATTGCTTTCTTTTCTCTCTTCTGTTTCTCTCCGAGCTCATTGTATATCTGGGGAGAGTCTGGGACTGTGAGCTTTACACAAGTGTTTATCTTGTAAAGCTTCTCAGTCTGATCTTTCTAAGAAAGATCCTTGTCCAGCTGTAGGACTGTATACAGTAGATAACCCAGCTAGGGGTTTGTGTCTAGCTGAACCAAACTGGGGTTTGTACCAGTTGTTAACCTAGCTAGGGGTTAGTGTCTAGCAGAACCGCACTGGGGTTTGTACCAGGAGGTTGGCTTCTTTACCTGTAAGAGAAGTGGGCTGCCTTCTTGCCCGGGAAAGAGAAGAAGACCAGCTGGGGTGCTGGGTGTTGTAGTGTCCTTAAGGGGGACTGTACCCTTGGTTAGTGAAATCCCAAGAGGTTGCTTGGGGACTGGACGTAGGACTTCCATGTGGGAAGGGCCGAACCAGGATAAATTCCTTGTGTCCATTGTGTGATTGTTTATTTGCTTCCGCACTACTACTCTTTATCACACTAATCTAACCAAACCTTCAAGTGTTAATTTCTGTGTTTAAGTTTCTATTTCAGATTTCGGAAAAACTATTCACCCCCCCTCTAGGTTAGCTTTCTGCCGTACCAAAAGGGCCAACATCACACTGAAAACCCTAAATTCCATAAAACACCTCATAATGTATATGGTAACAGGATTGGAAAATTACATATAACACCCTAATGATAAATGACTTGGTTCATGTTCTATCACCATTTTGGAGCGTCGTTACTGCTTATCTTCTGTTCTATAATTCCTCTATTATGTCGAGCATCTGTTTCAACACTTCTATAAGTATTTGAGAACACCCGTCAGGTATTCCTCCTATTGGACTGAAACTCCTTTATCGAGGCCTTCATCACTCTCTGTGAGCCTGGAATTTCTCAAGGATGTTGAGCTGGTTGTATCATAAACACCTATACACCTTAGGGGAACATGCTAGACTTTTATTGCATGATCCAATCAACCTTTATATGTTTCTCTATGAATGCGCCCTACTATTTCCTACATTCTTAACGCAACACACAAGGGCATTGCGACTTATTTAGATATTATGTTCAACCCCCTAACCACATTATTGTCGTAGCCTGGTGGTAGGATGCATTGTCTACCATACTTTTAGTACTCAAGAGTATTGTTCCAATGGTTACTATTGTGGTTTTCACTTACTGTTTCTCGCGCATGACCCATGTATGTTTAGAAACTCTTATCTAGTCACTTCTCTCTTATCTATTCTCTTTCTCTCGTGATACTCTCTCTATTCATCTACTTTTCTCGCCGGCTTGCTTATTACTCTACATGGCCATTGACTAATTTTCTAAAGATAGTAAAAACATGACTAATGTCACACAATTAAGGGGCCCGGTCTGGTCCTAGGAGGAGCACCCAAAAGTGCTAGCACTCGCGGGAGTTTAATGATCAGGGTGAAAGACACGTATGTGCGATGATCAACTAAGAGGGGAGGGCTGAATTGGTTATTGCCTATTTAAAAATTCTTTCACACAAAAAGATTAAACTTAATTAAGCAAATCTAACATGTGAGATGCATAGCAGAATAACCGAACTTAAGACGAAACCAACTATCCTAACATGCGTAGAAAGAAGATAGAAGACAAGGAAACAAACCACAAAGTGCACGTAACAATGAGAGTGGTTCAGCCAACACACCCATGTGTGCCTACATCCACTACCCTACACCCCTGTGAGGATTTCCACTAATGTTTTTAAATGAGTACAAGCTACAAACCACTCACAGCCACACACGGTTGTTTCTGGGCACAACACCAAACCCACTTCGTGTCTAGGATGAGACAACCCTATGTGTAGTGCACAGTCCGCACCACACACACCACCGCTCACAAGGAGCACAACACACAACAATTTCTGGTCCAATCAAGAACTAAAACATGAACATGAGGAATAATGAAGATAACAATAGAGTATCGATTCTCTCAGTTTAGAGTTGAAGAGTCACTGTAGACAACGTATGCTGATGAAGAACACAACTTGAACTCTTCAACGAAGCCTTTTGGACATTACTTGGGGGTAGCACAACCTTTAGTACTTGACAGCAACTCTATGCAGTAGCTAAAACATGTGGAACACCTATATTTGAAGTTTGCTACAGGCTTCTTCAAAGGATCACCCAAAACCCTAGCTTTAGAGAGATAGAATGCTTCTGCCACGATGAGTTCTCTTTTGGGCTTGGAAAGGGTGTTATATATATAGCCCAACCAAAAGATAACAACTTAGATGAATCCTTAGGCAAAGACCTAATGGAGGAAAGAGTCCATCCAATTTAGGAAATGACATTTTTCGTAATCGATCGACCAATTTTACCAAATTGGTCGTTCGATCATGCATTGTCCACAGACCAAAGGTACTGGGAAAATTGGTCGTGTGATTTCCTATTGTGGACTTGAAGTCAACTTGCTCCTCATCTATGTGTCGTCATGATCTCCTATGTGTCGATATACAACGCTCATGTGTCGACACTTTCTCTTGATCGGTCGACCATTTTCTCACAATTTGTAAGACCTGGCTCTCCACTTGGTGTCTGGGATGACTGGCCACTAATGCGCCCCAGCTAGGCAACGCATTAGTGTTGCGTCGGGGGTGCCCGACGTGACAGTTATCCTGTTGCGACGCAGGTGTGCGCCACATTCTTGTCGCACTCGGGTCGCCTGTCATGTGTTTGTCGTGACCGGTCAACGGTCGCGACAGTGTTTGTCATGTTCCGCTATTGGCTGTCTGACGCCTGTCAGAGTGGCAGGTGTGTCAGTACGGCCTGTCGCATTGTCACGGCACCCTTGTGCGGCGCGTTCTTGTCGCGGTCCATTGACCTGTCGTGTTAAGGTTGTTAACGCGACGGGGCGGTTCGTCACGTTCTGGGTGCCGGGGCTTAAGGCGCTGGCCGGCTACCCCTTTCCCCTCTCTCTCCTCTTCTTCCCTTTCCCCTCTTCTCCGGTGTTGGGGAGGCTTCCCTTCGGTGATCTTTGCATGGAGCGGTCGGCGGCTCGTGGCGGAGTGTCGGAGCGGTGTCGTGGAGCAAGGAGGAGGTGGTCGTGCGTCGTGAAGGCCCTTCGTGGGTTTGGTTCTTCGTGAAAGGTAGGAATTTCTGGTTCCCTTCCCGATCCGGGTGGATTGAGAGCCCCTCTAGGTTTATAGTTAGCTTTACTACTTTCCCCATGCTCCCCTCCCCCTTGTGGTGTGATTGTATGGTTTGTGGGCGGCCCGGGATTGAGGATCCCGTTGTTCTGCCTCTCTGCTGGTGTCACGATGGCTCGGTGCGTCATGACATTAGAGGAGGTGTCGGCCCGCTCGGGCACGACCTTATCGCGACGCGGTTGGTGGTCACGATAAGGCTGTCGTGCCGCGCTTCCCAATCGCGACAGGATTGTGAAGGATCGAAGTAAATGTGTGGAAAAGATCTAGAAGGGGGGGATGAATAGATCTTAGCCACTTTTGCGGAAGCTTAAGCAATTTGAAAACTATTTAGAATCAGAGGCAATGTTATCAGTGAAAAATACAGATCTGATTAGATTTGAGTGAGTTGAAAAATTTAGATGTGAAGCAAGTTGATTGAGTGAATTAAATATGGATCCTATGCAAGCATCTAGCGAATGAATCAATCAAACCACAGAAGACAAATGCACAAGGATTTTTAGGTGGTTCGGAAATCACCCATGTGATTCCTACATCCACCCCTCACAACCCGTGAGGCTTCACTAACACAACTGGGCTACACACCCAAAGGAGTATGACAACTCCAATACTTCAGAGCATACAACTCACACAACCTCTAGAGAAAGACTACTCTAGAAACACAGAGCAAGACTGCTCAAACCAACCCTGAGCTTACAACTCAGACTGAGCTCGACGGCTCACAACACCCTGAGCACAATGCTCACACTGAAACTGCTAGACACCAACTTAAGACTAAGATCCTCTAGCAATAGATCTAGTCGAAGTTTGAGAACTCTAAAGAGAGTTATGCAGAAGTACTTGCATAATCCCAAAAGATATCTCAGAAGAACAGAAGAGAAATTAAGTTGAATTGAAAGTCTTCGTTCTTCAGTGTACTCCCTTGTAGAGGCTTGAATTGGGAAGAAGCATGTGAAGCTTGAAGTCCAAGTCGATGCTCTGCAATCTGAGAAGTTGGATCTTCCTCGAATTCTTCACAATGAAGTCTTCTACAGGATCTGCCTCCTTGGAATGCTTCAGAGGAATTTTCAGGACTCAAATTCCAATTCCCACACCTTGAATTGGTGGGAATTGGTCTTCTAGAAGCAATTGGAGAGCAGAGGAAGGAGACACGAGCTCTTCTGGCCGCCAGGAGCTTCTTGGAGGCTCTGAGAGAGTTTGGTCCGTTGTCTCTTGTGAAGGCAGGCCAAAAGAACCTTTATACCCTTAGGATTCCAAAGATACCCTTTTGGGGTACAAGGGCACACTTTCCTAGATAGATTCTGATCGCCCTAGGAGGACACGTGGCAGCCATAAACTTTAGGATGAAAAGTTTCCGTAGTGTGTCGACCTACCCTGGTGGTAGTGTCGACACACTGTCCCAGATATGAGAAAGGTTGTTCTGGAAAGAGATCCCGTGTCGACCTACTCTTGAGTGTGTCGACCTGCTGTCCCAGTTTCTCAAACTGGCTGTTCTGGGAACTGGGTCTAGTGTCGACCTACTCTATGAGTGTGTCGACCTGGGTAGGCTTGATTTCTGAAAAATTGCCACTCGTGTCGACACACTCTTGACATGTGTCGACACAGTCTCAACATTCTTATTCATTTTGTCTTTAAATCTGTGTTGTTGTGTCGACACCATTGATGAGTATGTCGACACATCTTCTGCATAAAATGTTTGTACCTGAAAATAAACACATATATCATTAGTTAAATGATTTATCATGACTATAAATGATAAATGTGATTTGAAAGATGCTTTTTGAATATGAACCTCAGGTATGATGTTTTTGACATGTTTCAATTAAATTGCTTTAAGAACACCTCTTGTCATCATCAAAATAGGAGGGAAATGATATGAATTTGCATTCAACCCAACAGATTGCTGTCGCGACGTGTTTCCAGGTCGCGACAAAGTTGCTGTCGTGATGCCTTGCCCGGTCGCAACAAGGGCTATCGCGGTGCCCTTCCCGTCGCGACGGCCTTGGGGGTCGCGACAGTACCTGTGTTGCCTCGGGTGTTTCCGTGGGCCCGGTTGTGTGTCAGTGTGTGCCCCAGGGCAGGCCTTGCCCTTAGGACCTTATGGTAGGGAACGTAGCTGGTTGCCTCCCTAAGTTCAGTGACTGAAGGTGACACCTTCGTGGCCGTGTCCTAGCAGTGGTGCCAGGAGGGTCGCGTCTGTGTAATAATCAATTAACAAGTGGTCAATCTATCATTAGCAGAGCGACGAGTTTCCATATTGCTGGTAGTGTTCTGAGGCTCTGGCTTTTCCGTGTGTGTTTGGTTGGCCGACGGCCCTCCTGGGGGTCTGTGTGTGCCTCGTGCTCGCTGGGCTTCTCGTGTGCTACAAGCCAGTGGTTCGGCGTGGTTTTGTTGTGCTGCCCCACCTGTTCACTCGGTGCTTGGCACTTAAGGGCTTGTCCCCTATCTAAGAGGTTGTTACCGTTACCTGGGACCCCCATCCTCGGGAGCCTGTTGAGGGAGTGCTCCGGGCTACGAGCGTGCTCGAGTGGCAGCCGACTTGAGGCAGACTCTAGAGCTGAGGGGAAAATAGTGGTTTGGGGTAGCGGCGCTGAGTCATTTGTAGAGCTCTCTTGTCTGGGGCGGGACGCCGAGGTCATGAAGGTGGTTCTCTTCCCGGCATGGCCCAGATAGTCCCTTGTCTCACTGCCTCTCTCTGCGTTGGTCCGGAGCCACGGAGTGGTGTCAGGCTTGAGGCCGCAGCTTAGCCAGGTTGCGGTGTTGTGTGCGTTGTGTGTTCCTGTGGCGGATCTATCTTGCCCTTGCGCGGGGGCAGAGGCAGGAGCTAGGCTAGTGAGCTGAGCGTGCGGACTGCGGATCCCCTCTCTTGGCGGCTAGCGGTGGTGGCTTGGTTGTTGTTGTTGTGACGGAATTTCCACACGACGTTTCAAAGTGTTATCCGTTGGCCTATCTTGCATGGCGGTTATAGCCTGGCTGTGCCTAGTTTTCCGTGGGCGTCGTTGGTCTGGCTTGTGCAGACCCGTGCTTCTGGTGGTTCCCGCTTCAGTGTTCTCTCGGTTATGTGGTCCCGTTCTCGGTGCCAGTCCGTGGTGGCACCGGCGTGTGTGGTTTCCCGACCTTGTGGCATGTCCACGGTCCGGGGTGGTTCTGCTTGTGGGCCCTTGACCTTGTGGAGGTTTGAGGAGGCCATGCTTGCAGTGAGACGTCGTTCTCACTTGGTTGTTCCATGGTCTCGGCAAGTGTGCCGAGCGTTGCTTACGCTGTGTACCCGACTCTGTTGGTTTCTGCGGGAGTCGTGTGTGTGGCCCGACCTCGGTTGGTGTCGTGGCGTTACGCTATTCTCTTCCATTTCTTAGTAGTATCATGCTGTAGGTGTTACTCACTTTACAGCTTTCTAGTGTAGTTTCCTATTTTTGGAGTTCCTGCTGCTCTAGCCGGTGAGGGACTGGTAATTCCTATTGGGCCTTGTTCGCGAGGCTCACCCCCCTACTTCCTTCAGCTAGGGGCTCATCGTCGTAGGAGCTCGGTGTCGGACGGGTTGCGGAGGCGGCTGTGGAGCCGTGTGTTGTCAGCAGTAGTGAGAGTGAGCGTTGTGAGCTCTTGTAGCCGAGTGAGCTGAGAGTTGTGCTTTGCAAGTCCTCAGGGTATGCCCTTAAGGACTGCACCTTTCTTCTTGTACCTGTACTTTTTCTTGGGATGCATTGTACAAACCATTGTATAATGTACATATTGTTATAGTTATTTAAATTCAGTACATATCTCACTAGACTATTTCTTCTAACCCTTCCAGATCATTGGATCCGTGGGTGGCGGCGTGACCCTCGGGACCCCTGGAGAGGGTCCGGGAGGTCGGGTCATTACAGTGGTATCAGAGTGAGGAGTCTACTGAGATTTGTAATGAATTAATGATTATAGCTGTCCCAATGAATGGTACTAGTGCGCTGCTGACACCGTCCGACTAGTGTTAGGCTTGTGCTTTCAATTGTCTTGCATGTGTGCGGTTTCCCTGCAAGTTTCGTGTGCACACTGCAGGTGGGTTGCAGTTGTTGCTGTGTCGCGCACGTGGCGAGGCTGGTCGCTTGGTGTGTTCGTGCCGTGGTGGCGCGGTTGGCGGTGGACTTGCTGGCAGTGTTCTTCCTTGTATAGAGGAAGGTTGCAGGCAAGTCTAGGTGCGGTGCTCCTGGTCGTCTTCGACGCATTTGGGTGTGTGTGTGTCGCTGAGGCTGAGAGACCCTGCGTGTGGCATAGCGTTCACCAGTGCAGGGTTGTTGCTTGTGGAACCGGTGGAAGGTATCTCTGCCTTGTTGGCTGCCCCTTTATTGTTGGGGTGTCTGTTGCATTTGTTATGTGTGTGGTCTCCTGTTTGTGCGATATTGTGCGCTGTGCTCTGCTCAGTCGGCATTGTTGCTCGAGCTAAGCAGATGTTCTGTGTGTCGTGTTGCATCGCTGGTTCAGTGTTGCAACACTTGCCTGTGGTTGTTGTCGGCCTGGTGCTGGCTGGTTGTGAGCTCTGGTGAGGTGCTCCCAGAGTCTTTTTCTATTGGTTCTGGCGAAAGTGATGTTTCCCTAGAACTGTGTTGTGCTCGTTTCTGGTTACTATTGTGCTGCCCTTGAGGCTGAGGTGCATCGCTTGGTTGCCCTGTGTTCTGGTGAAGTTTCCCAGAACCGTTTGTTGTGGTCCTAGTAGGGTTTCTCTCAGGACTGTTCCGTGCTCGTTTCTGCTATTGCTGTGCTACCTCAAGGTCTGAGGTGTGCTGTTGGTTTGGCTGGTGCGTTCTGGCAAGTTTTCCCAGAATGGTGCCTTGGTGGTTCTGGTGGAGGTTCTCCCAGAACCGATTTGCTTCTACAGTTTTGCTTGCTGCAGTGTTCTCTCTAATGGTCCGTGTTGTTTGGTCGTTGGGTTGTGCATTCTGGTGAAGGTTCTTCCCAGGATTGCCCTTTGTCACTTCTGGTGGAGGTTCTTCCCAGGAGTGCTCTGTGTTCGTTTCGGGCCACCGTTGTGTTGCCCTTGTAGTTCGAAGTGTGCCATTTGGTTGGGCTGCGTTCTGGTGAGGTTCTCCTAGGACGGCTCTTAGCGCTTTTCGTGGAGGTTCTCCCTAAAGCTGCTTCGTGTTGTTTTGGTTGTCACTGCTCTCTCTATGTGTGGAGATGAGCTGTCATTGTTGTCGGGTTAGACTGTCTGTGTTATAGTCTACTTGGGCGTTCTCGGTCAAGGTGTTGTGCGCTTGGCCGTGCGTCTGGCTACCGTGTTGGCCAGCTTGCCTCGTTGTTCGTTCTGAGTTTCTCGGCTGCGCTGGTGGGACTTCATGTGTCCCCGTGTTCGGGTGGTTTGCGTCGTTTCTTGTGCCCTGCGTGCTCTCCCAGATGGTGGTCTAGTGAGTGCAGTGGGTGTTGGCTGGCTGTGCTTCTTGTGGAAGCGTCAGTCTTGCGTTGTGGTTTTCCCTCTCACGCGTGGAAGAGACTCAGTGTGTGTGTCTCCTTCCCCTACTTTATGTTGGTTGCTCGGGGTGGCGATGCTCCACTGTGGTATTGTGTTTCTAAGGTGCGCATCGTTGCGACCTTCTGGTGGAGTCATCTTCCCTTGAGTTATTTTTGGGTTGAGCTGGTTGCTCCCCTCGTGCTGTCGTTTCCTTGTGGCACCATGGGTCGGTGGACCTGTTCGTGCTGTCATCGTTGATTGTTTCTTGCTGCCTGCCTGAACAATTTGGGGCATTGGATCTCTGTTGGTTTGGTGCGAGATAGTACTATTTTCCTATTGGGCTGCAGGCGTGAGCATTGCTCTACTGTGCACCGATCTTTTTCCTTGGCTTTCTTGTGCAATCGTTTCTCCGGTGTGTGCTTGATTGTGCCTCGGCTTTTGCCTTGGAGGCTTTTCGTGTCGTCATCTTGGTGGTTGGCCTCTCTATTGGTCGCGATAGAGGTGGTGCCTCTTGCTCTTGCGTGCTAGGGAGTCGCTGTGTTCTTTTGCTCCCCATGCGGCAGAGTCGAAGCTTCGTGCTTTTGTGCCTTAAGGGCCGGAGCCGGCGCGGCCTGTTGTGCCCTCTCAGGCTTGTGGTTTTTGTGTGTGGCTTTTGGGCAGGTCTCTTGCGGAGAGTCCTTCCCGTTAGCCCGTGTTGTTTCGGCCGCTGGTGCACCTGTGTTGCACTTTGTTTAGTTTTGGGTGCTTGCTCATGCTCGAGTGTTTCGGTTTCGTGCTGTCTGGAGCTTGGGTGCATTGCATTGTACCTTAGGTGGCTCCCGGTGCTGGTGATAGCACCATGAGTTGTGCCGGGTGCCTGTCCATGAGATTTGTGTGTCGTCTTACGACTTCGCTCGATGTTGGAGGCGTTGAACTTTCCGCCTCTGGGACACTTTGTGTTGGCCTATGCCTCGTGGTCGTACCGTTACCGCTGTGGGGTGGCTGCTTTGCCTTGTCTATGTAGCCCTATTGATGGTACGCCAGGCTTTGGTCATGGCCAGTGTCCCGATTTTCCCTCTCGCTCTGGGAGTGAGTGTGTTTGGCTGTCGTACCCTGCTTCGGTCTGGGTCCCTCTGAGGTCGACGTGTTGTCCTCAACCTCTACAGTTGTTTCGGTTCTCGTATGGCTGTGCGTCTTTCTAGTGTTGGCATGTTGGTACCCGCACTGAGCCCTGTGTGCGCGTGGCAGGTGTGCTGCCAACGCTCGTTGGTTCTTCGGGTGTGCGTGGTGTTGGTGAGTCTGGAAGTCGATAGCGGAGTCTCCTATCGGTTTGTTCAGTGACAGTGAGGCCTATTGGCCTGCTAGTACTCGGCCACATGGTTTGTTGACATTGTGAAGTGTCTGGCTTTGGCTTGACCTCAAACGTCTTCTGTGTTTCCGTCGCGGTGTGTCACATTGTGGAGCGTATAACTCCCAGTTTTTGTGGCTCTACGAGCGTTTGATGTCCTTGTCGAACCACGAGGAAGGTCTGAGTGAGACCTAGCGGTGACAGTGGACGCCATTTTTGCGTGTTGAGGTTTCTCTGCGTGTGTTTTGTCCCTGTTGGACCGCGAGGATGGTCTAGTTGAGACCTAGTGGTGTCAGTGGACGTCGTTCCGTGTGTTGCGGATCCTCCGCGAGCGTGATGTTGCTCCGGTTCTTGTCGCTCGCGTGGGATCTTGGTTGGGCTGGTGACCGGTGCTAGCTGATGCTAGTAGCGTGAGGCCGTTCCCCTGAGACTTGTGGTCGGTTCTCAGGCGATTCTTGTGTGTTGTGGACAACTGCGTCCTCTGTCAAGTTTTGCTGGTGATAGAGTGGGTTGTCGATCAGTTGGTCCCAACAGCGAGGTCTGTTGGTGGCCGCAGCCGTATAGTTTCAGCTGGCGTCTTCCACTGTTCGGGCTGGATTTGGCATCGCTCGGCACCGGTGGGGTTGTCGTTACGTTTGGGCACCCCACGTGTGGCTGGAGTGAGCCGTTGGTTTCTCGGCTTGGTGCTCCAAGTGTGTTGGAGCATGTTGTGAGCCGTTGGGTTTTCGATTCTGTGCTTCCCGTGTGTTTGGAGCCCGTTGTATGAGCTGTTGGTTTTCTGGCTTCGTGTGCCCGCACATGTTTGGCTGTGCGATTATTTCCACGAGGAAGTCGTGTTGAGACTTAGTGGCTTTTTCCCATTGGTCTTGCGGTTGCTCCCTGTGATTCATTTCATGCCTTGGGATCTTCTGGGCTTGTCCCAATTTCGAGGACGAAACTGTTTTAAGGGGGGTAGAATGTAAGACCCGACTTCCTGGCTTTCTGCCCGGTGTCTGGGATGAATGGCCACTAACGTGTCCCAGCTGGGCGACGCGTTAGTGTCGCGTCGGGGGTGCCCGACGTGACAGTTATCCCTGTTGCAACGCACGTGTGCGCCGCGTTCTTGTCGCACCCGGGTTGCCTGTCGCGTTTTTGTCGCGACTGGTCAACAGGTCGCGATAGTATTTGTCGTGTTCTGCTGTCAGTTGTCTGACGCCTGTCAGAGTGGCAGGTGTGTCAGTACGGCCTGTCGCGTTGTCGATGAGCCCTTGGGCGGTGCATTCTTGTCGCGGTCCGTTGACCCGTCACGTTAAGGTTGTTAACACGACGGGGCAGTCCGTCGCGTTCTGGGTGCCAGGGGCTTAAGGCGCTGGCTGGCTACCCCTTTCTCCTCTATCTCCTCTTCTTCCCTTTCCCCTCTTCTTCGGCGTTGGGGAGGCTCCCCTCTGGCGATCTGGGCATGGAGCGGCCGGCGGCTCGTGGCGGAGCATGGGAGTGGTGTCGTGGAGCGAGGAGGAGGTGGTCGTGCATCGTGAAGGCCCTTCGTGGGTTCGGTTCTTCGTGAAAGGTAGGGATTTCTTGTGCCCTTCTCGATCCGGGTGGATTGGGAGACCCTCTGTATTTATAGTTAGCTTTACTGCTTTCCCTATGCTCTCCTCCCCCTTGTGGTGTGATTGTATGGTTTGTGGGCGGCCCAGGATTGAGGATCCTGTTGGTCTGCCTCTCTGTTGGTGTTGCGACGGCTCGGCGCGTCGCGACATCAGAGGAGGCGTCGGCCCGCTCAGGCGCGACCTTATCGGGACGTGGTTGGCGGTCGCGATAAGGCTGTCGCGCCGCGCTTCCTGGTCGCGATAAGATTGCTGTCACGGCGTGTTTCTGGGTTATGACAGAGTTGCTGTCACGACACCTTGCCTGGTCGTAACAAGGGCTGTCACGGTGCCCTTCCCCGTTGCGATGGTGTCGCAACGGCCTTGGGGGTCGCGACAGTACCTGGGTTGCCTCGGGTGTTTCCGGGGCCCGGTTGTGTGTCGCCGTGTGCCCCTGGGCAGGCCTTGCCCTTAGGACCTTCTGGTAAGGAACGCGGCTGGTTTCCTCCCTGCGTTCAGTGACTGAAGGTGACACCTTCGTGGCCGTGTCCTGGCAGTGGTGCCAGGAGGGTCGCATCTGTGTAGTAATCGATTGACCGGCGGTTAATTGATCATTAGCAGAGCAACGAGTTTCCGTGTTACTGGCAGTATTCGGAGGCTCTAGCTTTTCCGTGCATGTTTGGTTCGCCGACGGCCCTCCTGGGGGTCTGTGCATGCCTCTTCCTCATTGGGCTTGTCGTGTTCTACAAGCCAGCGGTTCGGCGTGGTTTTGTTGTACTGCCCCGCCAGTTCGCCCGGTGCTAGGCACTTGAGGGCTTGTCCCCGATCTGAGAGGTTGTTACCGTTACCTGGGACCCCTATCCTCGGGAGCCTGTTGAGGAAGTGCTCCGGGCTATGAGCGTGCTCGAGTTGGCAGCCGACTTGAGGCAGACTCTAGAGCTGAGGGGAAAACAGTGGTTTGGGGTAGCGACGCTGAGTCGTTTGTAGAGCTCTCTTGTCTGGGGTGTGACGCCGAGGTCGTGGAGGCAGTTTCTCTTCCCGGCATGGCCCAGACAGTCACTTGTCTCACTGCCTCTCTCTACATTGGTTCCGGAGCCACAGAGTGGTGTCAGGCGTGAGACCGCAGCTTGGCCAGGCTACGGTGTTGCTTGTGTTGTGTGTTCCTGTGGAGGCTTTGTCTTGCCCTTGCGCGGGGGCGGAGGCAAGAGCTAGGCTAGCGAGCTGAGCGTGTGGAATGCGGGTCCCCTCTCTTGGCGGCTAGTGGCGGTGGCTTGGTTGCTGTTGTTGTGACGACGTTTCCTCACGACGTTTCCAAGTGTTATCCATTGCCCTAGCTTGCACGGCGGTTATAGCCTGGCTGTGCCTAGTTTCCGTGGGCGTCGTTTGTCTGGCCTTGTACAGACCCGTGCTTCTGATGGTTCCTGCTTCAGTGTTCTCTCGGTTCCGTGGTCCCATTCTCGGGTGCCAGTTCGTGGTGGCACTGGCGTATGTGGTTTCTTGACCTTGTGGCATGTCCACGGTCTGGGGTGGTTCTGCTTGTGGGCCCTCGACCTTGTAGAGGTTTTAGGTGGCCATGCTTGCGGTGAGACGTTGTTCTCACTTGGTTGTTCCGTGGTCTCGGCAGGTGTCCTGAGCATTGCTTCCGCTATGTGCCCGACTCCGTTGGTTTCTGCGGGAGTCGTGTGTGTGGCCCGACCTCGGTTGGTGGTCGTGGCGTTGCGCTGTTCTCTTTCGCTACTTTGTAGTATCATGCTGCAGGTGTTACTCGCTTTACAGCTTTCTAGTGTAGTTTCCTATTTTCGGAGTTCCTACTACTCTGGCTGGTGAGGGACTGGTAATCCCTACTAGGCCTTGTTCGCGAGGCTCACCCCCCTACTTCCTTTAGTTAGGGCTCGTCGTCGCGGGAGCTCGGTGTCAGACGGGATGCGGAGGCGGCTGTGGCACCGTGTGTTGTCAGCAACAGTAAGAGCGAGCGTTCTGAGCTCTTGTAGCCGAGTGAGCTGAGAGTTGTGCTTTGCAAGTCCTTGGGGTATGCCCCTTAAGGACTGCACCTTTCATCTTGTACCTGTGCTTTTGCTTGGGATGTGTTGTACAGACCTTTGTATAATGTACATATTCTTATAGTTATTTAAATTCAGTACATATCTCACTAGACTATTTCTTCTAACACTTCCGGATCTTCGGATCCGTGGGTGGCGGCGCGACTCTCGGGCCCCCTGGCGAGGGTCCGGGAGGTCGAGTCATTACACAATCGATCGTCTAATTTACACTGTCCCAAAAACAATGTTACTAGGAGGAACAGTCGATCATTTTTCCAAAATCGGTCGTCCGTCTGTCTATTTTACAGTTTGTTCAGCCAATCTTCTGTCCTGTTCTATCCAAGCCTTGACCTTTGTAAATTTAACTTACCAATTCGACTTTGACCTATTCTTCTGCACACTTAACACACAAATTAGACCCTGAAATTAAATATAACTAAATCAATTACATGAATCATTAACATAAATAATAGTTGGTGCTTTATGAGCATATCAACATGAATTAGATTTACTATTTTTGTGATCATCAAAATCTACAGAGTACAACACAGGGTGTTTGGAATTCACCCAAGTGCTAGACTATCTCGATTTATTTACAGACATTGACTCGTGAAATGTGCTAGCCATTACTCTCTCTTTCATGCTATACTTGTTACAACTAGTACTTGTTACTACATGACATCTTCATGCTATTACTTACTTGACTCGACATGAATCTATATCTTTAGTTATTCTACTTGTTAATGTATTAATCATTTAAAGCCTACTTAGTCAAGAGATATAAGACCCACTAGGCGTTATCGCTCATCAAGTGCTTTCGGCGATTGTTTTCAAGTGAGTCAGACGAGGAAGATAACATACACATGGAATGGAGATGACCAAGAGTGAAGGAACGTCCCTGATAGAGTCTTAGCATGAAAAGATCTACCATATAATCATAGCAGTTAGTATAGCCATTAGTTTATTTCTTATTTCATTATAAAGGTGTCAATGGGACCTATATAATGGCTATAATTAGTGGATATAATTACCATATAGTGATTTGATTATGAGTAAAAGTTAAGTTGATTTCATTATTCATTTATTCAATGGTTTGATGTTTATTATTACTTGCTCTATACTTGCATGATTACAGCTGGCTGTTCCAATATTCCGCGTTGGGCTGTAACACACACACACAAGAGAGAGAGAGAGAGAGAGAGAGAGAGAGGGTCGCCACCTCTAGCTTCCAGCGGCCACCGTGGCCTTTGCCTATCTATGACCGTCGTCGTCTTTGGCCACCTGAAACCTCCCTTGTCTTTTACTGCCACCGCCACCGCTCCCTCTTTCCCAATCCCTCCCTCCCCCCCCTCTCAATCGCTCCCCTCCCCCTCTTTCTTGTCCCGTCTCTTTCTCTCACCCCTCAAGTTGATTTTTTTTTTTTTACAAATTTCCTCTCTTTTCAAATGTGCATTCAAGTGCATTAGCCTTTGCTTATTAATGTTTTTATAAAATATGGTTTTGCTTTGTCTGAAACCAATGCAAATGTACTTTCATATGTTATTTTCCTATAGTTAGTTTGCTATTTAAAATTTGAGAATATTATAGCATCATCTAACATAACTGTTAAATAGGGCATACATTTATTAAACCATCCCTATTAAAAGAGGGAAGAGTTAGAAAGAGAAATCATGTATAGAGTGAAGAGAGAGAGAGAGAGAGAGAGAGGTGTGCCAGAGGGGTCTCCCCTCCAGCTCGACAATGAGAGAGAGTGTGTGTGTGAACTTCAGAGGGAGGGGAGAGAGAGAGAGGGATGGTTGTGGGCTGGCGTGGTTAGGTGAGCGGAAGCAGAGTTGGCTATATAGATCATGATGCAAACTTGCATGCAGCTGTGGAGGGCCTTTGTTGGTGGCTGTGGCGAGCCCATTTGTTGGTGGCTGTGGCGAGCCCAAAGAACTTTGGGGGGGGGGGGGGGGTTGATGGGAGGATGGTTGCCTAGTTATGGGTCAAGTTTGCAACGCCAGTGAGGGGAGATTGTTGGGGTGAGCACTTCGATGCCTTGGGTGGGGAATCTAGTTCATATCCTCTAGAAAATCTCTGGAAGATTCGTTATATGTTTTTCTCACCCATGCTCATGACCTTGCCCATAAAGTCCTTTAAAGTGCCTCCACTGCTTGTTCAATGGCAAAACATCAGGCTAAAACAAAGGAGTGATGTCACATCCCGAGAATTACCCAACAAATGTTTTTAGATTAAATCAATATTTCGAGATATGAGCAGTCGGCAAATATGCCTCTAGCTAGCAAGCATTAGATGTTAAGAAGCATGTAATGAGCTAACTAGCCCAGTAGGATTTATATCTCAATGTGCAAGCAATGATATAAGTGTTTAACATTTTAAGAACTAGGCAGACATGATTATCAAGATATGCATGAATGATAAATCCCATTAAACATGATACGTGAGCAAGATAGATTGAAGAAGAGTGATTGAACAATACGTAGAGTGATAGAACAAGTAAGAACTAATAGTAGCACAATATGTACAAGTATGCATGATATCAATCATTTGTAAGAACACAGGATGGCCATATCACGCAAGCAAGCAAGCACACAGGAGAAATTTTTAACATATAATAGTAATCAGGCACGATGCCACTAAAGTGCACTAAGGATCTATGCCACCTTGGAATGCACATTAGGACACGTGTATATGGTTATGTATCTAGCATTCAACAAGCAAGTACTCCTAGAGCAGATGCAATGCTAGTAATCATTATACCCCAGGGTTAACAATATATTTTCGACTCTCTGTCGATGGGGCTAGACTGGAGCCCTTGGACACTCGTCGTGCCCGATACACATCTCACTATTTTCAAATGTAGATACACATAGTCAATCATTGCCAATACATGAGTTTCAAGAAGTATATAGTTCAATATCATGTTCATGATGATTTCAAGAAAGTCAAGTCATGTGAACATGATTTCATGATAATAATAGTCGAGAGAGAATTTTGGCAGCATAACGACGCAATTTACACTTTAAGTTAAATCTTTACTCTAATAGTTTGGTTTCATGATTATAAAGTCACACTCACGAGGAAGAGATGAGAGAGGAAGTGCACTCTATCTTCTGGGAATTTCAATGATACAACCAACTCGGTCTCTATGAGGGAATCCAAAGAGTACAGAGAATTACGAAGATCTTAATGGAAAGGTACCTAGTCTACAAGAATGGAATGTCCAGTAGAGAGTTTCCAATCCCCCAAGAAAGGGTTGCCTATCTGTGCAAATGTGTAGTGTAGAACGTGCCTCAATATCACAATCCATTGGTTGAAAACAAAGAAGAAAATAATTAACATGAAGACTCAATATAGAACATACAATTATATCAACATGCTTTTCAGTATTTTAACATGATATTCATTCAGTTTAATAACAAGATCATCAAAATGATTATAACAATCTCAAGAGGAATAGATCATGCAATTAAGAACAATAGAATAGATTTTCAGGTCCATTAAGACTTTTAAATGGGTTGACAGTTTTTAAGCCATTAGACAGACTGGACAATGCTTCTAATTAATCAAGACATGTAAGACATGCAATATAGATTATCTGTAAGGTCTCGAGTTGGCTTTAGAAATCGTGATGGGTTCAGTCATCGCTATTTCTAAGGCTTATATAGTGAAACACTCAGTATCTGATGGCCCTATAAATCGCGATGGTTTGAACAGTCACCTTCTCCTGAAATCGTGATGGGTAAGAACGTCACTATTTACGGGTGTTTTCAAAAGTCAAATATAAAATTGCATAAGAATCGAAGGTGGGAAAAATGATTGAATCACGACGGATCACCTGGTCGCAATTCAGAAAGGCACTGAAATCCAAGAACACACAGTTTGATGCAATCGAATCTTGTCAGAACATTTATGAATCATGATGGTTTGATCAGTCACTATTCATAAAACACGACGGTTAAGTGTGCCACGAAAAGCCCCTATAATCGGCGATGGCTGGTTCCATCGCGAATTAAGATATTAGCTTGAAAACGAAGAAATTGACTTCGATCTTCTTGTTTGATCTATAACTCACTCTCACTCTATAGGGTTCTTTGGATAAAACTCTAAACATGAAAGTTGTAGAGGATGAAGAGTAAAAGAGAACTACCATTTTAGATTGACCCGATTTGACCTCGAGATACGTGAATCATAGTAAGAACCTAAAAAGCCATAATCATGTGCGGATCTTGGAAAACACTAAATACTCGAAGCATGCTTGATGAAAATTGAGCAAAATAGGTGCATATGAAACTAAATACGAAGAGCTTTAACATGGTATATGGTTTGTTCATCTTTGCCTCGAGAACACCTACCTTTGAACGTTCCTAAGAAGAGTCTTCTGCAGGTCAAAGCAGATGTGGGTTGCAGAAGAAAGATCCAGTTGGGGGCTATCTCCTCCTCCTCTGGTGCTCTAGCTAGCCTCCACATGACTCCAGCAAGTTGGTAACTAGTCCCCAAGGGGTTTATGACGAGTATTTATAGATTTAGGGTTGTTATGAGTCCTATTGTAACTAGGAAAGTGGGGTTGTGGTTTTAGCTTGATCCCTTCCAAGTTTAGGGGATTCCCATCCCAATTGGATAGGAAAACCTTTAGGAAACACCATATTATGGTTGGGCACGAATTTGAGTTAATATGGAAGTCTAATTGTCTTAGATTGTGCTCTAATTTCCCCTTTCTAATTGATGCCTAATTAGAGCTACGAATTTTGGGGATTTATTGCTAATTATTATTTTTCTTCTTTGGGCTAAGAGTGTATGTGTGGCCCATAATACTATTTGATGGTTGACTCATCTTACTTAATGTCTAGCCATTGATCTCATTTTATTCAATGAGTATTTTTTGGTACATACAATCGCAATGCATGTGTATTTACCATTTTGATAACATTGATTGTTATTTTCAATTTATTCCTAATTTTTTCCAATTACTAAATTTTCGGGGTGCTACACCTCCCCCACTTAAGAGAATTTGGTCCCCAAATTCATAGACAGGATATATATGACATAGGAGATTCACTTACTTGTGAACAATTCCGGAAACCTTTGATGCATAGCTTCTTCTATTTCCCATATATCATCTTCCTCCATGTGTTGATTCCACCTGATCTTTACCAAGGGAACTACCTTGTTCCTCAATTGGCGCACTTCAAAGTCTATAATTTTAACTGACTTCTGTTCATAAGTTTCGTCTTTCTGAAATACCAGGGACTCATATTCGATGACGTGAAAAGGATCATGTATGTACTTCTTCAACATAGATATGTGGAACACACTGTGTACTCCATCCAGTTGTGGAGTGTAACACTCTCTTCCCATCACACACACATTACTTCTGTATGGAAGAGGGGTTACACTGACAAAATTCATTATGGGCAGACAAATCTGTGGCATGCGCAAGACTGGCAAACCATTCCACAAAGTCATCATTAAACATATTACACATCAACAAGGTTCTTTTATATTAACATCCAAAATTTACATAAAACCAACACTCTTTCTCTAGCTCTTTTAATACTACAACAACAATTTCTAGAGAGACGTTAAGATTATGCTCTTCTTCTTGATCTGTAGTGGAAATGAAAGTACTATGTAGCTGAAATTGCATCCACCTTCAATCTGAAAGGTTTTGGAGAAAGCAAAGGCATGAGTCGAGAGACTCAGTAGGTGGAAGTAAGCATAAGTCTTTCAATCAAATCCTGAACAGTAGCTTTTGTAGGACATGATATCTTCATTTTTGAATGTCTAGAATTCAAGAGTTGAATATATGGAAGTCGTACAAAGTACGGATTAAGACCCGGTGTTAGAACAGAAGTCATAAGTCAAATTTCATAACTTAATCTGATAAAACTTGAGCAATTAAGAACATGAATTCAAATTGCACAGAGCTAAATGAATATTTAGGAGCTGTGCATATGGATCAATGGCATACTTGCTCATGAACTTTCAAACTTAGCATAAACATATTGCCCAATTTGGTTTCATATTGGGCCCAAACGAATTTCAGAACAAAAGTGACATATATCTTTCAAATTTTAGATCATAACTTAATTTAGAAAATGAATTCGATAGGCATCATACTACTCTCAAGAGGTTAATAAATAACATAAATATATCCTTAGTGCCTAGGCAATTCTAGCACCTTGGATCTTGTTCATTGCACAAGAATGGGGTTTATTACCCACCATTATCAAACCACTAACTTGGATTTACTTATAAATTGTCACCCATAGCTGACCACAAGTGACTGGTGCTACCACAAGTTATCCTAATTCCCTCTTTGAAGAGAGCACTGTCTTAAGATCATAAGTCATATTTCATGATCACAATAGAGATAGAGATTCAAAGATGGGTTGGTTGATGGTTAAGTAAGTCATCTTGGTGGTATAGTAGTTTAGAATCCAAGAAAATAGGAAAGGCAACTTGTTTGGACAATACGGGAGTGTATCAACTTGAATTGATGAAGAAATGGTTCTATTTGTCAACAAATACTGGTGGTTGTCGACAACTACTGGTTGGTTGTTAACAGCTACTGTTCCATCCAGAATTACATTCATGAATCTGGGCTTTAGTTGTCGACAGCTACTGATGGTTGTCGACAAATGACTGGCGGTTGTCGACAGATACTGGTTGGTTGTCGACAGCTACTGGTTGGTTGTCAACAGCTCTAGTTTATGGGTTCTGGAATCCATGGGTATTTGTTAATAGATACGATCTATCTGTCGATAGACACTGGTCTTCTTTTAGGGAGGGGTTAAAACCGGACAGAAAGACACTTTTAAAGTTATTCTACTCTATATTGAAGCTCAAACAATGGTTTTGGGTCTTGAGCACATTCCTATACATAAGATTCCATGATCAACATGATGAAACAACTAGAAGGTTGAAGTGAGGAGACCTTCACAGTACGGATAGCATGTGTGGAAATAGGAAGAGAGAGAAAAGATACTAACGAAGGTGGAGGCTTCATCTCAATAACTTTAATTAAAGGAGGATAATAGAGAAAGGGCAATCCTACCTGATGATGAGCAGAAATCTTCTTTCCTTCTTCTATTTTCTCCTGGGCATAACCTCTCCTACACAGCAGAAGGAGTAGCAGCAAAAAGAGGATGTAGGTGTCCAAAGGGTACATAAGAATGAATAAATGGGGTTTATATAAGTTGTCCTAGCTATGAAAGGGATGAGGATGAGGGAAATCCTCATCATTCCTCAACCTCCTCCATGAGCCACGTTAGGAGCTTATCAAAACCCACAGTTACATGTGTTTTCATGCATGCCAACACGTAGAACGCTAATCCTTATCATCTTCTAACTTGAGGCTGGCTTTAGCCACTTTGAGAGAGTTTTTACCCACACCTCAACACGTATCATAGCTTTGCTTCAAGGCTAAGTGTGACGGCCCTCATTATACCGGTACAGTTATACCAACCCACGTCGGTATAACAAGTGCTGCCACAGTGGGACATTTACCCAAACGATACATACAACTGAGATACACGCGAATATACAACAGAGTAGCGGAAGTAAAAGACCAATGTCTTCATTCATTCATCATCCACATTAAACATACATGCAGTTCGCAATTAACATAAAAGAACTAGAAATCCACATAATTTAAATTGCTGAAATTAAATACAAATGTCCACACTTATACATCATTCTCATGATACTTCTAGTACAATGTTCCAAATTTACATACTATGAAATACACAATCTCAAGGAACTCCAACAACTAGCTAGTCTCCGCGCTCGGAGTCCGTCTCCACCGTCTCCTCAAGCGGTGTCATATCACCAACTATACCTGTACGCCGAAGCAAGGAGTGAGTCCAAGGACTCAGCAAGCAACACTACTCATGATGTACACTTATAAGTCCTAGTGGTTTCTACATGCACATTACAATTAGCAACACATAGCATGCTAGTCATTTCAAGTTTTCAACCTATCATGAACATTTTACAATCTTATACATAAGTCATGATTTTAGATTTCTAAAATAAAATTCACCTATCACATGGTCCTCTATTCATTTACCCATGAAACTTTAATCTTTAAAGAACTAAGGCATGAGAGCTACCAACATGAATAATCTTTACATACATGGACGGGGAACACAATTAGCATGGATTCCACATGTTCTTAAGTACATACATAACCTTTTCACATGCTTTAGGTTGCTGATTTCACATGATTCAATGGCTATAAATCTACACATGAGAGCTACAACGTTGCTTAGACATATCATATGAACAATCTATTTTGCTATTTGCACACATATTCATTAGTTGTCCCTAACATGGACTCTAAACATTTTTGCACACATAAACATAAGAATAATAACATGCATTTTCTGAATTCACATGGTTTCAGATTTAGTCTCACATGGGTTTCAATAACACATTTACACATCTAGAATTTCACCTTTTTCTTTACACTAGTTTCCTCTTTTCACATGGTTACACTTTACACATACACATTCACATTGTCACTTACACATTTACACATGTACACATACACTTTACCACATTTCACATTACACATTTTTAGGTGCCGTGACACATAGTCTAAACCACCAAAGAAGGACATATACACATCACATTACAATAGACGCCATCTAGGCATTTCAATGGCGACTCTTGGACTGCACAGACCGGGAGAACAAGTCTCCACCCTAACCAGTGGTACTTGTCCACCTCCAGGATTTCCCCCTAATGCCCTTAGGGTCACTTAACACAATGAACTTTCTCAGGGGGACTTTTCCCTGATATAGCTCCACTGCCCTCTACGGAAGCAGTGTCACATTGGCACAGTTACACATTTACACATTTACCGTTTTACACTTGGTTTTACACATAACACTTCATCTCATTCACTTTCTCACTCACATGAACACCTCTGTTTTTCCTAACATGGTACTACAGAATTTTAAGGTTTAACACACAGTGAACACACAAATCATGTTGGGTTTAAAGAAAATCTAATCACATTACGATCATATGCACGAATTATCACATTTCACATGAAAACACATAACTTTTTATTTACTGATCCAAATGACCTGAAATTTTAACCACATGCTGTTTTCGGGTTCAAGGTCATACCCTCACTTTTTCAGATTTTTCTGAGCTAAATAGGATTTACAGAAAATAAAACACCTAATTAGCTTGCTATTACAACTCAAGTTAACATGGGTCTAACACATTTTGCAAATTTGCCACTTGCTGTTTAAACATAAGCTATTCACATATGCATGAACTGAGAATACCAAATTTCCCTAATTCATACATCTAGGATTGAACCCTACAACCCATTCTTGCATGCTTTTATTTTACCGAACCAAATTTATTTGCAAATTACACAAGCATGGATAAATTACCAAAATTTGCAAACACATATGCTGACCCACTGATCTTCATGATTAGACTAAAACCAAGGCATTCATACTAATTCAAATCATGAACAAAGATTTGCAAGATTATCTACAAGTCATGCTCACAAGTTTAAAAGATACCATTATCCCACATTCACCATCACACCACATTCATCCACACACCACAATGCACAATATACATAGAGTATAAAGTTTACCATATATCCTCATCACGTAAAACATACCGAAATTAATGTATAAGGGGGACAGAACAGCTCACTGTTCTGTCCAGAAGAACTCGGCGGCGGTCTCTGGCCGCTGACTCAAGGTCAGCAGCATGGTCGATGGACGCCAAGCTCATCATAGCGTCCAGGGACCTTGCCGTCGAACCATGTCTGTGCAGAACACAGACTCAAGATCTGAATCTTGGGTGAATAGGAGGGTCTAGGACTCGAGGAAAAATCCATAAAAATCACAAAACCAACCTAGACTCATAAGGGAACATCAGGGATAGGTCACTTGCCTTTCTAAAATTCCTCCAAGGGATTTATGGCTCGGTGAAGACCTCCTTGGGCAGTTCCAAGAAAGTTGCAGAACTCCTCCAAACGATCTCTCCTCTGGGCTCCTGGATGATCTCCACGCCGAGGGGATGTTGGGGAAGCCTTCCTCTTTGGTCCAGCAACCTCCTTGCAGTAGGGGGACGCCGGATCAAGTCCAGGGATGTGGATTTTTGGGTGACAAAATGGGTTTTCTCTCAGACTTTCTCTAGGGTTTTCCTTCCTCTATTTCTCCTCTTGCAAGGTGAAGTGAGGAGTGGGAGAGACCAAATTCGGGTTCAGACCTAAGGAGAGCCCCTCACCCACTCACCATATCGATTTGACAACCTGAGAGCCGTTAGGGGACATCCCCCAATGGTATCAGAGCCTTGCCCAGCCGGAAGTGCAGGAACTAAGTGCCACATAGGGCAAAGTGCTACGCTATGGGAGCCACCTCTTGAGGCCATAATGGCGCAAAGTGCTACATAGTGGGAGCCACCTCTTGAGCCTGTGGGGGCCACCTCTAGAATCCTGCCTGCCTGGGGTTTGATTGTGTGCTATATGTGAATAGCGACGAGGACGTCTCTTATAAGAGGGGTAGATTGTAACACCCCATATAAGAATATGTTAAATGGATCAAATCAGCAAACTACCAACAACCCGGACTAGTCATTTTCAGAGCTTGAGCAGAAAAGAACTCTGAAGTTAAGCGTGCTCAGTTGGGAGTAGTCCCAGGATGGGTGACCTTCCTGGGAAGTCTACCAATTAGTACGGTTGTTGAGCCAGTTTGCTGGTTGGGTCGTCACACTAAGCATCTCTTGTGAGTAGAAAATATTATATAAATCCTTTACATAAATGTAATATAATTCCTCTGTTTCATTTGGACCTTTAACTTATTATCCATAAGATGTCCATTTAAGATGAAATTTGAAACATAAACTAATTGGAAGGTTCTACAAACTCTAGTGATTTTTATTATTTTTTTAAATTAAAGTTTGGCTGGGTAAAAATTACCCCAAAAATTAATAAATCGATTAAATCTTGATATCCGTGCATCACTAATTCTTGATATCTATATTTTTGGAATCAGCACATTTTTCTGAGAATTATGGTGGTCTCAAAACTTAATTCTATTATCAAAATCCGGTGTCGCCCTATCGGGGTATGCACGACCAAAAGTGGTACCAGTGTATGATAGTGTGTCCTACATACACCCTTGGTCTAAATATCAAAATTTAAGACTAATTATTATGCATAAACAGAAATTACTAAGTAAATCATGATGTCTAGAATTTGAGGATATTACATGGAGGTAATGCCAAATGGCATGCAACTTCACCTACTCTTTCGAGGATTTCGAAAGGGCCGATGAATCTTGGTGATAGCTTGTCTTCGATTCCAAACCTTCTGATTCCATAGCTTGGAGATATTTTTATAAACACATGATCACCGACTTGAAATTCCAGATCCCTTCTTCTGGTATCTGCATAGGCCTTCTGTCTCTGCTGTGCCACTACCATTCTGTCTTTAACGATCTTCATTTTTCTGTAGTTTCTCGCACTATCTCTAGACCTAACAGTTGCCTTTCAATGACCTCATACCAGCAGATCAGAGATCGACAACTCCTACTAAGTGCCTCAAATGGTGCCATTTGAATACTAGCTTGGTAGCTATTGTTGTAAGTGAATTCAACAAGAGGTAAATGTCCATGCCAACTACCTCCAAAGTCTAGAACATAGGCTTTGAGCATGTCTTCTATCACCTGGTCTGTTCTTTCAGTCTATGGATGGAAAGTTGTGCTGAAATTCAATTTAGATCCCAAGAATAGTGTAGACCTTTCCAAAAATGAGATGTAAATCTTGGGTCTCTATCAGACACAATGGACATAGGTACTCCATGTGTCTGACAATTTCTTTCACATACAATGCTTCTAGCACGTCTACTATTCACTTGTTCTTAACTGGTAAGAAATGAGCGGATTTGGTCAAGCGGTCGACTATCACCCATATTATGTCGAATCCACTTCGTGATTTAGGCAGTCCAAAGATGAAATCCATCCCTACACCTTCCCATTTCCATGATAGAATCTCCAAAGGTTTTAGTTTTCTTGCAGGTCGCAAAGTGTTCTACTTTGATTTGCTGACAGGTTAAACATCTGACGACATATTTCGTCACTTGTCTCTTCATGTTAGGCCACCAAACACTTCTTTTTAAGTCTTGGTACATTTTAGTAGTTCTAAGGTGAATGGTATACCTTGTCTTTTGAGCTTCATCCATGATTGCTTTCTTTGTTTCCACATGGTCAGGTATACACACTCGCCCTCAGAACAATAGTCTTCCATCTTCTGCTAAGGCAAAATCCGGCCTCTAGTCCAGATTAACCTTTACTTCTACAATAATAGGGTCAATGCCCTGAAGTGTTCGAATGTCTTCAAGCAAGGTGGGTTGTGCTCTAACATTAGCAATCAAACATCCTTTTCTTTTGGTGTTAGCATCTATATTCAGCTGGGCAAATTCTTCTAGCAACCTCCATTCTCCCGCCATGAGACTTGATAAGGTAGTCGTTGGCTTCCTACTAGGAACATCTACCACGACATTTGCTTTTCCTAGGTGATATTGGACAGTAAAGTCGAAGTCTTTCAGATACTCCAACCACCTCCGCTATCTCATGTTCAATTCTTGCTGAGAAAATAGATATTTCAAACTTTTATGGTCAGAAAATACAATGAACTTCTCACCATATAACTAATGATGCTATATCTTCAGGGCGAAGACTACAGCTACTATCTTCAGATCATACACAGGGTAATTATCTTCATGCTTCTTCAATTGTCTAGATGCATAACATATCACTTTCCCATTTTGCATCCATACATAGCCAATGCCGATTCTTGATGCGTTTGTTTATATTTCGAAGCTTCCTCTGGTAACGTCAGTACAAGTGTGGAAGTTAAGTGGTCCTTTAGTGACAAGAAATTGTCTTCACATTCGACTGTCCATGTGAATGGATTCTCCTTCCTGGTAAGTCTGGTCAATGGTACAACTATCTTTGAAAAATCTTTAATGAAGTGACGATAGTAACTAGCCAGACCCAGAAAGCTTCTAATTTCTAACACAGTGTCAGCCTTTCCCAATTCTTCATTGACTTCTACTTTAGAAGGATATACAGAGATACCTTCCTTGGATATGATATGACCAAGAAAAGACACTTCCTCCATCCAGAAATCACATTTTCTAAGTTTTGCATAGAGTTGATTATCTCTAAGCACCTGCAAAGCAATCTTCAAGTGTTCTTCATGCTCTTCCTTAGACTTGGAGTAGATGAGGATGTCATCAATGAACACCACTACGAACTGGTCTAAGTACGGCCTATATATATTGCTCATGAGTTGCATAAAGGTCGTTGGAGCATTTCTCAAGCCAAAAGGCATAACCACAACCTCGTAGTGACTGTACCTAATCCGGAATGCTGACTTGTGTATGTCCTCTTATATTGATTTTAGAGAAATATTGTACCCCATAGATCTGATCAAATAGTCATCGATGCGTGGTAGCATATATTTATTTTTATTGTCAGTTGATTTAACTGATGATAGTCAATGTAGAGTCTCATTGTTTTGTCCTTCTTTCTGACAAACAATACCAGCGCACCCTATGGGGATGTGCTGGGCCTGATAAAACCTTGATCCAAAAATTATTGGATCTGCCTTTTCAACTCCTATAATTTAGTAGGGGACATGCGATATGGTGGTTTGGATATAGGGGCTGCCTAGGGAGTAATTCAATTGTGAAGTTTACCTCTCATTCGTGTGGTATTCCAGGTAAGTCTTCTGGAAAGATATCGGGGTAGTCTCTGGCTATGGGAATTTCTTCTAGAGTGGGTTTCCTCTTTTCAGTCACCATAACTAAAACTAGGAAAGCATCACAACCTTAGTTGATCAGTTTAGAAGCTTTAAGGGAAGAGATAAGGATAGGGTGTGTGCGGTAACAGATGCCAAGAAAAGATAGTTTTGGAAGGTTTGGTCTTTTAAAGGTGACCCTCCTATGACGAAAATTGACATCGGCGTCATACTTAATCAACCAATCGACACCCAATATAGCATCATACCCCTTCATATCTAGACAAATGAGATGGGCAGGGAGATTTTACCCTCTAGTCATGGTTTCACATTCAGGTAGGTAGTGTGTAAGTTCAGATTCAGAGCCAAGTGTTGTAGTTTTTAGATTTTGATGATCACAAAAACACTAAGTTTAACTCATGTTGAGAAAATCACAAAAACACTAAGTTTAACTCATGTTCAGAAAATCATAAAACCACTGAATGTAATTCATGTTGATGACCCAAGCATTTGATTTATGTTTATTTAATTTGAGGGTCTAATTTGTGTGTTAAGTGTGTAGTATATTTGTTCAAAAGTCGCATTTGAAGTGGTCAATACAAACCGAAGACTTGGACAAAATAGAAAGACAAGACTAGAAGAAGAACTGCAAAACTGACAATCGGACGATCGATTTGGTATGTTCGGTCGACTGACCTAGCCAGAAGGTCTTGTAGTGGGACAGTCAAAAAGTCGGACGATCGACTTGAAGAAATCGGCTGCCGATTCGCCAGTTGAAGCAAGGTGATTTCAGATGTTTACGTTGTATCTTCACCAGTCAAAGCGTCGGTCAAAGCTGATACAGAAGTCGGATGACTGAATTTATAGAATCGACTGAGCGTTCAATCAATTTGTCAGTCAAAGCCCAGTCGAAGCAAAGTTGAATTGGACGACTGATCCGATGAATTCGATCAACTGATTCTAGTGTTTCTCCATATGGACTTTCCTAAATATAGTCCTATGAAGATCCTACTCTTTCCAAACATGCAGGGACTCTTTAGGATTATAAACACAATAAGTTCCCATGTTTTGTAAGAAGATAACACACCTTCAAGATTCCAACTCGAGCCCTATAGTTTATGAGAGGATCGTATTGCCCTAGAAAGAGCCAACAAATGCTCTGAACCTATAGAAGCCTAAAGATCAAGTCTTCATCATCTAGAAGCCTTCCAGACATACCTGAGAGGTGTTTCTTCATCTGAAGGGCATGGGCCTGGTGCTACTACTTGCAAGACCTCATTCGGAAGTGTTCTACATCAGCCAGTTCTTCACCTGAGTCATCGTCAGTCAAGGACGACCACAAAGGCCGAATTTCTAGAATAGGAGAGCTCTACACTTTACTGTTTAGATTATTGCTTCTCTTGTTCATGTTTTATTGTTCTCTCTAGAACCCAGATCAAACTATGTGTGTGCTCGGTTTGTGAGGACGTTGTTTGTAGGTGTGTAGGCGTGCGTGCATATACACTGGGTTGTCTCGTCCCCGGGAAATGAGGTGGGGTTTGTGTTGTCCCCGGAAAGAACCGTGTGTGTGTGGAGGGGTTTACACTTGTACCTGGAAACAAGCTAGTGGAAATCCTCACAATGGTGTGGGGTGGTGGACGTAGGTGCATACGTGGGTGTCTTTGTCAAACCACTATAAATCAGCATGCATGTGTGGTTTGATTCATCTTTTCTACCTCCGTTCTATATAAGCTAGAATAGTTGGTTTTGTTTATATACTTGTTTTATTCCACTGTGCAATCACAAAATAGGTTTGATTAATTTACTCAAATCTATTTTATGTAAAAGAATTTTTTTACTAGGCGATTACCAACTCACCCCTCCCCTCTTGGTTGTCCATCGCATCCCTGCACATCAATTGGTATTAGAGGAGAGCTCTTGATCTAAAGAGAGATCCTGTTTGCAATGGACAATAAGGGATTCATGCCTGAAGGTTTGTCTATCCAAAATCCACCGTTCTTTGATGGCAGCAATTAGTCCTATTGGAAAAACCGTATGCACGTGTTTCTCAAGGCTCAAGATTATATGATCTGGAAAGTTGTGAATATTGGTCCATATACACTGCCAAAGGATGAGGGAATGTGACAAAGGATCATATTAAAAAATCTAAGATTAATTTCAGTGCCATAAATATAATGCAATATGCAATACACCCTAATGAATATTCTCGTGTCTCTATGTGCAGTTCAGCAAAGGAGATGTGGGATAAGCTGAAGTTGATTTATGAAGGCACTTCAAAGGTCAAGGAGACCGAAAACCAACATGCTGGTTCATGAATATGAGATGTTCAAGATGAGCATGGTGGAAACAATCTCTGACGTGTTTGCACGGCTCTCCAACATCACCAATGGACTGAAGGCACTAGGGAAGAACTACACGGACACAGAGATAGTTCGTAAAGTTCTGAGGTCCCTCCCACCGGCATAGCACACCAAGGCCACAGTCATTGAAGACTCCAAGAACTTGTTAACCCTTAATGTGGAGGAGTTTATTGGGAGTCTCATGACATATGAGATCAATCTGAAGCAGGAGGAGGCCGAGCAACCCATTCTTAAGCAAAAGGATGTGGATCTCAAAGCTAAGAAATCAAAGGCATATCTTACTAAAGAAAACTCCTCAAGTGAAGTTGAGGAGGAAGTGGCCAAGATTTCACAAAGCTTCATAAAATTTCTGAGAAAGAAAAGGCCACAGTATGCAAAGCTTCCTATGGACTCCAAGGGCAAGAGCAAGCAAGAAGACTCTAACATAAAATCAGAATTAATTTGCTATGAATGCCATGGAATTGGGCACATGAGATTAGAATGCCTAATATTTCTGAGAAAGCAGAACAAAGAGAAAGGTAAAGAAGCCCAAAGCCATGGTCGCCACCTAGAGCAATTCCTACCAGTCATCCTCCGAGGCCGAAGAACCCAAGAAGGAGGAGTGTGGTCTCATGGCTATTGAGGATGAATCTCCTGAGGTAAACTCTGACTAAGAATCCTTTACTTCTGAGGAGATTGAGCAAATGTATTCAGACTTGTATGAGGAATACAGAGAAGTGAAAAAGGAAAATAAGGGACTGAAGATAAAAATCAATGATATTTTGCATAATGAATATCCATGTGAATCATGTGACTTGTTGAATGTTCAATGCAATGTTCTTCAAGATCAAAATGAAATCATGTAAAGCAAAATTTCATTGTATGAAGAAGAAATGCAATGCACGGCGAATGAAAATGGTCTTTCAGAAAAATTCTGCATCCTTGAAAAAGAAAACACATCTATTAAATTTGAAAAGGAAAAACTGGAAAATCAAGTGCATGTGTTTGAAGAGAATGTTAAAAATTCTGAAAATTCTATCAAGAAAATGAATGAAACAATAGATGATCTGAAATCAACTATTTCTAGACTCATAAAGGAAAAGAAAAGCTTGATGAAGTCCTTAATGTTAAGGTGAACATTAATAGACATGGTTTAGGCTATTCCCCTAAAAATAAAGAGAACAAATCTGTTGAGTTTAAAATGAAAACATCATTTATTCATGCTTCTAATGCTCCTAGCACATCACAGTCACATGCAAAGAAAACTGCTAATGTTAAAAAAATTAGTTCATACTAAGAAGATTGAGCAAGTTAAGAAATCTATGCAAGCCAAACAACTAGTAAATGGTAAACATTCTATACAGGCTAAGAAGGATGCACAGTCAAATAAATTTCAGCATCATCATGTTGTTCATAGACCACAACCCACAGAACATAATCCTAATGTCACATGTTATTTCTGTGGTGGGCATGGTCATATGAATTATAATTGTTCCTTAAAAAGAAACATGCAGAAAATGAACTTGGTGTGGATAAGGAAGGATATGTTGCCTCCTAGAACTAACACTGTTGGACCCAAAACTATTTGGGTACCAAAGAAATCCACGTGAGATATGTGGTTGCAGGTGTCTTGTGAACTTAAGAGTTCAAATATCAATTAGTATCAATGTGAATCTCAAGGCACCTACACTGCTTTGTGAGTATCATGTTCTTCTACTTTGGACCTTCAAGGTAACACATGAATACTCTTGTATGATGTATTGTTTACTCTTTTACATTTTGTTTATAGGCTGTGTTTTTGTTTTCTTTCAATCAGAAAATTTAAAAAAAATTGAAAAATAAAAAACACAAAAAAGTCTTACAGTTTAGTTTCTATTGCATGTCTATCTCTTGTGTGCTTGCATGTAAACTATATGTAAAACACCTTCCTTGACTCTTTCTTTGGCCTATACTCCCTTGATCTTTTATTGCATTAGCTTAAGACTTAGTGTGCATTAATTCAGCCACTAAGGGGGAGATTTCTGCATTTGGTGTGTGCATACATTAAGGGGAAGTGAAATAGCTTTGTATTTAACTTATTTCTCAAAATACATTTGAAATTGAAGCCAACACACTAATGCACATGACTATGATTATCAGATATCATCTTGATGGTTGGTGGAAATTTTTCTTAATACTCTTGTGATGCTTCAAATCTACCTAACTTGTAGTAACTAGTGAGTAAAAAGCTACCTGTCCCAAATTGAAAGAGGAACTAAGCTTAGTAACCGGGTCTTTCCACTGAACAAGTGAGAAGTCTCGCGTCAAACGAAAATACTTTTTTTTTAAATGAAAGAAAAGAAAGAAACAAAAAACTGAATCACATCATTTGTTTACAACAAAAAAAAGGGGGGGGGGGTGGTAGAGTGATAGCTACCAAAATCGAGGATCCATCATGCATGGGTAAGATTGAGAGTATCTGTTATTAGAATTCTGCTTATCATCATGTGTGATGCCTCTTAATCATATCTCACACTTCACTTTAAATGGTATTTAATTTTGAATGTGCATTGAGAACTTGATTAAACACATGGACTATTTAATTGCTATCTTTTAGAGCATACACTCCCATCATTATTTCCCACAGTGACACTTTCACATACTCTGTACTTATTGATAGATTGTGGAAATAGCTATGAAGAAATATAGAAGGGGTGGTTGAATAGATTTCTACCAAATTAAACCAAACACTTAACAGATTTAAGATCTACAAATATTATAGAATTCTGAAGTGTGCATAGATCTGAATTAAGATAAATTGAGTGTGTGAAATGAGAATTTAGAGGTTACTAGATGATAATTGATTAACAAGTGTGCCTATCAATCATCTAGCGTTAGAAAAATTCAAATCACAGTAACACAGAGATTTAAGGTTGTTCGGATTACACAACTTGTGTATCCTACATCCACCATCCACACACACACACACAACTTGCTTATCTAGCAAGTCTGGAGTACACACTCACAAACACACACAATCTGAGATGATTGAGATCTCATATCAAAACACACACTCACAAGAAATTGAGCATAAGGATTGCTCAATTCTCACAACACACAACGAGTGAGATGAAGTTTAAGTATAGAACCAGTTTGAGATTTAAAGAATGATAGAATAGAAACAACTAGTTCGATTCCCCCTTTTTAATGCTTGATTGCGAACTCTCTGGCCTTCAGCTTCAGGCAATTGATGAAATCCATGATCCTTGGAGTTGAATTTGTTGAGTCGTGTGTTTTAATGATGACATATTGTACATATGTGGGATATTGTTGTGTTGTGTATTTGGATGATGACATATTGCACAAATCTTGACAATGACATATTGTACACATCTTCAATTGTACATATAATGATCATGACAACATTCACAATGTTTTGATGTTAAATCTTAAGTGCTTTTATGTTGAATATTCTTGAATAATGTCTACGACTCATAGACAAACTGGCCATATTGAAATCATGATTAAATGAACATTGGATGTTAACTTTTGATCGTAGTCAGCAGAAGCACAAACATCAGATGTACAGTTTTGGTCGCAGTCAGTCGAAGCAGAACTTCACCATATACGAAGCTAGACTTTGGATATGACGAAGTGAAACTTCATCATATACGAAGCTAAGCTTCGGATATGACGAAGTCACTTCGACCGATCATGACTATTTAATCACTGTGCCTTTGGATGTTCGAATTTGTTCTTTGTCAGTTGAAGCAGAACTTCGTCATATACGAAGCTAAGCTTCAGATATGGCGAAGTCACTTCGACTGATTAAGACTAAATTCAACGCTGACTTCAGATGTACTCAATTGCTCTTTCTCAGACGAAGTGTAACTTCGTCATATACGAAGCTGGACTTCGGATATGACAAAGTCACTTCGATCGATGAAGACCATTTTGACATTGTGAATTCGGATGTTCACTTTTACACTTGGCCAGTCGAAGCCATGAACTTCGTATATTTCTGTTTTGGTCGCTATCATCCAAAGCTCTGTGACTTCAGATGTTCACGTTTAAACCTTGCCAGTCGAAGTTATGGCACTTCGTATATTCACGTTGTATCTCTTCCATCTGAAGCACCTTGACTTTGGATGTCATGATTTACACTTGATCAGTCAAAGTGCTAAGACTTCGTATTGTCATGTTATACTCTCCAACAGTCAACTCTCTGTAAGTCGAAGTTCTGAGTCGACTCTCTGAAAGTCGAAGTCTGGCATATTGATTGTTGTCCAATCGATTGCTGTCCAACCTAAACATCGATTGCTTTGTAAGACATCGATTGCTTCATGTTATAACATCGATTGTTGTTTAAAATTAAAGTATATGATTGCCTTTTATCTTAAATGCCTTACGATGCTATCTATGCAAGACATCATGTGACTGGCATGTGTCTCACTTAAACGCTTGGGGTACACGCCACCCTAGGTACGAGGTCTTGGGCATCTGGCTATAAATATGTCTTTGTCCTTTGTGAAAAGTGTGCGGCTAAAAGGAGAAGTGCACTGTCACGCCGTGATATTTAGCAGCGGAATAAATATCGGGATGCGTGAACGATACAAATAGACGTATCACAGTTGAGTAACGCAGAGTCACAATTGAATATAATAACACATTTGAGACTATAATATTGTCATCAAAATACTCTTTATTCATTTCAATCTACTAGTTACAACCTTACATAAAAAGAACCAACTAAAGATCCATTATTCAAATAAAAACTCCATGAAAATATTTCACTATTACATAGACTACTCAAATATCTATTCCTAAACTGTCAACTCCTCATATAGTAGGTGCTCATCACTCTTGCCTTGCCCCATCGGACTCCTCTGGTTCCTCATCACTACCTGAAAAGGACAGGATGATAGGGGTGAGCGAACTAGCTCAGTAGGATTTACATCTCAATGTGCGGGCACTAATATACATGATTAACATTTAAAATAGGCAGATATACACATGGACATGATGACAATGCATGCATTTCTAACAATTCAAATAGCTGAAGAGGACGAATATCATTTCAGATCAAATAGTGAATGGCATATACAATGGACAGGTATTTCAAGAATAGAATCGTATCAAAAGGAATTGGCCATATTCACACAGATATCACATATTTATGTGATCAGACGTATCATATCAAACTTATCATATCATATCAAAACGAAGGCACATTTCCACAAATCTTGCATATAAATTTATGCCATGCCAAGCACCACAAGTCCATACTCCCGCGGTTAATATGTACGTTGGGACGCTCCTCCCTAGGACTAGACCGGGCCCCTATTGCATAGGCATTAGTCAAATGGACCGAAGTCCTAAGTTGTGCCGAACAAACATATACATATTATGGCCACAGAATTTCAATAACAAGCTCAATGTAATAAGAACATGATCATTCATAGAGTCAAGGTATGACAAAAGCTCAAGAGATCAATTGGGCAGCATAACGACGTATCTTAAGTTTCATAATTCATTAATGTCTTGACGTGAGGATGACTAATGCAACGACCCACTTCCACCCGGTACGGTTATACCAACCCACGTCGCATGAGAGCAAGCCGCTACAGGGGAGGATACCCCAACAAGTAACAAGTGAGCTGAGATATACACAAATAGAGTCGAATAAATGCAACATAATTTAAATGAATCTTATTCCATCAACTTTTAAATCCACATACCACAGTCTGTATAGTTCAACAGGAGATAACATAAGTGCAATATTTCCCAAATACATAACCGACTCCAAGTACATTTGATCAAAATTCAAATTCAATTGTAGCATTACATACTATGAAAGATAAATTACAAGTCTTCAATCACTTAGTCCAACTCCACTTCAAATCTTGCTAGCTCTTCCGCTGCTAATTTCCTAAAATGTTTAGCAAGAGTGAGTCTACACAATAGACTCAGCAAGTAACTTAAGATTCAATACATACATGCTTTTTATCAATTAACACAATAAAATTTCAGCAGTTAAATCACACATGATCACGCTATAACCTAAACAATTTCATTAAACAATTATCTAAACAAATGTAAAACTAAAATCTAAACAAGATCACTAACATCATGGTGTCATTAACATAAGTAAAATACGCACTCACACGTTTTCATACTTTATCCAAGTCATTGTAAAGTTGCACAATTAAACCATGGAAACATATACAAGATAGGTAGCACTCCTAGCAGGACTTCTAACCCACTTTTCATGCAATCATAACACCTTACTTCACATTTAGCTTGCTGATTTTTATGCAAATTTTATCACATTCATATTACCTTTGCATAGGGATCGCTTTTAACTACACAACATAATACTAAACACATGTACATCCAATAATTCAATTTCATGAATATGAAAGCATATACTTACATTTTTGGGTACTAATAGTAACCTCACTTTTAGCATTTGACAATTAATACATCAACACATACACACACACATTCATACACATCAATAAACAAAATATCAGTTAATACTATTGTCATTTACACTTATGCCATTTTCTCATTACATACAATGTCACGCCCCAACGTGGAATATCGGAGCGCAAAGGCAGTTGCAAGAAAAAGGTATAGAGCGAATACTAGACATCAAACCATTACACATTGAATAATACTAAAGCAAATCTTTCTCATTAATAACTTTTCCAATGTCTAGTTACAACCACTAATACCAGAGCCATTCCATAGGGCCCAATTACATTGCAATAAAAGGAAATGACTAACTACAACTCTAAGATAACATAATGACTCGAGGGTACTCCAGGCTTCACTCTTGGTCGTTCCCCTCTTCGTGAGTGTATGTGTCATCCTCGGTCTCACCTGAGAACACAACATCAAATAACGTAGGGTGAGCGATAACGCCCAGTAGGACTTAAATCTCAGGCTCAAGCAGACTTTAAATAATTAACGTATTTAATGGCAGAGTATCCAAAGATAGCAGGTACAAGAGAGTCAAATATAGCAAGAGGTAGCACAATAGCACGAGAGCGAGTATAGTTTCCAAAGTAGCACAAGTATCGAGTATAACACGAATAGCAGGATGGCCATAGCACAACTAGCACAAGTATAGTAATAGCACGACGAGTATAGCACTTGTTTGTCATTCTAGACATCGAGAGAGTATAGCACGTTTTGTGTTTTTGATTGTCATATAGATAGTCGAGATAGATAGCACTTGAGTGTAATGCCAAACACTCTGATCATTTAACTCCCATGGGCACTAGCACTTTCGGGCGCACATCCCAGAACCAGATCGGGCCCTTTATATATTGCCAGGCATTGGTTATATTGTTTATCTTTAGACAATCAGTCAATGGCCAATATAGAGTACCAAGAAGTCGATAAGAGCACTAGATGAATAGACGAGAAAGTAGAGTGAACGTGAATAGACGAGCGAGTAGAGTACAGATGAGAGCTAGTGGTCATTGCACGTAATACGTCGAGTAATCAGGCGACAGTAATAGTTGCACAACACGCGCACTTGGTGTTGGCAGTCAGGTGGAACTCACGACCCTACCACTGGCCTTGTTATGCACAGGTCCAGAGGTCCGGCATGATTTAAGACGAGAGTGAATCTCTAATAGCCGTTTGGATCATATAGATCCCTAAAGGGTATCATAGGTATTAGGGTACAACCGGCTCGTCGACCATGTGGGAATCCATGATCAGAGGAGACTTACGGAGGCCTTGTGCAAGAGTTCACTAGTCCGACGAAAGGAATATCCGACAGAGAGTTCACCACAAGCCAAGAAAAGTGTGTATATAAAACAGGTGCTCGACGTTCTAGAGGAATTCTAGGACAGTGGAGCGTCGATATCGGTATCATAAACAATGCAAGAAACGAATACAAGTCCTCAAAATAGGGCAATTAATGTACTTTATTTCAATAAATTACCAGGCACATTATGAGATATTTTCTGCAATATTTCAGCCATAAATGGCTGGTTCAAGTGTGTGCAAGTGCAAGAGAAATCATAGATAGAAATAAGTCGTGAACATGTATTTTAAATCATTCAATATAGCACCATTATTTAGAAAGCGACAAAAATATTTTTCATGGGTTTTTCACCAAAATCTCTGTGAAGGCGACATAGCCCAATGATGATTGCGACAGGGTAGGCAGATCGCGACATGAGTACTGTCGCTACGGCCTGGTGAACGCGACAGGGTCTTGTACGGGTCGCGACAGGGCTTGCAAATCGGGTACTGAGAACGCGACAGCTTACCTGTCGCCTTCTTGGTCGCGACAGGGAGGCTGTCGCAATCAGGCCCCAGAAAGCGACATGTCGAGGCGTCGCCTTCTGGTTGTCTGCGCCAGACTCTGACTGGAGTCAGACAAGACATTGGATTGCGGACCAGGGATTTAAATTTTGATACAGGGTCGTTTAGAAAATCATAACTAATTATATAGTCAACGAAAAATCATGAAACCAGTTGCAAATTGAACTAGACATGTAAGGGTACTTCCAATAAATAGGGATTCGAGAGAGAACATGGTTTGAGCATGAACAACAACGAGTAACACAGAACATGACATAGAGAGCAAGACTGATTTAATTGGAGCAACATGCTCAAGGAAATTTAGGCTTTTTAGGGGCAAATGATCCCTAAAAACATGAAGCATCTACAGTAAAACTTTCGTAGCATGGGATCAAGTATACATAGAGATTTGAATTAAACATGACACCTCGGGGTTATCATGTTTGCAGTTCTTCAAAAATTAAGAACAAAAGATAGGATGGATGGAAAAATATGAAACTTGTGGGTTTTGTTCAAGAGGGTAGGAAGAACCTACAGAAAAAGTTTCATGGTTTATGCTTGTGAGAATGCCTACCTTGACTTGATTTGTCTTCTAGGGCTAGAACTTGAAGAACAAGGGAAGAAGCTTCAATCTCTTCTTCTCTCCACGAAATCCTCTCCTCCTTAGCCTCCTCTCCACGTCCAGCAACTCTTGGCAACGAGCTAGGGTTGCCCAAGGGAGTTTAGGAGGTGTATTTATGCAAGTATGTATTTCTATTCCCACTACTACTCTAATTCCTCTTAAATTACGAAATTTCCTTACTCTAACCTTCCTTCCTTGCTTTCCAATCTCTATTTAGACTTGGAAAAGATCCAAATTTGTGCTAACCCATATGGGGTAGGTTTAGGAATCCAATTCCAACTCTAACTTCCTATTTAATGCATTAAATACCCCTTTTCTAGTTAGGTAATAATTTAGTTACGAATTTAGGGTATTTTCCTATTATTCTCACTTTGTAAATTCATATTTTTGACCCAATAAATTCTATAAGATCCAATAAGCAAAGCCCATTACTCTTTTCCATTTAATGGGTTTTATTTAATGCTCTATTCAAATATTCATTTAGCTAGGTTTTAAATTCTTTATTTAAATTTTTATTTTTCGCAAAAATTCAGGTTGCTACATACAACCATATGATTAACCTTGGCTTTCACATACACTCACTTTTATTCTATCACACAATACTTATACACATTTCCCATTATTTCCTCTTTCACATTCACATACTTCTTATCATTTCACTTTTTGCACATAACATGTTCCACGTTTACATATATCTCGCACATACCTTGTGCTATGAACACATATCACTTTTCACATCACACTTATGCTCATTTTCACATAATGCCAAGACACAGCCCAAACCACCACGTAGACGATCACATAACACACACATTCACATTCACATACTTAATCACCGGCATAGTGATAAGTCTTAGTTCCTGCAGAAACCGGGGAAAGCCCTTCCCACCATTACCAGTGGAACTTGTCCACCTCCAGGATTTCACAAGACCCTTTGCCAGGGTATAACACTTTATCAAGACCCTTCTCTAGGGTATCATATATCACATTGAGCTTTCCCATAGGGCATTGCTACGGTACAGCTCCAAGCATCTAGGGTGGCAGTGTCTTATGGGCATATTTGTTTATCTTATCACATTAACCATTTTACACACCTATACCACTTGTTCTCTCACATCCCATGCACACACTCATACATAATTCACACACACATAAGTCCTCATTTACTGATTTTAACTTCACTGTTGCAACTGCCAAATAATAATAATATAGATTTAATCATACTGAAATTTACTGAATCACATCAAGTCACAATTAACATGCTCACATAGTCGTTTTTCTCATTAAAATCCATAACAATACTTACTGTCATCAAAATAACATGAGGTTTTAACCACAAACAAATTTCAGGTTTATAATCGCACATGCAAATTTTCAGATTTTTCTGAATCATATTACATTTATAGAAATTAAAACATTCAGTTTCATGCTATTCATAATTCAATTTAACATGGAACATAATACGAACATCAGATTTAACAGTTCACAACCCTGATCCTAACATACTCATCATCACAGAAATTTTCCCCTAATTTATTGCACAACACACAATTTACTGTAAATTTTACAAATCCTACGCATGTATTCTATTTCCAAAACAGAAATTTCAGTAAATCCCACAGTCATGGAAAAATTCTCAAAATTTCAGGGCATGGACTGATACATATACACATGGTATAGAAAAATCTAGGGCATTTAATTCCTCAGGAATCATGTAGACAGTAGGTGAACATGCATAATCCATTTTTCCCACATGTATTTCAATAATTTAACAATCCATGCCATTCACCAAAAAGCACAGAAAATATCACATGCATCCCATGGTCTGTTTTACATAACATATATGATTACATTATATCCTCATTCGAAAACACTTCGGAAATTAATCATATAGAAGGGAGAACAATTCACTGTTCTGCCCTGAAGAGCTTAACGGCATAGTCTGAACGCTAATAGCACGTTAACGGCAATATCGTTGGCCGCCAAGCTAAGATATCTACGGCAATGGCTTTTGCCGTCAAGTTCAGGTCTGTGCAAAACACAGACCCGAGCTCCCAACACAAGGAGAAAGGGGGAATCCAGGACGCGAGGAAAAATCCAGAAAAATGCTGGGACCTAGGGCACATGTATAGGATTGAGATCTATAGGTTACTTGCCTTTCTAAAAACCTCCAAAGGGATCTATATTGCTGTTGAAGCTCTCCTTGGGTAGTCCCAAGAAGCCTCCAAAACACCACTCCTCCTGGTTCTTGGTCGATCTCCTCAGCAGGTTGGGGTCGGGAAAGCCTTCCTCTATGCTTCAGCTAGCTCCTGGTTGCTGTAGATGGCCGGATGAAGCTCCAATCCGCCGGATCAAGGCATGCAAGGTCAGGTTTTTCTCCCAGAAGGTAGGGTTTTTCTCTCCTCTTTGCAAAGAGGCAAAGAGAGCTCCTGGGGTTGCAAGGAGGGGTTGGTTTATAGGAGAGAGACCTCTCATCCCACTCAGGGGTTGATGTGAGGCTTTCACAGCCGATGGGGACAGCTCCCCAATGGCTGGGGTTGCTTGTCCCCGGAAATTCGGGCCTGCTGCGCATGCAGGTCTGAGAATTAAACATCCACCTATATGGACGGCTACTTAAGTCTTGGCGTCCATCGATATGGATGCCGAAATATAATGGGCGTCCACCCATGTTGTCGCCAATTGGCCCTCCTGCCAGAACTTAAAATCATGCAGAAATCATGTTCAACTTACACATATATACATACAATGTATGTAACGTAGTATACACACTATCACACCATGCATTCAACCCATATTTACCATATAATTATTCACATGCATACATAAGCACAACTAGCTAATACGTACATAGATATCTACCTATGCGTACATGATGTTTTACATAAGCATGACTCAACATGCGGCGAAATAAAGTGACAAGAATTGCGAGGGTTTCAGAAATCATTAGGAGGCAATATGAATTAAGTTAGCTAGGAATAATCTATTCAATAAAATAGTTCTTGCTTGCACTCCATACGTACATTCAATGTACGAAGTACAATATACACATTAACTACACCATGCAATTGGACAACGTTTACAACTAAACATACACATGCATACATAGGTATACCAAGGTTTTATGTATGTAGAATTAGGTATACAATTATCACACGCATAAGATAACCTACATATGTACATACACATATGCACTTCATATATTCGCACACAATATCCATGAAATGGGTAATATATGGTATACTTCAAAATTAAAGTAGTACCTGCGTAATATTTAAATATATACTTTATACACAAAATTGGCCAATTACTTATATTCACGATAATAATATACATCCACGCATATACACATGCAAAATTTACTTCTATAATATGCACCATTTTTATGCACGCCATTTATGCAAGAACAAGTAAACATCATATACATAAAATAAGCGGGAAAAAGAAAATTCGGGGCCTTACAACTAATGATAGATCGTACACAGAACAAGTGATCTCTATCTCCAGGGCACTTCATGGTACAACCAGCTCGGTCTCTATGAGTACGAAGACTTACGGAGGTCTTAAGGAAAAGATCGCTAGTCTGCCAATACGGAATGACCGGAAGAGAGCTCCCAATTCCCCAAGAAGGGTGTGCCTAATCATGCAAATGTGTAAGTGACGTGTCACGGATCTTTCCTAAACATGTATGCCATTGATGAACAATTAATTGAACCATCAGAAAGCATATATAACTAAGAAACTCACATGCAAATCATGATACAACTTAACCAACAAGTCCATGCTAACATGTATTCATCCACACATTCATAACATATTCTTATCATTTCAATTTCATAACAAGCTAGATCACAAGATAATAGTCAATGAACATAAGATTAATCACATATCATACATTAGAATCATGTTCATGTCATTACCGTTTACAAGTTGGTTGGTTCCTTTTAGGCCAATGGATGTATGTAACAGTATGTAACATGTTTATAAACCAAGAAAACTAACATGCTAACTGACTGGCTAAAAAGTACAGTCTCGGGTCGATCTATGAATCGCGCCCTACATAGTAGACGCTTTTGAAAACATGGTGTTCAGGTAAACAGGCAAACCGGGAAGAAATGTCAATCGCGTCGGCCTTCGTGGCCGCCTTTTGACTTGAATCGCGTCGGGGGATCCCGACGCGTTCATGGATATTCGTTTAATAAGGCAATGGGCGGGAAAATCGCCTGAATCGCGTCGGGGATTACCGCCGCGGTTCAGACATGCACAGACTCCCATGCGGCGCGAAGTCTCACGCGCGCCGTTGATTGGTCAGAGTGAGAATCACGTCCGACCTCATGGTCATGTTTTAGGGAGTCGCGTCAGGCAAGGCCGACACGATACCAGGCGCTGGAATCGCGTCTCCTGGACCGGACGCGATTCCAAGTGCAACCCGAAAACATAGTATTCATGCAGTGACTCACTTACCATGCTTATAAATCTCTATCTAATGACATTTAGACAAAATGTTCAACATGAAAGATGATGAGGACAACTAGTAGAAGAACTTTAATGTTGGGGGTTTGATCTAATTCAGTCTCGAATTGCATGCAACACATGAATAATGTAAAAAGCCCTAACTGTGCGCGACTTAGGAAAAACACCTAATACTCGACAGATGCAACATGAATATTAGGCAAACCAAGTGCAAATGAACCTAGACATGCAGCTCTATATGATGGTATGGGTTTTGTTTACTCTTGGCCCAAGATCACCAATCTTTGTGAAGATCTAAGACAAGTCATCGTTCTGGACGCAGCAGAGGATGGATGGGGAAAAAGCTCCGGTTCCATCCGTTCTCCTCCTCCTCTGATGCCCTAGCCCACCTCCAAACAACCCCAGCATGATGGTAAAGCCTTCCCTAAGATCTCTTGACGAGTTTATATACAACTAGGGTTTAATTTACATGTTCCAATGGTGTTAGGAAAGGGGCTGCGAATTCTTCTTGGCACCTTCCAAAATCTGAAATTTCTCCTCCCAAGTGAGGTAGCTACACCATGGGAAGGTGTCAAGCATGGTTGGCCACGATTTGGCTTGCCATGCTTGGCTAATAACACTCTTTCAAACCCTAATTTGCCCTTCCCAATTACCCCTTAATTACAAGTCTGAATTTTTGTGTATTTTCTTACTCCAATTTTTTAATAATGGACCAAAAGTGATCCATTGGCCCAATTTCATTAATGGGTCATTAATACATAATGTTGGAAGTCTTTCCAAACTATTTATTTAATTTATGGTTGCGCCATATTTTTGCGTTAACAATTTTCCGACTTTGTTTCCTAATTTTGATATTTAGTCACATTGTGACCTACACTTGGCCAATCGGATTTTTTTGTTGCACGAGTTTCTTTGTGGAACACTTAGGGATAATATTTGGGGTTGATTTATAATTTTTACGAAATTTTCCGATGCGTTCTCTCACGTACGATAGTGGTACGTAAGTTCTATCATTCTGATAATACAGAAATTATTTATTTCCATTTATTTTTGAAAAATTTAAATTACTAAATTTCTGTGGTGTTACATCCTCCCCCACTTATGAAATTTGGTCCCCAAATTTACACATAATGGTATAGTTTCGTACCTGAGAATAGTTTTGGGTGATTCTTCTTCATTCTTTCTTCCGTTTCCCAAGTAGCATTTGTAACTCCGTCTCGAGTCCATTGGATTTTCACCATCGGTATGGTACGATTCCTGAGTCATTGAAACTTCTGATCCAGTAGCTTGACTGGCTTCTCTTCATAGGTTAGGTCCTCCCGAATCTCCAAGTCCTCATTGTTAATCACATGGTCAGCATGGATATATGGAACACATTGTGCACATTTTCCAGTTGTGGAGGTAGTGCAAGTCTATATGCCACCTGACCAACCCTTTGCAGAATTTCAAAAGGTCCGATAAATCTGGGACGCAACTTTCCCTTGATCCCAAATCTTTGAATTCCCCTTGAAGGTGAGACCTTCAAGAAAACATGGTCGCCCACTTGGAACTCCAGCTCTCTCCTTCTTTTGTCTGTAAAACTCTTCTGCCTTGATTGTGCTATCTTCAGATGTTCCCCTGACGATCTGAACCTTCTTGACAGTCGCTTCAATTAAGTCGGGTCCAACCCATTGGTTCTCTCCAACCTCCTCCCAACAAAGGGGTGATTTGCAACTCCTGCCATATAAGGCCTCAAACGGTGCCATTTTGATACTTGCTTGATAGCTATTGTTGTATGCAAACTCCATCAGGTACAACTGATCATCCCATCCTCCTCTAAAATCTAGCACCAGAGCACGAAGCATGTCCTCCACAATTTGATTGGTCCTTTCGGTTTGTCCGTCAAGGATGAAAGGCGGTGCTGAAATTTAGTTTGGTACCCATTGCTGCTTGTAAACCCTTCCAAAAGTGTGAAGTAAATCTAGGGTCCCGATCAGATATTATATTAGATGGAACCCCATGCAATCTAACTATCTCTTTAACATAAAGTGCAGCCAACACATCTACTGACCAAGTGCTTTTAATCGGCAAGAAATGAGCTTACTTAGTCAAATGATCAACTATCACCCATATTGCATCCATACCACCTCTAGTCTTAGGTAACCCCATGATAAAGTCCATACCGATGCTATCCCACTTTCATTCCGGAATTTCTAGTGGTAGCAATCCACCGGCTATTCGGAAATGCTATGCCTTGACTTTCATGCATGTCAAAAAATATGACACAAGATCGGCCACATCCCTCTTCATGTTTGGCCACCAATACGACCTTTTTAAGTCTTGGTACATCTTTGTTGATCCAGGGTGGATCGTGTACTTTGACTGGTGAGCTTCATTTAACAATCTCTTCTTGAGTTCCTCATGATCAGGGACACATGTTCTGCCTCGGAATAGTAATCTCCCATCAGATGCCAGAGAAAAATCTGGTCTTTGCTCTAGCTTTTCTCTAATCTCAACTAAAAATGGATCATCTCCCTGTTTCTCCTTGATTTCGGTCAGTAGATCAGACTGTATTTGGAGATTTGAAATCATCACCTGCTTCTCTTTCTTTCCCATGTCTAAATTCAGACTTGCAAATTATTCAAGTAGTTTCCATTCGCCCAACATCATACTAGCTAGCATAGCTCCTGGTTGTCTACTTAGATCATCTGCCACTACATTGGCTTTCCCGGGGTGATATTGAATGGCAAAGTCAAAGTCATTGAGGTATTCTAACCACCTTCTTTGTCTCATGTTAAGCTCCTTCTGTGAGAATAAGTATTTTAAACTCTTGTGGTCAGAAAAGACTTTAAATTGCTCGCCATAAATGTAATGCCTCCAAATATTCAAGGTGAACACTACAGCTGCTAACTCCAGGTCATGTACCGGGTAGTTCACTTTGTGGATCTTCAACTGTCTTGAGGCATATGCTATTACATTCCCTTGTTGCATTAAGACACATCCCAGACCTGTTCCCTAAGCATCTAAATAAATTTCAAATCCTCCCTCTTCAGTGGGTAAGGTGAGGACAGGAGCAGTAGTCAGACACTTCTTCAATATGTTAAAGCTCTCTTCACATTCATCGGTCCACACAAATGGATTTTTCTTCTGGGTCAGCTTAGTTAATGGTACCGCAATCTTTGAGAAATCCTTTATAAACCTTCGATGATATCCTGCTAATCCCAGAAAGCTCCTGATCTCTGTGACGCTTGTCGGTCTTTCCCACTTCAACACAGCCTCTATAACGGCCCACTTCCACCCGGTACGGTTATACCAACCCACGTCGGATGAGAGCAAGCCGCTACAGGGGAGAAAACCCCAACAATATACAAATGAGCTGAGATATACATGAATAGAAAACACTATTTCAATAGAATTTAAATAAACTCTTATTCCATCAACTTTAATCCACATACCACAGTCTATATAGTTCAAGAAGGAAAAGACATAACATAATATCCACTAACATGTAGCCAGTTCCAATTACATAAATCAAATTCAAATTACAAAATGCAATACATACTATGAAAATAAATTACAAGTCTCCAATTCACTCTTCCAACTCCGCTTCGGATCTTGCTAGCTCCTCGGCTTCTAAATTTCTTGAAATGGTTAGCAAGGGTGAGTCTACATAATAGACTCAGAGAGTAACTTAAACTTCAAACCATAGACTTACCAATCATGCTTTCTAACAATTTAACACTATTAACATGTTAGAATTCAGCAATTAAATTCATACATGCTCATGCTATAACATAAATGAATAAACATGGAATAACATTAAACAACTAATCTAACACATGTAAAACAATAATTTGAACATAGATGCTAATAACATGGTATCTGTTACTGCTAGAGTAACGGGGTCGTCCTTAGCCGAGAGACTCCTCGGAAGGGGGACTGCTGCTCGCGCGAAGCCGACGCCTTCTTGCAAGACCACCGAGTCGCCTCGGTGGGGAAACTCTCCGACGATCAAGTTAGTGGGGGAATGATGGAGAAAGAGAGTTCAGAGTGGAAGAAGATCGCATACCTTTCCCACGGCGGAGGTTCCCCTCTTATATAGTGTTCCTACTAGGACAAGTTGGCTGGACACGATCTGCATGTATCGCCTAGGTATCGGTCCACGATCATCGTGGATTCGGATTTGGACCCGAGAATCTCGGTCCTCGCCCCGCTCTCTCCACGACGCCGGATTCTTAGGGGCCTTGACTGGCTCTTTCCTTGGTTAGTTACTTGCAGTTGCTTGATGCTCACACTTCGCGATTTATGAGATATTCTAATAATCCGAACTTTCCCCCAAAGCCTTTCGAATTAACTGGAGACAGCCGTCGCAACGTGTTCGCTCATCGGACTCGGGACCGAGTACTTGAATATTCGAGCGAACTTACGGCACAGAGCTGCCCTAACAGGGGCCGAGTGCAGGAGCTCGGGGATCACCATGTATCACCGGTCTTAGAGCTGAGCCTGAGGCCTCGAGGGTCACCTTGTATCATTGGTCCCCTGCCTCCTGCTCGGTGCGCCCCGGGCGCACTGAGTAGGAGGCATTATTGCTAATCTTCCTGTCGAGACCTCATCGCGGGTCGGCGGGCGTCTCCTGCCCGCTACCTAAGCTGAAGGGGCGTCGTAACTGCCATGGGACGCGCGATCTCCCACGTCCTTGACAGCTGCCGAAGCGTCACGTCGCTTCACTTCCTGCTCCTTAATGATGGCGGGTGAAGAGACAGGCACTCATGACGGCGCCTCGATCCCCGCCTGGCGTTACTTGGATCACGATCCGCGCCTGAAGCCCCTCGCCGCATCGGATGGCACACGTGGCATCTTGCTGGCACTTCATTTCGGGTGAGGGCCCTCGTCCGTTGGATCAGGACGGCTGCTGGGAGAATATAAATAGCACCGGAGGCTTGACGGAGGGGTCTTTCGCATGCGCATAGTCTCTTCGCAAAGCTTGTTCTTTCAGGAAGCGAGGGGAGTTGGGTTGTCTGAGCCGAGCTCCGAGTCGTCCGTCTTTTCGATCGCCTCTACAGAGGTAAGCCATGGGCTCATCCTCTGCGCTCCCTCTTCTTCTTCCTCCCCTTCTTCTTCTTCTACCCCTTCAGTGGGATACTCTCCCTCAAGGAGTCCCTCTCATCATCTCCCTTCGGCTCCTCCCGCTCCGGCCTCTAGGCAATCAGGTGATCTCCCAACTTCCGGTGACCTCGTCTTAGCAGTGACTCCCGAAGAATATGTGCCTAGGGTCTCCTTAGCTCCTTCCTTTGGCGTGTGTCGAGCGGCCGATTCGGTAGCAGACGCCGTTACCGAGATCGATAGCGCTACCCTTAAACGGATCACCGAACACCCAGGCCTTCGCTTTCCCGCAGATTTCACTGTTCATTCTGATGCTGGCCTTCGAGCCCACTATTCGATGGAAAATGGTTTCTACCTGTACTCGGAATCCGTCCGAGCCGGCTTCCGATTTCCGCTTCATTCTTTCACCGCCCATCTCCTCTTGTACCTGGGGGTTGCCCCTTCGCAATTAGCCCCCAATTCCTGGAGGTCGGTTGTCGGCTTTTTTCCCTCTTGTGCTCTGGTGAAGGTCGCGCCGAGTATTCGCCTCTTTTTCTATTGTTTCTCCCTTAAGATTTTAGGGGATTGGTTATTCTTCTCCTCTCGCTCGGGTCTCCAATTCCTTGGCCACTTTCCGTCTTCAATCCACGGGTGGAAGAGGTCATTCTGTTTCGCTCATAGCTCCGAGGGATGGAGTTTCCCGACCTCCTGGGCGGCCGTCAACCATAATGACGAGGCCTTTCGATCCCCTGCTGACATAAGTGATGCCAAGTTGTCGGATTTCTAGGCATTGCAGGGGGCGATCTTGCCTGACTTGATAAATCCTTAGCGCGAGCTATTTGCCTTAATCCGAGAGGATAACCGAGGTCCGGCGTTATCCTATCGCTTCGATGTTTTGCCGACTTCCATTTTTTAGGAACGATCTGATTCTCATTGGTCCTCACAGGAATGGCCGAACCAAGTGCGTCCCGAGGGCAAGGGGCCGCCGAGGGACGAGAGACCGAAGATTACACGGCGCTGGCCGCACAACAATTTGATGCTGGAGGAGGTCACCGCAAGAGGAGGATTATCCGAGACCTGAGGCCATCTGACGAGGCCGATGTCCAGATTGTAGAGCCTTCCACCGTGGTTCTACCCGCAGCCAGCCCCTCGGCGCCCGTAGCCGCCTTGTCGCCCCCTGCCAGAGCGCCTCTGCCAAGACCGGGCAAACGGGTTCGGCCGTTCAATTCGGTCCTGGTCGAAGGCGGATCTTCGAGCGTCGCCCCGCCGACCGGCCACTCCATTCCTACTTCATCCATCGCAGCCAAGTCGTCCCTCCGAGAGTGGGGTCGACGTTCGGTTCCGAAGAGTGTGACCTCTCGGATGTCGTCGGTGAAGACCTCGGATATCATTGACGAGGTGTTCAGGGGGCTTCAGCTCATCTTAGGTTCCTTTGCGAGCCTCGTCCACCGAACTGATCACACCTTGGAGGCGGCCGAGGGGCGACTGCGGGCGGCCGAAGAGAAGGTGGCCGTTCTTAAGTCGAAGAATGCGGAGATGGAGACCTCAGTTGCTGCGGAGGTCGCGCGGGCAGATCAATCCAATGAACTTGCCGCCAAGCTTGCCAAGGGAGTCGACAAACATAAGGCTTCACTGAAAGAAGAGCAGGGGGCTCTGGCAATCGAAAAGGCGGCCCGGGAAGCCGAGGAGCGGGCTCATGAATAGACGAAGGCAAAGTTCTCGGAGCTCGTCGCCGAGGAGCGCCGAAAGGCGGTGATGGAGTACAAAAGATCGGACGCCCATATTGCCCAGATAACTGGTCTTTTCAAGGATGGCTACAACCATTGCCTAAAGGCGCTGTCCAGGGCCTACCCCGATCTGGATCTTTCCCCCGTGCGTCCTCCGTCCGATGACTCAGACGTGGAAGACGTGGGAACCGAGGTGCCTGTGCGTTCGGGGACTGATGACCTGGTTCGTGGCTCTGCCGATCCTCCACCCGATGCCCTGCTGCCTCTTAATGTTGTATGTTTCTTTTTGTTGGCCGATCGGCCCTTTATCATTGTAGACATTTTTTGGGGCCTCGCGGCCATTTGACATAACCGAAAGGTTGAAGTTCCGGTGTCACGAGTGGACGGCTTCTAGTGCCGAGCTCTTCTTTGTTTGACAGGTTTTGCTAATTTAGACGTATCGGAACGACCTTGTTAGATTGATTATAGAGTGCCGAAGCGATCTCGTTATCTCGTAGAGTGCCGAAGTGATTTCATTACATTGTAGAGTGCCGAAGCAATTTCATTACATTGTAGAGTGCCGAAGCGATCTCGTTATATTGTAGAGTGCCGAAGCGACCTCGTTATATTGTAGAGTGCCGAAGCGACCTCCTTATATTGTAGAGTGCTGAAGCGACCTCGTTACATTGTAGAGTGCCGAAGCGACCTCGTTATATTGTAGAGTGCCGAAGCAACCTCGTTATAATGTAGAGTGCCGAAGCGACCTCGTTACAATTCAGAAGTAAAAAAGCCGGAGGTGCTCGGCGTTCCACGTCCTCGGGACAACTGAGCCATCCATTCCTTCGAGCCGATAGGCTCCCTATCCTAGGTCTTCAATTATCCAATAAGGGCCTTCCCAAGTAGCTGACAGCTTTCCTACCGCCGATTTGGGGTCTGCGATGGCGAGCTTCCGAAGGACGAAGCTCCCCGCGTTGAAGCGCCTTGGCCTAACCCCTGCGTCAAACTTCCGCTTCATTCGGCGTTGATAAACTTCAATCCTGGACACCGCCCTGCCGCGTCGCTCTTCGACGAGGTCCAATTCGGCACGCAACGACCAGTTGTTCTCTTCTTGGTCGAAGCCTCGCACTCTTTCTGAGGGCACCAGCAGCTCGACTGGGGTGACGGCCTCTATGCCGAAGGCCAGGGCGAATGGAGACTCCTGAGTGGCTTCTCGAGGTGTTGCTCGGTATGCCCACAGTACGTGGGGTAACTCGTCTACCCACCGACCTCTGTGTTCGGTGAGGCGCCTTTTCAATCCTTCGAGTAGCGTCCGATTGGTGACCTCGCCCTGCCCGTTGGTTTGAGGATGAGCCACAGAAGTGAATCGGTGATTGATTCCAAGCTCTGCACAGTGGCGACAAAATCGAGCGTTGTCGAACTGTTTTCCGTTGTCCGTGATGATCGCCCGGGGTAGTCCGAACCTGCAAATATTATTCTTCCATATGAACCCCCATGCGTTGGCGTCAGTTATCTTCGCGAGCGGCTCGGCTTTGACCCATTTGGTAAAGTAATCGACGCCGATGATGAGGAACTTCCTTTGCCCCGACGCCGGCGGGAACGGACCGAGGATGTCCATTCCCCACTGCGCGAAGGGCCAAGGGGCTTGGAGCGGGGTGGGGTTACAGGGAGGCTGCCGATCTACCTTGCTAAAAAGCTGGCACTGTGGACACTTTCGGACATAATCTTCGGCGTCGGAGAGCATGGTGGGCCACCAATAGCCTTATCGAGTTATTCTTCTGACTAGGGATCGAGGACCTGTGTGGCTTCCACACAAACCCTTGTGTACCTCAGTGACGATGCTCCCTGCTTGCCTTGGGCTCACGCAGTGCAGGTGGGGGAAACTAAATCCTTTCCTGTAAAGGTCGTCACCGAGCAAAAAGAATCGAGGGGCTCGTCTCTTTACCTTCAGCGCTTCTTCCTTGTCAACTGGGAGTTGACCGTCCCTGATGTACTGGATGAGAGGGGTCATCGAGGGGGTTCGGCGTCTATGCACATGACTTCCTCGATCCCTGTGGAAGGCTCGCTGAGCTCTTCGACGAGGACCGAGGACTGCTGCCGATACTCCGAGGCGGCGGCATATTTAGACAACGCATCTGCTTGGGAATTATCAGCTCGCGATATCTTTAGTAGTTCGGCTGCCTCGAACTCGGCCATGAGTGCTCGAACCTTGGCCACGTAGGGGGCGAGTTTTTCCTCTCTGGCCTCGAACTCTCCAGAGACCTGGCTGACAACGAGCTGCGAGTCGCTGTGAACTCGAATCTTCACGGCCCCCAACGTCTTAGCCATCTTCAAACCTGAGATGACGGCTTCGTACTCAGCTACATTGTTAGAAGCGGAGAAGCCGAATCGAATTGCATACCTCAGAGTAAGGCCCTCTGGTGAGTTCAGGACGACGCCAGCTCCGCTTCCTTGAGACCCGGACGCCCCGTCTACGTACACCATCCACTGTTCCACCATTTCTTCTGGCTCGGATGGTCTCGCGGTCCCCTCGAAAATAAAGTCGGCCAAGGCCTGAGCTTTGATGGCGACCCGGGGCGTGAAGGACACGTCGAACTCACCGAGTTCCACGGCCCACTTGGCCATCCTCCCCGAGGCCTCGGGTCAGCTAAACACTTGCTTGATGGGGGCGTTGGTGAGGACCACGATCTTGTGTGCTTGGAAGTATGGTCAGAGTCGCCGAGCCGCCATCACCAATGCATATCCAGCCTTCTCGATGTCGGAGTAACGTTGTTCTGCCCCTTGCAAGGCTTTGCTTGTGTAGTAGACCGGAAGGTGGCTTCGGTCGTCTTCCCTCACAAGCACCAAGCTGATTGAGTAGTCAGTGGCTGAAATGTAGAGGAATAATTCTTCTTCTGCAAGGGGCTTACTCAAGGTGGGGACATTAGCTAAATGTGCCTTGAGCTCGTCGAAGGCCCTTTGGCAGTCGTCATTCCACTCAAATCGACCTTTCCTCAACATGTTGAAGAATGGTCGGCACTTCTCGGCGGACTTAGACATGAACCTGCTCAGGGCGGTGATTCGGCCGTTAAGCCTTTGTACCTCTTTGATGGTCCTTGGGGCCGTCATGCCGAGGATGGCCTGCACCTTATCGGGTTGACGTCGATGCCTCGGCTTGAGACGAGGTAGCCAAGGAACTTTCCTGCACGAACGCTGAAGACGCATTTCTCGGGGTTGAGCTTCATCCCGTATTGACGAAGAATGTCGAATGCCTCAGACAAATCCCGAACGTGATCCTCGGATTTCCGACTCTTCACCAGCATGTCGTCAATGTAGATCTCCATGGTCCTCCCGATTTGTTTCTCGAACATCATGTTAACGAGCCTTTGATATGTAGCACCTGCATTCTTCAACCCGAAAGGCATTCTGGTGAAACAATACAGACCTTCTCGGTGGTGAAAGAAGTCTTATCCTCGTCTTCGGGCGCCATCTTGATCTGGTGATATCCCGAGTAGGCGTCGAGGAAACTAAGAAGCACATGCCCCGCAGTTGAGTCGACGAGTTGATCTATGCGGGGAAGAGAGAAGCTATCCTTCGGCAGGCTTTGTTGAGGTCGGTGAAGTCTACACACATGCGCCACTTCCCGTTGGCCTTTCTGACGAGGACTACGTTTGCCACCCATTCGGGATAGAACGTGTCCCGGACGGTGCCCGCTCGAAGGTACTTTGTCAGGCTCTCATCTACAGCCCCCTGGCGATCTGCTGAGAGGGGACGCTTCTTCTGGCGCACAAGTCGAGCTTTGGGATCCACATTCAGATGACGCTGGATCACCTCGGGGTCGATCCCAGGGAGATCACTTTCGGCCCATGCAAAGACGTCACCGCTCTCTGTGAGGTAACGGACCAGCTCCGCCTCCAGCTCATGGAGTTCGGTGCCGATCTCTAGGGATCTCCCATTGGTTATTTCGATGTGCTTCGTCTGATCGGAAGGCTCATGCCTCTCACCATCAATGTCATACTCAGGCCTGTACTCGGGAATAGAGGGTTCCTTTGCTTTAATTGAGTTTACATAGCACCTGCGGGCTTCAGTTTGGTCTCCCGAGACCTCCCCTATTCCACACAGTGTTGGGAACTTCAATTTTTGATGATAAGTGGATGGAACCCCTCCCAACTTCCCTAAAAGTCCCCGGCAAAAGATGGCGTTGTAGGCCGACTTCACTTTGATAACCAGGAAGTCGACCTCAACGGTTACAGAGCATGGGCTAGACCCGAGTGTGACTTTCAGCTTGATTGAGCCCTCAGCGTTGACAGGGGATCCGCTAAAGCCGAAGAGTGGTGTCGTCACGGGCTTCAGCTCGGTGCTCAGATTGGTCATCTTCACGAAACAGTCGTAGAAGAGGACGTCTGGGGCCGCTCCGCCATCCACGAGGATTCGGTGGACGCTGTATCCGTCGATATCGGCGCGGAAGACGAGTGCATCGTCGTGGGGGAAACTGAGGCCGAGGGAGTCGTCCTTAGAGAACGTGATCATCAGGTTCGACTTCGGGCCCGAGCTCCCTGAAGGCGAGCCAGCGGCCAAGGCGTACGCCTTCCGCATCCTTGTTCTGTCGCCTCCACCGACCCCACCTCCGGTGAGGACGAGGACCGCCCCTTTCTCTCCACCGGGACCGCGCTCCCTTTCTGGTGTTTGTTCTTTTCGGAGACCATCCACGACGTCCCTGCCGATGAGGCCTCGGCGCAACATCTCGGCAATTTCCAGCTTCAGACTGCGGAATTGGTCGGTAGTATGGCCGAAGCCTTTGTGGTATTCGCAGTAAAGGTCGGCGCCGCTCCCTGAAGGTGGTTTAGCCAACGGCTCGGGCCGTCGGAACTCAGGTAGCTTCTTGATCACAGGCAGTATCTCGGAGGGAAGTCGGCCGAAGCGTGGCAAATCGCGCGATCGGTGGTACTCGTCTGAGTGGCGGTCGCTGGATCGACGGTTCGAGTCCGACCTCCGATCTCCACGAGCCGAGCTGTCTTCCTTCTTCGCCCTCTTGCTTTCTGATGCTTTGCTTGATTCAGCAGGACGTCTCAGCTTGCCTGCGCCGCCGAGAGTAGACTCCAACCTCGAGTACTTCTGCATATGAGATAGAAGGTCGGAGAGACTCACAGGTGGCTTTTTGGCAATGGACGCCACAAAGGGAGCTTTGGATCACACTCGGTGAGGATGTTGACCGCCGTCCGCAGGTTGAGGTCAACAACTTTCATTACTTCAAGCTGGAACTTTTTAGCGTAGTCCCGGAAGAGCTCTCCGTTCTTCTGAGTCACGAACCATAGATCATCCGTGCAGAGGGAGTGCTGAACCGTGCTGTAGAAGTTGTCCAAGAACCGTTGCACGAACTCGGGGAAGGAACTGATGGATCTCGGTGAGAGAGCCTTGAACCATTGTAGCGCGGCGTCGTCCAGAGTTGACATGAACGCCCGACACCGTAGGGCATCGGTGAGGCTGACCATCTCGGTTTGTCCCTGAAAATTGTTAAGATGATGAACGGGGTTAGTGGTTCCGTTGTATCGCTTGAACTTGGGGAGATGCATCTTTGCAGGGACCGGCGCCGAGGTGATTTCTTCGGAGAAAGGCGAAGTGGTTAGCAGGGTCGCCACTGAGGGCGCCCGAGTTCCTCGCTGCAGAGCCTCGATCTTCCGGTTCATCTCCTGGAGATCGCTCTTCCATCGAGGCTCCAGTTGTGGGGCGTTGAAGGGGACTGGAGTCAACTCGGCCGTGTAGTGATCTGCTTCCGTCGCCCGCGGGGCCCCCTACTCCAACGCCGAGGCCGCGACGCCCTGCATCGCCATTGGGGGAGGTGGCGGCAGTTGAGCCGAAGGGGCGAGAGCGGCCCCCCGGCCATCTGCCAGACTTGTTGAAACTGCCGGAGGAGCCGACTGCATCTTGATGGCGTCGTCGCCGCCACGACCATCCGGGGCGGGAATCGCCGCCGGTTGGCTGCTTCTACCTGGGCCGTCATCTGTTGCTGCTTCTGTTCCATGCGCGCCAGGATCTCGTGGAGCCCGGCCAAGAGGTTTTTGACGCGGTCGAGTCGAGAGGAGGTGTTTGAGCCTTGCTCTCCCATAACGGATCCCCCTCCGGCGGTTCCCTCCCCGATGACGGCAAGAGGTACTTCATCGTCAGACGCGCGAGTTGTCGTCTTGCCTTTAGGAGCCATTAGAGCTTGCTTTTTTGTTACGAGGTTCCCACAGACGGCTCCAAAATGTTACTGCTAGAGTAACGGGGTCGGCCTTAGCCGAGAGACTCCTCGAAGGGGGGCTGCTGCTCGCGCGAAGCCGACGCCTTCCTGCAAGACCACCGAGTCGCCTCGGTGGGGAAACTCTCCGACGATCAAGTTAGTGGGGGAATGATGGAGAAAGAGATTCAGAGTGGAAGAAGATCGCATACCTTTCCCACGGCGGAGGTTCCCCTCTATATAGTGTTCCTACCAGGACAACTTGGCTGACACGATCTGCATGTTATCGCCTAGGTATCGGTCCACGATCATCGTGGATTCAGATTTGGACCCGAGAATCTCGGTCCTCGCCCCGCTCTCTACACTGTTGGGTTGAATGCAAATTCATATCATTTCCCTCCTATTTTGATGATGACAAGAGGTGTTCTTAAAGCAATTTAATTGAAACATGTCAAAAACATTCTACCTGAAATTCATGTTCAAAAAGTATTTTTCAAACCACATTTATCATTTATGGTCATGACAAATCAGTTAACTAATGATATATGTGTTTATTTTTCAGGTACAAACATTTTTTATGCAAAAGATGAGTCGACACACCCATCAATGGTGTCGACACATCAACACAGATTCAAAGGCAAAATGTGTAAAAATGTTGAGACTGTGTCGACACATGTCAAGAGTGTGTCGACACGAGTGGCAGTTTTTCAGAAATCAAGCCTACCCAGGTCGACACACTCTCAGAGCAGGTCGACACTAGATACCGTTTCCAGAATAGCCAGTTTGAAGAATTAGGTCAGCAGGTCGACACACTCTCAGAGCAGGTCGACACTAGACCCAGTTCCCAGAACAGCCAGTTTGCAGATTTGGGACAACAGGTCGACACACTCAAGAGCAGGTCGACACGGGACCCTCTTCCCAGAACAGCCTTCTACATATTCTGGACAGTGTGTCGACACTACCACCAGGGCAGGTCGACACACTACGGAAACTTTTCATCCTAAAAGTTGATGGCTGCCACGTGTCCTTCTAGGGCGATCAGAATCTTCCTAGGAATGCGTGCCCTTGTACCCCAAAAGGGTATCTTTGGAATCCTAAGGATATAAAGTGTCTTTTCGGCCAGCCTTCACAAGTGAGAAGGACCCAACTCTCTCAGAGCCTCCAAGAAGCTCCTGGCGGCCAAGAAGAGCTCGTGTCTCCTTCCCCTGCTCTCCAAGTGCTTCCAGAAGACCAATTCCCACCAATTCAAGGTGTGGGAATTGGAATTTGATTCCTGAAGACTTCTCTGAAGCATTCCAAGGAGGCAGATCCTGTAGAAGACTTCTTGGGTGAAGAATTCGAGGAAGATCCAACTTCTCAGATTGCAGAGCATCGACTTGGACTTCAAGCTTCACAAGTTCCTTCCCAATTCAAGCTTCTACAAGGGAGTACACTGAAGAACGAAGCCTTTCAATACAATTTACCTTTTCTTCTGTTCTTCTGAGATATCTTTTGAGATTATGCAAGTGCTTCTGCATAACTCTCTTTAGAGTTCTCAAACTTTGACTAGATCTGTTGCTAGAGGATCTTAGTCTTAAGTTGGTGTCTAGCAGTTTCAGTGTGAGCATTGTGCTCAGGGTGTTGTGAGCCGTCGAGCTCAGTTTGAGTTGTCAAGCTCAGGGTTGGTTTGAGCAGTCTTGCTCTGTGTTTCTAGAGTAGTCTTGCTCTAGAGGTTGTGTGAGTTGTATGCTCTGAAGTGTTGGAGTTGTTAGGCTCCTTTGGGTGTGTAGCCCAGTTGTGTTAGTGAAGCCTCACGGTTGTGAGGGGTGGATGTAGGAATCACTTGGGTGATTTCCGAACCACCTAAAAAATCCTTGTGCATTTGTCTTCTGTGGTTTGATTGATTCATCCGCTAGATGCTTGCATAGGATCCGTTTTTAATTCACTTAATCAACTTGCTTCACATCTAAGTTTTTCAACTCACTCAAATCTAATCAGATCTGTAGTTTTTCACTGATAACATTGCCTCTGATTCTAAATAGTTTTCAAATTACTTAAGCTTCCGCAAAAGTGGCTAAGATCTATTCATCCCCCCCCTTCTAGATCTTTTCCACACATTCATTTCGATCCTTCAATTGGTATCAGAGCGGGTTTACATCGATCTGATTTGAACTGAGCAGTTTTTGTTTCTGAGTATTGAGTGTTTGATTGTTTGCTTGTTTGTTTGCTTGATTGTTTAACTCTTTCTCTGTGCATTTACTTAAGTGTCATGGACTCAAAGGGTTTCATAGCTGAGGGCCATTCCATAAATAGGCCACCATTCTTTAATGGTTTGGACTATTCTTATTGGAAGAACAGAATGCAAGTGTTTTAAGGGCCCAGAACTATGAGATCTGGAAAGTAGTTGAGGTGGGTCCCTATGAGAACCAGGGAGAAGAAGATACCTGGACAAGGGAACAGATAAGGAAAGCTACACTGAATTATAGTGCCATGAACATGATTCAGTGTGCTGTCCATCCCAAGGAGTATTCGAGAATCTCTATGTGCAAATCTGCCAAAGAGATGTGGGATAAACTCGAATTACTCTATGAGGGAACATCTCAGGTCAAGGAGACCAAGGCAAACATTTTAGTTTCAGAATATGAACTTTTCATGATGAAATCTAATGAATCTATTTCTGAAATGTTTGCCAGATTCATGGTGATAGTCAATGGACTCAAGGCTTTGGGTAAGGAGTATACTGATGCAGACTTGGTAAGAAAAATTTTGCGTTCACTTTCTTCAGTTTGGCATACCAAGGCCACTGTTATTGAAGATTCAAAAGATTTGTCCAAAATTTCTTTGGATGAATTGATTGGATCTTTAATGACATATGAAATAAACTTAAAAAGAAATGAAGAACACATCATTAAGACCAAGCCTATGGCACTCAAAGCCTCTTCAAGCAACAAAGATAAAAATCAGGATAAAACAAGTTCTGAAGAATCTGAGTCGAATGAGGATGAGATTGCCCTCATGACCAGACAATTCAGGAAATTTTTGAAATATAGGAAAGGGAAAATGACTGGGAAAAAGAAATTTCCCTCAGGTAAGAAGAATATTTCCTCTTCCAATTTCAATAAGAATCATAAACCTGATGAGAATGTTATTGTTACAGGTGCAACAAGCCAGGACACATGAAGGGAGAGTGTCCTGAGAACAAAAAGGAAAAGCACAAGAGATTCCAGAAATATAAGAAGCCAAAGGCCATGGTAGCCACTTGGTCTGATGAAGACACAAGTGAGGAAGAAGAAGAGAAGAAGTCCTCAAGCTCAGAGAGTGAGGAAGTTTGCTTCATGGCCAACAGCACAGATGGAAAGGTAAATACTTCCTTTGAAGATTATAGTGTTGAAGATTGGCAGGATGTGTATGCAGAATTAGTTGAAAGATATTCTGAAATGAGAAAAGAAAATAAACACATCAAAAAGAAAATTGAAAATCTCTACCATAATCAATCTTCAAACAATAGAATCTGTGAACTGGAATCTGAAGTAACAGACTTGCTTGAAGAAAAAGAGAATCTCCTAAACCTAATTGATGAACTGAAACTTGCCTCTCAAAAGGCCTCCCAAGAATTCAGAAACTTAAATGAAAAGCTGGAAATTGAAAAACAAGAAAAACAACAGAAAATTGAAGAAATTGAAGTTCTTAAAAACAGCTAAAGGAAAGGGAGGAGGTTATCCAAACCTTCACAAAATACCAAGATAACCTAGAGGCATTGCTAGGATCCAACATGACAACCACATCTCATGGATTAGGATTCAACAAGAAGAAACCCCAAAAAGACAAATCGGGTGAGAAAAAGGGAAAAGCACCACTAATTAATTTTGTCAAGGGTCCTAATCTGGAAAACACTGAAATCCAACAAACAGCAAACAAAACCCCAAACAAAACTCAAAACAAATCAAAAACCCAAAACAAAAGAAGACTATCAGGTCGACACAGTCCCCTGACAGGTCGACACCAGTCCACAAGAAGAAAACTTCTGTGGCTGTTGTGTCGACACCAGTACAGGAGAGGTCGACCTGCTCAACACCAAAAACCAAAAACAACTCAACCAAAAATTCAAATAAAAATCTGAAAAATAAGAAAAAGGGAAAAGAAATAATCCATGAAAAACCTTGGACCTCCAAGACAACACTTCAAGAAGATTGGACTAATCCTTGGAACCAATGGTATGAAAATCCCTGTTGGTATTATCCTCAATACTCTTATCCAAATTTCTGGATGTACCAACACAATCCATGGATTCCACCTCCTCCTCTAAACTCAAATTTTCAAATGAAAAACTCCCCTCCAACCAAAAATAAAGATCTTGGTGCTTTCATTCCTAAAAGAAAGAACAAACAGAAGAAAGCTGAAAACACCAAAGTAACAAAACAAAAATCTAAAACAAATCAAATTTGGGTGAGAAAGGATTTGATATCTGTGCTAAATCATACTGATGGTCCCAACTCTGTTTGGGTACCAAAATCTTCTCTCCATTGATCTTTGTGCAGGAAGGTCGTGCACCCAACACCAATGTTTGGTTTCTTGATAGTGGGTGTTCACGACACATGACTGGAGATAGAGCCAAATTTTTCTGTCTAATTGAAAAGGAGGGAGGGTCAGTCACCTTTGGAGGTAAAAATAAAGGAAAGATCATTGGATCTGGAAGGTTGGTCAAACTTCTTCAAACTCAGTAGATAATGTTTTGTTAGTTGATGGACTTGATTATAATTTGCTCAGTATTAGCCAACTATGTGACAAAGGTCACAAAGTTGTGTTTGAATCTGATTTTTGCAAAATAATTGATTCATCAACTGACAAAATCAAATTCTGTAGAAAAGGGAAAAACAATGTCTACATGATCAACCTTAATAAAAACTTTTCTGAAAATCTTTGTTTTGTTGCAAATAAAGATGAAATTGCATGGACTTGGCACAAAAGACTTGACCATGCAAGTTTCAGAACTTTGAATAAGTTGTTAAGATTGAATCTGGTTAAAGGTCTTCCTGAATCTTTTTCTAGTGTTGAAGGTCAAATTTGTGGGATCTGTGCTAAAGGAAAACAAACTAGAAATCCTTTAAAGCCTTCAATGAAGTACTCACATCTAAGCCACTAGAACTTCTTCACATGGACCTCTTTGGGCCAACAAGAGTTCTAAGCCTAAGTGGCAAGAGATATGGGTTTGTAATCATTGATGACTTTACTAGATTTACCTGGGTTATTTTTCTATCCCACAAAAGTGATGCATGCCTTGAATTCAGGAATTTCTGTACCACTATCTTAACAACTTATCCATTTAAAATTAAAAACATCTTAACTGATCATGGGGGTGAATTTGATAACACATCCTTTTCTGATCTATGTGTTGAATTGCAAATATTTCACAAGTTTTCTTCACCTAGAACTCCAGAACAAAATGGAGTTGTGGAAAGAAAGAATAGAACTCTTGTGGAAATGGCTAGATCCATGCTCTTAGGGAGTAATCTGCCCAAATCTTCTGGGCTGAAGCTGTTAACACAGCCAATCACATCCTAAACAGAGCCTTGGTCAGACCAAAGATCAGAAAAACCCCCTATGAATTGTTGAAAAACAAAAAGCCAACTGTTGCTTACTTCAAAATTTTGGGTGCAAGTGTTTTGTACACAATAACAACAAAGAAAACCTTGACAAGTTTGATGCTAAGAGTCAGGAAGCTATCTTCCTTGGCTATTCAGAAGTGTCAAGGGCTTTCAAAGTGTACATATTGAAAACCAAAACTGTTAAAGAATCACCACATGTTATTTTTGATGAAAATTCCTTTTCCACTAATGATTCTAAATCTTGCAGGGAAAAACAAGACAATGAAGAGGATGACCTCATTGTGGATTCTTCACCAACCGTTGAGGAGATTATCAACATTGAAGAGAACCTGAACAACAACTCACCATCTTCAAGTGGTTCAGGTAATATTTCTCCAGAAGAGGGCACTTCTCAACAGGTAATTTCTGAACCTCGTTTTCTAAGAGATCACCCATTAGACAGTGTAGTTGGCAACTTAAATGATAGAGTTAGGACCAGATCATCCTTCTTGCAAAACATTGAAGAAAACTCACTAGCTCTAATTTCCCAAATTGAACCCAAGTCAATTGATGAAGCCTTATCCAGTTCTGATTGGATTAATGCCATGCATGATGAACTTCATCAATTTGAAAGAAATCAAGTGTGGGAATTAGTGCCTAGACCTAGTGACCAAACAGTAATTGGCACTAGATGGGTTTTCCGAAATAAATTGAATGAAACTGGTCAAGTAATAAGAAACAAAGCTAGGCTAGTTGCAAAGGGGTATAACCAAGAATTTGGAATTGACTTTGAAGAATCTTATGCCCCTGTAGCTAGACTAGAAGCTGAGAATTTTCCTTGCTTTTGCATCCTCCATGAAATTCAAAGTCTTTCAAATGGATGTCAAAAGTGCATTTCTAAATGGATATATAAAGGAAAATGTTTTTGTTGAACAACCTCCTGGATTTGAAAATGAAAAATATCATAACCATGTTTTCAAGCTTAATAAGGCACTCTATGGTCTTAAACAAGCTCCAAGAGCTTGGTATGATCATTTGAGTTCCTTTTTACTTGAGAAAGGATATTCCAGAGGTAATGTTGATCAAACATTTCCTTGTTTACAACTGATGACTGGATGTATTTGAATTCTATCTCACAAACTCTCCAAAATCTTGTAAAATCCAACAGAGCAATGGCATTTGTGCTGAAAAACTGCACACCTTCACAATGAATGAAGTACTATGTATGTCATGAGGCATTATTGCTAACTCTGTTCAAAGGGGATCCAAATTGAAAATAACTTCAAAATTTAAGCAATTATGTCCTATGCTTTTTGATGATGACTGAGTAACTGGAAATATTGGCGTCTACAAAACGTATATTTTCATATCAAAGGTCATCATTTACCCCTTTGAGACTTGACAATGACTAAATCTTAAGTATCCAGGGACTATGGTGTGTAAAAAGTACTAGTACTTGAGTGAAAGAGATTTATATCATTTGATAGTTTGTTAAAAGAACAAAAATATGAAAATTATTGGAGATTTGTTTAGAAAGAATCATCTTCCTCCTTCATCATGTTGTTCTTTAAGTTTGTGTTTTACTTTCAACACAACTGTATTTGGTCTAGATGACTTCTTTAATTCTTGAAAATTGAGAAACATGGTAGTTTTTGGTTGATTGTTAAATACATTATATCCCTCAATTTATCATTTTGTTGATTCAAGTCTTGGAATGCTAATCTCCTGTTGGAAATTGTTTGAAACACTTGAACTGTGATGAATTTTTTGCAAAATACAACAAATGAATTTTTAAGCCTCTTAAAAATCCTTGAAATGATAATTCCTCTCATTATTTATCATTATAAAGATGTTCCCAAATTTCTTAAAAATTTCCTCTCAAAGATTCAAATTTCTCTCAAAGGCTGTGTCGACACAATCCTCTCTCGTGTCGACACACAACCCCAGTCAGGTCGACACACCCTTCCTCATGTGTCGACACTGCCTTCTTGCCAGACCCTTTTCAAACCTTTCGGGTTCACCTTAAACCCTTGTTGTTCCTGCGGGGCAGTATACCACTGCACCCCTTTTGGCATAAGGTCGACCCGACGGCCAAAATTTCATTGTTTCCGGCAAGAACACTTCCCATTTCTCTCTAGCTCTCATCCTCCTTCCATCATCTCTCCATTCTTCCATTTCCTCTCCAAATTCCACTCCTCTTGCACCATGGTCCGCAAGTTGGGTCCCCGCCGTGGCGCAAGATCAGCGGCCTCTTCAAGGCCAGTTCCGGCAGAGGTTCCAGTTGAACAGATGGAAAGAAGAACAAAGAGGAGAAACGATCCTGCCTCTTCTTCTGCACCTCTGAGGGCTTCCAAGCGTGGCAGGACCTCCACTTCAGGCAGAGGTGGTAATGTTTCAAACCCTAGACCAGAGATTTCGGGCGATTCCTCTGACCATCCTGAGGAATCATCTTCCTCTTCTTCTTCTGAGTCTCAAGAGGATATTCCCTTAGAATCCGTAAGTGCAGCCAAGTTGATTTTGAAGCCAAGAATACTAGACCTTTCAGACATCCAACTAGCAGACTCCCTTCCTGAAATTCAAACCTACTTTTCCTTTCAATCTTGGATACCCTTTATTTCTGAATTTCAAGTCTGCTATCCAAGATTAGTTAGAGAGTTCTACAAGAACCTCACCTGCACAGACGAAGGGTATGAATCCAAAGTCAAGGGAATAGCCATAGACATGCCAACTGCAGTAGCTGCCTCCATTTTCAAAGTACCAGATGAAGGGGCAGACTACCATGAGTTTGAATTTGATTTACATGAAGCCTACTCCATCTTGACAGGCCGTCCTGCAGATGCATCAGATCCCAAATAGACCTATGTAACCAGGTTCAATGCAAATACATTTCCACCTGTGTTAAGGGTCATTCACCATATTTTGACAACCATAATTACCCCTCAAGGTGGTGGGAGGGATAGGTTGACAGACATCCAGAGGTTCATCCTCTATTGCATGGTGAAAGACATCAAGATCAACCTCCATGTGATTCTCTATCAAATCATAGCTGAGACAACAAGGACAGACCTAAAGAGATCACTTCCTTATGGAGCACATCTGACCTCAGTGTTCAAGCACTTTGGTGTGCCATTGGAAAATGAAAAATCCCAATCTATTCCCAAGTCAAACATCTACACTTTTAAGAATATCCAGAAGTTTATGGGATTTAGATTGGAGGGAAATCAGATTAGAAGAGGACCTATTGTGGTTGAGGCCCCTCAAGCTCAGGAGGACCAGCCTCAGGTCCAAGGGGATCAGCCCCAAGCACAAGAGGACCAGCCTCCAGCTCAAGGAGACCAAAATCAGGAGGATCAGCCTCCACATCATGAGGGCCTGCCTCAAGTTCAAGAGGAACATGCTCACTTGCCAGAGGATCAGCCTCTAATGGACGAGGACCAGCCTCATATCCCTCCTGAAGGTGGCATTCAGTTTGAAACCCCTATTCCACCTCAAGATGATCCTTCCTCTTCCTTGCCACATACTTTTGAACCTCCACATTTCCCCTCTACATTCCAATCTTCCACTTCTTCTGGTGGGTCCTCAATTCCACCAGAATTGTTCTCTTTCCTCAATGCTAAATTTGATACATTGAACTCCACCATTCAAACAATGTCAGACCAATTTGAATTGAGAGTTCAAAGACTAGAGAACACAGTGTCAGCAAAATTTATTGAGCAGAAGGCAGCTTCAGATTATGCAGCTCAGAGATTTAACAGACTTATAGGCACTCTGGGAGATTCCTATATTGAGCTAAAAGAGCATCAAGACAAGTTGGAGAAAGTTCTTCAGGGAATTTTGGCAAATTCCCAAGCAGATGTCTTCAACACCAAGCAAACATTGCATGAGATTTCTAGCACCAGATTGTCATTTGCTCATTTTGTGGATGATTTAGAAAGTATGAGGAACTTCAATGAGCACATTGACAGGCAGATTACAGATTTGACCAAGGAGTTCAAGATAATGCAGAGACCTGGTTGGTCAGCTGGCTCATCATCTTCCTCCCAACACAGTGCAGCTGATCTAACCAGACTTCAGGTCACCTTGCTAGAAATTCAGATCGAATGGAACACTTTTTGAGCACAAAAATGATAACCATTCAAGATCAAATCAAGACTAGCCTGAACTTCATGGAGAAAAGAATGTCTGACATTGAACTTCTTCTTGCTCCAATTCCTCCTCCTCCTCCATCTTCTACCTAATGTACATTTGTTTTGATAATGGCAAAGGGGGAGAAGAATGAATGACTTGAATGTAATATTTTGATGTAATGATCTTTTGAATGAAATGAAATGGTTGTTTTGGCTTCAATGCAAAGTATTGTGATTGTGAATGCAAATCTTTGTCTTTGTTTTGAATACTTGTCCAATTGTTTGACTTGTGTGCACAAAATTCTAATTTCAAGTAACACTGTATCTCACAAACACATCATCAATTGTTACTGAACAACATCAAAAGGTCCTTGACAAGTATGAACAAAAAGGAAAACAAAAATTTAAACAATCAAAAATTGCTTAAAATCACACTTCATCAAAACCACATTGAAATATGGATTTAATGTTGCCATCATCAAAAAGGGGAGATTGTTGGGTTGAATGCAAATTCATATCATTTCCCTCCTATTTTGATGATGACAAGAGGTGTTCTTAAAGCAATTTAATTGAAACATGTCAAAAACATCATACCTGAAATTCATGTTCAAAAAGTATTTTTCAAACCACATTTATCATTTATGGTCATGACAAATCATTTAACTAATGATATATGTGTTTATTTTTCAGGTACAAACATTTTTATGCAAAAGATGAGTCGACACACCCATCAATGGTGTCGACACATCAACACAGATTCAAAGGCAAAATGTGTAAAAATGTTGAGACTGTGTCGACACATGTCAAGAGTGTGTCGACACGAGTGGCAGTTTTTCAGAAATCAAGCCTACCCAGGTCGACACACTCTCAGAGCAGGTCGACACTAGATCCCGTTTCCAGAACAGCCAGTTTGAAGAATTGGGTCAGCAGGTCGACACACTCTCAGAGCAGGTCGACACTAGACCCAGTTCCCAGAACAGCCAGTTTGCAGATTTGGGACAGCAGGTCGACACACTCAAGAGCAGGTCGACACGGGACCCTCTTCCCAGAACAGCCTTCTACATATTCTGGACAGTGTGTCGACACTACCACCAGGGCAGGTCGACACACTACGGAAACTTTTCATCCTAAAGTTGATGGCTGCCACGTGTCCTTCTAGGGCGATCAGAATCTTCCTAGGAATGCGTGCCCTTGTACCCCAAAAGGGTATCTTTGGAATCCTAAGGATATAAAGTGTCTTTTCGGCCAGCCTTCACAAGAGAGAAGGACCCAACTCTCTCAGAGCCTCCAAGAAGCTCCTGGCGGCCAAGAAGAGCTCGTGTCTCCTTCCCCTGCTCTCCAAGTGCTTCCAGAAGACCAATTCCCACCAATTCAAGGTGTGGGAATTGGAATTTGATTCCTGAAGACTTCTCTGAAGCATTCCAAGGAGGCAGATCCTGTAGAAGACTTCTTGGGTGAAGAATTCGAGGAAGATCCAACTTCTCAGATTGCAGAGCATCGACTTGGACTTCAAGCTTCACAAGTTCCTTCCCAATTCAAGCTTCTACAAGGGAGTACACTGAAGAACGAAGCTTTCAATACAATTTACCTTTCTTCTGTTCTTCTGAGATATCTTTTGAGATTATGCAAGTGCTTCTGCATAACTCTCTTTAGAGTTCTCAAACTTCGACTAGATCTGTTGCTAGAGGATCTTAGTCTTAAGTTGGTGTCTAGCAGTTTCAGTGTGAGCATTGTGCTCAGGGTGTTGTGAGCCGTCGAGCTCAGTTTGAGTTGTAAGCTCAGGGTTGGTTTGAGCAGTCTTGCTCTGTGTTTCTAGAGTAGTCTTGCTCTAGAGGTTGTGTGAGTTGTATGCTCTGAAGTGTTGGAGTTGTTAGGCTCCTTTGGGTGTGTAGCCCAGTTGTGTTAGTGAAGCCTCACGGGTTGTGAGGGGTGGATGTAGGAATCACTTGGGTGATTTCCGAACCACCTAAAAAATCCTTGTGCATTTGTCTTCTGTGGTTTGATTGATTCATCCGCTAGATGCTTGCATAGGATCCGTTTTTAATTCACTTAATCAACTTGCTTCACATCTAAGTTTTTCAACTCACTCAAATCTAATCAGATCTGTAGTTTTTCACTGATAACATTGCCTCTGATTCTAAATAGTTTTCAAATTACTTAAGCTTCCGCAAAAGTGGCTAAGATCTATTCATCCCCCCCCCCTTCTAGATCTTTTCCACACATTCATTTCGATCCTTCATACACGACGCCGGATTCTTAGGGGGCCTTGACTGGCTCTTCCTTGGTTAGTTACTTACAGTTGCTTGACGCTCACACTTCGCGATTTATGAGATATTCTAATAATCCGAACTTTCCCCCAAAGCCTTCCGAATTAACTGGAGACAGCCGTCGCAACGTGTTCGCTCATCGGACTCGGGACCGAGTACTTGAATATTCGAGCGAACTTACGGCACAGAGCTGCCCTGACAGGGGCCGAGTGCAGGAGCTCGAGGATCACCATGTATCACCGGTCTTAGAGCCGAGCCCGAGGCCTCGGGGGTCACCCTGTATCAGTATCATTAACATGAGTGCAAGCAAATAACCACATGCTTTCATACTTTATTCCAATCATTGGGCAGATCTACAATTTTAATTATGGAAATATGTACAAGATAAGTAACACTCCTAGCATGATCTCTAACTCACTTTACATGCAAATATAACACTTCACTCTACACTTAGCTTGCTGTATTTATAGAAAATTTATTACATTCAAATGACGCTTGCATATGGATCACATTAAACTACACATCAAGTAATTATAATTTCATGGAAATGGAAACATGCACCTACACCTGGTACTAAACATAATATCACTTTTATCATTCAACAATAATTATATTAACACATGCAATTTCCTTTTCATGACATATTCACATGCACTTACTTTCACATCATCACATGTTCACTTACACATGATTTCACATGGTTTTCATATAGGTTTTCACTTGCACATTCACGATCGCATAGCATGTCACATTGCACATAACATGTGCCAAGTTCACATATCACTTTACATATCTTATACATGTTCATTTTTACACGTTGCCAAGACACAGCCCAAACCACCACTATATAGATCACATAATACGTACACACACATTCACTTTCACGTACTTTATCACTAGGCAAAGTGACCAAGTCTAGGTTCCTGCAGAAACCAGGGAAAGCCGTTCCTACCATTACCAGTGGAACTTGTCCACCTCCAGGATTTCCAAGACCCTTGCCTCGGGTATGACGTTTCATAATTGAGCTTTCCCGCTTTCCCGTAGGGGCACCACTACAGTATAGCTCCAAGCAATCTAGGGTGGTAGTGTCTTATGGGCACAGTTTCTTTATCTTGTCACATAAATCATTATACATGTACACATATACTATTTGTTCTCTCACTTCCCATGCACAAGCACACACATATACCATGGAACATAATTTATCACATTCAGACTCTCAATCAGTCATAAACAGTAATTGACAGTAACTAAATCATGATGTTAATCACATCTTCATTCATAATTGCAATTTACTCTTAATACACGGAACATAAGACTTCAGAAATTTATAACAATGTGCACAGTACTCATAATAATATAAAATTTTAACCGCGGTTTAAATATAGCACGGGGAACATATCTACAATTTTTCACAATTTTCGGAGTAGTAAAACCATTTTTAATCATTAACACATGCATGCAGTCACAAGTTTCCCGAAAAATCACATCACATACAGTCACACATTATTATGGAAAAATCATGGGAACTTGGGGCTTCTTTGGTAATGAGTTGGGTTAAAATTAACTTTAACCCAGAACTAAAGTTAGCCGACTTTTAACTCACTTTTACTTTGTTTGCAACTGAGTTAACTCATTTGACTATAGTGAGTTAACTTATTTTTCTCAAATGTACTTTGGTAAAAAAAAGAGTTAACCTACATTGGGAAAAGAAACGTAGCAATTAATGTTGTGTACCGTGAGAGCAAAAAGATAGTTAACTCAGTGGATTAACTCCAACCCACCTCTGGAGGTGGGTTGGAAAATTATGAGTTAACTCACATTTGGCCCATCTTTAATCTAACTCACTTGAGCTAACTTTGTAACCTTTCCAAACTACTTTTTGAGTTAGTTTTGAGTTAACTTGAGTTAACTTTAATCTAACCCATTACCAAGGAGGCCTGTGGCATCCAGGGTCTGAATGCCAACAGGGTAGACATCATGATCTATTGCCGTTTACCCAGGATCTTGACGGCACCACAGTGGCTACCAATATCCTGTCTGCACACAATGCAGACCAAAACACATAAAAATAGAATCTTGGAGGTCCAGGTATGAAATAAAAATCTGGAAAATTATTAAAACCCTAAAGGATGTGTCTATGGGTTGAACCTTTAAGTCACTTGCCTGTGAAAAATTCGCTAAAGGGATTATTCTGTCAGAGAAGCTCTCCTCGGCCAAGCCAAGAAGACACCCAAAAACCATCCAGATCCGGTCCTCCTGTTGATCTAGGTCGCACACTACAGTCGGGGATGATTCCACTATCTAAGGTGCAACTCTCAGTCGAAGAAGAACGCCAGAAGATGAATACGAACGACAGATCAAAGCTCTCCAAGTTGGGTTTTTCGCACAGGACATCTAGGGTTTCTCAAGAGATCCAAAGGAACCTTATTCGGCCAAAACGGGTGTTTTTATAGACTAGGGAAGTCGGGATACGCATTAGGGTAGGTTTCCTACAGTTATTGATGGCTTTCCTAAACTGGAACCGAAAGAAACACGGGCATTACCAAATCTAAAACCGTCATACAGCTGGGAACTTGGCGTCCACACCTGGTGCCGCCAACACGGGGTTGGCGTCCATCGATCTGGACGCCAACTTCCCATGGCCATGCAGTAAGCGGCAGGCATGTTGCCGCCAACCTGCAATTTGGCCAGAACACAAATGTACATCCAAACAGATGTACCAATACATCATAAGCAGTTTAATGGGTACAAAAAATAAGTAGATGTCATATGCACAGAGTTAAACACATATATGTATATATAGGTATACAGCATAATTACATACCACATGCATAGATTTAAATAACTATACCATGTACTTCAACAATTTGATAATGCATGCACATTAAATATATTACATGTACAAAATAACTTCATGTGTACTTATAAGATATACAATAATAATTACATACCATATGCACTACATTATTTAAATACACTATGTACCGAATAAATAAATATAATATACCCACAAGAATAACATATATTAGACATATGCACATAAGTGATTAAATATTTATAATATGCACCAAATAAACAATATTAAATGCACAAAATTCGGGGGCCTTGCACCCTCTCCCCCTTAAAATGATCTAGTCCTCGAAGATCGGATTAAGTACCTGTGGTGATATCGTCGATGTCGTCTCCAGTCAATGCATACACTATGGTCGGTGCTTGAGTTCTTGCTGCTGGCTTCTTTGCTGCTGGCACATCCCGTGCAACGAACTTCTTTAGATTCGGACACTCTCTAATCCGATGATTCTTGCTGCCACACTATAAACATCTTCCTGTCCTTGTCCAACATTAGTCTCCGCCATGACGCTTGCCGTAATGAATACACTCAGGCTTCCCGTTGCCTATAGTAGCTGCTGACTGCAGTGCTAACTCTGCTGGTACAATAGCCGATTGCTGACCTTCCATGAGCTTCTTCATCTTCCTCTTCTGCCACTGGAATGGTTCTGGTAACCTCTTCAACCGAGCCTTCTTCTCCTCCAAGTACAATGTCATCTCACTCTCTTGCTTGCATGCCATGCTAAGAGCCGTATCCATAGTCATATGGTCAAATGCTACATGTCTGGGTCTCAATGATGGTCTAAGACCCATCACAAACTTCTTCGCCTTACGCCTCTCATCAGCAACTATATGGGGTGCATACTTTGACAACTCCGCGAATCTAGCCTCATACTCCAAAACTGTCATCGAACCTTGAGTCAACGTCAAGAATTCTGCTCCATCTTGTCATGTATGTGCTCGGAAACATACTTGGCCTCAAACAATCTCACGAACTCTTCCCAAGTCACCTCTATCTCCACTCCCTCGAATTGCGTGTGAAGAATAGAAGACCACCACACATCCCCTCGCTCCTGAAGCACATACGACACCAAGCTGACCTTATCATCCTCTGCACATCTAATGGCTCTAAATATCTTCTCGATCTCTCTAAGCCAACTCTCTACAACCAACGGCTCACTCTCACCCTTAAAAGAGGGTGGATCCATCCTCTTGAACCTCTCCATGATCGATACTCCACCTATACCATGGTCTTGCTGAGCTGGTGCTGGAACCTAAGCCTGAAGCTGAGTTTGAAGAGCTTTCTGCATCAGCACTTGAGTCTGCATCACTTGTACAAGCCCTTGCATGAACGTGCCATTGTCAACCAACAGTGGCGGGGGTGGCGCAAGTGGTCCCTTAGGTGCTGGTACTTCCTGCTGCTCATTTGCAGTCCTCCTTGGTTCCTCATCCTGAATAGGCAAGCCCGAATGACGAGTCCTTCCAGCCATTGCTACAAAATAAACACCAAGTCAAACTCCATTTATCACTACACCTAATATATTATCATGCATTCATCTTATCACTTTTCTAATCCTATCTTAATTATTCCTTGGATCTGGCTATCCACTATAATGACTTAGAGATGTGATTTAGTTGATGGCTATTCATGTATAATCTCAACCCTATGGCTTTGATACCATCTCTGTAACGACCCACTTCCACCCGGTATGGTTATACCAACCCACGTTGGATGAGAGCAAGCCGCTACAGGGGAGAAAACCCCAATGATATACAAATGAGCTGAGATATACACGAATAGAAAACACTATTTCAATGGAATTTAAATAAACTCTTATTCCATCAACTTTAATCCACATACCACAGTCTATATAGTTCAAGAATGAAAAGACATAACATAATATCCACTAACATGTAGCAGTTCCAATTACATAAATCAAGTTCAAATTAGAAAATGCAATACATACTATGAAAATAAATTACAAGTCTTCAATTCACTCTTCCAACTCCGCTTCGAATCTTGCTAGCTCCTCGGCTTCTAAATTTCTTGAAATGGTTAGCAAGGGTGAGTCTACATAATAGACTCAGCAAGTAACTTAAAACTTCAAACCATATACTTACCAATCATGCTTTCTAACAATTTAACACTATTAACACGTTAGAATTCAGCAATTAAATTCATACATGCTCATGCTATAACATAAATGAATAAACATGGAATCGTATTAAACAACTAATCTAACACATGTTAAACAATAATCTAAACATAGATGCTAATAACATGATATCATAACATGAGGCAAGCATATAACCACATGCTTACATACTTTATTCCAATCATTGAGCAGATCTACAATTTTAATCATGGAAACATGTACAAAATAAGTAACACTCCTAGCATGATCTCTAACTCACTTACATGCAAATATAAACACTTCATTCTACACTTAGCTTGCTGTTTTTATAGAAAATTTATTACATTCAAATGACGCTTCATATGGATCACATTGAACTGCACATCAAGTAATTATAATTTCATGGAAATGGAAACATGCACCTACACCTGGTACTAAACATAATATCACTTTTATCATTCAACAATAATTATATTAACACATGCAATTTTCTTTTTCATGACATATTCACATGCACTTACTTTCACATCATCACATGTTCACTTACACATGATTTCACATGGTTTTCATATAGGTTTCACTTGCACATTCACGATCACATAGCATGTCACATTGCACATAACATGTGCCACGTTCACATATCACTTTACATATCTTACACATGTTCATTTTTACACGTTGCCAAGACACAACCCAAACCACCACTAGATAGATCACATAACACTTACACACACATTCACTTTCACATACTTAATCACTAGGCAAAGTGACCAAGTCTAGGTTCTTGCAGAAACTGGGGAAAGCCCTCCCCAACCATTACCAGTGGAACTTGTCCACCTCTAGGATTTGAAGACCCTTGCCTCGGGTATGAGTTTCACAATTGAGCTTTCTCGTAGGGGCACCAGTACAGTACAACTCCAAGCAATCTAGGGTGGCAGTGTCTTATGGGCGCATTTTCTTTATCTTGTCACATAAATCATTATACACGTACACATATACTACTTGTTCTCTCACTTCCCATGCACAGGCACACACATATACCATGGAACATAATTTATCACATTCAGACTCTCAATCAGTCATAAACAGTAATTGACAGTCACTAAATCATGATGTTAATCACATCTTCATTCATAATTGCAATTTACTCTTAATACACGGTACAGAAGACTTCAGAAATTTATAACAATGTGTATAGTACTCATAATCATATAAAATTTAACCAGGGTTTAATGTAGCACAGGGAGGATATCTAAAAATTTTCACAATTTTTGGAGCAGCAAAACCATTTTTAATAATTATCACAGATTATGTGAAATTTAACAAGATAATTCATTCTACGGTAATTAGAACAGACTGAAAATTTAACCACATGGTACATAGGTATCACACAACATATCACAAAATTTTCATAAATTTCTGGGTAGTACAACTATTTTTAATATTAAACAGATATTTCAAGCAATTTACAAGATAATTCAGTTTATACATGGTAGACAGTGAACTAAGATTTCTAATAGTTCTGAACCATGCATACAGTAGTACTGAGTTCATGGAAAATTTTCTGAGAACATAACACACATCAATTCTAATTACATTGAATTAAATTCTATCAAATCATGTACATTTTATCATGACAGAAATGTCATAAATGAAAATTATCTTTAAAAAAATCATCAATATCTCATGGCATGATCTACTGAACATAATAGATAGGACCACAATATTTAAAACACATGCAGGCATTCACAAGTTTCCCGAAAAATCACATCACATACAATCACACATTGTTCTGGAAAAATCATGGGAACTTGGCGTCTCGGGACTGGACGCCAATAGGGTAGACGACATGATCTATTACCGTTTACCCAGGATCTTGACGGCACCACAGTGGCCGCCAATATCCTGTCTGCACACAGTGCAGACCGAAACACATAAAAATAGAATCTTGGGGGTCCAGGTATGAAATAAAAATCAGGAAAATTATTAAAACCCTAAAGGATGAGTCTAGGGTTGAACCTTTTAGTCACTTGCGTGTGAAAAATTCGCTAAAGGGATTATTCTGTTGGAGAAGCTCTCCTCGGCCAAGCCAAGAAGACACCCAAAAACCATCCAGATCCGGTCCTCCTGTTGATGTAGGTCACACACTGCAGTCGGGGATGATTCCACTATCTAAGGTGCAGCTCTCAGTCGAAGAAGAACGCCCTAAGATGAATACGAACGACATATCAAAGCTCTCCAAGTTGGGTTTTTCGCACAGGACTTCTAGGGTTTCTCAAGAGATCCAAAGGAACCTTATTCGGCCAAAACGGGTGTTTTTATAGACTAGGGAAGTCGGGATACGCATTAGGGTAGGTTTCCTATAGTTATTGATGGGATTCCTAAACTGGAACCGGAAGAAATGCGGGCGTTACTAAATCTGAAACCATCACATAGCTGGGAACTTGGCCTCCACACCTGGTGCTGCCAACAAGGGGTTGGCATCCATAGACTTGGACGCCAACTTCCCATGGCCATGCAATCAGCGGCAGGCATGTTGCCGCCAACCTGCAGTTTGGCCAGAACACAGATGTACATCCAAACAGATGTACCAATACATCATAAACAATTTATGGGTACAGAAAATAAGTAGATGTCATATGCACAGAGTTAAGCACATATATGTATATATAGGTACACAACATAATTACATACCACATGCATAGATTTAAATAACTATACCATGTACTTCAACAATTTGATAATGCATGCACATTTAAATATATTACATGTACAAAATAACTTTATGTGTACTTACAAGATATACAATAATAATTACATACCATATGCACTACATTATTTAAATACACTAAGCACCAAATAAATAAGTATAATATACCCACAAGAATAACATATATTATACACATGCACATAAGTGAGTAAATATTTATAATATGCACCAAATAAACAATATTAAATGCACAAAATTCGGGGGCCTTACAGTCTCAACCTTTGATGGATCGACAGTGATACCATCCTTGGTTACCACATGCCCTAAGAAGGATACCTCCTCAAGCCAGAATTCACATTTACTTAGCTTGGCTTATAATTTATTCCCCCTTAGAATTTGCAATAAAATCCTCAAATGTTCCTCAATCTTGACTTCCTTCTTTGCGATGACAACAGCAGCAAGAAAGACCATACAACCTTTCCTTATCATCCTTTTGACTTGTAGTGCAGAGATAAGGGACAATCTTCTGCGGTTTCTATCTCCTGTGAACACTAGTTTTGGGTAATGGCTAAAGGTTACCTGGCTTCTCCTATAATTGATACTAGCCCGATGTTCAGATAGCCAGTCTACTCCTAGTATCACATCATAACCCTCCATGTCCATACATATTAAATTTGCAGGTAGGTTTTGGGTTTCAATCAACACTTCACTAGATGGCAAATGGTTTCTAAGATTGGTGCTAGGACCAATCGGGGTTGACACAACTATCCCAGATTTCATTGGGACGGGTTTTATAGACAAGGTGTCCACAAATGTTTGAGATATGAAGGAATGGGTAGCTCCCATATTGTAACGTCCCGACGCGGAATATCAGAGCGATATTACAGTTATTAAGTAGTAGAGTGAGAGATAAATGACAAACCATTACATGATTGGAATACTATCAAATAAACTCCAATTTCAATGATCATTCATCAAACTTCATTACATTCACTAATCAGAGCCAAAACTAGGGCCCAGAGTACTTTATTCAAATCCAAACTAATACATGATGACTAACTGACTCATAACTATACTAACTAACTACTAAGCAGTGGTTGCTGAAAGGGTCACTCCTCGACATCATCCTCGTTCCCATCCTCATGTGTGTGGTAATCACCATCCGACTCAACTGAAAAACATGAAATATAAAGCAGGATGAGCGATTAACACCTAGTAGGACTTAATATCTCATAAGAACAAGCATGGTTTAAATAATTAATGTTTTAAATGGCAGGATAACTAGAGAGTATAGTCAAGTAGAGCAATGTAACGATAGTAAGAGAACGATAGCACTAGTACATGGGAAACAGCACAACAAGTACGATAAAAGATTGGCCATGTAACGATAGAGCACGTAAAGTTGCACAATGGCGCACTAGTAACGATAGCACTTGAATAGATTGTACTTGTATTGATAGCACTTTGATTGTCATAAATTAAATCTTGATAGTTTAATAGCACTGAGTGTATGCCATACACACCCTTGATCATTTTAACTCCCCTGGGCACTGGCACTTTTCGGGCGCTCTCCCCAGGACAAGATCAGGCCCTAATGCGCTGGCATAAGTCATTTTCTTATCTTAGACAATCACATAAATGGCCAAGAGAGTACCAAGAATAGATGAGAGTAATAGATGAATAGATAAGAGTGTAGAGAGAACGTGAACAGATGAGAGTACCGAGATAGTAGATGAGATAGGGGTACAATCGTAAAACAATGTTAAACACGATAGTCATAGTTGCACGACACTAGGTCGGGTGCCGGCAGTGAGCTAGAAGTCACAACCGCCCACTAGCCGTGTTATGGCGACAGGCTAGATGGTCCGGTGTGAACCCAAGGTAAGAGAGAACACACTAAGGCTGTTTGGATCGTACTGATCGCTAAAGGTGTAACGAGTTTTAATGGTACAACCAGCTCGTCGGCAAAGGACGTGCACCAAAGCCAAGGAGACTTATGAAGACCTTGACAAGGAGTCCCTGGTCCAGTCAGGAGTATTCCCAATGGAGAGGTGGTCCATGCCAAGAAAAGTGTGTAGAAAACAACTGTCCGTCGTGCCTCGAGTGCTCGAAGGCCGAGGGAAGCGATCACGGTATTCAAATCACGCGATTAAAACGAGACAATGTCAATATTAAATTAGGGGAAGATAGTAATTAATTCCACTTAATTACCAAATATATATTGACTAATTTACTAAGGTTAATGGCAATGTGAATATTAAGGTGTGTGCAAGTGTAAGAAATCGAGAGAGCATAATTGATTATGCACATAGCATTAAATTAATTGATTTCATGTAAATATTATCCATTACTAATTATCAGATCGAAATCATTCATGACAGTATTTAATTAGGGTTAAACAGGGTTAAACAGGGTTAAATAGGGAAACTGGTAGGGTATAAGTGCAATTCATGTTTTTTGGCGGTTTTTGAGAACGCGACGAGTCGCCCGGTCGCGTTCAGTTGAACCGACAGGCCGGTTGAACCAGGGAGTGTCGCGACGAGTCGACCCGTCGTGTTCAGAATGCAACGGGCTCCCGTGTCACGACCCCCTCTGAGATCGCGACGGGTCGGGCCGTCGCGACTTCAGAAGGTGGCCCGAGCCAAAAAAAGGAGATTTTGCCCTTTTCCAGGTGGGTTTCCTCCCTCCATAGTATGACACTGGTCTCTTCAAAAATCGTATAAAATCACATAGACATCCAAAAATCATGAAACCTCTTTTAATCGAAACTAGACATGTAGATCTATCACTGAGCATGATTAATTAGAAAATAGACACGTATAAAGCATAATTAGGTTAATTTTTGGCGACCTAAACAAGCACAGTCATGGAAAATGAATTAATTGGCAACAGATACGTGATGAAAATTGGGGCAAAGAGGGGAGTTTGAAAGCTATCATCACGTAGTATTTATGAGAATAATTTCATGCATGGGATCGAGTACATGCACGGATTTAAGACAATCATGATGGTTCGGGTACATGATGTAGACAGGGATTCAAGCATTTAATTCTCTCTCCTGGAAGAACAAAAGATAAGGAAATCTTGGGGCGTTCAAAGAGGGGTGCATCGGCTACCTAGGGTTAAAGTTTCACGATTGTGCTTGAGAGGTTGCCTACCTTTTCATGGTGATGAAAACCTACGTTTGGTGACGAAAAAAGAAGAAATCCCCCTTTGATCCAAGCCTTCTCCTCCTTGCTCCTTCATCCTCCAGCCTCTCCCTCATCTCCCAAAGCTCCAGCAACGATCTATGGGGTGATAGGGTCGATTTGGAGGTGTATAGCTTGCTAATAGAGTCCAACATAACTAAAACTCTCCTTTCCTCTTCAAACTCCGAATTTTCACTATTATCTCCGTATTTTCTAGCCATTATCTACCTAAAAGGATAGGGAGAGGTCCAATTTCATGGCCAAGGGTTTAGGATGGGATGAGGGCTCTTGTTTTGGATAATTATGGTTTAATTTCATTCTTATCACAACCCTTTTACTTTATTAATTAATTAAGTATGAAATTAGCTTAATTATCTCCCATCCCATGATGGGTCTTCATATTTGGGCCCAACAATTCATGTTAGGATCATTGGTAAAACCCATTACTAAGTTATCTTAATGGGTATTAATTTAATTTCCTTTTATTCCATTTATTCTCCCTTTATTCTAATTAAATTTTTGTTTCTCACTTTTATTTAATTAAATTTAATTTTATTTAGGGTTTAAAAATCAAGGTTGCTACATCCTCCCCCTCTTAAAAAGATTTTGGTCCCCAAATTCATATGATCATAAGAGGAAGAATGACTTACTGAATAATTCTGGGTAATTCTGTCGCATCGTTGCTTCGGGTTCCCACGTGGCTTCCTCGACTTCGTGATTTCTCCAGAGGATCTTGACCATGGGTATTGATCGATTCCGAAGTTGTTGCATCTTCTTGTCTAATATTTTCACCGGTCGTTCTTCATTGGTCATATCTTTCTTCAAAATGATATCATCATAGCTAATTACGTGTGATAGGTCATACACGTACTTCCTCAGCATTGATACGTGGAAGACATTGTGTACGGTGGAAAACTGGGGAGGTAGTGCCAACGATACGCCACCTCGCCTACTCTCTTCATTACTTCAAATGGACATATGAACCTCGGTCTCAACTTGCCTTTCATTCCAAACCTTTGAAATTCTCGGGTCGGGGTTACTTTAAGCATTACATGATCTCCAATCTGAAATTCTAAGTCCCTTCTTCTCTTGTCTGCATAAATTTTCTGCCTGGATTGAGCTACCTTAATTTTGTCCCTGATGATCTGTATATCTTTGCTGGTGCTTTGTACCATATCGGGTCCCAGCCATTGTTGCTCACCAACTTCATTCCAACAGACGAGCGATCTACAACTTCTTCCGTATAGGGCTTCAAATGGTGCCATCTTAATGCTTGATTGATAGCTATTATTGTAGGCGAATTCAATCAGAGATAGTTGTTCATTTCAATACCCTTCAAATCTGTAGTGCAGGCTCTCAACATATCTTCCACTATCTGATTTGTCCTTTATGTCTGTCCATCTGTCTATGGATGAAAAGTAGTGCTAAAATTTAGTTTAGTGCCGAGAGCAGTCTAAAGTTCCTTCGAAAATCTAGATGTGAATCTAGGGTCACGATCTAAGACAATGGTCACAGGAACTCCATGTAATCTTACTATCTCCTTTACATATAGGGCTGCTAGTACATCCACACTCCAGGTACTCTTAATTGTTAGAAAGTGTGCGGACTTAGTCAAACGTTCCACTATTACCCAGATAGCATCAAGTCAACCACGAGTTCGGGGTAAACCCATGATGAAATCCATGCCAATACTCTCCCACTTCCATTCAGGAATGTCCAAGGGTCTAAGTACACTCGCAGGATGTCGGTGTTCAGCTTTCACCTGCTGACAAGTGAGGCAGTGTGCGGCATACTCAGCCACCTCACGTTTCATGTTAGGCCACCAAAATGACTTTTTCATGTCTTGGTACATTTTGATTGCACCTGGGTGAATGGTATACCTTGTCTTATGGGCTTCGTCTATCAGCTTTCTGTTCAATTCTTCATTGTCAGGCACACATGTCCTGGCTTGGAATAATATCCTCCCATCCTCAGTGATGGAGAAATCAGGTATGTCTGCTATGGTCTCCCTGACTCGGACCAAGAATGGGTCATTAGCCTACTGCTCTCTAATCTCGACAAAAATGTCAGGTTGAGCTCTAAGATTGGCAACTAACATCTTATCACTTCTCTTTTCAATATTGAAATCCAGACTGGCGAATTGCTTTAGTAATTGCATCTCACCTATGACTAAACAAGATAATGATGCCACAGGCGTCCTGCTAAGTGCATCAGCTACTGCATTACCTTTGCCTGGGTGGTATGAATATTGAAGTCAAAGTCCTTTAGATATTTCAGCCATCTCCTTTGTCACATATTGAGCTCCTTCTGGGAAAATAAGTACTTCAGACTCTTGTGGTCGGAGTAGACAATGAATTGCTATCCATACAGATAATGTCTCCAGATCTTAAATGCAAAACCACAGCAGCCAATTCTAGATCATGAACATGGTAATTAACCTCATGTGGCTTCAACTGTCTTGATGAATATGCTATTACTTTCTCATTCTGCATTAACACGCAGCCTAGACCAATTCCAGATGCATCAGTGTATATCGAGAATCCCTCACCCTCGACTGGCAACACGAGGACAGGTGCAGATGTCAAACATTGCTTCAGTGTCTGAAAGCTCTTCTCACATTCCTTGCTCCAGACCTAAGGGTTCTCTTTTCGCGTAAGGCGAGTAAGAGGTACAACTATCTTGGAGAAGTCTTTCATGAACCGACTGTAGTATCTAGCCAGTCCAAGAAAACTTCTAATCTCAGTGACATTAGTCGGTCCTTCCAAATTGAGTACATCTTCAACCTTGGAAGGATCGACAATGATACTATCCTTGGAAATAACATGGCCTAGAAATGACACCTCCTCTAGCCAGAATTCACACTTGCTCAATTTGGCGTAGAGTTTGTTGTCCCGCATGATCTGCAGAGCGATCCTCAAATGCTCTTTATGCTCTTCCTTGGTCTTGGAGTATATAAGAATATCATCAATAAATACCACAACGAATTTGTCGAGGTAGGGCCGATAAATGTTGTTCATCAGTTGCATGAAAGCTGCAGGAACATTGGTTAGTCCAAAAGACATGACTACAAATTCATAATGACTGTACCTGCTCCTGAAAGTCATCTTGTAAATATCTACATACTTAATTCTCATCTGATGATATCCCGATCTAAGGTCAATCTTAGAAAAGTATTTAGCTCTTGAGATTTGATCAAATAACTCATCAACACGAGGCAGAGGGTATTTGTTCTTGATAGTCAAATGATTCAACTGTCTGTAGTCAATGCATAGCCGTAGAGATCCATCCTTCTTCTTGACGAACAACACTGGTGCTCCCCAAGGAGAAGTGCTTGGTCTGATAAATCCCTTTTCCAGCAACTCCATCAATTGCTCCTTCAACTCTTTCAATTCAGTAGGGGACATTCTGTAGGTTTGGCATGACACCGGTGCATCTCCAGGTGTGAGATCAATTGAGAAATTTACATCTCTTTCAAATGGAATGCCTGGCAGCTCAGCGGGAAACACGTCGGGGTATTCTTGTATTATATGGATGTCTGATATCTTGGATGCTTTCTTCTCAACTACTATTGCGGCAAGAAATGCCACACAGCCTTTTCTTATCATGTTCTGCGCCTTAATAGCAGAGACGAGAGACAAGTGCCTCTTGTGTCTACATCCCGTAAAGGTCAGTTTGGGAAATTCCCTAAATGTTATCTTTCCTCTTCTACAATCGACACAAGCCCCATAAGTAGATAGCAAATCAGCTCCCAAAATAACATCGTAGCCCTCCATGGGCATACAGACCAGGTCGGCTCTAAGATTGAGTTCACCAATCTTTAAATCAGCTAATGGAAAGTATTTGTTTAGTTGAGCTTTCTCTCCCAGTGGTGTAGTGACAGGCAATTCAAATTCCATGGATGCAGGTTTTTCATTTATTGTATCAAAAAATGCTTGCAATATGAACGAATGTGTTATGCCAGTATCAAACAAAAGAAATGCTGATCGAGATAAGATAGGTAGTGTACCTTCCACAACTCCACCTTCCTCGGTTGTCTTTACTTCTTGCAGGGCCTGCAATCGACCAGGCTTCTTTTGTCCAATTGGACGCTTCTCGTTCTCCTTAAGTAGGGGGCATTAGGGAATATGATGCTCTCGACTCCCACATCGTAGGCATGTGCCTGCCTTCCTCCAACACTCCTCAGCAGTGTGACCTAGCTTGTCATAGTGCTTGCATCTGGGCTTGTTCGGGGGAGTAGGGGCCAAGGCTTTGGGCTTTCATTCTTGGCTTGGCGCATCAGTGATGCTTAACGGCCTTTTCTTGCCGTTGGTGGGCCTGCTTGATGCTCTAGATGTCTGCTCCTTCTTGACCATTCTTCCTTTGATGCGATCGGTGAGGTCGGTCACATCCTCCAGCAGTTGTGCTTTCCTGACCATCTCTAGATAAGTCTGGATGTCCAGAGGTGCAAGTTGAGTGATGTAGGCGGGCCTGAGCCCATTTAGAATGCGTTTCGCCTTCATTCTCTCAGTGCCGACAAGATGATTGGCATAACGCGCCAATCGGGAGAACTGAGCTTCATACTCAGCAATAGTGAGATTCCTCTGCTTGAGTGCAGAAAATTCAGAGGCTTTCCTTTCTTGGACTCGTTCAGAGAAATACTTGGAGTTGAAATGCTCCTTGAATTCATTTCAGGTGAATTGTGCATCCGCCCTGGTTGCTTCAATGGACTCCCACCATGCACGGGCGTCCCTTTCTAATTGAAATGTTGCAAGTAGTAGCTTGTCTTCATCCGTGCATTGCATGATGCGGAAAACACGCTCTATCTCCTTAAGCCAATTCACTGCCTCATCGGGATCAGTAGTCCCACTGAATCGAGGCGGGTTCAGATTGTGGAAATTTCGGTGTAGTTCTCCAGCTCCTCGGTTATTATTATTATTAGCTCCAGCAGCCTGAAGTAATGCCTGAGTAAGCTGCTGAATGGTCTGCTGCATATCACGGAGTTGTGCATGCTCCGCTGCCATTGCTAGTGTTTAAGTTCCTTCAAAAGAGAGTTTTAAATGTAAGATATTGAGTTTGCACTAAGTTTGTGCGTGTGTGAGTTTATTTTATCTTAATTACCCTTGGTTCTACCCATCTCTCACATAGGTATGGAATTAGACTCTAAGTCAAGGTAGGTCAAACCTAGATCATCCTATACTTCAGAATAACCTAGGCTCTGATACCACAAAACTGTAACGTCCCGACACGGAATATCGAAGCGATATTACAATTATTAAGTAGTAGAGCGAGAGATAAATGACAAACCATTACACGGTTGGAATAATATCAAATAAACTCCAATTTCATTGATCATTCATCAAACTTCATTACATTCACTAATCAGAGGCTAAACTAGGGCCCAGAGTACTTTATTCAAATCCAAACTAATACATGATGACTAACTGACTCATAACTATACTAACTAACTACTAAGCAGTGGTTGCTAAAAGGGTCACTCCTGGACATCATCCTCGTTCCCATCCTCGTGTGTGTGGTAATCACCACCCGACTCACCTGAAAAACATAAAATATAAAGTAGGATGAGCGTTTAACGCCCAGTAGGACTTAATATCTTATAAGAACAAGCACGGTTTAAATGATTAATGTCTTAAATGGCAGGATAACTAGAGAGTATAGTCATGTAGAGCAATGTAATGATCGAAAGAGAACGATAGGACTAGTACATGGGAAACAGCACAACAAGTACGATAAAGGATTGGCCATGTAACGATATAGCACGTAAAGTTGCACAACGGTGCACTAGTAACAATAGCACTTGTAAAATAGCACTTGAATAGATTGCACTTGTATTGATAGAACTTTGATTATCATAGATTTAATCTTGATAGTATAATAGCACTGAGTGTATGCCGTACACACCCTTGATCATTTAACTCTCATGGCCACTGGCACTTTTCGGGCGCTCTCCCCAAGACCAGATCGGGCCCTAATGCGCTGGCATAAGTCATTTTTTATCTTAGACAATCACATAAATGGCCAAGAGAGTACCAAGAATAGATGAGAGTAATAGACGAATAGATAAGAGTGTAGAGAGAACGTGAACAGATGAGATTACCAAGATAGTAGATGAGATAGGAGTACAATTGTAAAACAACATTAAACACGATAGTCACAGTTGCACGACACTAGGTTGGGTGCCGGCAGTCAGGTAGAAGTCACAACCGCCAACTAGTCGTGCTATGGCCACAGGCTAGATGGTTCGGCGTGAACCCAAGGTAAGAGAGAACACACTAAGGTTGTTTGGATCGTACTGATCCCTAAAGGTGTAACGGATTTAAGGGTACAACCAGCTCGTTGGCAAAGGACGTGCGCCAAAGCCAAAGATACTTATGGAGGCCTTGACAAGGAGTCCCTGATCCAGTCAGGGGTATTCCAACGGAGAGGTGGTCCATGCCAAGAAAAGTGTGTAGAAAACAAGTGTCTGTCGTGCCTCGAGTGCTCGAAGGCCGAGGGAAGCTATCACGGTATTCAAATCACACGATTAAAATGAGACAATGTCAATATTAAATTAGGGGAAGATAGTAATTAATTCCACTTAATTACTGAATACATTATTGAGTAATTTACTAAGGTTTAATGGCAATGTGAATATTAAGGGTGTGTGCAAGTGTAAGAAATCGAGAGAGCATAATTGATTCTGCACATAGCTTTTAAATTAATTGATTTCATGTAAATATTACCTATTACTAATTATCATATCGAAATCATTCATGATAGTATATAATTAGGGTTAAACAGGGTTAAACAAGGGTTAAATAGGGAAACTGGCAGGGGTATAAGTGCAATTCATGTTTTCTGGCACTTTTTGAGAACACAACGAGTCGCCCAGTCACGTTCAGTTGAACTGATAGGCGGGTTGAACCAAGGAGAGTCGTGACGAGTCGACTCGTCGTGTTTAGAACACGACGGACCCCCGTGTCATGACCCCCCTCTGAGATCGTGACGGGTCGGGCCGTCGCGACTTCAGAAGGTGGCCCGAGCCGAGAAAAAGGAGATTTTGCCCTTTTCTAGGTGGGTTTTCTCCTTCCATAGTATGACACTGGTCTCTTCAAAAATTCATATAAAATCACATAGACATCCAAAAATCATGAAACCTCTTTTAATCGAAACTAGACATATAGATCTATCTCTGAGCAAGATTAATTAGAAAATAGACATGTATAGAGCATGCTTTAATTAGGTTACTTTTTGGCAACCTAAACAAGCACAGTTATGGAAAATGAATTAATTGGCAATGGATACATGATGAAAATTGGGGCAAATAGGGGCGTTTGAAAGCTATCATCATGTTGTATTTATGAGAATAATTTCATGGCATGGGATCAGGTACATACACAGATTTAAGACAATCATGATGGTTCGGGTACTTGATGTAGATACGGATTCAAGCATTTAATTCTCCCTCATGGAAGAACAAAAAATAGGAAAATCATGAGGCTTTCAAAGAGGTTGCATGGGCTACCTAGGGTTAAAGTTTCACGATTTGTGCTTGAGAGATTGCCTACCTTTTCGTGGTGTGATGAAAACCTAAGTTTGATGACAAAGAAGAAGAAATCCCCCTTTGATCCAAGCCTTCTCCTCCTTGCTCCTTCGTCCTCCAGCCTCTCCCTTCGTCTCCCAGAGCTCCAGCAATGATCTGTGCGGTGATAGGGTCGATTTGGGGGTGTATAACTTGCTAATAGAGTCCAACATAACTAAAACTCTCCATTCCTCTTCAAACTCCGAATTTCCACTATTATCTCTGTATTTTCTAGCCATTATCTACCTAAAAGGATAGGGAAGAGGTCCAATTTCGTGGCCAAGGGTTTAGGATGGGATGAGGGCTCTTATTTTGGATAATTATGGGTTAATTTCATTCCTATCATAACCCTTTTTAATTTATTAATTAATTAAGTACAAAATTAGCTTAATTATCTCCCATCCCATGATGGGCTCTTCATATTTGGGCCCAACAATTCATGTTAGGATCATTGGTAAAACCCATTACTAAGTTATCTTAATAGGTATTAATTTAATTTTCTTTATTCCAATTAAATTTCTGTTTCATACTTTTATTTAATTAAATTGAATTTTATTTAGTGTTTAAAAATCAAGGTTGCTACACATATCAAGTAGAACAAATGCAGGATGGGAAGGAATAGTAAGTGTACCTTCCACAACACCTCCTTCTTCTGTAGCTTCAGGTTCCTGAATAGCTTGTAAGCGGCCTTGCCTCCTTTGTCTATTTGGACACTTGTCCTGAGGGGCTTGTTCTTTAAACATTGGGAAGTCAGAGATCCTTTGGTCACGACCTCCACAGCGCAGACATCTCCCTTGTGCTCTCCAACATTGTTCGGACCGGTGACTAGCTTTGTCACAATGTTGGCATCGCTCCTCATTTGCCACTACCAGCTGCTTGCCTAATTCCTTCGGCTTCTTATCGGCTTGTTCAGTAAAACCACCACTGGGCCTTTTCCTCCCAATGGTTGGTTGATACTTTCCAGTAGCAGACACTTGCTCTGTCTTCATTGACTTTCCTTTAATCCGTTCAGCTGTCTCCATGGCATCTTCTTGTAACTAAGCCTTCTTTATCATATCAGCATAGGTTTGAATGTCCATTGGCGCCAGTTGTGTGATGTACTGGGGCCTCAAGCCATTTAGAAAGCGTTTCGCCTTCATTCTTTCTGTCCCAATAAAGTGAACGGCATATCAGGACAGACGGGAGAATTGGGCCTCATATTCAGCCACAGTCAGTCCTCTCTACTTCAAAGCCACAAACTCGACTACTTTCCGTTCCTGAACACTCTCAGAAAAGTATTTGGTGTTGAAGCGTTCAATGGACTGAGCCCATGTCAGTTGCTAACCATTTAGTGTTGCTTCCACCGACTCCCACCATGCCCTAGCATCCTTTTTCATTTGGAAAGTCGCCAGCAGTACTTTGTTTTGGTCTGTGCATTACATGACTCTGAATATCCTTTCAATTTCCTTAACTACGTGTTCAGCAACATCTGGGTCAGTACTTCCTTTAAACCTAGGTGGATCCATACTTCGGAAATTTCGATGGATATCACTGGCAGTTTCTCCCACCTTGGGTGGCTTGGAGTATTGTCTGATCAAGTTTTGCAAAGTTTGTTGGATGTTCTAGCCTAGGCTCGTTCAGCGGCCATTGAGGTAATAAGTACCTTCAAGATAATAATATAACTTAGACATCTAAGTATAACACATGTGACTCCTATACCATAGCTCTACCCAAGCTCACATTAGGTATGACAGATTTTGACTCGTGTGATCTAGTTTCATTCCATATTCCTATTCCCTTGGACCCTAAAGTTTAGGCTCTGATACCAACTGTCACGCCCCGATATTTATTAGCGGAATAAATACCGGAATGCATGAACGATACAAATAGACGTATCACAGTTGAGTAACGCAGAGTCACAATTGAATATAATAACACATTTGAGACCATAATATTGTCATCAAAATACTCTTTATTCATTTCAATCTACTAGTTACAATCTTACATAAAAAGAACCAACTGAAGGTCCATTATTCAAATAAAAACTCCATGAAAATGTTTCACTATTACATAGACTACTCAAATATCTATTCCCAAACTGTCAACTCCTTATATGGAGGGTGCTCATCACTCTTTCCCTTCCCCATCGGACTCCTCTGGTTCCTCATCACTACCTGAAAAGGACAGGATGATAGGGGTGAGCGAACTAGCTCAGTAGGATTTACATCTCAATGTGCAGGCACTAATATACATGATTAACATTTTAAAAAGGCAGATATGCACATGGACATGATGACAATGCATGCATTTCTAACAAGTCAAATAGTTGAAGAGGACAAATATCATATCAGATCAAATATTGAATGGCATATACAATGGACAGGTATTTCAAGAATAGAATCGTATCAAAAGGAATTGGCCATATTCACACAGATATCACATATTCACGTGATCAAATGTATTATATCAAACTTATCATATCATATCAAATGAAGGCACATTCCCACAAATCTTGAATAAAAATTTGTGTCATGCCAAGCACCATAAGTCCATACTCCCGCGGTTAATAAGTACGTTGGGGCGCTCCCCCCCAGGACTAGACTGGGCCCCTATTACACAGGCATTAGTCAAATGGACCGAAGTCCTAAGTTGTGCCGAACAAACATATACATATTATGGCCACGGAATTTCAATAACAAGCTCAATGTAATAAGAATATGATCATTCATAGAGTCAAGGTATGACAAAAGCTCAAGAGATCAATTGGGCAGCATAACAATGTATCTTAAGTTTCATAATTCATTAATGTCTTGACGTGAGGATGACTAATGACAGATCGTACATGGAACAAGTGCTCTCTATCTCCAGGGCACTTCATGGTACAACCAGCTCGGTCTCTATGAGGGAATCCATGGAGTACAGATACTTACGGATGTCTTAAGGAAAAGATCGCTAGTCTGCCAATACGGAATGACCGACAGAGAGCTCCCAATTCCCCAAGAAGGGTGTGCCTAATCGTGCAAATGTGTAAGTGACGTGTCACGGATCTTTCCTAAACATGAATGCCATTGATGAACAATTAATTGAACCATCATAAAGCATATATAACTAAGAAACTCACACGCAAATCATGATACAACTTAACCAACAAGTCCATGCTAACATGTATTCATCCACACATTCATAACATATTCTTATCATTTCAATTTCATAACAAGGTAGATCAGAAGATAATAGTCAATGAACATAAGATTAATCACATATCATACATTAGAATCATGTTCATGTCATTACCGTTTACAAGTTGGTTGGTTCCTTTTAGGCCAATGCATGCTATGTAACAGTATGTAACATGTTTATAAACCAAGAAAACTAACATGCTAACTGATTGGCTAAAAAGTCTAGTCTTGGGTTGGTCTATGAATCGCGTCCTACACAGTAGACGCTTTTCAAAACACGGGGTGTAGGTAAACAAGCAAACCGGGAAGAAATGTAAATCGCGTCAGCCTTCAAGGCCGCCTTTTGCCTTGAATCGCATCGGCCGATCCCGACGTGTTCATGAATATTCATTTAATACGGCAATGGGTGGAAAAACCGCCTGAATCGTGTCAAGGAATACCGCTGCGGTTCAGACATGCACAGACTCCCATGCGGCGCAAAGTCTCATGCGTGCCGTTGACTGGTCAGATCGAGAATCGCGTCCAACCTCACGGTCACATTTTATGGAGTCGCGTCGGCCAAGGCCGACGCGATACCAGGTGCTGGAATCGCGTCCCCTGGACCAGACGCGATTTCAAGTGCAACCTGAAAACACAGTATTCATGCAGTGACTATCTTACCATGCTTATAACTCTTATCTAATGACATTTAGACAAAACGTTCACATGAAAGATGACGAGAACAACTAGTAGAAGAACATTAAAGTTGGGGGTTTGATCTAATTCGGTCTTGAATTACATGCAACACATGAGTAATGTAAAAAGCCCTAACTATGTGCGACTTAGGGAAAACACCTAATACTCGACGGATACAACATGAAAATTAGGCAAACCAAGTGCAAATGAACCTAGACATGCAGCTCTACATGATGGTATGGGTTTTGTTTACTCTTGGCCCGAGATCACCTACCTTTGTGATGATCTAAGACAAGTCGTCGTTCTAGACGCAGTAGAGGATGAACAGGGAAGAAGCTCCGGTTCCAGCCATTCTCCTCCTCCTTTGATGCCCTACCCCGCCTCCAAACGACCCCAGCATGATGGTAAAGCCTTACCTAAGATCTCTTCACGAGTTTATATACAACTAGGGTTTAATTTACATGTTCCAATGGTGTTAGGAAAGGGGCTGCGAATTCTACTTGGCACCTTCCAAAATCTGAAATTTCTCCTCCCAAGTGAGGTAGCTACACCATGGGAAGGTGTCAAGAATGATTGGCCACGATTTGGCTTGCCATGCTTGGCTAATAACACTCTTTTAAACCCTAATTTGCCCTTCCCAATTACCCCTTAATTATAAGTGCGAATTTTTGTGTATTTTCTTACTCCAATTTTTTTATTAATGAACCAAAAGTGATACATTGGCCCAATTTCATTAATGGGTCATTAATACATAATGTTGGAAGTCTCTCCAACCTATTTATTTAATTTATGGTCGTGCCATATTTCTGCGTTAACAATTTTCCGACTTTGTTTCCTAATTTGGATATTTAGTCACATTGTGACCTACACTTGGCCAATCAGATTTTTTGTTGCGTGAGTTTCTTCATGGAACACTTAGGAATAATATTTGGGGTTGATTTATAATTTTTACAAAATTTTCCGATGTGTTCTCTCACATACGATAGTGGTATGTAAGTTCTATCATTCTGATAATACGGAAATTATTTATTTCTATTTATTTTTGAAAATTTTAAATTACTAAATTTTCGCGGTGTTACATGCAGAAAGAGGCGGAAAAGGCAGAGCCGAGAAAGAGGAGCAGAGTAGGGCCACTAGTAGAAGAGTAGTAAACCCGAAGAGAAGAAGAAGGAGAAGGAGAAGAAGCCAAAAGGCAGATCAAGCAGAGGCTGCAACAAGAAAGAAGGAGATTGGATTTGAGATCATGAAGATTAGATCTAGAGCTGAATAGAAGATTTCTTCCTTCTTCTATTTTGTATTTTCAGAACAAATTTGATAGTGTGTGATCTGCGTAAGCGTTCTACACGATTACCTGATTGCTTCAATTTTATCTTCACAATTGTACTGGGATAGATCGTGCTAGTGTTGCCCAGGTAGCAAGCCTAGAGGGGGGGTGGTGAATGGATTGCTAAAAAACCTTTTGTGATAAAACCTGTAAATAAAATACTAGACAGAAGACACTCAATTCTATAGTTAGTGTTAGTGTAAAATAGAACACACAAGCAAACACACAGACAACAAAGAATTTTTATCCTTGTTCAGATCTCCTATCCCAAGGAGTCCAACGTCCAGTGCGACGACCCTCATTATACCGGTACGGTTATACCAACCCACGTCGATATAGCGAGCGTCATCACAGTGGGACATTTACCCAACAATGACATTCAGCTGAGATACACGTGAATATAAGAACAGAGTAGCGGAAGTAAAAGAACCACTGTCTTCATTCATTCATCATCCACATTTAACATACATGATTCGATAACATTTAGAGAACTAAAAATCCACATAATTTAAATTGCTGAAAATCAAATACATAGATGTCCATACTTATACATTCTTCCATGATAATGCTAGTACAATGTTCAATTTACATACTATGAAAATCACAAATGTCACTAGTGCTCCAACACTCTAATCTCCACGCTCGGAGTCGGTCTCCAACGTCTCCTCCACAAGTGTCTCGTCACCAACTACACCTGTACGCCGAAGCAAGTAGTGAGTCTAAAAGACTCCGCAAGTACTTCTACACATACCGCACATGCACATATCATAGTAGGTTCCACATACACAACATGTAGCATGCTTGACATTAATTTTTCAACCTATCATGGTGAATCTACAATTTAAACACATGGACTATGCTTTCAGATTTCCTAAAATAGAATCACCTATCACATGCTTTCTATTCATTCCTCACATAGAAATCTACCTTCAACCAACTAAGACATGAAAGCCATTAACATAATTTCCGAGCATGCATGAAAGGAAACATACCTAACATGGAATCTACACATTCCTACACATATACGTAACCATTTTACATGCTTTAAACTTGCTGGTTTTACATGCTTTAGCAACCATAATCTAACACATGAGAGCTACAACAACGATTTAAATCACAACATGTGAACAATCAAGTATGGAAGTTGTTTATATATGCTTAACAATTATCCCTAGCATGGATTCTAGGCATTTTGCATACATAAACATGATCATAACATAGTAAAGCTACTGTTCAAGCATGATTTCAGATTGTCATAACATGGATTACAAACTCACATCCTCACATTTTGGTTTCACATTTTTACACAATTTCAAATTCGCATATTTCACACTTTACACATGCACTTTTACACATTGTTCACATTCACATTTTTCACATGAACACATACACATTTACACATTCACATTTAGTGTCGTGACACATAGTCCAAACCACCAAAGAAGGACACAACACATCACATCACATCACATAGACGCCATCTAGGCAATACAATGGCGACTCTTGGACTGCGCAGACCGGGAGAACAAGTCTCCACCCTAACCAGTGGTACTTGTCCACCTCCAGGATTTCCCCCTAATGCCCTTAGGGTCATACACATTGAACCTTCTCAGGGGGACTTTTCCTGATACGGTTCCACTGCCCTCTGCGGAAGCAGTGTCACATTTGGCACAAGTTACACATTACACATTTTTACCGATTTTAACACATAGGTTTACACATGTCACTCTCATTTCATTCACTTTCTCACTCACATGCACACTTCTCTATTTTTCCTAACATGGCACTACAATTACAGAAATTTAGCACTCAGGAAATTTCACTAATCAGGTTGCTATATACAAAATCAAATCATTTTACAAAGGCATGCATTAGTTTCACATTTTTACATGGAAAATTCATATTGCATCATATACTGGTCCAAATGACCTGAAATTTTAACCACAGGCTAATTTCGGGTTTAGGATCCCACATGCAAAATTTCAGATTTTTCTAAGCTAAAACGAAATTACAGAAAATCTAACATTAATTCCACATGCTATCCGCAATTCGATTTAACATGGAGTTGAATACCAATCACAATTTTTAACAATTCACTGCCTGAACCCTAACAGACATGGAGCTACAGAATTTATTCCTGAAATTTTGGGCAATACATGATTTACCAAGATTTATCATGACCTACGCATGATTTCTATTTCCCAAACAATATTTCCACTAATTCACACAAGCATGGAAAAATCTCAGAATTTCAGAACAGAGACTGACTAATACATGCATGACCCATAAAATGTAGGACATTCATTCTCGTCCTAAATCATACAAACAAGGGTTGACAAGATTTGCAACTCATCATACATGTATTTCCATAAATAAATAAACTTTATCATTTACCACCTTGCACAAAATTCATCCACACACCACATTCACTAGTATACATAACATATAAGAGATTACATTATATCCTCATCGTGAAACATATCGAAATTAATCATATAGAAGGGCAGAACAGCTTGCTGTTCTGCTCAGATGAACTTGGCGGCGGTCTCTGGCCGTTCCAGGAGTGGACGGCAAGATCGCTGGACGCACACCTGGATCTTGGCGTCAAGGCATTGACGCCAAGTTCCTGTCTGTGCAGAAACACAGACCGAACTCAAATGAAAAGGTGAAAAAGGGGATCCAGGACACGAGGAAAAATACATAAAATTTATAAAACCAACCTAGACACATACAGGGACGTTATGGGTAGGGTACTTGCCTCTAGAAAATACACCAAAGGATCTAGGGCTCGGTGAAGCTCTCCTTGGGCTGTCCCAAGAAGCTCCTAGAAAAGCTTCACTCCGGGTTCTTGAGCAAGCTCCAGTGCAGTCCGAGGTCGGGGATGCCTTCCTCGATGATCCAGCAAGCTCCTTGATGCAGCAGGTGGCCGGATCAAGCTTCAGAACTTCAGATTTGGGGTTGCAAAAGTGGGGGTTTCTCACAGTCCGAAAATAGGGTTTTCACTTCTTTCCTCTTCTTCCTCTCTTGCAAAGGGACAAGAGAAGGCTTAGGGTTGTAGAAATGGGTTTGTATATAGGAGAGGGGTTCTCTTATCACGCAGGGGTGACAAGATGGCTTTTCAGACCGTTGGGGACAGCTCCCCAATGGTTGGGGTGGCTTGCTTCCGGAATTCTGGGCTCTGCAACGCATGCAGGTCAGAGAAGTTGGCGTCCACATCGCTGGACGCTGGAATTAGTGTTGGCGTCCATGGGGTTGACGCCTACTCAACTCAAGCGTCCATTGATATTGACGCCAATCTGGCCTTCGGCCAGAACTCCAAAACATGCAAAACCATGCACATCTTATACCTATATATGTGCCATATGTATACGCTATCATGTACACACTACCATCATACCATTCATACATTATTTATACTAATTATACACATGCATACATAAGTATACTAACTAGTACTCACGTAGATTTTACATACGTACATACACAACATGAATTATTTACATGCAATACAATAATGCGACAAAATTCGAGGGCCTTACACCCTCTCCCCCTAAAAGAAACTTCGTCCTCGAAGTTAGAACGACGCTACTCAAACAAAAGGGGATACTTCTTCTTCATCGCATCCTCAAGCTCCCAAGTAGCCTCCTCTCGTGAGAAGTTCCGCCAGAGAACTTTCACCGACGCAATACTCTTGTTCCGGAGATGCTGAACCTTCCGGTCAAGAATAGCTACTGGTTGCTCGACATACGACAGATCTGGCTGAATCTCCACTGGCTCATGACTAATCACATGAGACGGATCTCGGACATACTTCCTGAGCATCGAAACGTGGAACACAGGATGAACACTAGCCAAAGCTGGGGGTAAGGCTAGCTCATATGCCACGCTGCCCAAACGTCTGAGAATCTCATATGGGCCAATGAACCTAGGGCTCAACTTACTATGCCTGCCAAATCTGACAACACCTCGAGTAGGCGATATCTTCAAGAAGACATGATCGCCAACCTCGAACTCCAATCCTTTCTCCTGTTGTCGGCATAACTCTTCTGCCTATCCTGAGCCGCAACAAGCCTCTTCCTGATAAGCTGGACCTTATCCGAAGTCTCCTGAACTAACTCCGGACCGATCAGCTGCCTATCACCAGTCTCCTCCCAACATAACGGAGATCTGCAGGGCCTACCATACAACGCCTCGAATGGAGCCATACCAATACTGCATGAAAGCTGTTGTTGTATGCGAACTCCACTAGAGGTAAATGACGCTCCCAATCATCCTTCCAATCCAGCACACACGCTCTCAACATATCCTCGAGCGTCTGGATAGTCCTTTCGGACTGTCCATCAGTCTGGGGATGAAACGCCGAACTGAGCTTAGCTCCGAACCTAAAGCATCCTGAAGACCCTTCCACAACCTCGAAGTAAATCTCGGATCTCGATCCGAAATGATCGACTTCGGCACACCATGCAATCTAATGACACTACTAACATACAATCTAGCTAAACTCTCTACTGACTGCTTCTTCTTCATAGGCAAGAAATGAGCAGTCTTCGAGAATCTATCTACAACTACCCAAATCGAGTCATTGCCCCTTCTAGATCGAGGCAAACCCGAAACAAAGTCCATAGTGACAGCTTCCCACTTCCACACTGGGATGTCCATCCTTTGCATAAGGCCAGATGGTCGCTGTCGCTCGGCCTTCACTTGCTGGCATACTAAACACCGGATACATAATCCGCTACATCCCTCTTCATGCCAGACCACCAAAAGGATCTCTTCAAATCCTGGTACATCTTCGTGTTACCCGGATGAATAGAGAATCGCGATCTATGAGCCTCCGCTAACACATGCTCACGGACATCTACTAAATCGGGGACACAAACACGGTGCTGAAATCTAATCACACCGTCCTCATCACGAGCAATGCCTGCCTTGCCCACTAACTCTAAGAGTCTAGGGTCGGCTTCCTGTTGCTCGATCACCTCATCCAAAACCGAGGACCTAAGAGATAACTGAGCTACAAAAGCCTGACATAGCGATGGCTCTAACTCAGTCAACGCGCAAGCCGCATCTTCCAACATCTTCCAATCCTGCTGGAGAGATGGCCTCTTTCTACTCAGAGCATCCGCTACAACATTCGCCTTCCAGGGTGATACTGAAGGTCGAAGTCATAGTCCTTCAAGAACTCAATCCATCTCCTCTGCCTCAGGTTTAATTCCTTTTGGGAGAAAAGATACTTCAAGCTCTTGTGGTCGGTAAACACCTCAAATCTGACACCATAAAGATAGTGCCTTCAGATCTTTAGTGCATGAACCACTGCTGCGAGCTCCAAGTCATGAGTCGGATAGTTCCTCTCATGCTCCTTCAACTGACGAGAAGCATAAGCCACTACCCTTTCCTGCTGCATGAGCACACAGCCTAAACCAATCCGAGACGCATCCGTGTAGATAGCAAAACCCTCTACACCGCTCGGTAAGACTAACACCGGGGCTGTCGTGAGCTTAGTCTTCAATAATTGAAAACTACTCTCACACTTCTCGGACCAAACAAACTTCACCCCCTTTCTGGTAAGCTGAGTCAAAGGGGCGGCGATGGATGAAAATCCCTCAATAAATCGCCGATAGTAACCAGCTAAACCAATAAAACTACGAATCTCCGAAGGGGTCTTGGGAATCTCCAATCCATAACTGCCTGGACCTTTCGCTGGATCCACTGCAACACCAGCACCGGAGATAACATGCCCGAGGAAATGAACCTCGCGCAACCAAAAATCGCACTTGCTGAACTTAGCATACAGCTTGTGCTCACGAAGAACCTCTAACACTAACCTCAAATGCTGACGGTGCGTGGCCTCATCCGGAGAGTAGACCAACACATCATCAATAAACACTACGACAAAGCTATCTAGATAAGGCCTAAACACCCTGTTCATGAGATCCATGAACGCTGCAGGGGCATTGGTCAATCCGAAAGGAAGGACCAAAAACTCATAATGTCCATAACGGGTTCTAAACGCCGTCTTGGACACATCCTCACTCCGAATCCTCAACTGATGATAACCAGATCGCAAGTCAATCTTAGAAAAGACTGATGCCTCCCGCAACTGGTCAAACAAATCATCAATACGAGGTAAGGGATACCTGTTCTTCACAGTCACTTGGTTCAACTTCCTATAGTCAATGCATAACCTAAGTGACCCGTCTTTCTTCTTGACGAATAATACAGGTGCGCCCCAAGGGGAAACACTAGGGCGAATAAATCCCTTATCTAGCAACTCTTGCAACTGCCTCCTCAACTCGGCTAACTCCGCAGGTGCCATCCGATATGGAGCCTTCGAGATAGGAGAGGTGCCCGGAAGCAACTCTATGGTAAACTCTATCTCTCTATCCGGTGGCAAACCAGACAAATCATCAGGAAAAACGTCTGGAAAATCCTGCACTACCTCAATCTCTGCAAGAGTAGGTGACTCATCAGCCTCTGGCACTAGTACCACGCTGGCAAGAAAAGCGTCACAACCCTTTTCACCATGCGCATCGCCTTCATGGCAGAGATGACTAACTTTCCCGCCAAGTTCCTTGGCAAGGGATGAGAGAACTCGTCCTCACCAGGAATGCGGAAAACAATCCTCTTCCGGCGACAATCCACTAACGCATAGTGCTCCTCTAGCCAATCCAGACCAAGAATAGCATCATAGTCCTTCATCTTTAGCAAGAAGAAACACCCATCTAGGATTCTATCCTCAATGCACACAGGTAACGACGGAATGCACTTCCTAGTCGATACCGTACCCGCAGGGGTGTGCACAGACAAAGGGACCTCTAAATCCTCAGACTCTATACCTGACTCTAGGGCTAACTGCCTAGCGAACCGCTCGGAAATGAACGAGTGAGTAGCACCCGTATCAAACAAAACCCGAGCGTGCACACCTAAAAGCAAAACCGTACCTTCGGTGACATGCTCCGCCTGCTCGGCGTCCTCGCGAGCTAAAGCAAACACTCGAGCTGGGGCTCGAGGCCTTCCTGGTCTTCTTGTAGCTGGCGCTGCTGCCGCTACCGCTGGGGCTGGCGCTCCGCGCTGGACTCCCTGCTGAAGTCTTGGGCAATCCTTGATCTTGTGGTCGCTGCTTCCGCACTTCAAGCACTTGCCCGTAATCATCCAACATTCGGTACCACCATGTGTCTTCCCACAGTGGGGACACTCTTTCTTCACACCAAGGGAACATATAGAGGGTACCTGAGAACTGCCGACTGTCGCGGGTCGCTACGGTGTCTGGTACACTACTTTCTTCTTGTCTTGCCATTGGAACGTCACTGCTGGCCTCTTCTGCGAAGCTTTCTTTTCTTCCAGGTATTGCTCCATCTCTCCCTCCTGCCTACAAGCAGCACTGAGGGCCTCGTCCAATGTGCGGTGGTCAAATGCCATGAGTCTCGTCCGTAGTGATGGCTTGAGTCCCATCACGAACTTCTTTGTCTTCCTGCGCTCGTCTGCCACGATATGAGGTACATATTTAGAGAGTTCAGAAAATCTTGCCTCATATTCCAGCACAGTCATGGAGCCTTGAGCCAAAGATAGGAATTCCTGCTCCATCCGATCTTGCACATGCTCGGGGACGAACTTGGCCCGAAAGAGCCTCACGAACTCGTCCCAAGCAACGTCGATAGCTCCGTCCTCAAACCGGGTACGCAGCAATGAAGCCCACCATACATCAGCTCTTTCCTGCAGTACACCGCTCATAAGCACCATCTAAACAAATCTAGCTTAACAAACATACAAGCATATAAACTAAAGCATACCTGTAGCATGTAGGTGGCCAATGTAACCTTATCCTCATCTGCACACCTGATGGCTCGGAAGATCTTTTCTATCTCCCTCATCCAGCTTTCAGCCAACAAAGGATCGCTCTCCCCTTAAAAGAGGGTGGCAGCATCCTCTTGAATCTCTCCATGGTAGAAGGTCCACCATGGTCCTGAGCTGGTACTTGAGCCTGCTACATCACAACAAACAATACACAATCAACATAATATCGCACAATCAAATAAAACAGCTAATAATTCATTTTATTAGTCTAACCTGAGCCTCCAACTGAGCCTGGAGTGCTGCCTGGGTATGAGCCTGCGTCTGCATGGCTTGCACCAGACCTTGCATGAATACTCCATAATCCACAGGTGCGGTGGGGGAAGTACAGGACCTTGCGGTGCCGGGGCCTGCTGCTCCGCCCGCTCGTCACGTCGCGGCTCGTCCTCACGGGCCGGCGCTCCGCCACGCCTACCTCTCGAAACCATGGTTGTAATAAATTTCAGCCACTATTAGAGCTAGGTTACTAAGTTTTCTAACCATTTTCTTATCTATTTTTCATTCATTATTAATCAATTCTACACATGTGGACATTCCTATGTAGACTTAGCTTGTAATGAAGATGATGACTTAGGTATATTCATGTGCAATCTCAACCGGTCGCTCTGATACCAATCTCTGCGACGACCCTCATTATACCGATATGGTTATACCAACCCACGTCGGTATAGCGAGCGTCATCACAGTGGGACATTTACCCAACAATGACATTCAGCTGAGATACACGTGAATATAAGAACAGAGTAGCGGAAGTAAAAGAACCACTGTCTTCATTCATTCATCATCCACATTTAACATACATGATTCGATAACATTTAGAGAACTAAAATCCACATAATTTAAATTGCTGAAAATCAAATACATAGATGTCCATACTTATACATTCTTCCATGATAATGCTAGTACAATGTTCAATTTACATACTATGAAAATCACAAATGTCACAAGTACTCCAACACTCTAATCTCCGCGCTCGGAGTCGGTCTCCAACGTCTCCTCCACAAGTGTCTCGTCACCAACTACACCTGTACGCCGAAGCAAGTAGTGAGTCTAAAAGACTCCGCAAGTACTTCTACACATACCGTACATGCACATATCATAGTAGGTTCTACATACACGTTCACAAGACACAAGGTGTAGCATGCTTGACATTGAAATTTCACAACCTATCATGGTGAATCTACAATTTAAACACATGGACTATGCTTTCAGATTTCCTAAAATAGAATCACCTATCACATGCTTTCTATTCATTCCTCACATAAAATCTACCTTCAACCAACTAAGACATGAAAGCCATTAACATAAATACCCGAGCATGCATGAAAGGAAACATACCTAACATGGAATCTACACATTTCTACGCATATACGTAACCATTTTACATGCTTTAAGCTTGCTGGTTTTACATGCTTTAGCAACCATAATCTAACACATGAGAGCTACAACAACGATTTAAATCACAACATGTGAACAATCAAGTATGGAAGTTGTTTATATATGCTTAACAATTATCCCTAGCATGGATTCTAGGCATTTTGCATACATAAACATGATCATAACATAGTAAAGCTACTGTTCAAGCATGATTTCAGATTGTCATAACATGGATTACAAACTCACATCCTCACATTTTGGTTTCACATTTTTACACAATTTCAAATTCGCATATTTCACACTTTACACATGCACTTTTACACATTGTTCACATTCACATTTTTCACATGAACACATACACATTTACACATTCACATTTAGTGCCGTGACACATAGTCCAAACCACCAAAGAAGGACACAACACATCACATCACATAGACGCCATCTAGGCAATACAATGGCGACTCTTGGACTGCGCAGACCGGGAGAACAAGTCTCCACCCTAACCAGTGGTACTTGTCCACCTCCAGGATTTCCCCCTAATGCCCTTAGGGTCACTACACATTGAACCTTCTCAGGGGGACTTTTCCCTGATACGGTTCCACTGCCCTCTGCGGAAGCAGTGTCACATTTGGCACAAGTTACACATTACACATTTTACCGATTTTAACACAGTTTACACATGTCACTCTCATTTCATTCACTTTCTCACTCACATGCACACTTCTCTGTTTTTCCTAACATGGCACTACAATTACAGAAATTTAGCACTCAGGAAATTTCACTAATCAGGTTGCTATATACAAAATCAAATCATTTTACAAAGGCATGCATTAGTTTCACATTTTTACATGGAAAATTCATATTGCATCATATACTGGTCCAAATGACCTGAAATTTTAACCACAGCTAATTTCGGGTTTAGGATCCCACATGAAAATTTCAGATTTTTCTAAGCTAAAACGAAATTACAGAAAATCTAACATTAATTCCACATGCTATCCGCAATTCGATTTAACATGGAGTTGAATACCAATCACAATTTTTAACAATTCACTGCTGAACCCTAACAGACATGGAGCTACAGAATTTATTCCTGAAATTTTTGGGCAATACATGATTTACCGAAGATTTATCATGACCTACGCATGATTTCTATTTTCCCAAACAATATTTCCACTAATTCACACAAGCATTGGAAAAATCTCAGAATTTCAAAACAGAGACTGACTAATACATGCATGACCCATAAAATGTAGGACATTCTGACTCGTCCTAAATCATACAAACAAGGGTTGACAAGATTAGCAACTCATCATACATGTAATTCCATGAAATAAATAAACTTATCATTTACCACCTTGCACAAAATTCATCCACACACCACATTCACTAGTATACATAACATATAAGAGATTACATTATATCCTCATCGTGAAACATATCGAAATTAATCATATAGAAGGGCAGAACAACTTGCTGTTATGCTCAGATGAACTTGGCGGCGATCTCTAGCCGTTCCAGGAGTGGACGGAAAGATCGCTGGACGCACACCTAGATTTTGGCGTCAAGGCATTGACGCCAAGTTCCTGTCTGTGCAGAAACACAGACCGAACTCAAATGAAAAGGTGAAAAAGGGGATCCAGGACACGAGGAAAATACATAAAATTTATAAAACCAACCTAGACACATACAGGGACGTTATGGGTAGGGTACTTGCCTCTAGAAAATACACCAAACGGATCTAGGGCTGGTGAAGCTCTCCTTGGGCTGTCCCAAGAAGCTCCTAGAAAAGCTTCACTCCGGGTTCTTGAGCAAGCTCCAGTGCAGTCCGAGGTCGGGGATGCCTTCCTCGATGATCCAGCAAGCTCCTTGATGCAGCAGGTGGCCGGATCAAGCTTCAGAACTTCAGATTTGGGGTTGCAAAAGTGGGGGTTTCTCACAGTCCGAAAATAGGGTTTTCTCTTCTTTTCCTCTTCTCCTCTCTTGCAAAGGGACAAGAGAAGGCTTAGGGTTGTAGAAATGGGTTTGTATATAGGAGAGGGGGTTCTCGTATAACGCAGGGGTGACAAGATGGCTTTTCAGACCGTTGGGGACAGCTCCCCAATGGTTGGGGTGGCTTGCTTCCGGAATTCTGGGCTCTGCAACGCATGCAGGTCAGAGAAGTTGGCGTCCACATCGCTGGACGCTGGAATTAGTGTTGGCGTCCATGGGGTTGACGCCTACTCAACTTAAAGCGTCCATTGATATTGACGCCAATCTGGCCTTCGGCCAGAACTCCAAACATGCAAAACCATGCATATCTTATACCTATATATGTGCCATATGTATACGCTATCATGTACACGCTACCATCATACCATTCATACATTATTTATACTAATTATACACATGCATACATAAGTATACTAACTAGTACTCACGTAGATTTTACATACGTACATACACAACATGAAATATTTACATGCAATACAATAATGCGACAAAATTCGAGGGCCTTATATCCAGTCCCCAAGCAACAACTTGGGATTCCACTAACCAAGGGTACCGTCCCCCTTAAGGACACTTACACATCCAGCAGCAGCAGGCCTTCTCTTCTCTTCTAGAAGAGGAACACACCACCTGATACACCATGTCTTCTCTTCACATACGAAGAGGAAAGCTCACAGAAAAGGAGTTTTGAGGAGGGCCCCAAGACCAAGCTTAAATACAATGCTTGATCTGAGGTGAAGATTGAGAGACAGAAAGAATAATCTAAATGAACTCTCTCTAAGATCTACGCTAGCTCTCGAAAGCAATGCAATGTTTACACTGAGAGCTAAGAGCTGTGAAAAACTAGAATGGATGAGCAGGCCCTTATTCTTCAAATGACTCAGGTTTTTTGTCTTTTTTAAAATGAGTGATCGAACTGTCTTGCAAAGGAGTCTCCAGTCTTGTATTTATCTTCTTGAAGTATTTTGACTGTTGCAATGTCCGTTGAAGTATCTATTGTCTCACAATATTCATGCACGTTAGATAGATTGGTTCGAAGCGTAGAGTAGGTGAGCTTGTAGCCATTAATGCTAGAATTGACCCTTACATCTTCAAGGAAAGATTGTCTGACTCTTCCATCTTCTTGACAGGTTAACAGGTTCATCTTTGACATGTTTGCTACAAAAGTCCTACATACAATAAATGCTGACAACTTCTTTTGTCTAGACTATCAGTCAACATTGATAGTCAGGCAGTATGAAGATATACAAGAAAGGAAATGTTTTTTTTTTATTTCATGTCATCATATAAGGCAAGAACTATGTGAGATACTGTGATGTAAGCAATGATATATTCTATTGGATACACGAGATATAGTTTGATGCGCAAGAAGCTTTCAGAAATCCACAGAGATTTGAAATTATATACATATTTAAATATCATGTGGAATGAAACTTTGCTAAGAAGATTATTCAAGTGGGTTCCTAACCCTTATTTGAAAGTATATAGATGATGCTCACAAGACATTCTTTAAAGAAAGATGAAGTTTACGTTAAATCGATGAAGCAGTATATATAGAGATGTAATTTATGTTGTATTAGGTTGATGTGACCATTATATATATATATATATATATATATATATATATATATATATATATATATATATATATATATTAATGGAGTGAAATTGATGTTCAAACCAAGAAGTCGTTGTTTAAGTGAAGTGAAATTGATGTGTTAATGAAGTCGATGTTTTAGAGCAAATCATTGTTTAGTACAAGCAAATCGTTGTTTTCGACCAAATCATTGTTTTCAATCAAATCGTTGTTTAAGTTAAAGCGAATCATTATTTTCGAGCAAATCGTTGTTTAAGTACAAGTGAATCGTTGTTTTCGACCAAATCGTTGTTTTCGATCAAATCGTTGTTTAAGTTAAAGTGAATTGTTGTTTTTGAGCAAATCATTGTTTAAGTGACGTATCGAATCATTATGGTCATCAAATCGTTGTTTAAATAAGGAAAATCGTTGTTTGCGATCAAATCGTTGTTCGTGACCAAATCGATGTTTCTCTATGGAAATCATTATTCTGGTCAAATCGTTGTTTAAGTAAACTGAAATCGATGTGAGACCGAAATCGTTGTTTTACTTATGAAATCGTTGTAACAATAGAAATCGTTGTTTCACTTATGAAATCGTTGTAGCGATGGAAATCAATGTTTCACTTTTGAAATCGTTGTAGCGATGGAAATCGTTATTTCACTTATAACGACCTGCCCCTAGTATAGAAGTGGTAAATCACACACAAAATATCACTTGGTCGAAACCTCATACATTCATGGATCACGTATAAGCAATTAAAATCAGAATTTAGAATTTCACTGTACTGATAATCTTGACAGCAACATAGGTGGACGTCGACTTTACCTAAAGTCGACGTCCACCTATCCTGTCGTTAAGCCTCAGTAGACGGCGGCACATAGCGCCGTTAGCATATAGTAGAGGTCGGAAAACAAGATGAAATAGACGGCAATCGATGTGGTCGTTTACAAAATCTAAACGGCAATGGATATGGACGTCAAGTTCATATGCGCAGAAAAAATAGAAAACCCTACATGAAATGACAGTACTTCTACCCCTTCCTATACGTTACTTTCATGCTTTAAAAATCTGTAAAAATGTTAAATATAAAGACTAATCTATCCTAAACTGAACCCCCATGTAACTTGCCTCTATCCCTCCTACTGGAGTGACGAATCAAGGCCCGAAGAAGCCCGCCTTGGCAATAAGACAGTCCTCTCCTCCGTCTTCAATCGCTCCAAATCTGCCTCGAACGCAGTTCCTCTGCTTGGAGAAGCCCTGATCACAAAGTTGAACGATCCTAATTGGTCCAGAAACCTTCAATTCGCACGAACGAGCACTGCAATTCCTTCTCTCGGCCCTCCTTTCTCTCTTCCCAAACCAGTGCGAAAATCCTCTCAATTACCAAAACCGTGCCTTAAAAAGAATTCCCACACCTAGCCAAGACTTAATCCTAGCCCTAGGATCCTAAACACACCAGATCTCCCAAATAAATGCATGGAAACAGTTGATTTATTCTCGCCCGGAACATTAACATCAAAAACATGCAAGTCAAGTTAACGTCAACTTAAGTTGCCGTCAGTAATGATGTAGACATTCGCCGACTGTGTCGTCTACATTCTTGCTCAAAAATTAAATAATTCAGTAAATAATAAATGACACTATATGATGTCGTTAACAAGGAATAAACGACAGACGATCATGCCGTCAACAGATGTCAACGCCAGTAGATGTTGACGCCAAGATCAACATAGAACAACACACAATTACATGTAGAAATAAGCATACAATTGCAATATAAATTCAAGAAAATTCTAGGGCACTACATCCTCTCCCCCTTAAAATAATCTTCGTCCTCGAAGATTGAGTTAGAACACTCACCAAACAAGGACGGATAAAGCTTCTTCATTCTTTCTTCAAGCTCCCACGTCGCTTCTTCACGCAAGAAGTTTTTCCACAAAACCTTCACGAAAGGGATCGACTTCGATCTCAATTCTTGCACCTTCCGATTCAGAATCTCCACAAGCTGCTCCGCATAGGACAAATCTGGCTGAAACTGCACTGGCTCATAACTAATCACATGAGCTGGATCTCTAACATACCTCCTCAACATGGATACATGGAAAACTGGGTGCACTGTTGCCAAAGATGGTGGAAAAGCTAGATGGTATGCCACATTCCCTATCTTCTTCAAAATCTCAAAGGGACCAATGAATCTCGGGTCAGCTTACCTCTCTTTCCAAACCTCAATACACCCCTGGTTGGCGATACCTTGAGAAAAACATGGTCTCCTACCTCAAAGGTCAAGTCCTTTCTCCTCGTATCTGCATAACTCTTTTGGCGATCTTGTGCTGCCTTCAATCTCTGCACAATCAACTGGATCTTTGTTGAAGTCTCCTGCACCACTTCTGGTCCAACCAGATGCCGATCTCCTGCTTCTTCCCAACACAACGGGGATCTACAAGGTCTCCCGTAAAAAGCCTCAAAAGGTGCCATACCTATGCTCGAATGGAAAATATTGTTATACGCAAATTCCACAAGAGCTAGGTGGCGCTCCCAATCTCCTTTCCATTTCAGAAAACAAGCCTTGAGCATATCCTCCAATGTCTGAATAGTCCTCTCGGACTGTCCATCCGTTTGTGGATGAAATGTCGAACTCAACTTCAACTGACTGCTAAAAGCTTGCTGCAAGCTCTGCCAAAATCTAGAAGTAAATCACGGATCATGATATGAGATAATCGACTTCGGAATCCCGTGCAGCTTCACAATGCCATCAATATACAATCTAGCCTAGCTCTCAATGGACTGCTTCTTCTTCATAGCAAGGAAATGAGCACTCTTCGAGAATCTATCAACAATCACCCATATCCTCTAGCCGATCTAGGCAATCCAGACACAAAATCCATGGTCACTTGCTCCCATTTCCACTGAGGAATGTCTAGCTTCTGCATCAAACCTGAAGGTCACTGACGTTCTGCCTTCACCTGTTGACAAATCAAACATTTTGCCACAACGTCCGCAACATCCCGCTTCACGCCAGACCACCAGAAAGAACGCTTCAAATCCTTATACATCTTCCCACTTTCTGGGTGAATAGGGAACTACGATCTATGCACTTCCTCCAGAATCTCCTTCCTCAGATCCGCATCTTTAGGGACACACACCATATGATTCAAACGAATCACACCATCTTCATCTCTAATAATGCCAGCCTTTCCAACTAACTCCTACAATAAAGGGTCATCTTCTGCAAAGCAATAACCCGATCATGAACAGAAGATCTAAGTGTCAACTGAGCCATGAACATACTGCACAACTACGGCTTCAAAACAGCCAAAGATCTTGAAGCATCTTCCAACATCTTCCAACCTTGCCGCATCATTTGCCTCTTCCTACTCAAAGCATCAGCCACAACATTAGCTTTCCCTGGGTGGTAAGAAAGCTCAAAATCATAATCTTTTAGGAACTCAATCCACCTCCGCTGCTTCAGATTCAACTCCTTTTGGGAGAACAAATATTTGAGACTCTTGTGGTCTGAGAAGAGCTCAAATCTGACCCCATACAGATAGTGACTCCAAATCTTCAAAGCAAAGACCACTGCCGCCAATTCCAAGTCATGAATTGGATAATTGCGCTATTGCTCCTTAAGTTGCCTAGAAGCATATGCCACAACTCTACCTCCCTGCATAAGAACACAGCCAAGCCCAATCTTCAAAGCATACGTGTTGATAGAGAAAGAATCCACACCATTGGGCAAAACAAGCACTGGCGCTGAGGTCAAACAAGTCTTCAACTTCTGGAAACTCTTTTCACAAGCCTTTGACCATTCAAACTTCACTCCCTTCCTTGTCAGCCTCGTCAAAGATGCTGCAATAGAAGAGAAACCCTCGATGAATCTTCTATAATAGCCAGCAAAGCCAAGGAAACTCCTGATGTCAGTAGATGTTCTCGGTGTCTCCCAGTCAAGGACAACTTCCACTTTAGCTGGATCCACAGATACACCTTCTCCAGAGATGACATGCCCCAAGAAATGGACCTCCTTCATCCAGAAGTTGCACTTACTGAATTTAGCATACAGTTTGTGCTCCCTCAAGATTTCCAGCACAATCCTCAAATGCTCTCGATGAGTCTCCTCATCAGGTGAGTAGATCAGCACATCATCGATGAAGACCACTACAAAAGAATCAAGATACTGTCAAAATACCCTATTCATTAAGTCCATGAAAACTGCTGGGTCATTTGTCAAACCAAAGAGCAAGACTAAAAACTCATAATGACCATATCTCGTCCTAAAAGCCGTCTTAGCAGAATCCTCTGGCTTAATTCGGAGTTAATGATAGCCAGAACGAAGATTGATCTTAGAAAATAGCGATACTCCACGCAACTGGTCAAACAAATCATCAATACGAGGTAAAAGGTACTTATTCTTGATAGTCACCTGGTTAAGCTTGCGATAATCAATACACAGCCTCATCGACCCGTCCTTCTTCTTTACAAAGAGTACAGGTGCTCCCCATGGTAAAAGACTTGGCCGGATAAAACCCTTATCGAGCAATTCTTGCAGTTACTTCCTCAATTCTGCCAATTCCGCTAGTGCCATACGATAAGGAGCAATAGAAATAGGTGTTGTGCCAGGTGCCAACTCAATGCTAAATTCAATCTCCCTCGCAGGGGGCAAACTAGACAAATCCTCGGGAAAACCATCGCTGAAATCTCTGACAATATCAATATCCTCCACAGACAAGACCTTCTTCGAATCCCCTGATACAACCACACTAGCGAGAAAGCCATTACAACCCTTACTCAACATCCGGGCTGCCTTCAGAGCAGATATCACGAACTTACCCGACATGTTTTTGGGTAAAGGGTGAACAAACTCCTCCTTTCCAGGAATCCGAAAAATAATAATCTTCCTTCTGCAATCCATAAGAGCATAGTGCTCCTCGAGCCAGTCTAAGCCCAAGATAGCATCATAATCCTTCATCTTCAACAGATAGAAACTACCAGGCAAAACCCACTCTTCAATGCTCACATGAAGTGAAGAAAGACACTGCCCAGTCATTATAGTCCCAGTTGGAGTATGCATAGACAAGGGAACCTACAACTCTTCTGGAACTAGACCATTATCCTTCATCAAAACCTTCAAAAACCTCTCGAAATAAAGCTATGTGTAGCACCAGTATCAAACAAAACTCGAGCATGCATTCCCATAATCAAAAGCGTACCTTCTGTGATGTGCTCTGCCAACTCTGCCTCATCTCTCGCCAAAACGAACACTCGAGCCTGATCCCTCGGTCTCCCTGCTGCTCTCGGTGCCGGTCTCGCTGATGTTGGTGCTGCTACTACTGCAGTCTGCTGCGCCATCTTCGGACAATCTCTGATCTTGTGGTTCTTGTCACCACACCTCAAGCATCTCCCAGAAGTCACCCAACAGGCATCACCTCCATGATGCTTCCCACACTGAGTACACAAGGGCTTTTCTACAACTTTGTCTCCGCTTGGTGTCAGTGTAGCAACTCTCGCTGGTACCACTGCTCTCTGTTGAAAAGCTGTGGCCTTCTTCTTTCTATCCTGCCACTGGAAAGCTGATGCTAGCCTCTTCAAAGAAGCTCTCTTCTCCTCTAGGTACACCTCCATCTTTGCCTCCTGCATGCAAGCCGCTGACAAAGCCTCCTCCATGGATCGATGCCCTAAAGCCACCAGTCTAGTCCTCAGGGATGGCTTCAACCCCATAATGAACTCTTCACTTTCCTCCGCTCATCTGCCACAATGTGGGGTGCATACTTGGACAGCTCTGCAAATCTAGCCTCGTACTCAAGCACACTCATTCACCCTTGGATCAATGTCAGAAACTCCTACTCCATGCGGTCCTGCACATGCTCTGGAATATACTTCACCCTGAACAGACGGACGAACTCAGCCTAAGCAACCTCCATAGCTCCATCTCCAAACTATGTGCGTAGCACTGATGACCACCACACATTGGCACGCTCCTGCAAAGAAGGTTATTACCTCTAAGGATGCACCACAAACATAAACCTTCTGAAACCATTATTTACCTGCAGCATAAATGTAGCTATAGTCACTCTCTCCTCTTCTGCACATCGAATAGCACGAAAGATCTTCTCCGTCTCCTGAAGCCAACTCTCTGCAAAGATAGGATCACTCTCCTCCGTAAAGAAAGGCGGGGTCATCCTTCTGAACCTCTCCATCATGGATACTCCTCCAAAGCCTGCCTCTTGGGCAGGTGCCTGCGCCTACATCCAAGTCAAGCTCTTAGATGAAATCTTCTATTTAACACTTTGAATAACACTTCCTACCAACTAACCTGAACCTGCACTTGCGCCTACAAAGCCACTATCATCTGAGCCTGAGTCTACATCGCGTGCACCAATCCTTGCATTAATGCTCCATAGTCCACAGGTGGTGGTGGGGGTGGCAAAGGTACACCAGTCTGGTCTTGCGCCTGTTGAGTTGGAGCCTGCGACCCTCCTGCTGACTCATCACCCCGGGTTGGACCAACTTCTCTACGTCCACGAGTAGCCATAGTCTCCAAAACAAGCATCTATTATAATACCTATTATTCTACTTAAATCTTGGACTAATTCTTTTTGCAGACTTAAGATATGAACAAAATGTTGATATTCCATTTATGTACATGCTCAACCTGGAATGCTCTGATACCAATCTCTGTAACGCCCCTCTTAGACCCAGTACAGTTATTCCAACTCACATTGGATCTAATAGAGGTATTATAGTGGAATATATCCAACATTAGACGGTACAGATTGAGACATACATAAATGACAATTCAACTCTAATGATATGCAATGGAATATGGAACCAAATACTTGTAATCAACATCATACTCAAATGTTTAGTCTAAACATAAAAGAAAGATAACAATAGTCCAAATTTATTACATTCCATAATCTCAAATGCATAAAATGAAAGTACAACTTTTCCTCACATACAATATCACTCTAGATCTCTCAAGCAATCACTACACCTCCATGTCCTCACGCTCCGAGTCAGTGTGCACTAACTCCTGGGAATCCTCTGTCTCTCCTGAAATGTTAAGCAAGTATGAGTCTACAAGACTCAGCAAGTTACATGAAAGACAGCTCAAGATATTATGTGTATAATAGATTTAAAATGTGGTAACATATATCATTCACATCTTTGATATCATATAGCTTTTTCTACTAACATGGTTCTAAGTCTTTTGGCAATCAATCATTACATAGCATGTTTAATTATCATTGGAATAAAACGTTTCATAAAATGCATATAATTCACATCTTATATTCTAACAATTGAACTAACATGTTCCTATGCATATCATGCAATAAAGTTTCATGGTATATGCTCATTGTCGTGCAACATATAACTAATTTTCATGTAGCAAGTAATCATTTAAACAAGCAATTATTACATATAACAAGTGACATGTAGCATGTAAAACAATTTCATATGGATCATGTAGCATGTAACATCTAGGCATTTATCATGTAGACATGTAGCATGTAGTCATGTAGCCAATTATCATGTAGTTGCCAAGACATAGCCCACACTATTAATAGAGATCATGTAGTCATATAGCATTCACTTATCACCTAGGCAAAGCAGTGATGAAGTCATGGCCATTGCGTAATACCAGGGAAAGCCCTTCCCACCTTGACCAGTAGAACTTGTCTACCTCTAGGATTTCAATCCGTTGCCCACGGATTCAGTAGGTCATTTTCATATAGGTAAACCATTACCATAGGGGCATCCATGGTGTAGTTCCTTGTAGAAAATCTCTATCATAGCAATATCTTTATTGGCCATTTCATTTGAAAATATGCATTAACGTGTATGCAATCATATAATTTACATTTTCATGCAATTCTATCATATGTCAATGTAAAAACATATAGCATGTCTCTTTCAGTTTGAATTTCAACTTTACTTTATAACAGACCCTATCATGGTACTAATTATATCACATTCATTCATGCACATATTTTCATGTTTACTTAATTTTTATAGGCAATTTACAAATCAGAAATTCATAACAGTGTGCACAGAAGTCTAAAAATCCCAAAATTTTGAAAGTAAATCAGAATCAGATTATACCACGCACATGCAAATTTTCACATTTTTCTGAACTTTGTAACCATTTTTTTTATAATTAAATTCCATCAATTTAAGCTAACTAACATGGTACAACAGTGAGGAAAATCATGTGATTCTATGCAGGAACTGAAAATAACAAGTATACAGTATATCTCACAGTAATACAGTCTCAAACATTAACATTTCCAACATGAATCATGCTCACATCTTTTTACTTTTCTTTTATCATTTCTATTAACATCAAAAGAATAACTACTCATATGTACATATGGTTTATACATCATTACAACAACCTGCCCCTAGTATAACAGTGGTAAATCACACACAAAATATCACTTGGTCGAAACCTCATACATTCATGGATCACGTATAAGCAATTAAAATCAGATTTCAAAATTTCACTGTACTGATAATCTTGATGGCAGCATAAGTGGCGTTTACCTAAAGTCGACGTCCACCTATCCTGTCGTTAAGCCTCAGTAGACGGCGGCACATAGCACCGTTAGCATATAGTAGAGGTCAGAAAACAAGATGAAATAGACGACAATCGATGTGGTCGTTTACAAAATCTAAATGGCAATGGATATGGACGTTAAGTTCATATGCGCAGAAAACATAAAAAACCCTACATGAAATGACAGTACTTCTACCCCTTCCTGTACATTATTTTCATGCTTTAAAAATTTGTAAAAATGTTAAATCAAAAGACTAATCTATCCTACACCGAACCCCCATGTAACTTACCTCTATCCCTCCTACTGGAGTGACAAATCAAGGCCTGAAGAAGCCCGCCTTGGCAGTAGGGCAGTCCTCTCCTCCATCTTCAATTGCTCCAAATCCGCCTCCAACGCAATTCCTCCGCTTGGAGAAGCTCTTGATCACAAAGTTGAACGATCTTCCTTGGTCCAGAAACCTTCAATTCGCACGAACGAGCACTGCAATTCCTTCTCTCGGCCCTCCTTTCTCTCTTCCCAAACCAGTGTGAAAATCCTCTCAATTACCAAAATCGTGCCTTAAAAAGAATTCCCATGCCTAGCCAAGACTTAATCCTAGCCCTAGGATCCTAAACACACCAGATCTCCTAAATAAATGCATGGAAACGACCGATTTATTCTCGCCCGGAACGGTAACAGCAAAAACAGGCAAGTCAAGTTAACATCAACTTAAGTTGTCGTCAGTAATGATGTAGACGTCCGTCGACTGTGTCGTCAACATTCTTGCCCAAAAATTAAATAATTCAGTAAATAATAAACGACAATATATGTTGTTGTTAACAAGGAATAAACGGTAGACGATCATGCCGCCAACAGATGTCAACGCCAACAGATGTTGACGCCAAGATCAACACAAAACAGCACACAATTACATGCAGAAATAATCATACAATTGCAATATAAATTCAAGAAAATTCTAGGGCACTACAGCAAAAGATCACATTTACCAGATGCAAGACCTCATGATTACTCAGTGGTTTAACTTTCATTATCTTATTCAAAGTTGAAAATTTTGTTTTCCACTTTTTGACACGAAACAAATCATTGTTTAGGTGAAATGTCCTGGTTACTCAATGGATCAAGGATTTGCATTGCTCTGTTTATATCTTTCCAAATTGTTGCTCATTTGGTTTTAATGTTTTGCAGGATTATTTTCTTAGACCAGAAAAGACATGGCTACGAATGTAGAGAAATTATTCTTAACATGTGGTAAAAATGATGCTTAAACTTGCACATGTTAAACATTAATGCCACTCATGTGCCTACAAGTATTTTGCAAATCATTTTAAAGACATTCAGTATTAAGATGGCACAACCTTGATATGAAAGTTAATCTTTGAAATTAAACTGAATGCACAATTAAGTTATTGTCAATGTCTTAAGTCTCTCATATGAAAATAGCACAAAGACTCAAAAATTCTGACAGTTCAGGCTCAAGATAGATAACTAGTGTCGAGAGAAAAGAATGAAAAATTGACAATGGGCACATATTCTGATACCAAAAGACTCCCCCTTTCATGTAGCTCCGCCTCACAAGTTGAGCATGAAGATTATTGAAGAAGGAACAATTCAGTGAAGTGAAAGTAGAATCATCAAGAATGTTTTAGAAAAACAAAGCTCCCCCTCAACAATTGCATAAAAAGGCTCTTGATACTTGGCGGAGACATATACTCACACATAGTGAAAGTGTCCAGACAAGCCTGACTTGCCTTTCTTCAAATCACTATTTGATATACCAAGAATGCCAATGCAATGTGAGAAGAAAGAAATTATTTGCAAGAGCAAGAAGACTTTTATTTGCAAGAACACAAAGATTTTATTTGCAAAAAGAGATGGAAGACATCAAGGATGTGAAAGTTTGCACAAACTAATCTCTCTCCTTAAAGATGAAAATCTGTTTTCTGAAAGAAGCTTAGTGAAAATATCTACAACTTGTTTTTCAGTTTCAATGAAGTGAAGCTCAAATGATTTCTTAGAAACCTCATCTCTTAGAAAATGGTGCCTTATTTCAATGTGTTTTGTTCGTGAATGCTGAATTGGGTTTTTAGACAAATTGATTGCACTAGTGTTATCACACAGAATAGGAATACAACCCAATTTGTGGTTATAGTCTAGAAGCTGGTGTTTCACCCAAAGAACTTGAGTGCCACAACAACCAGCCGCAATATATTCAGCCTCTGCAGTGGATAGAGCTACTGAATGTTACTTTTTGGAAGCCCAAGAAATTAGGCATCCACCTAGATATAAACACAGGCCACTAGTACTTTTTCTATCAAGCTTACAACCAGCATAATTAGCATCACAATAAGCAATTAAATCGAATTTGCAACCAGCAGGATACCATATTCCAAGCTCACATGTTCCAACAAGATATTTAAAAATTCTTTTGACAGCTAACATGTTACTTTCTTTAGGATTGGCTTGAAATCTAGTACACATACACACACTAAATTGAATATCTAGTCTAGAGGTTGTGTGGTAAAGTAGAGAGCCAATCATACCTCTATAGGTCTTTGGATCTACTGACTTACTAGATGAATCTTCCTCTAATCTTACATTTATTGCCATAGGTGTGCTTGAGGTGCTGAAAGTCAAATCTCTTCAGAAGTTCCTTCACATACTTTGTTTGACTTATGAATATCCCTTTACTGGTTTGATGTACCTGCAATCCCAAAAAGAATTGTAAGTCACCCATCAAGCACATTTCAAATTCAGTTTTCATGTGATTAGCAAATTCAGTGCACAGGGCTTTGTTTGTAGACCCAAAAATTATGTCATCAACATAGATTTGGACAACAATGATCTGATTATTGAAAATTCTTGTAAATAAAAGTTTGGTCTACATTACCTCTTGTGTATCCTTTATTCTGCAAAAATGAGCTCAAACGGTCATACCAAGCTCTTAGAGCTTACTTAAGATCATAAAGAGCCTTATTAAGTTTGAAAACATAATCAGGATATTTTGCATTTTCAAATATGGGAGGTTGTTCCACAAACACATTTTCTTTGATGTAACCATTCAAAAAAGCACTTTTTACATCCATTTGATAAACTTTAAATTTCAAAGATGATGCAAAAGCAAAAAAAAAATCTTACAACTTCTAGTCTAGCTACAGGGGCATATGATTCTTCAAAGTCAATGCCAAACTCTTGATTGTACCCCTTGGCAACTAGTCTAGCTTCATTCCTAACAACCTATCCATTTTCATTCAATTTATTTCTGAACACCCATCTAGTGCCAATCACAGATTGATCACTAGGTCTAGGTACTAATTCCCATACTTGATTCCTGTCAAATTAATGAAGTTCATCATGCATTGCATTAATCCAATCTTCACTGGTTAGATCTTCATCAATAGACTTGGGTTCAATCTGGGAAATTAGTGCCAATGGGTCTTCATTTATTACATTCTAAAAGGATGATCTACTTCTAATTCTATCATACAAATTACCAACCACATTCTGAATTGGATGATCTCTTAAAAGTCTGGTTTTAGGAATTACCTCTTAAGGTTCATTCAGTTCTGAAACAATATTACTAGATCCATCAGTGGTAGGTGATTGATTGTCCAGATCTTCAAATGGATCTTCATGCTCTTCAACAGTTGGTGAAGATTCAACAATGAAGTCATCTTCTTCATTACTTTGTGGAACCCTGCAAGATGTAGAGTTATCAGTTTGATAGGAATTTTCATCAAAGACTACATGTGGAGATTCTTCCACAATTTTATTCTTTAGAATGTAAACTCTATATGCTCTAGAGATTTCAGAATAACCAAGGAAGATTGCTTCAAAACTTTTAGCATCAAATTTATCAAGATTTTCTTTATTGTTGTTATGTACATAGCATTTGCAACTAAAAACTTTAAAATAAGACAAAGTGGGTTTTTTATTTTTCAAAAGTTCATAGGGGGTTTTCCTGTTTTTGGTCTGACCAATGCTTTATTCAAAATATGATTTATTGTATTCACAACTTCAACCCAGAAGGATTTGAACAGTTTACTTTCCAAGAGCATGTACCTTGCCATTTCCACAGGAGTTTTATTCTTTCTTTCCACAACTCCATTTTGTTCAAGAGGTCTTAGGGAAGAGAATCTGTGGAAAATGTTCAATTCAACACATAAATCAGAAAAAAGCCTTGTTCTCAAATTCACCCCCATGATCAGTCAAAATGGACTTGATTTTATGTGAAATTTCCATTAAGGCAGTGTTACAGAATTTCCTGAATTCTTGACAAGTATCACTTTTGTGAGACAGAAAGATAACCCAAGTAAATCTAGTAAAATCATCAATGATGACAAATCCATATCATTTGGTACTAAGACTGAGAATTCTTGTTGGTCCAAAAAGGTCCATATGAAGTAATTCTAGTGGCTTAGAAGTAAGTACATCATTGAAAATTTTAAAAGATTTCTTGGTTTGTTTTCCTTGGGCACATATCCCACAAAGTTGATTCTCAACATTTGGACAAGATTCAAGAAGTCCTTTAACTAGATTTAGCCTTAAGAGTTTATTTATGGTGTTGAAACTTGCATGACCTAGTCTCTTGTCCCATGTCCATACAATTTAATTTTTATTAGCAACCAAACAGATGTTTTTAGCAAAATTTCTATCAAGATTTATCATGTACAAATTGTTCTCTCTTTTCCAAAGAATTTTATTTTCTCAGATGAAGAATCAATTATTTGCAGAAGTTTGATTCAAAAACAACCTTGTGACCCTGGTCACACAATTGACTTATACTCAAACGATTATAGTCTAAACCATAAACTAACAAAACATTTTCAATTGAGTTTGAGGAGAATTTACCAACCTTTCCAGATCTAATTATTTTCCCTTTGTTTTTATCTCGAAATGTGACAGATCCTCCTTCCTTTTCAATCAGAAATGAGAACTTTGTTTGTCTCTAGTCATGTGCCGTGAACATCCACTGTCAAGAAACCACACATTGGAACTGGGTGCACGTTCTTCCTGCACAAATCAAATCAAAGGAGAAAAGATTTTGGTACCCAAACATTGTTGGGACCATCAGTTTATTTGAGCAAAAACAATGTCTTTTCTGATCCACACTTGAGTTATTTTTGGCTTTTATTTTATTTCTAAAATGACTTCTCTTTTTGGTATTTTAACATTTTGATTTGGAATGAAAACATCAGTGTTTTTCCTTTCAAAAGCATGGAAGTTATGCTTTTTTCCATGACTGTGCATGTATGAAAATCTAGACCAAGAGTTCTGTTGATATCTTGGAAAATTTGGATAGAAAGACTATGAATTGTACTAATGAGGATTGTGGTACCATTGATTCCAAGAATTGATCCAATTGGATTGATATGGTATCCTAGATCTTCAATAATTATCATGAATGTGTGTTTTTGTTTTTTTATAATTTTTCAGATTTTTATTTGAATTTTTGTGCAACATCGTTTTGTTGTTCAAAAATGGATAGGTCGACCTATGTTGAGCTAGTGTCGACTCAGTGGCCACAGGTTTGAACTTATGGTCAACCTGTGTCGACCTATCTGCAGCATGTGCCGACCTATTTGTTTCTTCTGATTGGTCACTTTCTTTTTATTTTTGTTTTTGATTGTTTCAGATATTTTCTTTGACACTTGTTTATTTTTGTTTTCTGGACTATTGCTTTTGACAAATTTATCAAATGAATTTTTTAGGACTTTTCTTTCTTTTCTGCAGGTTTATTTTTTATTGATTTTTCTATAGTGAATCCTAGTCCATGTTTTTTAGCGTTCATTCTTAGTCCCAATAAGGCATCAAGATTTTCCTTACCATTTGTGAAATTTTTTATCACTTGATCTTTTTCAGCCAGCAATTTTTTATGTTTCTGAATTTCATCAATTACTTGTAGTTTTTATTTTTGTTGTATTTCCATTTTCTCAAAGAGCTTTGCCAACTCAGTGTTAGAATTTTGAGATGCAATTTTAAACACATCCAATTCATTCAGAAGTTCTGTAACACCACATATAAGAATATGTTAAATGGATTAAATCAGCAAACTACCAACAACTCGGACTAGTCATTTTTAGAGCTCGAGTAGGAAAAGAACTCTGAAGTTAAGCGTGTTGCCCAGATAGCAAGGCCAGAGGCGGGGTGAATGGATTGCTAAATTTTTTTTAGAATAATACCTGTAAATAAAACATTAGACAGAAGACACTCAATTCGATAATTAGTGTTAGTGTAAAATAGAACACAGAAGCAAACATATAGACAATAGTGGATTTTTATCCTGGTTCAGATCTCCTATCCCAAGGAGTCCTACGTCCAGTCCCCAAGCAACAACTTGGGATTCCACTAACCAAGGGTATCGTCCCCCTTAAGGACACCTACACATCCAGCAGTAGTTGGCCTTCTCTTCTCTACCAGAAGAGGAACACACCACCTGATACACCAGGTCTTCTCTTCACACACGAAGAGGAAAGCTCACAGAAAAAGAGTTTTGAGGAGGGCCCCAAGACCAAGCTTAAAGCCAATGCTTGATCTGAGGTGAAGATCGAGAGATAGAAAGAATAATCTAAATGAACTCTCTCTCAGATCTACTCTAGCTCTCGAAAGCAATGCAATGTTTACACTGAGAGCTAAGACCTATGAAAAACTGCAATGGATGAGCAAACTCTTCTTCTTCAAACGACTCAGGCTTTTCGTCTTTTTGAAAATGAGTGATAGAACTATTCTTCATGGAGTCCCAGTCTTGTATTTACCTTCTTGAAGTATTTTGACCGTTGCAATGTCTGTTGAAGTATCTGTTGTCTCACAGTCTTCATGCACGTTAGATAGACTGGTCCGAAGCGTAGAGTGGGTGATCCTACAGCCATAAATGCTAGGATTTACTCTTACATCTTCAAGGAAAGATTGTCTGAATCTTCCATCTTCTTGATAGGTTAACAGGTTCATCTTTGACGTGCTTTACTACAAAAGTCCTACATACAATAAATGCTGACAACTTCTTTTTGTCAAGGCTGTCAGTCAACATTAGTAGTCGTGCAATATGGAGATATACAAGAAAGGAAATGTTGTTCTATCAAAATATAAGGCAAGACTTTATGTGATATTGTGATGTAAGCAAAGATATATTATACTGGATGAGTAATAGAAGTCACACAGGATACAGTATTATGCATGAGAAGCCTTTAGAAATCCACAGAGATTTGAAATTATATGAATATTTAAAGATTATGTGGAGTGACATTTTGCTCAGAAGACTTATTCAAAGGTGTCCTAACCTTTATAAGTATAAAGATGATGCTAAAAAAACATTCAGTAAAGAGAGAGATGATGTTCACGTCAAATCAATGAAATAGAATATATAGAGATGCAATATATGTTGTATCAGGTTGATGTGAACATATTCTATGTATTAATGACGTGAAATCGATATTCAAACAAGAAGTCATTGTTTAAGTGAAATCGATCTTAAAATCGTTGTTTCACTGAGAGCAAATCGTTGTTGTGACCAAATCATTCTTTTAGTCAAAGCAAATTGTTGTTTGTGATCAAGTCATTCTTTAAGTGAACTGAAATCATTGTTTGCAACCAAATCGTTATTTAAGTGAACTAAAACCGTTGTTTTGATCACATTGTTGTTTAGGTAAAGGCAAATTATTGTTGCGATCGAATCGTTGTTTAAGTAAAGGCAAATCGTTGTTGCGATCAAATCTTTGTTTAAGTAAAGGTAAATCGTTGTTGCGATCAAATCGTTGTTTTAAGTAAAGGCAAATCGTTGTTGCGATCGAATCGTTATTTAAGTAAAGGAAAATCATTGTTGCGATCAAATCGTTGTTTAAGTAAAGGCAAATCGTTGTTCTATCAAATCGTTGTTTAAGTAAACCAAAATCGATGTGAGACCAAAATCATTGTAGCGATGGAAATCGTTGTTCTACTTATGAAATCGTTGTAGCGATGGAAATCGTTGTTTTACTTATGAAATCGTTGTGGCGATAGAAATCGTTGTTTTATTTATGAAATCGTTGTGTTACTTATGAAATCATTGTTCTATAAAGAAAATCGATGTGAACTTAGAAGAAATGCATGCTCCAAACTTTAAATGATAAAGTGTGAGAATAACTTACAGAGTTAGCTTGACTTATTTCCTGTGGATAAACTTCAGAAAAGATTGTTAGGAAATATTTATTGAGGTTTTGTTAATCACAAAAAAATTACATATAATAAATAATATTATATGGAGATATACTGATCATCAATCTCCCCCTTTTTGGTGATAACAAAACATAAAGATATACAGATGTAAAAATAATGAAATGAATTTTGACAAAAATTTTAGTATGTGTATTTCAGAATATGTATGTTCTGCCCCTTTTGTCATTAAGCAAAAAGAAACAAAGTCTTCGAAGAAAGAAGATAGAGAACAAAGAGAAATGGGAGCCAATAGAAGATATTCTATTAATCAATGGGGTTGAGAAATGTAGAAGGTAGGTGACAAGAGAGAGGCATGGTGAGTGATTATGGGCCAAGCCTGGAGTTCCTGCTCTTCAAAGTGATTCTTAAAAGCTCCCCAACTGATGTTGTAAGAGGGCCCCATATTAGGAACCATTCTCTGGAGGTGGAGCTGCCTTTGAGCTTCAATGAAGTTGGCATACTCTTCCTTGCCAAGAGAGGTCCGGAGATGACTGAGGGAATCAAAGCTGGCATGATGCAAAAACTGATCAAGGGATATAGGATAGAAGATCTTGAGCTAACGTAGTTCCTTCTTCAAAGGTACATAAACCTTGTACCTCTCAACCCAAGCAGCAAGAGGATCCTGAACAAGGTGAATGGAGTTTAGATCCAAGAACTGTTCAGCAGATAAAGTGGGTTTTCCTGAGCTAGCCAAGGAAAGGTTAGTCTAGTCCTACTGTTGAGCAGAATGGTGATAGTGCTTCACCCAATAAGAAGGAAAATGCCTTTCATATTCAGATAGGAGTGGAGCAAGCACATCAGACTTGATGAAGCCCCTATGATACTCTCTAAATAAGAATCTGTGGAAGGCAAGAGGAGTACTCTGCTGAACGGTGATTCTGCCCATCACCCTAGCAAATTTTTCAAGAATAATTGGGCCAACTGATGAATCCATGACCAAGGAGTGAAGCTTAGGGAGGAAAACAATGTCTGGGATTTGCAAGGTAGCAAAATCTACTTGAATGGCAGTGTTGATAGGATTTTCAGTCTGGAATTCTACAATAGCTACCCTGAACTGCCCAAGCTGAACTTCTGACATTTTATGAAGAAAGTGATAATCATTGAACATCTTATAATGCTTGATCATCTTGATTTTCTTCTGAATGAATGGACCCTGGGTATTCTTGTGGTGGATAACAAACCACTTAGATAGAGTCAGTGGGTGATCCCTGGGAGGAAATCTGTCAGATTTGGCAAGCAGATACTTTCTTTAGAGAAACTGATGGCCTTGAGACCACTGGTCTTTAGTCTTGGACTCATCCATGGAAAAGATTTTGGACTGATCAGCTTTAGATAGAGGAGAAAGAGGAAGAACAATGGTGAGGTGTTCTGTGAGGTTGAGGTGAGGAAGGCCAAAAAGAATAGCAAATGTACATTTCTGTAGGAATTCACAATATAGGGATCTCCTTCTATTTTCAACAGAAAGAGAGAACCAAAGAGGAGGAAATTTAAGTGCAGAAGAGAGAGCAAGGTCCTTGGAGACTTTCCTCTTCTTAGGAGCAGGACTAGAAGAGCCTGTCCTATGAACATGAGTGTCAACGGTCAGGACTGAGCGAAGAATTGCTTCTTCAAACTCATCTTTGATGTTCTGAATAATGTGGCCTTGTACACGAGCACTCTCCGGAATGAGAGTGATGAAGGAGGGAGGAGTAGGTGGATGAAGAGAAGAGAATGTTGTAGGAGGAGGTGGTGTTGATGGTCCAGAAGATGATGGACCGGCAGAAGAGGAGATAGTGGAAGAAGTGTGTCTAGGAATGGGTTGCTTGAAGGTTTTAGGTGCTGGAGGAGCAGTGGAAGAGGAAGGAGGAGAAGGAGGGCTAGAGTCTGAAGAGGAGAAGAAGCAGGAGGCTCTGGCGGCACAACAGCAGCTACTACAGGTTCTTCAATGCTAACTTGCTCTGCCTCTAACTCCAATGGCCCGGTTGGCCCTGACTCTCCAGCTGATGGCTCTATCGGCCCTGACTCCTTAACTGATGGCCCTAGAGGACCTGATTCCTCTTCAGCAATTGGCCCTGATGGCCTTGATTCCTCAACAACTGGCCCTGATGGCCCAACTGCAGGCTCTTCTGATACTGGTTGAGTGGGAGAAGGAGAGGCAGGAGAGGATAAATACACCCTCACAATGTCTGAAAGATCTGTCATTAGATTCCTCAAGCTTCCCAACTCACCTCTCATCTCCTGGAGCTCAGTTTTGACTGCTTCAATCTCTTTAGCTCTAGTGCTCTGACTCATAAAAATAGATGAGACATCTGATTGTAAAAAGCATAGTATCTCCCTATGAGCGTTCATTCTATCAATGATTGGCTTTAAGTTCACCTGAAGCTTCTTCTTCATGGATCTCCGGTGTGCTTTCCTGGTAAGCAATGGAATTTTATTTACAACACCTTTCCCTTTCTTTCCTGAGATGACAGCTGGCTCAATATCAACATCATCACTTGAGGTGCTCTCCACTAAGCCTTCTTTAAATTTATCAGCAGGGGCACTTACTGTGGGTTCCCCCTGAATTTCAGCTTCCTTTTGAGTTTCAGGCTCCCCCTGAAGTGGAGCATCTTCCATTTGAAAGTCTTTACTGTGGCCTGGAGCCACAACTTTTGGAAAAACTATTTCCTGACTTTCTTCCATATTAACATCTTCAGCAGGAATATTTGGGATGATTTCTTCATGAGTCTCTTCCTGCTCTCCCTCAATATGAGCAACAGTCTTCAAAGTTCCTTCAATAACAGATGCAATGACTGTTGAGGGGGTCTCAACTCCAGATGGCTACCCAACGGGATCAATATGCTCAAGAGCTATTTCTTCTATCCTTCTTGCACCTGCAATAGGTTCTTCAACCCTAACTGCTGCTTCTTCCTCTTGGACAATTGGAATTTTAGGAGCTTCTCCAATAATTGCCTCTCCTTCTGCCACAGAGGTCTTTGACCACACACTTCCCACAAGAGAGAAACCACTCTTCGTCAAATTCCTAGACCGAATAGGCTGGCCAATCTTCTCCATTACTTCTCCCTTCAGATCAACGCCATAATGATTGAAAATTCTGGTCAGCAAATAGGCATATGGAAGAGATACATTCAATTTATTCTTCTTGTCCCATATCATCTCTATAGCAAATTTCATTCTCTCAATTATAACTTGTGCTATATTGATATCCTACTTCTGGATGGCCCAAAACATCATATCGGAGTCACCTTTTGGACATGTTGAGAAAGTGGCACTCCTAGGCACTAATATCTGGCAGACTATGAAATGAAGAATTCTATTGAACGCATTCAGCTGGTTGATATCTATCATCCCATCTTTCAACTTGTACTCTGATATGATGATTCCTAATCCCTTTGCATGAATGTCTACAGAGTCCATCCCACTGTGACCGACGGTAGATACACCAAACAGCCTCTCCAGAAGATCATAAGAGATATGGATGGTGTACCTTTAATAGTGGAGGAATGGAACCCATCTTCTTTAGTCTTCAGGCAGGTATAGAACGCCTTGGCAAGGTCTGGGTAGCTAGCTTCAGATACAGTTACCATCTTCGCCCACTTCATCCTTTCGATAGCTTCTATAATACTGTGCATCCCATTCTTCTCTAAATTTGCAATATCCACTGCCTTGTTACCACACAGCTTGATCTTGACAGCTGCGAATCGTTCCTGCTGATCCGCCAAGAGGAAGGCGACGATGTAGCCTCCTATGCTTCCGGAACTCCCAGAAGCGGCCATGGAATCAAACAAGGAGAGTTTTTGGAGGATCGTTGGGAAGGAAGGAAAAGAACCCCTCAAGAAATTTGAGCGAGAACAGAAAGATCCTTCGAAATAGCACAGAAAGGATTCTGGAATCGATAGGGTTTATCGCTCTAGGCAAGTCGAAAGAGATAATACAGAGAGAGGAAATCGATGCGGCATGGATTACGGATTTAACGGCATGTAATAAAGTCACTTTTTGAAATGATAGAGCAGTAAATGCAGATAACGACAAAAGAGGAGAAGATAGCGCAAATAATATAGAATTAAATTGAAACGCCATAGCACTTTATGACGCAAGCAATAAAGGATTTGTTTAAATTCTGAGGGAAGGATAAATATTATTCTGAATTTTTATTATTTTAGTTGCGTGCAATCATATCTGTTACAAAATACACATGCCTAATTCCCTTCTAAGAGACGTAAATCTTTCTTATGGTAAGGTTTTTGTAAAGATATCTGCTAACTGATTTGAAGTGTCTACAAACGAGATATTAATGTTCCCATTAGCTACACGATCTCTAATAAAATGATATCTAACCTCTATATGCTTTGTTATGGAGTGCTGAACTGGATTTTTCGTGAGATTTATCGCACTTGTGTTGTCACATAGCAGTGGAATGGTCTTGATGTGCAGTCCATAGTCTTCAAGTTGTTGTTTTATCCATAGTAGTTGAGTGCAACAGCTCTCAGCAGCTACGTACTCAATTTCAGCCGTTGACAGTGCTATTGAATTTTGCTTCTTTGAAGACCATGAAATCAAGCATCCTGCAAGAAATTGACAACCACCACTGGTGCTTTTCCTATCTATCTTGCATCTAGCATAGTCAACATCAGAATATCCAACTAAACTAATTTCACATGATTTTGGATACCATAGACCTAGGTCATGAGTCTTAGCTAGATATCTAAAAATCCTTTTAACAGATACTAGATGGGATTCTTTCGGATCAGACTGATATCTAGCACACATGCATACACTAAATAAAATATCAGGTCTACTGGTTGTCAAGTAGAGCAATGACCTTATCATACCTCTATAAAGTTTTTGGTCAACTTTCTTACCTTCTTTATCACTGTCTAACCTGGTGGATGTGCTCATTGGAGTCGACAATTATCGAATCCAAATTTCTTCAGCAATTATTTGGTGTATTTTGCTTGACAGATATGTGTATCTTCTTTGCCTTACTTGATTTGTAATCCAAGGAAATAGTTGAGCTCTCCCATCATGCTCATATCAAATTCTCCCTGCATGAGTTTTTCAAAGTACTTGCATAAGGATTCATCAGTAGATCCAAATATAATATCATCTACATAAATTTGCACAAGTAATATATTTTTGACTTTTGACTTAATAAACAGTGTGCTATCTACTTGTCCTCTAGTAAAACCATGATTCAATAAGAATGCACTAAGTCTTTCATACCATGCTCTAGGTGCTTGTTTTAACCCATATAATGTTTTATGCAATTTGAAAACATGATTTGGATACTCTACATCATCAAAACCAGGAGGTTGTTCCCCATAAACTTCCTCCTTTATAAAACTATTTAAAAATGTAGATTTTACATCCATTTGAAAAAGTTTTAAATCTAGTGCAGATGCATATGCAAGTAAAATTCGAATAGCCTCTAGTCTAGCCACTGGTGCATAGGTTTCATCGAAATCTATGCCTTTCTCTTGGGAATAGCCTTGAGCGACCAGTCTAGCCTTATTTCTAGTGATAACACCAACTTCATCCATTTTGTTGCTGAACACCCATTTGGTGCCAATCACTGGATGATCTGATGGTCTCGGAACAAGGGACCAAACTTGATTTCTCTTGAACTGATTAAGTTCATCTTACATGGCTAATATCCAAGATTCATCAGACAGTGCTTCATTGACTGTTTTAGGTTCAATTTGAGATACAAATGCTAAATAGTCACAAGGTATAACATTACCTCTAGTTCTTACCCCAACCGATGGATCTCCAATGATGTTGTCCTTTGGGTGATCCTTCCTGTATCTCCATTCCTTTGGAAGATCATCATGTGAAAATTTCTTTTTATTGCAGTTCTTCTAAGGGTGGATCTTCATTATTTTTGATAAATGTGTCCTTCAATTTCTCGGATAGTTTTTCTGCATTTTCATTATCACTATCTACTTCCTTTCTCAATGAAGGGTTAGACTCATCAAAGATAACATGAACGGTTTGTTCAATTAATAAAGTGCTTTTATTAGAAACTCTATAGCCTTTGGGTTTAGAAGTTTACCCCATGAAGATTCCTTCATCAGATTTGGAATCCAGCTTACCTAAGTCTTTCTTACCATTGTTGTGAATGAAGCATGGACATCCAAATGTTTTGAAGTTGCTGATCTTTGGCTTTCTTTGCTTGTAAAGCTCATATGTTGTCTTCTTCAGAATTGACCTGATCATTACTCTATTTATGATATAACACGCTGTGTTAATAGCTTCCACCATAAACATCTTGGAAGGTTGTATTCTGATAGCATGGTCCAGGCCATATCCAATAAAATCCTATTCTTCCTCTCAGCTACTCCATTCTGCCGAGGTGTCATTGGTGCTGAGAAGTTGTGTTCTATACCTTGGTCATTATAAAATTCTGCAAATTTATTATTTTGGAATTCACCTCCAAGATCTGAATGAATACTTATGATACTGAACTTCATGTCCTTTTGAACTACTTTGTTGAACTTCACAAAACTTTCAAATGTGTCATCTTTGTGTTCCAAGAATGATACCCATGTAAATCTTGAATAGTCATCAACTATGACAAATCCAAAGTTCTTTCCTCCTAGGCTTGTAGTTCTCATAGGTCCAAACAAATCCATGTGTAGCAGCTTTAGAGGTTTGGAAGTAGTTACTAAAATCTTTGATTTGAAAGAAGATTTTGCATACTTCCCTTTTGCGCATGGTTCACAGATGCCTTCCAATCTTGAGTTTATCTTTGGCAAACCTTCCACTAGATCATGTTTGATGAGCTTTCTTATTCCATCCAAGCTGCAGTGACCTAATCTCTTGTGCCAAAGTTCTGCATTCTGTTCTTGTTCGCTGCTAGACAAATATGTTGATCCTTTAATTCTTCTAAATGCAGTACATAAAGATTTTTTTCTCTGCTGGCTTCAAATACAATTGCACCATCCTTCATAATTAGACACTTGGATTCCTAAAACTTGATTTGATGACCCTTGTCGCACAGCTGGCTGATGCTGATGAGATTGTGCTTGAGTCCCTTGATGCACAGAATGTCTTCTATGAGGGTTCTGTCTTGACTTCCAATGGATCCACATCCAATGACTGACCCTTTTCCATTGTCGCCATAGGTTACTGTGCCTTCTTCACTCTTGATATGAAAAAATAGCTTCTTGTTACCTGTCATATGCCTTGAGCACCCACTGTCTAAGGCTTCCCTGTAATCAATCAGTGTGATTTAGGCACCCAAGTTCTTTGGTTCTGATTGGTTAGTTTCTTCACAATTTCTTTTGGGAATCCATTTACGTGTTTTGTTGTACATATTATTTTAGTGTGACCCAATTTGTTATAGTGTGCGTAGCAAGGAATATTGTTTATTGTTTACTTGGTTTATAGTTTTATTGGTCTTAGCTTCATGGCTAGGATGTTGTTCAGCTACAAACTTCGGTGATGGATAAATTTTAGGGTGAATTATAGTTTCTTCATTTTCTGGTGGGGTGTATCCTTGGCCAAATTTTTTTCTTTCCTGATCTTCTTGCTCCTTTTAGCATTAGGATGATTTTCCGTTAGTGAATTTTTCAATTGTGGCAATTAGATATTCATTATCTTTTGTTAGTATATTAACTTCAATTTTGAGTTTACTAGTGATTTCTTGATTTTCCAAGTTTGATATCTTTTCATTTTTACCTTTTATATCTTCACATAACAGTTCATTTCTTCTCTAAAGTTCAGAAATTTATTTCTCTAGCTGTTCAGTTTCAGATTTTAAATATGAGTTTGTAATTTCCAAACATGCATAATTTTTCTTGGTTGTTTTTAATGCTTTACAAACATCTTTATATTTACTGTACAGTTCTTAAAAGCATCTTCTAAGCTATCAGAATCTGATTCATTACAGGAAGTAAAGGATGAATCAGAAGTTACATTTTCATCAGTGTTTGCCATGAAAGCCAGGTTGGCCTTTTCTTCTTCTTCATTGCTGGAGCTTGACTCACTGTCTGAGTCACTCTCATTGTTCCATGCAGCAACCATGGCCTTCTTCTTGTATCTTTTGAATTTCTTTGAGTTGTCCTTCTTCTTGAACTCATTTTCTTTAATTTGGACACTCGGCTTTGATGTGTCTAGGCTTCTTGCACTCATAGCATATCGGTTCTAGTTTCTTAATATCTTTGCCTTCAGGTCTTTTAAAGTCTTTACCTTTCTCGAAGTATCTTCTTCCTGACTAGTATTTCTTCTTGGCTAGAATGCATTGCAGTCTTCTGGAGAGAAAGGCTTCTTCATCTTCACTGCCTTCATCACTTCTTTCACTTTCTATCTCGTCCTCAGAACTACCTTCAGTGGCCTTTAGAGCATTGCTATGTTTCTTCCTGCTGGAGGATTCTTCAAGTCTTTCCATATTTATCTCATGAGCCATTAATGACCCAATGAGTTTTTCAAGTGACATTCTCCTAAGGTCGTTGGCTTCTTTAATGGCTGTCACCTTTGGAGTCCATGAGGCTGGCAGGGATCTTAATATTTTTCTCACCATATCTCCGATATCATATGTCTTTCCAAGCCCAGCCAGACCGTTTGTGATGTCAGTGAATCTATTGTACATTTGAGAAATGCACTCTCAAGATTGCATTTGAAATCTCTCGTATTGAGCTACCAAAATATCTATTCTAGTTTCCTTTACTTTATCAATTCCTTCGTATGTGAGCCTTAACTTTTCCCACATCTCCATAGCTGACTTTCAATCGGAAATCCTATTGAATTCTTTCTTACTGAGCGCACAACATAGTATGCTCTTAGCTTTACTGTTCAGGGATATTTTCTTCTTGTCTTCATCTATCCAGTTTTCTCTGTTGTTGAGCACCACGAGGTCTCCTTCTTCAATGATTAACCATAATTGGAAATCGAGACCTTGAAGGAAGAACTCCATTCGAGTCTTCCAATAGTTGTAATCTTCACCAGTCAAATAGAGGAGGTCTGTTGACGGACTGACCTTCAGCATATCCTTGAGCTAGATTTATCTTTGCTCTTAAGACCGTGAGATCTTCTTTCTTGAAGAGACTTGGCACTGATACAACTTGTTGCCCAGGTAGCAAGCCCAGAGGTGGGGTGAATGGATTGCTAAAAATTCGTTTAGAAAAAAACCTGTAAATAAAACACTAGACAAAAGACACTCAATTCGATAGTTAGTGTTAGTGTAAAATAGAATACACAAGCAAACACACAGACAATAGAGGATTTTTTCCTATTTCAGATCTCCTATCTTAAGGAGTCCTATGTCGAGTCCCCAAGCAACAACTTGGGATTCCACTAACCAAGGGTACCGTCCCCTTAAAGACACTTACACATCCAGCAGCAGTTGGCCTTCTCTTCTATACCAGAAGAGGAACACACCACCTGATACACCAGGTCTTCTCTTCACACACGAAGAGGAAAGTTCATAGAAAAAGAGTTTTGAGGAGGGCCCCAAGACCAAGCTTAAAGACAATACTTGATTTGAGGCGAAGATCGAGAGACAGAAAGAATAATCTAAATGAACTCTCTCTCAGATCTACACTAGCTCTCGAAAGCAATGCAATGTTTACACTGAGAGCTAAGAGCTATGAAAATCTAGAATGGATGAGCAGGCTCTTCTTCTTCAAAAACTCAGGCTTTCGTCTTTTTGAAAATGAGTGATCTACTATTCTTCATGGAGTCCCAGTCTTGTATTTATCTTCTTGAAGTATTTTGACTATTGCAATGTCCGTTGAAGTATCGTTGTCTCACAGTCTTCATGCACGTTAGATAGACTAGTCCGAAGCTTAGAGTAGGTGAGCCTACAGCCATAAATGCTAGGATTGACTCTTACATCTTCAAGGAAAGATTATCTGAATCTTTCATCTTCTTGAAGGTTAACAAGTTCATCTTTGACGTGCTTTACTACAAAAGTCCTGCATACAATAAACGCTGACAACTCTTTTTGTCTAGATTGCCAGTCAACATTAGTAGTTGTGCAGTATGGAGATATACAAGAAAGGAAATGTTGTTCAATTAAAATATAAGGCAAGACTTTATGTGATACTGTGATGTAAGCAAAGATATATTATACTGGATGAATAATAGAAGTCACACAAGATACAGTATGATGCGCGGGAAGCCTTTAGAAATCCACAAAGATTTGAAATTATATGAATTTTTAAAGATTATGTTGAGTCACATTTCGCTCAGAAGACTTATTCAAAGATGGCCTAACCTTTATAAGTAAAAAATGATGCTCAAAAGATATTTAGTAAAGAGAGAGATGTTGTTCACGTCAAATCGATGAATAGAATATATATAGACGCAATCTATGTTGTATCAGGTTGATGTGAACATATTCTATGTATTAATGACGTGAAATCGATATTAATGACGTGAAATCGATATTAAACAAGAAGTCGTTGTTTAAGTGAATCAATCTTGAAATCGTTGTTTCACTAAGAGCAAATCATTGTTGTGACCAAATTGTTTCTTTAAGTCAAAGCAAATCGTTGTTTGTGATCAAATGTTTATTTAAGTGAACTGAAATCGTTGTTTGTAACAAATCATTATTTAAGTGAACTGAAACCGTTGTTTCGATCAAATCGTTGTTTAAGTAAAGAAAATCATTGTTGCGATCGAATCGTTGTTTAGTAAGACAAATCGTTGTTGCGATCGAATCATTTTTAAGTAAAGGCAAATCGTTGTTGCGATCGAATCGTTATTTTAAGTAAAGGTTGTTTGTTTGCGATCGAATCATTGTTTAAGTAAAGGCAAATTGTTGTTAATCGAATCGTTGTTTAATTATAGGCAAATCGTTATTCTATCACATCGTTGTTTAAGTAAACCGAAATCGATGTGAGTCCAAAATCGTTGTAGCGATGGAAATCGTTGTTTTACTTATGAAATCGTTGTAGCGATGGAAATCGCTATTTTACTTATGAAATCATTATAGTGATATAAATCGTTGTTTTACTTATGAAATCATTGTGTTACTTATGAAATCGTTGTGCTATAAAGGAAATCTATGTGAACTTAGAAGAAATGCATGCTCCGAACTTTAAATGATAAAGTGTGAGAATAACATACAGATTTAGCTTGACTTATTTCTTGTGAATAAACTTCAGAAAAGATTGTTAGGAAATATTTATTGAGGTTTTGTTAATAACCAAAAAAATTGCATATAATAAATAATATTATATGGATGGGACTGATCATCAAAGCGTGCTTAGTTGGGAGTAGTCCTGTGACGACCCTCATTACCGGTACGGTTATACCAACCCACGTCGGTATAGCAAGCGTCATCACAGTGGGACATTTACCCAAACGATACAAACAGCTGAGATACATGCGAATATACGAACAGAGTAGCGGAAGTAAAAAGAACTACTGTCTTCATTTATTCATCATCCACATTTAACATACATGAAGTTGCAATAACATTAAAGAACTTAAAAGTTCACATAATTTAAATGCTGAAAATTACATATACACGTCCACACTTATACAATTTTCTCATGATAGTCTAGTACAATGTCACTTTTCATACTATGAAAACACAAAGGGGTACACTGCTCCAACAATCTAAACTCCGTGCTCGGAGTCCGTCTCTACCGTCTCCTCCACGAGAGTCTCGTCACCGTCTATACCTGTACGCCGAAGCAAGAAGTGAGTCTTAAGACTCAGCAAGCAACACTACTCATAACATACACGTATAAGTCATAGCGGTTTCTACATGCACATTCACAAATTTCAACATATGGCATGCTAGTCATTTGAAAGTTGCAACCTATCATGAAAGTTCTACAATTTAATACATGGATCATGCTTTCAGATTTCTAAGAATAAAACTTACCTATCCATGCTTCTATTCATTTACTCGTGAATTTTGCCTTTAAAAGACCAAGACATGAGAGCTACCAACATGAACACTGTGCATATATGAAGGGAAAACACAACTAGCAGGATTTTACAGGTTCCTAAGCACATACATAGACATTTTCACATGCTTTAAGTTGCTGGTTTCACATGGTTTAATGGCTGTAAACCTACACATGAGAGCTACAATGTTGTTTAAAACATACCATGTGAACAACCAATCATGCTATTTTGTACACGTGCTCATCAATTATCCCTAACATGGATTTAGACATTTTTGCACATATAAACATGATGATAACAACATGAAATTACTGATTTCACATGGTTTCAGATTTGTCTCACATGGATTTCAATGTCATATTCTCACATTTTTAGTTTCACATTTCTTTACACAAGTTTCCAATTCACATGGTTGCACTTTGCACATACACATTTCACATTGTTCACTTACACATTAACACATGAACACATACACATTACACATTACACATTCACATTTTAGGTGCCGTGACACATAGTCCAAACCACCAAAAGGACATATACACATCACATTACACATAGACGCCATCTAGGCATTACAATGGCGACTCTTGGACTGCGCAGACCGGGAGAACAAGTCTCCACCCTAACCATGGTACTTCTCCACCTCCAGGATTTCCCCCTAATGCCCTTAGGGTCACTTACACATTGAACTTTCTCAGGGGGACTTTTCCCTGATATAGTTCCACTGCCCTCTATGGAAGCAGTGTCACATTGGCACAGTTACACATTACAACATTTACCGATTTACACATGGTTTTACACATATCACTTTTTCATCCCATTCACTTCTCACTCACATGCATATCTCTGTTTTCCTGACATGACACTACACGATTTCAGGAGTTTAACACACAGTAAATTCACCAATCAGGTGGGTTTAAACGATATCTAATCACTTTACGATGACATGCATAAATTTTACATTTCACATGGAAAAGTGCATAACTCCTTATATACTGGTCCAATGACCTGGAAATTTAACCACATGCTATTTTCAGGTTCAAGATCATACCTACAATTTTTCAGATTTTTGAGCTAAATAGAATTACAGAAAATCAAATATCTATTTAGCATGCCATTCATAATTTAATTGACATGGATTTTAACACCATCATACATTTTTGCCACTTACTGTCTGAACCCTAACATGCACATAATCATATTTCTTCAGAGTTTCTGAGCAGCATACCATTTTCTCAAGGATTTATAACCCTACACATGCTTTTCTAAATTCGATTCAGAAAGCGTAATAATTCAGGTAAGCATGGAGAATTTTCAAAATTTCCGACAAGACTAACTGTTATATGCATGATCTGAAATACAGATTATCCTAAATCATACAACCATAGATCGATCACCACAATTCTTTCTTGCATGCCTTTTTATTTACCGAACCGAAATTAATAGCAATTTATGCAAGCATGGAAATTTATCAAAATTTGAGTACACATATACTGATCCACTAACTTCATGATCTGACAAAACTTAGGGCACTCAGACTAGTCCTAATCATAAAACATGGATTGGCAAGATCACCAACAATCATGCTTGAAATTTCATGGGATAATAATCTCTAACATTCACACCACACATCATAACTCATCCCACACCACATTTACCAGTATACATAGTGTATAGGGTTACCATATATCCCCATCACAGAAACCCATTGAAAATAGTAGTATAGAAGAGGGCACAGGCTTCTGTTCTGTCCTGAAAACTAGACGTCAGCTCTGGCCGCAAAAGGAGGTAACGGCATATCGCTTGCCCCAGGCATATCTTAGCGCAAGGGATGTTGCCGTTAGTCATGTCTGTGCAAAACACAGACCCGAGCTCTCAAGTTGGGGGTGAATTGGGGGTCAAGGACACGAAGAAAATACACAAAAATGTTAAACCATCCTAGACTCATACGGGAACCTTATGGTAGGGTCACTTGCCTCTAGAAAATTGCTCCAATGGATCTAAATGCTCGGAGAAGCTCTCCTTGGCCCGTCCCAAGAAGTGCAGAAATGTCCTCCAAGATCTCCTTCCTCCGGGCTCTTGGATGATCTCCAAGCAAAGAAATGTCGGGAGGCCTTCCTCGATGATCCCTCTAGCCTCCAGTTGTAGTAGAACGCCGGACAAAGCTTCAGAAGTTCGGATTTTGGGCTGAAAAGATGGGGTTTTCTCACAGTCCGAAATAGGGGTTTTCTCTCTCTTGTTCCTCTCTTGCAAAAGGGTGAAGAGAGGGGTTGGGGAGCAGATTCGGGTTTAGACATATGGAAGAGGCTTCTCTCCCACTCACAGGGTGACAAGATGGCTCTCAGAGCCGTTGGGGACAGCTCCCAATGGGTGAGCTACCTTGTTTCCTGAATTTCTGGCTCTGCAACGCATGCAGGTCAGAGAAATCGGTGTCCACATCGTTAGACGCCAGGATTAGTGTTGGCGTCCATGGGTGGACGCTGACACCTCATCGACGTCCAGATATTGACGCCAATCTGGCCTTCGGCCAGAACTCTAAAACATGCAGAAACTATGCATGCCATGCATATATACATACAATATGTATATGGTAGTGTATCCATACTATCACCATTCAATACTGCATTATTTACATCTAGTATAAACACATGCACACGTAATTGTACTAATTAATACGTACGTAAATTGTATACATACAGCACAAATATACACACACAATACAAATAATGCGACGGAAATTCGAGGGCCTTACACCCTCTCCCCCTTAAAGAAAACTTCGTCCTCGAAGTAGAACGACACTACTCAAACAAAAGGGATACTTCTTCTTCTCGCATCCTCAAGCTCCCAAGTAGCCTCCTCCGTGAGAAGTCCGCCATAGACCTTCACCGCGCAATACTCTTGTTCCGGAGATGCTGAACCTTCCGTCAGAATAGCTACTGGTTGCTCGACATACGAAAGATCTGGCTGGATCTCCACTGGCTTATGACTAATCACATGAGACGGATCTCGGACATACTTCCTGAGCATAGA